>OY740717.1:113195338-114432504 GCA_963513945.1 Hydrotaea diabolus
ATGTGACTTCTAGGGCTAAAAACAGAAAATTGGATTAACATGAATGTGTGGGAGTTATATCTAACTTTGACCCGATTTTCATTTTTTTCTTAACTTCCTTCCTTGGCTCAAAAAACATACTGGTGCTTAATTTTATCAAGATTGGATGTAAGATGTGGCTTCTGAAGCTAAAAAACAAAAATTTCTGATAAACATATATGTGAGATCTACATATAATTTTGAACTAATTTTCTTCGATTTTACAAACGTACTTTCTTGGTTGAAACAACTAACGTGAGCTAAATTTCATAAGAATCGGAGAACAGCTGCGACCTATAGTATTATAGTTTTTTACAAGCTTTAGAAGGACAGACATCATAAAATGAAATCGCCAGGTGATTATTCGTCGATCGGTATACTTAAAAGTGGCAAATTTTTCACAGTGTGGTGCATGGTATAAAAAGAATAACTTGTAGTTAATCTCTTATGCTCGGCCGTTAGTGCAGTCTTGAAGGTGTTCGTCGCAACGATGGACAGTAATGATCTACATACCCAGCGGGAAAATAGGCAAGGCCTTCCATGAACGACCTTTTAAGAAGTCCTATTATGAGGCCTTGCTTGGGAAGGCAGAAAGGAATGTGCATTGAAAGATTTGGAAGGCCTAAGATGGCTTTCGTCATAGTTTTCTTTTGGCAGGCACTGTCAACTCCATAGCTTGGCATTAGAACCATTAACAACCTCAGACAGCTTATGACCATAATCAAAAATTTCAGGATCCTATGTTGATTCGTTTGACAGCTATGGTGCTTTCAACAGACACAACGTCATGTTATTTTCAATATATGCCTTTAAAGAAAGCATTTCTCTCAATCAACGCTTGTGGGCATGCTTTAATTACTAACGAAAGCCACATGCCAAGGTAACTCTAACTCCTTCTTAAACAAACAATTCAGTTATCTTCCAATACAAGATTTTATATCAATTATAGTACTAACTGACTCTGTAGACCCTTTACACTTTTCTATATGTCGTATTATATTTTTCTATTGTGACATGTTTTTATTTTTCCAAAACCCCAACTGAGCCTCTATCATCGTTAGTTTGCGATAAAGAATTTAAATTTTTTTTATTGTTGTTCTAGAAGCTAAGCTGCCAAGAAGTGCAACCAAACAGAAGCTTAACCGCCACTTTTAGTTACATGATTTTTATTTTTATTTTTTTGTATCGTCAAGTACTTTGGACTTTTCTTAAAACACTAAGACTGCCATTTTTTGTTAATAACAGTCTTAACTACTGCGGCTTTGCTAATCATTTTAAGTTATCGAGGCTTAACCAAAAGTACCACTCATAAAAATTTATAATATTAAAAACTACGGGGTTTTCAGGGGTTTATTAGTAAAATTACGGGATGCGGGATATTACATTCCCGAAAAATCTCGAATTTTCCGATCGACATCCCTATGTGTTCCGCGCAAGATTGGTGTAAAGTAATACTTCAATTTAATGAACGCCGCAGAATGACATAAAAACTCAAGTTGAAGAATTTATTCATTAAATTAATGAATTTTTTCTTAATTTTTTACATACAACCATAGTATGATCCTCACAACCATCGTTTGTAACCATGTTGTGATCCCTACTACCATATTATTATCACACACAAATATACTATGATCCCCAATATTAGTTATTAGAATTGGGTTAAGTTGTCAACAATCGATTTGAATTATGAAAATTATTTAAAAATACATTAAATTCAAAATTATAGAAGTGATTTATTTAACAGTAGAAAAAAATCAGTTTAAAAAACGTAAGCGTTTTTTTTCTTAAAAATGTTTCAGTTAAACAAAGCAAAAGCAGTTTGTTTGAAAATTATTAATTTCCATATAAAAAACACTATTTTTGCATTCGATCCGTAACAATAACATTGTTCTAAAAAACATTTTTAATGAGAAAAAAATTACAGGGATACATTATGATTGCCGTTATCATATTATTGTTAACATAGAACCCAAAAAACAATACTTTTGTCGCACCAACCATATTTATATTTTTGCTACAACCATATTTTTATTATTAAATTTGCCTTTAATATTATTGTTACATTTCAACAATATTAATATTGCGGCAATCATACTATTGTCATTATTAAATTCAGCAAACAATACTATGATTGCGACGAACATACTTTTATTTCGGAGAGCATATTATTATTGCCGCGACCATATAGTAAGCTTGTTTTTTCTCTGCGAATACGACATATAAGAGTATCAACCAGAAGATACTGGGCTCAAATTCCCACGTTGGCTAATTTAAAAAGCAAAATAAATCAATAATTTTTATTTACAATTAATTTAGAAAGCGTTTTATTATTTTTTAAAGTCAATTTAGAATTCCAGGTTAATTTGAAATGAGAGTAGAATGCAGCCAGCATGCCTTTGAGCTTTTTAAGAATGTTTTCTAGAAGGTTTTGCTGGGCCCTTCTCTTTCCCTCTGGAATTATGTATGCCATTTAACACTCAATTTGGTTTTATGGGCCAGTATGTAGCTTATTGGATAAGCAACCAAAAGCTCCTGGGTTTGAAGTCCAGCGGATGCAAAAAAAAAAAAAAATAATAAAAAAAGGTTTTTTTGATATTAATTTATCAATTTGCAGGTATTCCAGAAGGCCTTTTAATGACGGGGGATCTTTTAATGACAAGCCTTGCTCTACAATCTAATTCTGAGTTAATTTAAAATGAGAGTAGGATGCAACAGACTTGGTTCTGTCGAAAAAGGCTTTCTAGAAGACCTTGCCGAAACCCTCTTTTTTTAGCTGGGTAGTTTGTGGTGGGACAACGGCAGCAGTGGTTAATAAAATGTTTAAAATTTGTATGCGTAGTAAGTATTTTTGATATAAAATTTGATTTATCACATTGTATTTAACAAAAGAAAAGAACCAACTTTCTCAAAACTGTGATATTAGACATAAAATGTTCAAATGTACTAGCACATGTATACAGGATAACCTTCTTCCTTTTTGCTCCTGCAATACTTTTCGCTTGTTACACTATTCTATCCCACTGTACATGGCGTACTTTACGCCTCGGTAGCTCATAAATATCCTCATGAATTCAATTTTAGCGGTCTTTTGAACAAGTACATTATGGATGTGTACTCGTACGTAGGACTACTTACGCCGAACAGTATGTTTATATTCCGGAGGGCCGTAAAATTCAATAAATATAAAAAAATAACAACAACAATAAACGAGGAGTAACCCTCCAAGTTTACACGGCCATACAACCAGAGACTCAACGCTCGTCGAAAACCAACAAAAAACAGTGGCAACAATAATAACAGTCAAAGAATAAAATTGAAATGCATTTTATTACGCCAGCGAGGGGAGCGACTGAGTGCTACGCAGAGGACAACAGCAACAGTAACATCACCGTTAAGTAGGATGTGTCGGGGGGTGTGTCCTGGCTGTGCTGACAAATATAAATTGCAAGAAATCCATTGCTTCCCTTCCATTTCTTTGCAGCGCTAATAGTTTGATTAATGGCTTATGTTCCTTCCGATGCTGTTGGCCGGGCCGTAGTTGTCGCCCCAGACGTCCTGTTGCTATTAAATGAGCAGCAACCACTGCCGCAGGATACAAGGATAACAGCAAATGTAATGGTGTGAGTGTGTACGAGTATATTTGTTAAGGAGCTTTAAGATGTGATTGAATTTAAGTCATAATTCGTCACAGCGGATATAAAAAAACCCATAATCATTGGTCTTCGATATGATTTGTTAGATTCGGTTGGGACACATCCTTGGCTGACGAGCGAGGCAAGTGCACACACAACTACATTTACAGCCACATTACGCTCATTACTCTTGTCGGGGTGTTGCAACATGTTTAAGGCTGCTTAGGTCACAGCCAAATATATAGGGCGTTTTATACACACGGCCGAGTGTGTGTGTGAACGCATGTAATCGAGTGGTCTGCTGACCTCCTCCAGTCGCATTTTTGTTGGGCATCCATCCATTCGTCCTTCTGCTGCTTGTGGGGTAGTGCTTTGAGTCCGCTCTGAGTCGTGGTCAACCGATGATGTTGCATTTACGATCATAATGAATATTTATTGCCAGGGCAACACACACTCACTCACTCACTTAGGCGGACTTGCTGGCTGGCAAGCAGTCATGTCCGACTCTTAAATCCGACATGGCCTGCGCTTATGACTGTTGTCCTGCTAGTGAGATAGATGACGGTGGCAGCGGTCGTTGCTGATGATGATTGATAAAACCATAACATGATGTGAGTTTGGGTTGGAGGTTGCGGTGGTGGTGATGTTGTTTAGATTTAAGTTGCCCTAAACATTGTCGCAAGTGGCATTAGCGTACAATAGCAACATATTGGACATTAGATTGTGTAAAGAGATTATGAATAAATTACGATTACACCCGGGCGAAATATCCATGTACATAAGTATATATGTTGCACATGGCAAATTATGGCCAAAGTCAATATTCAGCAAAAGAAAAGCTGAAAATTGCACGAAAAGTCTGAATTGGTGTTGTCCTTTTGGGTTTGCCATAGCTTGTAGATGCGACTACAACACAGTAATCCTAGGTTTAGATATGGATATATTGAACACATGGTAGGTGGGGAGTGTAGATATCGCACCAGAAACCCAGCATCAAACCCAGATTGTAAGTACAAATACTTCTTTTTTATATTAATGCCACTTTCGTTTGGATCCATCTTGAAATGTAGGTCCAGTTTAGTTAGTCTGGAAATTATATAGGGCACAGCTCACTGATATGTGGGAAGGTTTCCCATGGATGTAAAAGTAAGTATGCCGTTGATATCTCTGAACTTTGGCTTTTTTAAATCGTATACATTTAATTTAAAAGTTTAGGAAACGCTGTTGCCGTTTAGGGCCAGCTTAAATCCATTTACAGTGGAAAGCAGTTAGGCACAAATATGCTGATAAAAACTACATATTGCAGAAAGTTGCTGCAAACATACTCATGTTTGGGTGCAAGAAATATGTGCTGAAATGTAGTCATATAAAAGGCAAAAGACAAATGAAGAAGATGTATTAGTATTCAGAATGTTTGTAATTTGACCCAAACATAATATGTTTGGCAGCATGTTACAAACTTATTTAAGTTTTCACCAGAGTATGATAGAGATGTTGATTTTTTCACTGTGTATCTGTGCGTGGACTGTGGGAAGGACTCTCAATTTAGTGTGGTACTTGCCATCATCATATTTTCTAATTAAATTTTAATCTAATCCGTTCAAAAGAAACAATATTTTTAGATGCAACTTTAGTGAAAAGGATTAATTTGACACCATATATTGTTTGGGTGTTATTATACTCGTATAAGTTAAATAAAATTATGGCATGACTGAGAGATTCAATTGGCACGGAACAAGGTCAAGGAGAGTAAGATATAAAGAAGTGAGAAAAATCATTTAAAGATATGCCTTGGACCTTGGTAAAAAAACTGGAAAAGGGCAATAATAAAACGACAGTAACGGTTTAAATACTTGAAACCGAGGAAATGGGATAATAATGGTCCAATTTTAAACTAACCAGAGAGTCTGCAAGACTGGCTATATTATAGAAAATTAAATAACATCAGAGGAACAGCACTAGAAGCAATTATAATTCAACAGGTTCCAAAATGAAAAAGCCAAAAAGGGTTATACTTTACAAAATGAAAAAGCAAATGTAACCAGAAATAGAATGCAAAAGTCTAGCGGGACCGACTACTTATATACGCTATCCAAAACAACGTTTAAGCATTTCCCAAAGGACACAGTCTCTAATAGGGAAGCCCCTTTTTCTTGGTGCTATATCACAACAAGTCAAGGTTGGTTATGGATCCCTCCCTAAATAGGTCGGTAAGCAGATTGTGAGAAAGAATGGATGTAGTCTGATGTTTCTAGAGCGACAGGGCAACAAGTTGACATCATGGCTACCTCTGCCATGGTTATTCATTTATCCTACTTTAAAACGTGTGGCCCATTTGTCACCTTTAAATGGAGAGGGACCTTTGTCTGAGGCTGTATCATGAATTTATATACATATATATGGTAAGAGGGTTACAGGGGTAAATGGAACGATATTTCTAAAAACTGACCTATTGATTTCAGTTTGACACAGCTAATTTCTTGTTGATTAGAATGTTCTAATAACAGGGACGTGTCATAACGTCCATGGACATAATGTCCACAATAGCAGTGTTTTTTGACGAGTTCTCGCATTTGAAGTATTATATATTTTTCGGATTGGATACTATATCGAGTTTCTCATTTGAAACTACCAAAGTAGTGATTGGCATTTTGTTAGAAATAAAGTATGAAGTCTTTCTAAAAGACCTTTCACTGCATAGTCAATATGAATGTTTCGATTTTTCCAGTATAAGTAGCGTACACCCCAACGCGATTTCGCTGCGACAGACAAATCAATTCGGATTCTTGTGTACATTATTTTGTGAATATGACGCAAAAATCGCTTGCAAATGTTCGGAGCAAAAGAATCAGTAATAACTTGAGGACTGAATCTGAACCAAAAGCAATTTTAGATCGCATGAAATAACGTATTTGTGTGAAGGGTGGATGGTATATTTTATTTGTTATTATGTTTGCAACACCACGAAACATTGATCTGGGACCCCATAAAGTTATATGTACATTTATGATCGCCGTAAAATTCTAAGATGATCTATCCATGTCCGTTCGTGTGCCTGCTAAAAGCATCAGCTTATGATCCTGAAAGTTTACATGATTATGGCTTATGGTCAAAAGCTGTTTGGGAGTGTAACTATGCGAAATCGGGGGAATAAGTTTCTTTTGAAGGGACTAAAGTCGCAAAAAGTACACGTTTTGAGTATTTTCTTAGAAAATAATAATTTTTTGTGGACGGACAATGGCTGGAATAGGTAATGCGAGTTGGGACGCTCTAAATACCTCAAAAAAAGGCATAGTTTGGATCATTTGGCCTAAAAAACGTACCGCACGGTCAAAACGGACGATTAATAATCAATATGGACTTTAAATCAAATTTTGCTACGAAAGCAAATATGAAGTAATTTTAAAGTTTTGGCTGAGATTAGGTACGAGCGCACTGGACAAAAGGTCCCAAAAAACGAATTATTTTTCTGGGCTTTAGTAGCGTGGAGGCGGATGGTGGATGGTAGATAAGGTTCAGCCTGGCCGAACTTAACTACATTTTTACTTGTTTTCATCTAATTTATGGTCTTCTAAAGGGGTTTTCAATACGGATGCATTGATTTTGACAGTTAATAGGACAGTTTATTTTTTTTTTTACTTTTTCTGTTTTAATTTGTTTACAATAAGGTCTAAAGCATATAACCGCCTTAAGGTAATAGGCATAACTGCCGCAATACGACTCCGCGAAAACCAAGTGATTAAAGAAAGGGATCACATTTAACAGGAATGTTTGCATCAATTAAGAAACGCTGATGTAAATTATAACGAACACGCAAAAACAGATGAAATTCGATGACCATTTTTTTATATACGGGAAAGCCAGCAAACAAAATTGCCGTATTTAGGACGATGTTTGGGACTACTCGCGGGTAATTTAATAGAAACGGATCCGCAGAAAATCGCTGTCTGTGGCGGATTTTGGACCGACGCAATCATCTTCTAAAACGAGGACGAAATGCCCTTCACCGTCGACAAAGATTGATGATAACCAATTTCCTTCGGCCAAAATTATATGATTGTGATTTTTCAAGAGTACGTCGCCGGCATGTACGAGTTTCAAGAGGACGTCGTAAAATTATGTATCTCATTGCGTTTTAAAATAAATTAATATCTTCACAACGATCTAATATTTGTATATAATTCTCAAATTTCACAAAAATACAATCCATTGATGTCACACAGGATTATAAAATATAGTATTTTAATACTTCCAAAGATATACTTTATATTACTAAGCTACTGAAGAAGACCCTTGTGTCTGGCCCTCAGGGAATATATAATGAAGTATTGGATTTCACCGGCACCTGCCAAATAGGATCATGGAATTTAGACTGCGAGATTAGCTCTCGGCTAGTTTTCATCTCCGGATATTTTGCCCCATTATTGTTCTCTTCACTTCATTTCAATATGGGCAAAATCCTCATTTCTTAAGGATACATTTAATATTTTTTTATGATTATTATCGTAGTCGAATGGAGGAAAACATACATATTTTCTGATACCGTAGAACGCCATCAAAACAACGCGACCATACCAAATGGAACTGTTGTCTGGGACAACTCTTTGAAAATAATAAAATACGGAATGAAACACAAAAGTCTATAAAAAATTGTAATAAAAACTGAAAATAATCGTAATAACGATAAAGAAGAAGAAGATGGTGGCACCGCACCGATGGACGGACGGACCGACGGAACCGAATGCTAATGCCACCAATGGAACCGCTTCGCTCCGCGCCTGCACAAGCCTTATCGCCAAAATAAAAAACCAAAAAAAAAACGCTGTAAACGATAAGAACTTTTCAAGATGTGGGGGTTAGTTACGCTCTTGAAGTACTCGTACGTACGGTTGACATTTCATTTTCATGGTTTGGTGGCTTCGTTCATTCCTATTCTTCTTATTTATGCGTTTGTTTGTATCTGACTTTCATTCTTGGCTGGCTACGGATATGGATATGAATGCGAACGAATGCGGAGACGATGATGATTATCCGTCTGTCCTTACAAAAGTTACAAATTTGTTTTTTATTGTAATGACACCGATGGCGATGGCAATGACGATGACGACAAGAAAGAATTCTCTTCTTAGGTTTTTTTTCTAACTGAAACCCAACACGAGTGAGGCGAAAATGTAGGGATAAAATTGAATGGAAGATTAAAGTTGTGGCGCTGCGGTGGTAGGAGAAAAAGGAGTGTGTTTTTGTTTATCACCAAAGAAATTAGGAACATTTTAAGATAAAAATTCTAATAAAAAAGGAGGGTCCAATGGGCCATATGAATTGTGTGAACAACTGAATACGAGTAGTTCTCAATTTATTCACAGTCGCACAGTGGTGCTCGCAGATCGTTTTATTTTTGCTTTTTTAATTAAACTACTCGACAATGCTATTAGCTTTGAACCCACGGTGAAAAAGGTCGGTTATATTAAAATTATATTTGTATCGTGATTCTACTAAAAAAAACCTCTTAATACATATTAAGCTACTACTACTAGTTGGTATTCATTTATAATTTAAATTATTTGGAAACGAACTTTGCTGGATCTGCTGAAGTTTTTATGGATTCCATCACCATGGGCTAAGAAAGAATATAAAATAAACGGATTCATAAAATATCACACAAAATATTCAAATTATGGAAATGTTTTTTATGTAAATTAATTAGTTTTCGACCTTCAGAAGTAAGAACTTCCTAGCAAAATGATTTTTCAGGCTAGACTATTTTGCCGCAATGGACACCTTTTCCTCACCTACCAAATCCGCACAAATCGCTGAAGCCTACTCTCGATATGTCTATGGGTGTGGCTTACACACTTACAGCCCTTATCATCCCATTTTTATGGATAACTCAACATGTCTGGATGCTTAACATGGCTTGAGGAACAATTTCCTAGGGGGAATAGCCGCATGTGAAATATGACAGTTGTACCTGATCGGCTTTTAAACATGGTTACTTGTGTGATCGTCGACGTACTATACATTTTACCTAGGCGGATAACTTGAGGTTCAATTAACTACTCCGAAACTTGGATAAGTGCCATACGACACGAATTTTTAAAATAAAACAAACCTTTAAAAGAAGCTTAAGATAATGACAACGCCGAAAATCCCTCTAATTCTTTTATGATTTTGCAGAAAAGATCGTTTAGGACGTAGATCCTCAAGAGCTATCCATCTTCGGTTTTTTACGAATTTGCTTTTTTATATTGCTTTTTAGATATAACTTCGCAATTGGTACCCAGTTGTTTGGTCACCATATGTGGAGAATATAACCCAAGGATCTGTTGACAAAGCTTTGCAGCTTGTTGTTGGTTTCATTTTCCAAGTTTCGCTTCCTTATAGCAAATCCGAGAGTACGTTGCATTTGAAGAGTAGTATTTTTGTTTCGTCGCTACTATAATTACACGCAGAGAAAAGATCTGGTTACTATATGGTCACGGCAACAATAGTATGTTCTCTGCAATAAAAGCATGGTCGTCGCAACCATAGTATTGTTTTTCTAATTTTATTTTGACAAAAATATGTTTGCGGCAAAACTAATATTGTTGAAATGTAACAATAGTATTGTTGCGAAATTTAAAAATGGAAACATGCTTGTAGCAACAATATAAATATGGTTGGTGCGACAAATGTATTGTTTTTTGGGTTTTATGTTAACAATAATATAATTACGGTAATCATACCAGCAAGATCGAACTTTTTTTTTTTAATTTGACAATGTTATTTTTGCGAATCTTACGCAATAATAATACTTTTATATGTAAATTAATTTTTAAAACAAACTACTTTCTATTAGTATAGCTGATATAATTTTAATAAGTAAATTGTATCTACTGTTAAAAAGCCACTCCTATTATTAAGAGTTTAATGTATTTTAACATTATTTACTTTATACAAATCTCTATTGTTGAACAGTAACTTAACCCAATCCTTACAGAGAATTCTGGAGATCACAGTATGGTGTGTAAATCATACTATGGCTGTGAGGATTATACTATTGATGTATGTTAAACATACTATGGTTATGAGAATCCTAATATGGTTGTGGGGATCATAGTATGGTTGAGTGTGAATAATAATATGGTTGTGGGGACCATAGTATGGTTGTGCGTGAATAATTCTATTGTTGTGAGGACCATAATGCTTTAATCTCCGGGATGCTGAAACGTGTAACTTGAGGAATCGCCAAACGCGGGTTAGATTCAGCCCCGTTGGGGAGTGACTCGCGGGGGACATGGTAAAGCTAGACAAAGTGGTCATACCAGCGTTCTGTTGGAGTTTACAATATTTGCTTTTATAGGGACACTGCTTTTCTTTTGTTAAGCCGGCAGGCGATTGCTGCAGTTATACAGCAGTACAGCCATTGCCGCAATCATATTATACCATTTCAATAACCATAATATTGTTGTGACAAACATAAAGAACATATTATTGTTGTCGTGACCATAAAGCAACCATATATTGTCTCTGCATCCAGTATTGGCCGAATTTCATGTAGTTTTATTTTTGAAAAATAGTATTATTATTGTAATTGTAATAACTTTACGGAAACTAATTCAACTTAAAGCCACTGTGTATCTTGTGAGTGTAAGACATTTAAAGTTTCTCGTCGTCTTTGTGTAAGAAAAGTTTGTACAAAAGAGCAGAAGTAGAAAATGTAACAAATAACAAATTAAGGGCAAACGGAGAACAAAAAGAAAAAGCCAAACGAATTTTTTAAATTCACAACATACAAAGTATCCATAAGAACGAATGTGGCTGTGTGAGTGTGTCACATTTGTGTGTGTGTGTGTATGTTTCTGTAATGATATATAAACGTGAGCATATTGCGCGATTGCACTGGCGCCATCTTTATCTAATTTGGGGACATTATGCATGACATTCCACGCGGTTGTTTATAGTTTCGGTTAAACCTGCACTGATAAGACCGCACACCCAAACCACCGCAGTCCGCCGTGCGGTGCATTTATCCCATACGTGCGGTGCGGTGCGACCAACGAAAGGCGGCTGTTTGGCAGCGGATCAATGTGTACGTACGCGCGCCCATTGTTCCTGTTGTCGCTTATCAAGGCGAGAATGTCATCCAAAAGCATTTGTGAATATTTCTTTTCGATGACTCAGGGATGCCACAAACAGTCTGGTGGAAAGATGTTCTTAAACAACAACAAAAACACAAAAATCGACTGTCCAACCTTGAGGAGGCAGGTGTGTTACCTAAAACTGGAATCATTTCTTGAATTTGTTGTTATTATTCTTTTAATATTGTAGGTCCTCATCGTATAGTTTGTCAATTTATGTTGCAATCTCTCTGCAGTACGATTCACTGGTTGTAAGCAAACTTCGAATTCATATCTGTATACTCACTCTGTCTTTGAAGAACAGCTATGGGTGTGAACGTACCTGTAGTCCCTCAAGTGAAATCATTGTGAGCACCAAAGAAGCTCATAGGGGTGCCAAAACCGTCCCTTTGGAAATTAGAATCTGATGTTGATTCCCGCCTCCGTGCCAGAGCAGGTCGAGTGCAAAACATATGTTTTGCGGGCCCCTTTAAAAGCAACAACATATTGTTGAGAGTAATGTTCCACAGTAGATAGAATACCACATTGGAGTTGTTCGGATTTGGTTGGAATTTCAAATATACCAAATTGAGCAAAAGGGAAAAGGTCCCTTTAAGAGTCAAAAAAACTCATGCCCACTTTTTTACCCTATAAACTCCGCCTAGTTATATTCCATATTTCTAGCCGGTCCATGTCCGGATAAAGGAGGAGGGGATGCCGATTTACCCCAAATGGCTGCACTATAACGAGCTTTTTCGGAAGTAGGAGATGTACGAATATTCTGACCTCTGAAACACGGGCTTCAACACGGTCCATCGTCATCACCAAAGCTGGTTGAGTTTTGGGTCAATATCCCAATCTCACAAGCAAAACTGATAACTGGAACGACAACCAATGAAAATGAAATATGGCTCGCCACACGACGATGACCTATGACCCCTTTAAACAACGGGTAATGCTTGGAATCTGGAATGTACGAGCTCTCTCGGAATTGTCTAGACTCGACAAAGCCCGTGAAAAGATGACAACGTATAATGTCCACATCTTAGGCTTAACCGAGGTAATGTGACCAAACAACGATAATACTATCATGACCTCTTTTCACCAATTCTCGCATTTCGGCAACCCAAACCTGAGAATTAACGGGGTCGGCCTTCTACTCTCTCAAAAACCAAGAAAGGCACTCATTTAACACAGGGATTGATAGATCAACCAAGTCCGCGGCGAGATGACAACGTATAATATCGATATCTTTGGCTTTAGCTAGGTATTATAGCTGAAAAGTGGTATCACTAATATGACATCTGGTCACCGATTCCTAAATTCCGGCAACCTCAACCTGCGAATCGTCCTTCTACTCTCTCCAATGGACCAAAGGCACAAGCGTTTTGAGCTAAATTTCGCAACATCGCAGAATGCTTTGCTTCCACTGACTCTAATGACGTTGAAACAAAAAATTACTTCTACGAGCTGCTAGAAAACACAATGTACTCAATCTATGGTGGTGATATCAAAATCCTGATTGGTGATTTCAACGCGAAAGTTGCAAACCATAAAATTGTAATGGGCTCTCATGTCCTAGGTACAGTCAGGAATGATAACGGTGGCAGATGGTTCCCATTTGTGACAGACATCACATGTCTACCTCGAAATACTTATCTGCGACCATATAAAGAATATGCGAGTATACTATTGATTGTCATAAAACTCATAGACGATCTGTCCGTCCGTCCGTCTGTGTCGAAAGCTAAGATCAGCCCAAACTAAAAGGGCTATAGGCTTATAAATCATCTGCTATATGTCTTATTGTTGCAGATCAGTTAGAATTGAAAATGGACCAAATTGGGCCAAAAAGGAAAAGTTCCCCGTTTTAGGAACTAAAAAAAGTCCATATCAAATTTTTAAATTTTTTGACATTTTTCTATGAAATTTGATTAATAAAACATTTAAATTGGCTTTTTTGGAAGTGGGAGACGTAGAATCTTTAGCGTTGCCATTAGTGAGAAGGTCTTTGGGCCACAGGAGCTAAAAACCGTCCCCTTATGTTCGGAGACTTGTGGGTATGGGCCAATTTGGGATTCGGATCATAAAGGCCTAAGGAGCCGATCAATTGGCCTGCTATAACATTGGACATATGGTTATTAAATAACAACAAAATTTCGTTTTGAATCATAATGCAGAGTGCCTGATGAAAGCCGCTACCGAAAAAAAATAAAAACTTTTTTTTGTATTGAAAGAATCTGGTTTTTTTTATTTTGCAGATTGATTTTTAGATTTAACAAAAATGGATAAGTGGGACACTGAAACAAGAATTTGGAATGTCCGATCGGACCAAGAGTTTCGACAAGAATCGTATCTGCTCAAATGGGTATAACGCAGCAGACTTCGCTTGGAATTTTGTCAGAAGATGCTTCAAATGGTGGAAGAGGACGTCTGCCGAGGTCAATTTCGATTTTAACGGCAACATAAACAAACAAAATTGTCGAATATGGAGTGCTTGCAACCCACAGAGAATCCATGTTTTATCACGCTGCATTGTCGAGCCCTACTTCTTGGAAGAAAACGGCATATTGAGAGAGTTTTTCTATCCAGGATTGCCGAAATGAGAATTTCTTTCAACTCTGCGCAGATTCAGCAAGATGGTGCAACTCCTCACATAGCCCGGCCTGTTATGACAGAATTAGCCAAAGGTCGCTAGACTGCCGAAAATTAGGTCTTTTCTATCATCGACATGTGGTTCTCACAAATCTCAATATGCTTTAATTTTTTAAATTTGTCTAAGTTTAGGAA
The DNA here is from genome assembly GCA_963513945.1 of Hydrotaea diabolus. Taxonomy (NCBI): domain Eukaryota; kingdom Metazoa; phylum Arthropoda; class Insecta; order Diptera; family Muscidae; genus Hydrotaea; species Hydrotaea diabolus. Next base: position 113,209,878 of record OY740717.1, read on the forward strand.
CTGAATCTAAGGATTCCCTACAAAAGTCATAAGGGTTCTTTAAAACAATAAAATTCACAAAGCTGGACAGGACAAAGGTTCATAGGGCCCCATGAATGCAGTTCTGTTAAACCTGGACCCACCACCAAAACCATATCCACCAATACTGTCAATGCCATACTAAAACGTAATCCATGGTGATGAGTATAAAAGCTTCGGCCTGGCTGAACTTACAAATTGTCCACTTGTTTTTAAATCAGACGCTAATTTGACAGTGACACTCTGTTCCTGTTCTAAATTTTGACAGAATTCCCGTATCATATCTATATAGGACGAAATATATCACTTTTAGCTGGAACAACGCTGGGAATAAATGCAAACATATTCTCAAAGTCAATGCGGAATAGTCCAAAATATCAACTCGCCATCGGTCTATACAACACAACATCGAAGAATGGTCGAACGAATTTGGATTCTAAGGGTGCGCTTTTGCGAAGCGAGCCGAAGCAGAAATGAAAAATTGGAATTGGTTTCTCTTTCGAATAAATCAAAAATATATGTCGAAAAAATAATGTTGATTTTTTCAAAGAATCTTCGGTCCCTTTATACTTGTTTGAATAGGTATGAAACTAAGCCGTTGAGTTTTAGAAGGCGGGATATGTATTGCGCATTTAGCTTAAGGTACCAGGATTGCAGGATCCCCAAGATAATTGGGATTAGGAAATAATCTGGGTTTATCGGAATCCATCCGTAGACCAAAACTCACGGCAGACCGTCGACGCAGTTATCGCACAAATTCTGAAGTTGTTTGCCAGAACACCACGAAGAGTGACCTCACATCCATGAACATGTTTAAGATTGGCCACTCCCGTTGCCGGTGCCTCCAGATACAAACATTGATTTATGAAAATGTGAATATGCTGCGTCTTTACCTTTTAATTGATGGACTGGTCAAGAAATCAATACGATAACGATGACTGTGTGTGTGTGTGTGACGGAGTGAGTGACTGAATGACTCGTTAAGAGAGCGTCTGAATGTGAGTGAGCGTGAGTGAACTGGGGTGTATTGCAGTAGTCGGTCGTTTGACGCCGTTTTCGTCCAAAATTTATTAAATACTAAATTTGAATTCAAATTGGATTGGATTCTTCTTCTTTGTATCTATCAGCCATACCTATAACAAGGTACATCGAAGATAAGAGCTGAGAAAAGAGAAGGGAGATGAATACACACACACACACGCTCGTATAATTCGATTCGATTGGAATAAATTTAAATTTTTAAACCTCGAGCTAATCATGTCGGCGGAATATATATATTTCATCTTGAAATTGAAACGTTCCGTCGTTGGATCGATCATCTGCCAAACAACTGAATTTAAGTCCGCCATTTGTTTTTGCCGCAGTATCGATTTCTAATTTTATGCTCGCTTGTACGACTGCCGGTTTTTACTTCATCTTCTAATGAAGCTGATAACAGTTGTTGTTGTTATTACGATATTTCCCTCCCCCATCTTTTGTTTAGCATTAACGTGGCTAATTAAAAGTATACACACTCGACGAGTTTGTCTAACTCCGGCACGTTCACTGAAATTGGCAGAAGGACGGACAAATAGACACATTTCCGTGTAAATAAACCACTGACAGATTGACTCGGTATGTGTTTTAGACGCACCTAACGAAAGGATTGCTTCTGCTGTTGTTGTTATTATCCTTCCCGGTCTGCTGTGCTAATTATGCCAGAGAAACAGAGGGAGAGGCGAGAGACCCACGAAGACAGGCAACTCTTTGAGTTCGTTTTGTGTTTGTCTTCGGTGGCGTTTGTTTGTTCTCTGATTCCAGTCTGGAGTTTCCTCATTAAAAGTTGGCTAAGTAAACTTGTGCCGTGCACGTGTGCTCCATCGGCTGTCGGCAGCATCAGCAGCAGCTCCTCCGCCTTGGAATAATTTGATCACTGTCACAGATATTGATTACACATCTTAAGTGCGTTTAATAATGTTGTTACACTCGCTGTAGCCGTAGTAGCAGCTATTGGAGCTTCTGGTTGGTTGGTGGCGGTGTTGCCACTACAACTGTTGCTTGCTGCTGCCGATTTGTGTAATTTGTTGTTGTTGCTGTTGTTGTTAATTAAAAGTGTTTCTTTTGGAGATTTCATTTGGATTTGCTGTTTTGCAAACAACGAATAAAAGAAATGTCTGTCTGTCCAAGTGTTGGCTGAACAACAAACTCGAGATGGTGTTTTCGCTTTTTGTTTTCGAAAACTGATAGTTTTAAGAGGCATAAATAACTTTCAGCACAACATTGGCGGCGATAATGGGTTGTGTTACAAACTGCAGCATAGGGTGGAATTTTATCTGACGTTAATTATGTGAAGGGGTTTTCAACGGGGGAAAAATTTATAAAACAAGTTACGTGTGAGATATCAATGACATGCTTTTTCAAAAGGCTGCCACTCTATGTGTCGTCGTTCAGGTAGTTGGAAAAGTCCAATTTTAGATGACTCTGGCTAATAGATTCAATTAAATTTCCCCGGTCATATCACGAAGATAAAAAGTATGGTTGGGATGCCAATATTCTATTGTTGGGTATCTGGTTGTGGCACAACAATGTTATGATCATAATAACAATAGTATGATTCACATGCAATCATAGTATAGTACTCTTGAAATCATAGTATGATTCATAGGCAACCATTCTATTTTCCACACTTTCACATTATGATCCACACAACCATAGTATGTTTCACATACAAGCATAGTATGATCCTCCCAACCGTAGCATGATTCACACAGAGCCACACAATCATATTATGAGCCTCACAACATACAAGCATAGTTGATTTCCACAACAATAGTATGATACCATTTATCTATACTATGATCACCAAAATTAGTTAATAGGGTTAAAGTCCTGTCGCTCCATAAGCCACAATTTAAATCCAATCGTGGTTAAATTATGCATGGTACGTTTTTCTGTTGCACTAATTTACTCTAATGAAACTGTACTTAATCGGCGCAGATTTTTGTAAAGCCCTAAATTGAAGCCCTTCCGCTGTAGGAGTGGCATATAGTGCGATACCTGAAAGTAACCCTAGTTTAATTCGACCATATCGGTATGTTTCATGATATAGCCCTTACATGTCTTACACGAGTTGTGGTTTTGCCGTCATAGAATTCACAAATTAAATCTAATGTGCGCGAGGAACATCCTTTATGTTCGCGGAGGACCGCCTACATAAGATGAGAATAATATTACTGTGCTCGGTACAACTCTATTTTGTCGAAGCAGTATCTGCTGGAGTGTTACAGAAGGGATCATCTGATACAGGAGCAACCTGTATGATCTATAGAGGAAAGTCCAGCGCTACAAGCGGGAACCTTTAGATCAAAGGGCCTATCCGGCACTTCTGACCGGCATTAACTCTCACGAAATGGTAGAAATAGCAATAATTTCAGAGTAACTGACGTTGTTGAATACCATCCTCCATAGGTAGCCAAGGAGGAGGAGGGACTACTTCGTCAAACAATCTTGGTATTGGCTGAGTGGACAAAATCGGTCCCTGTGGACCGGTCCGGTCTTTGTCGCATGCAGCTAGCAGCAACGACGGGCGGTCAAAACAGACAGACATAACCCCATAATTTAAAGCCGCTCCAGCATCAGCCAATGCATTTGCGTCCAGCTGAATATTAGACTTAAAGTATCGCTATTCATCGATTGGGTATTGCCGGATTTGAAATGATTTTTGTTATGTGACTATCCGAACACATAAAAAATCATTTAATTGTAATTTTCAATAACTAAACAGCTGATACCATAGCACACCTCAAAAACATCTCTACAGAAGTTGAATCCTGGCACAATTTTTTTGTATTGAAAAATTCAACAACATTATTGCGACAGTTGTACAGATTTAGAACATACAACACTTACGACAGTAAGAACACCCTTGTGAACACTAGGACGGGTCGATGCCAGGGTTAAAAAAAGTTCTTCAAGTCATTCTCTAGTTTTAAAGCCCATAGAAAAAGATTTAGTCAGAAATGAGAACTACTTTCCCCTTCGGTGCCACAGTGCAATTGAAAATGCGCAGATGTTTATGAGTTATTGTATCATCATCGCACAAAGGCCAAAGTTGTTTTCATTTCTGACTTAATCTTGACCAACTCGGATTGTAAAATTTATTAGCTTGTTGGACGCGTATTTTAATACACTGCGATGGAATTACTATAAAAATTAAACACTGATAAAGAATCAGAATAATTTAGACAGCTTAAAGTAATTTTTTGTAACGAAAAATGTAAAGAAAAATTTCGGTATATCCTTAACATCTCTTATCCGAAATATATATCATTGAAAAGGCCAAGTCCTTTTATTCAAAAAATCTAAAAATAACGGTTTATGTGGATATCTCCTAGCTACTAGAGCGAATCTGGCAAATCAGAGGCCAGATTCGTGATCAGAAGGCCCAAATCTGTGAAGTTGACTATCAAATCCTCTGCCGCAAATTTTGTTTATTTTTATTTAGTGCACTTTTCGTTAGTGGCGACAATAATGTCATCATTGTTTTCAATGAACTTTAGATCGACGAAGTCCTTGGCCCATAATGTATATTGTATTGTGACATTCTATGGACACATAGTAGTGGGTGGGCGAGGTGTGACTGCATAATTAAGTCTAGTACCACTGGTAGTCATGAGCCCCCAGAAGTTATTCTGGCTTGACTAGTAGATGCGGCCTCTCCGAGAGTATTTTGTTGGCTGTGGCTTAACCCAAATAGCGAGAAGAGATTCGTGTCAATGTAGAGTTTTATTGCAACTGGGTGCTGAGACCTGTAGATCCGCACGAAAGCTGTGAATACTGCATACGGTACTGTAAATTCTGCAAATTGGTGGACATCGAGTGGACTTGCCGTTTCATCCCACGATAGGATACGTTGCTGTAGTTAATATGGAGCATACAACTTCTACAGAACCTGGTCCACCATTGTAAAGGCGATTTTGATCTTCGGTTCAAATATCGAAAAGGCATGTCAATGTATAAAACTGTACAAAAAATAAAAGTAACATTCCTGAAGTTTTTGTTGCTGTTGTTGCAATTTCAATACTAAAAATTTCAGAAACTAGAATTTTCCGATTCATTTAAAATCTGATATCTCGAAAATGACTTGATATATTTAATAAAATTTTTTTATTTTTTAAGAATAATTATGGGGTTTTAAATCTAACCTCCGCTGATGTTAAATCTAACCTCCATTTTTCTCCATCAGCTCGAATTTTGAAGTTACAGGTACTAATCATATTTAAAAAAATCATAAACTTTTTTTTCATAAACCGTTTTTGAAATTGTGTTTTTTTAATGATTTAGTTGTTACCTTTGGAATTTTTTTAACATAACAAAAAAAATTACTGAGTAATGGCTGTTTTATTAAAAAAAACTACACATTTTAATGTTCTTCGCGCTCAAAGTTGATCGGTTAGGAGCAAATTGTGCTTTTTATTAGCTTTATTTATTATCATATTAAAGTAGCTTTCCAAAACATGTATGTACATAAAAATCAATCGAAAATTTTTGATTCTACCAAAAAAATATAAAAATATTGTATTTTTAAAAATAGCACAACAATCTACATCTACAGAAAATTATCGGGAATTACGACCAAATTCTCCTTCACTAAGTACTGCATCAGATGACTTCTATTTAGATATTTCCAGCCATTTAATCGGGAGGATCTTAGTAATTTAGTGAGAGACCTTGGACTCTCTAAAAAGCATCAGAAATTCTAGCTTCTCGATTAAAGCAAAAAACCTGTTTACCCAAGAAACAAGAAACAACGTTAGAAGACGATGAGTTTGTTTGAAAAGATAATGGACGATTTTAAGTGAAAAAGTTGGATTAAACAATTGCAAAAGGTCAGTAATAATCTAATTTTTTTATTCTTACAATGCCTATACAACAAATAATTAGTTACAACAACAAAATGTATGTAAAAGTATTGATTGCCTTACCACCAGTTGTGGCAACTAAATACCTTTTCTGCGCATCATTGGAATGACCGATCAATTAGTTGTGCACGCAGAGAAAAGATATGGTTACACTATGGTCATCGCAACAATAATATGTTCTCTACAATAAAAGCATGTTCGTCGCAACCATAGAATTGTTTTTTGAATTTCATTTTGAAAACAGTATGATTGCGACAATATTACTATTGTTGAAATGTGACAATAGTATTATTACCAAATTAAGAAATGAAAGTATGGTTGTAGCAACCATATAAACGTGGTTGGTGCAACAAAAGTATTGCTGTTTAAAATTACGTTACGTTAAAAATATTATGATTACGGCAATCATACAGTATGGTTGCGACTATGAACATAAAAAACAGGTTTTATAGAGCAAACATGTATGTGTGTGCGTATGTTTTTTTGATATACAAAAAAACACAGTGAATGGTTGAAGAACAACAATCGGAAGGTAGTTCGACGGATTTTTATCGTGTTTACTTTGTTCGGTGAAATACTCTAATACCGACTGGTATTCGTTTATTTAAAATCTGTCTACAGTTAAGTATATAACCATTGATCGTGGTTTAATCACATTTGTTTCTTGGGGTCTACGGATGGTGAAGTAGCATTTGGGAAATAAATGTAATTTCGACTGCCGTTGGAATATATATATTTTTGTTTCTTGAATGAAATGTTAAATAAAAACATGGCTTCAATTCTGGCTATAATGCTTGATAAAAATCTCTTTTGCAGAATAACAACATTACCCAATCCTAATGAATAATTGTGGGGATCATAGTATGGTTGCGTGTGAATCGTACTATGGTTGTGAGGATCATACTTTAGTTGTATGAGAAACATACTATGATTGTGAGGATCATAATATGGTTGTGGAGATAATAGTATGGTTAAGTATGAATCATACTATGGTTGTTTGGATCATAGTATGGTTCCGTGTGAATCATTCTATAGTTGTAAGGATCATACTATGGTTATATAAGAAACATACTATGGTTGTGAAGATAATAGTATGGTTGAGTGTGAATCATACTATTGTTGTGAGGATCATAATATGGTTGTGGAGATCATAGTATTGTTGAGTGTGAATCGTACTATAATTGTGGGGATCATAGTATGGTTATGTGTGAATCATAATATTGTTGTGAGGATCATAATATTGTTGTGTCACAACCATATACCCAACAATAGTATGATCCTCTTTGAATATTGTCACCCCAACCATACTTTTTTTCTGCGTGTGTGTTCATTACGATGTTCATATTAATCATCTCGGGTATGTCGAGCCCAATCTCCATTACGATTATAAACATTTATAGCTTGCAATGGAATTGCTTCTTTTGGGACGGAATTTTTGTAGTTCCAATCGATTTCCAACTGATTTTTGTTCTGTGTGTATATAAATTCCATCACGATTGGATGTTTTATGTGATTCTAGAGCTCAAAACACTTAAAATCGAATGAACATGTGTGTGTGTGGGACCTTTGTCTTAATCTATACCGATTTTCTTCAATTTCAATAACGTTCTTCCTCAAACCAATAAAAGTTAAACTGCTTAATCTCATCCAAATTGGATGTTGTAACCCAGTAAAAAATAGGATCATCCAAAGATTAATCGTGGATCGCTCATTTGCGATCAGTGGATTACTCCATAAATCTCCGAGCCACATGTATTTTGTACTCTATTTAACTCTGCATACCCGCAAAAGCGAGTACTCCTTTTGAGCTCCTTTTGGAGTACAAAAAAAGTATTCCTTCTGGAGTACAAAAGGAGTTTCCTTGTGATCTCGGAAAGGAGGACAAGGGTTGTAATGCATGATAAAACTTTACTTAAACAACAGTTATGTCAAACAAAAAAACACATGCCAAAATAAAACAGCATTGATGTGTCCCTTATTGATCTATTTGAGTATTAAGCGAGGGATCAACATTGTTTTTTCTAACTTCGAAGAATTTTGTAGCAAAACAATACAAAAATGTTTCGATTGATCGCTCCATAAGGATGAACAAGTCATTACTCCGTTATTGCTCTATTATGGATTAATATATATATTTTTTACTAGAATATCACTCTAGAGCTTATACTTTTAATATAAAATCGGATGAACATGTGCGCGTGGGAACTTTGTCTAACTCTACGAGTAAACTGATTGTTCCCTAGTTTCACTGGCCCACAAAACTGACTTCTGTTAATTTTCATGATGACCGGACAACAATTGCGACCTGTTGTTCATTTAGATGTTCTAACGGAGAGACAGACATCGGTAAACGAAATCAGCTGGTGATTACACGTCGATCGGCATACTTAAAGGAAGGTCTAGCTTAAAAAATTTTGGAAGTAACAAACAGTATTCAACATATCATAATCTTGCGTTAATGAACAGTAGCTTAAATGCGCACAGTTAGTTGAGGCACACTTAATACCTCAAAGATGAGGCATGGCTGCTGAATCTTTCGACCACTCTGGTCCAAAAAAAAACTAAGCTATGGACCATATTTGTCGCGATTTTTAAATTATTTTTGCTCATTTTGTTTTTGTAGCCTACCGCAGCGTTATTATTCAAACCCAGAACGTCTGAAATTAGTAGCGGTTTGCCTAAAAAGGCAATTATAAAATCCACGTTAATATTTCTCAATACAATGCATAAAGTATCTATTTTATAAAATCGAACAATCGGCAAAATCGTCAACACCGATGTCTTATTTGAAAAAAAAACAAGAATTTCACATTTCTTAAAAGCAAAACTCTTATTCTAAAGATAGCAGAAAGTGAAAACATTTCCTATTGTCCGAACAGATTTTAAATGGAATATTCTTATCGTTATTGACTTCCTTCCGCCTTCGGAATTAGCCCTGCTGAGCACAGCGTCACAAACCCGGAAAGGGAATTTTACCTGTTGTCGGACGTCATTCGATTGTTTGAATAACCAGGTACGGACATACAAATACGATTACCTGCCACTGCTACAAACGCCGTATGAATCATTGTGATGTAACCGGGCCAGACTGCAGACACACGAAGAGTTATTGAAAATTAAGTCTCTGTCAAATATTCGTCATAATCACCGTCTCCTCATCATCCTTTCCGCTGCAATGGCTGTGGCGAAGGCAGACATTGGCAGGCAAGGAAGTCGTAAATGCGATATTAACGTCAGAGCGTCGTAAGCCTACCTACTTAGCGGCGATTGCGGTTGACACGACTCGCCTTTTTGTCAACAAAGACCGTAGGCGATCGTCCTCATCATCATCATTATGCGTCGAACATTAAGGGCTCATTTTCACGTTGCACTCAAACGCCGCTCTCCGACACTCGCTGAACAGAGGAGAACTTTCCGTCGTTCCACCGTACATTTGCCGGCTAATGCGTAAATGTGTGTGTCTGGGCGAGTGGCGCGTCAGTGAAACGATCACAGAAGTGATCGGTCAACAGAACACAACGAGAACATAACTGATTAAGGCTTCTGGTATTGCCGGCAATGCCACAAATGCAAAACGTTAAATGCTGTCGCGCCATCCGCCGCTGGCTGGCTGCGCATATTCGCCGTGGCTATCAAACGGTGCTGCCCGATGGTGTAGAAACTTGAGAAGGATCAAATGCATCAACAAGGCTAAGATCATTTGCGATGCATTCTTGTTGGCAGACACTGGCCACTACTGGCCTTCGTATATGGCATACGGCGGGCGCATTTGGCCCAGGTAGTAAAGTAATCGGCGTAAGACGCAAGACGTACAACCTTAAGACGCGTTTAATGATACCAGCGGCAACCGGGAATGCCTGTTGCAGCAATATTCGTTCGTATTTGGGTTTTTATCTGATTGCATGACGAACACTGGACGCGAAAACATTGACAGGACAGCAACAATTTGAGGACGTGGTGGTTCATGCGAGACTTGTGTTCCTCCCTGTTAAAGGCTCGAGGTGACACAGTCAGAACCGAAAATGTTCGTTGTCCATGTGTCTGAGTGTGTGTGTGTGTTTCGATATTTGACATTTTACGCTGTCGCATGTCTTGTTGCTAATGTTATGATTTATTACGTGGCGACATCATCTCGCCAAATGGGCCCAATTCCAATTGGTCTGACAATCGGCATTACCACTAAAACAGCAGACAAATGTCTCTCTCCCGGGCCATAAGTGTGTGTGTGTGTTGCCCAAAGATATGGCATATGTTTAATGATGGGATTCAATGGCTACTTAACATAGTTTCATTATGGACAGCCCGTCTTATCGTATGATTTACTGTTTGCCAGGTTCAACGAAAACTGCACTCAGCGAAATACTGTTGTCGTGTGAGATTTTAGTAAAATCTCTGCACCACACTGTGGACTTAGTGCTTATATCTGCAACGCCTCAAAGGAATAGATATAACACTTATCTATGGCAAGTTCCGATCGATTCGGAATTACTGCTCTGAATCTGATTCCATTGAGCGAAGTGTGTCTATGCGTCACGGTAAAGGTCGCAGTTATGAAACGACTTCGATGAAATATAGGACATTCTTTAAGTTGAAACTTAGAAATCGGTCCATAATTTGCTAAAATACTTAGGGTTAATTTCGGTTTCGACCAAATTTCGCACAGACCAGCACGAGCTTACAACACACAACTCAGGTTAAATTTGACCATATAAAGGGCGATTAAACATTTTTCAGTTTGAATCGGTTTTAAAAATAAAATTACTGATAATTTTTTCAAAATTTCTGATTTTATTGAAAAGTTTGAACTTTGTTATTTAATTATGAAACACCATCCACAAGGAGTGACTGTTTGGTGTGGAATTGCATCAGTGGGCCATTTTTCTTCAAAATAGCGCACAGAGCCGCAGTTACCGACGAAGGGAGCGTAAAAACGCCTTTCTCAGCGAAGTTTTGTTTCCTAAAATTCAAAAGAATAACATGGACGATATTTGATTTCAACAAGACGGGGCCACATGTCACACAGCCAACGCAACCATCGATATTTTACGCACTGTTTTTGAAAATCGAATAATCAGCCGAAAATGTGATGTCAATTGGCCGCCTCGCAGCTGTGATTTGAGCCCTTTGGATTATTTTTGGTGAGAAGTCATTAAGGATAAATATTACTCAAAGCATCCAGAGGCACTTGAAGCGTTAAAACATAAAATTGAAGTAGCCATTGAAGAGATTCGAACCAAAACAATCGAAAATGTATTGAAAAATTCGGTTGATAGGATAAGGTACTGCCGAGCCAGTTGTGGTAGTCATATAAATGATACTGCAATCCATTATTTAATGACAAAGTTCAACCTTTCCAATAAAATCAGAATTTAAAAAAAAAATATGTGATTTTTTACAACCGATTCAAATTTAAAATTAATGACCCACCCTGTAGCTGGAATACAAAAGTCCCTCCCGATTTGAGGTCCTAAAGCTTTGGAAATCACAAATTGTACCCGATCACACTCAAATCTTTCATGGTACTTTATGAGCATCCAAAAGTACCAATGCTGAAACTGGACTATACTTTCGTATAGCCCCTTCATACACGCAGAGAAAAAACATGGTTACTACATGGTCACGGCAATAATAATATGTTCTTCACAACAAAAGTATGTTCGTTGCAACAATAGCATTGTTAACTGAATTTATTTTTGACAATAGTATAGTTGCTGCAATATTAATATTGTTGAAATGTAACAATAGTATTATTGCCAAATTTAAAAATGAAAATATGGTTATAGCAACAATATTAATATGGTTAGTGCGACAAAAGTCTTGTGTTTTATGTTAACAATGATATGATTACGGTAATCATACTGTATGATTGTAATTTTTCTTCATTTAAATATGCTTTTTAAAACAAATGTTATTGGTACGGATCTAATGCAATAATAGTAATTTTTATAATATTTTTAATAAAAACGCTTACGTTTATTTAAACTTATTTTTTCTACTGTGAAATAAATCACTCCTATTATTTTGAATTTAATGTATTTTTGAATAATTTTCATAATTCAAATCTATTGTTGACAACTTAAACCAATTTTAATAAATAATATTGGGGATCATAGTTTAATTTAGTGTGATCATACTATGGTTGTAGGGATCATAACATGGTTGCGTGTGAATCATACTATGGTTGTGAGGACCATACTATGGTAGTATATAAAATATACTATGGTTGTGAGGATCATACTATGGTTGTGGAGATCATAGTATGGTTGAGTGTGAATCATACTATGGTTGTGGGAACCATAGTATGGTCATGTGTGAATCATACTATTGTTGTAAGGATCATAGTATGGTTGTTTTGAATCATACTATTGTTGTGAGGACCATAATATTGTTGTAGCACAACCATATACCCAACAATAGTATTATCCTCTTCGAATATTGTCATCACAACCATATTTTTTTTCTACGTGTACAAAGGTCCTTTCCGTAGTTAGAACCCACATCTTTAAAAACCGATTCTAACCAAATTTTGCATGAAGCGGCCAATTACTTTATGGTGAATGCTGTTCATATCGGTCTTTGTTTTTAAATAGCTCCCACTAAATCCCGATTCGAGGTCCGCTCTAAGGGCAACAGTGTAAATCCCATATAATTCTAAACCTCCAGACAAAGGCGCCGAATCTTTTGAATATCAGAGTGGTGTAGGGTATCCTTGCTCGTCTACGCCCGACTTTAGCCCTCTTACTTGTTTTTTCACTACAATGAGGTCCAAAAAAGTAGGTCCAAAAACGTATTTCTTACAAATTTCATGACGTGATTCTGAGTCGATCGGCATACATCATTTTGTTGTTGTGGTTCTTCATATCTAGATACCAGTTTCCAGCACTACAGTGAAGTACGATTTGCCATTGCTGACCCCTTCTTAATAAACCACAACCCCTATACTTCAACCACTCCCCATGGGACTATCGTTAGCTATTACTTTGCGAGGGCTGGTTAGAATGTATGTATAATCAGGTCTTGCTTTGAGATTTTGAATGTTTTTCGCTCTCCGCTGCTCCTTCGCCACTAGTGTCATGTGTGCTTCGATCTTAGTAAAGAATTAATTCCAAAAGAACTGCGGGACCTGTAATGTCCTGTATCTTGGGCAGGGAAACACGACATGTTCAGCCTTTACCTTTTCCTCTACAAAGGTTGGGCATATAGGCGCACCTGTGGACAAAAGCTCCCACCCTCATCTGGGATCTATTTGTCCATTCGGAGACTGTGGAATTAAACAGGTGCAACCATCTACCTTTCGTACTTCTGTCCTACCTAATTTGCTGTTAATACCTCTCTTTTGGCCTTTAACCGTTTCTTTTTTCAGCAGTGTGTATATCCGATGCAGTTATATATCTCATCTGCCAGCACGACGATCGGCATCATCCCTGATTCATCCGATATGGTACGAAATTCGCTTATTGATCGTTGGACACTCAATCGATAATCGCTCATATTTGATTCTCATGTAGGATCACGGAGTTCTCGACTGTCGCCATTATTTTCTTCTATTAGGCTACATTCTGGCTAGTGCCGATTGTATTCAGTCTGCATTTAAAATTGAGCCTGTTATCTAGCATAACCTCAAGGTACTTAGGAGAAAGCGAAATGTTATACAACTCTTTTGCTCATATACTACATCTTTTTCTGCCTCTGTTTTGTGGTCAGCCAGCTCTAGATAATGCTAATGTCATCCATAAAGCCTTTCTTTCGATATTATGTTGGAGTGGTACATGATATTCCACAGAAGTGGCCCTTCCACTGTCCTCTGTGGAACATCGGCCGTCACGTGGTAGAAAGCTTCCCCTGCGCTTTAAATTTTGTCCCAATCAGCCTAGTTAAATGCGTTTTTCGCATCTGGTGTTACTACTACAAATAACGTTATGGGGCCGCCTTTCCAGCGTTTACCACATATAGCCTTCGTGCGTATCGATTACTTATTTGACCGCTGCTTTGGTGGATCGGGACTTCTGAAAACCAAACTGGTGTTCTGATGGCAGCCTTCTGTCCTCGACTTTGTAGTAGGCAATTGTAGGATATGCATTCCAGTATTTAACTCCATTGTATCGGTTATTGTGTGAAATATTTTTGCTAGTGATTGCCATTCGTCATCAAAGACAAGGACGATAATCTGTAGAAGGAAGATGCACGAAAGGTTTCTTTTTTGCAATAGTCTAGAAAAACATTATTTTTTCACATTCGTTTGTACACAATCACAGGAACGATAGAAAGTCAAAACTGAAACACAAAAAAAAACAGAAAACACTAGATTCGCACACTTTAAGCACAACAAAACAACAGTTCCAAAATGATTGATACTAAACTTGGGTTTTTCGATTTCTAGTAAAGGCTTATTGCGCCCATCTTCTACAGTTTATCGTCTTTACTGAAGAATATTCATAATACCTATTCCCCAGAGTAGTGTAGGGCTTATATCATGTAGGATACCGTGGTGAGACAGAAGTGTGAACGGCTATCATGCCAGTTAACCTAGGTTCAACCTGGTTAAGAACATCTAACAATTTTTTGGCGGCGGGTTTTTAGCTCGTAAATGCCGACGACGTTACGAGTAAGAGATTTAGCTCTAAGCCATGCAAAAACTTCTCTATTACATTACATAGGGATAACAACGGGATGCTAGCGATATATATTACGATTCTAAGTGCTATTGAATGGGAGCTGCAATACGAGTATCGTAGACCTTTCAGGTGTCCTAACTTTTCGTTGTGCTTACTGATATTGGCAATATACTTAATCATTCTGAAGAAATATCAACTTATGAGGCGTGTTCTGTTTTATAAATAGTTCTGGCATACACGGAAATCACAATTCATGAGAATTTCATTCTGGTTGGTATTAAAATAAGAATGATCTGGATTGACTCCAATAATTTCTTTAAGTGCTGCGTCTAAAGCTCCTTCGAATACAGCACACAAACTGGACTGGCATGTAATCTTGTATTGAAGTGTATGTCGGTTGTTGTTGAACGAAAACATCTGCCGGAGCTTAAGATAACAGGATCATATTTTCCGAAAGGCAGTCGGTGGTGCTGTAGCTGCTGCTACTCCTGTCTCTTAACGTCATTACCAGTATTTAGAATATTTAACCCATGATTTCAAATGGGTGGTCGGTCGCTTGCGATGACATCATAAACCAACCATTCCTACCATTCAAGACGACTGCGGTATGCGCCACCACACAAACGTTAGACTTGTATCTCCTAAGGTGCTTATTGATTAAGACGATTGCAAGGAAGAGAGGAGCAGAGAAACGAAGGAGCTAGGAAGGCATCTATTACGCATTTCAACATATTCCAGCCACAACAACAACAACAGTGCAGTTATTATGCCCACAGAAAGACATTGTGTCCAACTAATTACAAATGAGTTGAACATTTGAGAGGACAAGGCGCTGCAAGAAGAGCACGCAGACGAGGCAGGCATTAAAGAAACTTTGTTTGTGGACAGCAAAAAAGGTCATAAATCGTCTGTGTGGTTGCAACATTACGACATGTAATCACTTATGAATAAATTATTGACTTTGACCAGCAACCGAAAAAATCCTAATATCACATACCCTCACAAACACACACCCACATAATAAATGGCATTTAGAGCTTTTTCCGGCTGTCGTTCCAGCAGGGATCTGTTTATCCTTTAGTCGGGCAGCCTGTGTCCATTGGGCCACAAAAACAAATTATCATTATGGGTATCTTTTTTTGGAGCTAGCCTATGCTAAGGGTGGAAGACTAATTTTATTTTACTTTAGGGTTTCAAGTTGATAGTCCGTTTTTTTCTGACCAGATGGACACTAGTTTCTGTGATTAAGCAAACAATGATGACGCAGTTTTTGAGCTCGTGTTTTCTTGGGGTAGTTCTAGGATTACCAACGGCTGAATAATTGAATGAAATAAAACAATGACGTTGCAGCGTTGGAAATAGCACTACTGGATAGCACCAATTTCTAAAGTGTTTTGCTGCAAACAAAATTAAACCACTTGCATTGAGTAAATTTTATTTACTACTTAAGTCCCACAACATCCCAAAAAGGAACAGGGGGAACTTCTCTCAAATCAGTGAGATTCAATTTTTATACTCACTGACCGGGACCTTCAGACTTAAACGCCAGCTTCGAACGGCTAATGTATTTGATAGAGACGTCTTTACATGGCTTAGAGATAAGTCTCTTACTCGTCAAGTCGCTGGCATTGAAGATTGTTAGATGTTCCTACCCGGGGTTGAACTTGGGTCAACTGGCATGCACAAATATTATTTTTATGAATCTAAATCAAGGATATGTGCCATTTTCAAGAATTTGACATTAAGAAATTACATAAATCCTTAATTCGATATTTTATAAATATATATACGTACCAAAACTATTAGAAAAACTAAACTTGGGCGTGGCCGACTGTATTATGCCCTGCACATGTGAAAGTACAGCCAATTAAAAACAGGGTTTTGGGCCCCTTGGACGGGCTCTAAGTTTATTCAGGTTTAAGAAATAATGTCTCCATAGAATTATTGAGAAAATCAAATTGTATTTTCAGTCTTTATATATAGTATAAGTATATGGAGTATATGTCCATATTTTAATGGACATGTCCTAGTGTTCGATTGGTCCAAGATTGGATTTTGTCTATCGCAATATACTATACTATCGAAATCAGAATTAGTATGAGGGATCTTGCGCTGTTGTCTACTAATTAAATAGGGGCCTTTTACTGGGTTACATCAAAACGAAGACCGATATGGCCCAGCTGGGCACTGGTTGATTGTAAAGAATATCCATCAAAATTGGATCTAATATGCGACTCTAGAGCTAAAGATATTAAGTCTGGGTTCTCAATGGGTTCTCATCCAACACACATAGGCTGACCGCAGGTGTGCCACAGGGCTCTGTCCTTTCTCCCTCTTTATTTCTTATTTTCATTGACGATCTTTTGGGTCAGACCGTGAATCCAATCTACTCTTTCGCAGATGATAGTAGCCTCTGTCATTCATATTCATTCGACCGTAGGCCGAGCCTTCAAGATATTGAAGACAAAAGGCGAATTATGAATGAGACACTTGGCCGGGATCTACTGGCCATTTCCGAATGGGGTCGAGTGAATAGAGTAGATTTTAATGCACGTAAGACACAGTGCTGCTTGTTGTCTCACAAGCGATTCGCTGACCCAACAATATCGTCAATTTCTATCGATGGTACGGATATTGAACAATCAGAAGCTCTCGATGTTCTGGGCATGAAAATACAATGTGACAAAGTGCATAGGCTTCTTAAAGCGGTGCAAGAAATACTTCACTCCTTCTGATCTTTTCAATATCTATACAACTTACATCAGGCCAAAGATGGAATACAACTCCCATATATGGGCAGGTGCTCCAAAATCATCCTTGGAGCTACTTGGCCGTGTTCAAAGGAGAGCGATGGTGCTGATAGGTGACAGTAGGGTATCCAACTCTATTGTTTCCCTTGAGCATCGTCGGAATGTGGGTTGCGTGACGCTGTTCTATCGTTACTTTCATGGTGTGTGTTCATCAGACATCCGTCGCCTTATTCTTGGCGTGAGGATGTTTGGCAGGAATACGCGACTTTCTAGGAATTCACACCCGTTTGTTATCGATTGGCCAGTTGACCGCACTATACACTACAGATCATATTCGTTTTTCGCTCGTACAGTCCGTATGTGGAATCGACTTCCGGCAAATGTATTTCCCACTGATTGCAACATCCAGAAGTTCAAGGCAAGCGTCAATAATCATTACTCCCTCTTTCCCCCTTCCGATCCTTCACTTTCCACTCGCCAACGCAATGCACCGCATGTATAGGGGGCAACCCCTGAGTGTTGGTTATTTAAAAAAAAAAGAATATCCATCAAAATTGGATCTAATATGTGACTCTAGAGCTAAAGACATTAAGTCGGTTCAACATGTGTGTGGGAGCTAATCTTAATATGAACCGAATATGTTAAATTTTAATAACTTCCGCCAAATTTTTCGAAGATCAGTCCTGCAGATTGTAGCGACCTGCAGTTTGATTCGAGCTTAAGATGGCCAAAAGCCGGACGGAATCGAATCAGCTTATGATTCTAAGTCGATCAGTGCCCTTAAAGATGGGTCTAGCTGAAATATTATTGGTAAGTACATATTTACTTAAAATCATTTGCCATGGAACTAACATATAATATACTGTCCCGCAGAGCGGTGCAGGGTATACATATTGGGTATGAAGATTCAAATTGAGATCAGTCCGGCATTTACGTACTTAGGGCGCCATATTAATGATGAACACCAAAGTTACACAATTGTAGTACCTGCAAATATTTTTAAAATAATGATGAACATGAAACCTTTTTTAAGGGTCGTGGCACCGCCCACTTCTCCATCGGGCGATGTTTCTTTTTATACCAACATCATATAAATCAACTACTATCGTCATATCGGTATTAGTTATTTTCTGAATTGGTGTTTAAATCTTCAATGTTGAAGGTGCTAAGCAGGTCTGTCCAATTTGAGCTTAACATAGTCTATAATAATTTCCTTGTCGTTGATTTTATTCTGTTAAATTTTAAACCGACCGGGCCAGTGCTTGGGGACATACGTTTTATAAAGTGTGTTTCGTTCCATGCGAATATCATCGCTAAGTTCGTGGTTGTATGGGCGGTGCCTATCCCCTTTGTCAAATTTTAACGCAACATAGTCTTTAGTAATTTGTAAATCATTAATTTCATTCTTGTATAATTTCGAAAGATCGAGCAATTACTGTGGCAATTAAAACAGTTTTTAAAGGGTTGTGTCACTGCCCACTTTTTCGCCGTGGTGTGTTTCGTTCGATGACAATATTATATGTTCCAAATACTTAAAACATCGCCATATCTCTCGTAGTTGATGAGATATGGTATTTTTATTTTCAGGGTTGTGTGGGCAGTGTCACGCTTCCTAGACCGCTGACATCGAAATGTACTCTACAAATATTACACGGTCGAACTTAACGTAATGTAAAAATTTCGTAAGAACGGAGATGATAGATAGTAATTATATATGGCGTAAAACTACCAGTGTGGTTTTAATGTTTATAACTTTTTAAATTTATTTATATTTTTTCTATTTATTTCAGAATTTTGATGAAGAAATCTTGGAGAATTTGAAATGAAACACTACACAACAGAACAAGATCAGGATGAAATGAAACACTACACAAAAGAACAGGATCAGCAATTGTTAAATTTTATTTTAAAAATTAAGTCAATTGGATGCTAGACAGTCCAGAAACATCAACAAGAGAGTTCGGCACAACTGGGGCTATCGCGGAAAGAGCACGAATGTGCGCAGAAAAAATAGCCACCACTTGCGGGATATAATTTTTCTTACTTGAGCCAAAAATATTCCCCATTACTACTAATAGACTCATAAGTCCGACCAAAATCTAAGCCAAATCTTCAAAATATATTTTAGATTTGCTACGGACTTTGGTTTAACTTGAGTACCCATATGTTTATATTCAACGGTGGTCTCTTCTTTTAAACATAAGGGACTTTTTTGGGCCAAAGCGTCCATTCGGCCAAAGCGTCCGAATCGAATTCAATCCAAAACATAATTACAATTATTAAGAGTAAAGTCTGCTTTAATTTGAGTATCCATATGACCATATTGACTCTTATTCGCCCGTTGTAAACATAAGTGAAGGTTATTCTGGACCACAAGAGCCAAAAAGTCCAGCAGCTATGGCCGTCTGAGGTATAACGTACGTTTAAGTTACTATGAATAAAAAATATTATTTGTGAAACAAATACTCAAAAACTAATTTTTGTGGGTACCGGAAGAAATACTTGTTTTCCCCATCATCATTTCCGGATCCAAACAAAGCTAGATCGCCTTACAATTTCACGGCGTTCAAATTTATACACACATTATAGGGTCTTCGATCAATATTTGGATTGTTGCAAACGAAAAATAATTTGGTGTACACTCCATCGTGTAGGATATACAAATATGTATGTGAAACGCAAATTTTCAGAAGCATAATAATCCTAAAATTCGATTAAATTTTGATCTAGTTCTATAGCTAGTGGCCTATAGGGTTAGGCCACGAGAAGTTCGATATAGTGGGTAAGCGATTTTGACCTTTGGTTAAAATTTTGGAAGGCTATGTCAATATATAAAATTCTACAAAAACTAAAAGTAAAATTATTGAAATTATGTTGTTGTTGCGATTTCAATATTAAAAATTTAAGATGGTATTTTTCTGAATTATTTAAAATTTTATAACTCGAAAACGACTTTATATATTTGAATTTTTTGTTTTTAATTTTTTGAGAATAATTAAGGAAAAAACTAAAAATTATTTTTAAATAAAACAATAGCAGTTTAAATAAAGAACACCAGCAAGAAAAATAATCAATCATTTCTGAGAATTTAGGACATTTAAATATTTTTCAGAAACAGAAAAAAATAATTATTATCAGGTACTTTCTGCGATACACCATTTTTAGTGAGACAACCTTTACGCCTTGAGCCAAAATGCAATGTTTACAACTGTTTCACTTTATTGTAATACAAATAACATTAATTATTTTTTGAAGTTTATTTTCTATTTTCGAGGATTCTTTCATTGTTGTTATGAGCTTTTGGTTGCAATATTCAGGAATAATTTATTTATTTTTGTTGTTATTCTGGCGAATTGCGTATAGAACAACAGAGACTCTGGTTGGCTTATTCTTGTTTGGTGGTAATTTTTACCTCTTGATTGATCCGGTTCATTTTCAGTTCCAACCTCCATAGATCAAAACAAATTTCTGCCTCGACCTGTTTTATTTCCAGACAGAAAGACTGACGGATTCAGAATATACTTTATGAGGTCTCGGCCAGTATTTCGAGGTGTTGCAAACAGAGAGACAAAGTGAGAATACCATATATCCTATAATAAAAGGTATAAGTATATATATAGTTTTCGTCCTTTTGTACATTTTCCCCCTCAATAACCAACTGTAGCTGGATAATATTTTGCAAATGGTCACATATGAAGCTAATCCAAAAAAAAACTGAAAACTAAAAACTTACAAATGAATTTAGGATAATCCGAGTGGCTACATGAATTAAATTACATTCCGTTCCAAATTAACCGTCATGGGTTAATTTCAAAGAAGACTCAAGTGAGTCTTATCGGAGGCCACTTTCTACTAAACACATGAAAACTGTAAGAAAAATAAGCCCGGAAAAAAAGACATCGGAGTGAATTTCTTCGAAAATATTGTCATGCTAATCGTTGATTTTGTTATGTGTTTGGCATCAACCAAAAGTTCTTCTTGTTTTTTAGACCATTGCCCATTCGGACAAAATGCCAGCCAATACCAGGTGCTGTCAGATTTCATTACTGGCTTTTTTAATTTGTGACATTTCAATGTACCTGGTACTGTGGAATATGAGCCACAAAGCTCCTTGTTCCCACTCCATTTGTATGGGACTGTAACAACGACATTTTAGATTCTTCAATATTTGTTACTTTGGGACATCTGGATTTTTTGTTTCAGGGTAGAGAATATTGCATTGTTAATGTGAAAATGCACCCCTTTCATAAAATAAAGAACAACAACCAACGATGGCAATGGCAAATCCAATATCGTCATTGACAGAGGCAGAGCAGCGGTAATTTATAAGAAGAAACCTCTTGAAATCCATTAAATATTTTTGTTAAAAATATCGAAAACACTTTTGTTTCGTTTTCCAAATGCGATAAAATGAAATCCCTCAGCCGTGCTAGCCGCCCCAATGAACGACTGTTTCCGTACGCATCAGATGGCCCTGCCGGTGGCATCACAGCAGTGCCATG
The DNA here is from genome assembly GCA_963513945.1 of Hydrotaea diabolus. NCBI lineage: Eukaryota > Metazoa > Arthropoda > Insecta > Diptera > Muscidae > Hydrotaea > Hydrotaea diabolus. The sequence continues at coordinate 113,231,663 of OY740717.1, forward strand.
CCACAAGTAGGATCTCCGGGAGTGTGTTGCATATTTCATTGTTACCGATTGTACAACACTCAACTTGGACACTTATAAGTCGTCATCAATACCAACACTTAACTCAACAACAATGCAACCACAATAACATCAGGCTGCACTCTGAAACACACACGCACACACTCACAGATGAACATCAGAAAAGGATAACACGCGCCTTCCTTCGCCTCGTCCTTCTCGTCTGCTGACGGGATTGAATGAACGAATTAAAAACAACTGGAAATGGCAATAACTCATTGATGGCCCGCTTGCTCGTAATGAAATCAAAAGTGTGGAAATTGTAATAAATTGGAAGGAGAGTGATCCCACCAACCAAACAACAACTACAAAAAAATATGTTCACTCACAACTCATTCATGGAAAAAGGGATAAAAGCTGCTGTTTCGAACGAACACAAGGACCTTTTCACATTTTACAACTCTCACTTATTGTTGATTGATATCCACTTGAGATTCTCGTTCCAGTTGTTGCTAAGGCCTGCCCACCGAACGAATGTCTGCTGCCAGGACACGAAACGGTAGTGTCCTGCCATGGTGGTGACCACATGGTGCTTCAATTGTCATTTCAAATTCGGTTTCAGATTACCCTGTTCATTGGAGTGGAGAACATTCGGAGGCTGCCGCTGCCTTGTCACAAATGTTGATCTCGAGAAATCGTCTGCCCCTGTTGGCTGTCACAATTGGCGCCACGAGTTATTTGTACTCGCCCTGAACTCTTTAACGAACTGTGAAATTTGAATTCGTTGACAGATCCAAATTTAGCACAAACTGATTGGAGTTTGTAATTGGACACCAAAAGTAAGAATTATTTGGAGTAGATAAGGAGTCTTCGCATGGTGATGAAGGATTGCAAGCTGATGTTTGCCATCAGTCATCGGCTGTCATATCAAGGATAAGTGTTACATACAGAAACATTTAGATTCTCAACAAACTAAAGTGGTTAAGGTATTAACCTAAGAAAAGAATTTTTTAATCTTACCTTTTTGGCGATGTAGCTTTCTTATGTATCCCAGCCTAGCACCAAGACTAATGTCATTGCCTTGTCAGATTTATTTCGTTTTATACAACTGTAAAACTATAGTAACGTTTCTCTTAAATACAATCTATTGAAAAGTTAGCTCAATTGGAACTACTACAACTACTAAGACAGATAAGAAAATAACGATTTTTTGGGCAGCTCAGTTGAAGGCATCGTAGTTTCCATTCATTAAAAAGTTCTGACCACTAGGGACCAACTTAACAATCCAAATATTGACTAGTTTTTACTATGGTATATTTAAGTGTACGTAGTGGGTCAAAACTTACCCAAGTAAACTAGCCAAGAGTATGGTAAGATTTACTAAGAGATAGCCTACATCACTGTGGCTTGATGAGGATTCGCAAAAAAATATAGCTAACTGACAAATTAGGCCAATTTTTTTAAGTCAACTGAACTCTCATCATAAACCTTCTTTGTAAACACTTGTGGATTTGAAACCGGAAGTAGCAGTGCTACAAGGTCTGGCCGACATCTGTAATCTGGTAACGCGGCTAACCATGAGTAACTCCTCTTGACTGACTAGATGAGACGCCCTTCTGGGAGTAACGTAGTGTAGATTGGGTAGATTTTTTACCTTAGCAGCTCTTTTACGTATCATATCGTGAATAAAGCCATGGGGAAAACTACATTGAACACACGGAACTGCACACAGAGAACAGATTTGTTGTTACAACCGAATGTTAGTAGTTGCACGTATTATAAATGTACTCCATCGTCGCCACCGAATGTTGATTGGGTACACAGCAATGCTCAGTAGATGGAACTGACCCTCTCGGTTGAATTCCACAAGTATCGGTAATCCTAACAGATAAAGATGTTTATTGGAACTGAATATGTACATGTATTGGTTGTTGTTTTTGATTGTTGGTTATAAGTACTTCATAAAAAATGTAATATTTTACCGCCTTGCAATGGGTGAACTGAGTAAAATAAATACGCATTTGGATTGATTTATGATAAGAATTGCAATGATGGCCCAATCGGAATTAAATTATTTAAGGTATATAACAATATTTATGGCCGTAGCTTTGAAAAAATGGGTCACCATCAAAAAAAAGTGCGAGGTACATCTATGGCGAAAATTCTGATCAAGTCTGAGTAATATCGCTAAATTACAGTTAAGCCTGTTTCCATATTCTGGAAAATATTTTTTATTTATATTTCAGTTACTTATATGGCATTTTAGTTTGGAAACATTAACCGTATAACCCAAGAAACTTAAAATGTCTAACCATATTTTATTTTTGTTTTTATAATTTTTTTTAAATTTATTGAAATATGTCCCTATTTACACGAGGCAACTTTATTTGCGTCAATGGTTATGATTCCCTCTTGAACATGCCTTTTGTGTTCGCACAATTCAATTTGATTTTTGTTTTCAGTGTTGCCTTTTCTGACATTATGTGGTTTATTCGATATGATTTTTCTGGAAACAAGTTTTTAAATAATCTGCAGCCAACTTCACACTACGAAAAACACAAAAGGAATTGGCAGAATCTGTTGGCAGCACTAATTATTGGTACCAAAGTTGTCGCAATCAATAGTTAAACTGAGTTCGGTTAGTATAACTGTGTTATAGGTTGTGAATTCCTTGATATCGTTCTGGCAACCATCATATGATATCTTGAACCATGTTTCCATTAATACAATGGAATATTGGTTATTGCAACAGAAAGTCGGTTTGTACAACCGAATATTTGTAGTTCGGACCGATTTCCCACAGATTTTTCTCTGTGTGTGTTACATTAGAATGTAATGTACAATCTTTAAAAGTTCTGCCGATAGACAGACTGGCAGCCATAGTGTAAAGATGTGATAGTGTTGATGTCTACACTGAGAACAGATTTGTTGTCACAACCGAATTCCTTGCCTACCGAATGTTGGTGTTTGCTCCTACTATCCATGTATTTAGTCGCTACAACCGAATGTTGATTGGGTGCACTGCAATTTTCAGAAGTACTGGAACTGGCTGTAGCAATTGAAGAGACAAAATATCGGTAAACCTAAGTAGTTAAGATGAGTATTGGAATTGTATTTGTACATATATTGGTTGTTGCTATTGGTTATTGGCTATAAGTACTCTTTGAATTCGGTTGTCATTATCACGATAATTTTTTGACTGTGCCAACTGGTAGTTAAATTTCAAGTACGCGGTTATCAGACAAAAAAAAAGAGTTTTTATAAAATTTTTGGAGCATATTTTCGTTATAATAAACGATTAGAATATATTTACGTATTATTTGTGTTATTAGCTGGTTTTTTCGGTTTATCCGAATTACATATCCTACCCGATAACAAATTTTTAGTTTTCCGTCGTGCCGCCCTCCATTGTATGAAGCGTAAAAAAAGTATGAAGATCGAGACAATTTTCGCAGAGTATCATATATTTGATTCACAACAATATTATGATACGCACAACCATATACCCAAAAATAGTATGATGCTCTTCGAATATTGTCACCCCAGCCGTACTTTTTTTCTATCGTGTTGTATTAACGATATTTATTAAGTACAATAATACCAAAGTGGGCGTAATGATACATTTATATAGAATGAATAAGAAAGGGTGTGGCAATATGGCCTATTTCAATCCCAAATGATGTTTTAGAATACATACTATTATTACATTTTACTAATAAATTGAAAAATCGAGCTCAAGGCCAAGGTTCTTATTTTTCATTATTGGAAAAGAATATACAACATGGAAATTATATGTATAACTGATTGGTAGCTTCTTTGAGAGTTATCGTGCGAAGACACCGCATAGACATAGCTTAAATGAATTAAACCTACATGAAACGGATTTGGTCAAAACATATGTCGGGTCTTAATGTTTTTTTTCGATGTGTTACATTCCCGCTCCCGTCCCAAATGATAGATACCCTCTTATCCAGTAGGGGTGCGATTGGAGGGTACTAATTTTAAACCTTTATTTAAGGTTTACTGCTTCAATACGGCCCTTTACGTTCGGTATCCTAGTCATTAGGGTCATGGGGTCAAATATGAGGGTGAAATCACAGTTCATCTTCATGAATCTGTTCCAATATCGAACACAAATGTGAATGATTCCACTAATATTTTCTTTACAAACATCTGCATTGAACTAGAAGGCTTGACACAATCAATAGAAAAACTTTGGAAAAATATAAGTGAGGCGGTACCCTGCAAATTGTACACAGAATGTTAAAGAACGTCTTTATCAAAAACTAGAGAGGACCTCTAACATTAATTAATAAATTCGCATGTAATGACTAATTTTGCCGTACTTTAATTCATTTCGCAAAAATCCCATAAATCCTCATGAAAGTGATCGAACCGAAAAATCAAACACAATAAAAATGAATCGTTTTAATCCTTTCAGGGTAAAGCGAATTGTTTAGTATTAACAACAATTATAACAAAAGTCCTGTGCAAATGTAACAATTCACTTTAATGGAGTGGAAACAATAAAAAATAACGTATGTATGTGCATATGTATTTGCCAACAACAGTACCCAACAGAGCAACGAAAAAAGAATAATATTAAGAGACGCTTCCCTTTTTTCACAAATGACACACAAAAAGGATTAAAAGTCATCATCATCATCGGCAGCATTACCACCACCATAGGGCTTGGCATCATCGCCATTGAACATAATACGCATGTCATCGATTAAAGTCTTTAACACTCCCCTCCCTCCCTTGCTAACTCTCTTCACAACTCCATCGATGCTTTACGCAAAAAAGTCTGTCATTTGTGCAAAAAAACGAAAGTAATTTGGAAAAGTGCAAAAAAAATGTTTCCTGTCCTTAACACCCTGACCCGTAACGATCTTCTACCGAATTGGCAACAAATCAAGAGGAAGCGTGTTGTTTTTACTTCTGATTTTTTTCTGCTGCTGTTCCCAAATTGTTGGAACTATTGTGCCTCCACTTCACTCCGGTAGTACCAGCGTTTGCGCTGCTGCGTACGCGTGTTAACTTCCGAAAGTGGTGTAATTTGGCATCAATAGGACTAAGAAGCCATAGTAGAAGAATGGAGAGTACGAGAGGAACAATGACAAAAATCATAGCTGCTCGGTTTGGTGATGGTGTGATGGAAATTTAATTTAAGCGCCTTTCTGAATTTCTGATATATGGAAATTTTATACCGGCTGAGATTGCCATACAACTGTAGTCTTTTACGTTGACAGATAGGGTGTCCCGAAACCAATAAAAAATACTTTCGGACAGGGTCGACTATATGATGATAGATAGGGTTAGGTCGAAAGGGTAGATCGCCAGCAAGAAATGACGGGTTTACTCGGAAGCCTTAAAGGTCCATTGTGGAACCCTGCAAGAGAGAGAAAGGGATGGATGGATAGTGAATAGTTACTTTTAGAAAAGAGTAATGGTGTACCTTAGTACGAGTATATGTATAAATATAAGTAAATATCCGATTTGTTACCCGTTATAGTTATCAGCTGGTTCAGCCAGATCATCGAAGTATCTAATCCTAAGATAGGCAAGTCTGCATTCTTGAAGACCAGTGCATGTCCACTGACTCCTCTTATTTTGTGTCCTGTTTGACTTTTTCTACACGGGTGTCCATGCGCGACGCCACATTGACAATGAAGCAGTGTCCCTTGAGAATTCCTATGGGGGTAGTTATCGATCGTTTTCTGATTATTAACCGTTCTCACTGTCATACAGTCCAGCACCTTTATGGCTACCATCCACATATATTCTGATATTTGGCAGCGGTATGCTTAGTTCCACAATCTTGTCTGCGACTCTATTGAGTGCGAAAATCTCTGCCTGAAGGGCCGTGCATTTGTCCGGTGGACGTTTAGATATTTGTAGGTTTAGTGATTCTGATTAAACCCCTTAACTGAATTACCATGAAGATTGAGATTTCGTCTTTTGATATTAGAGTCGGATGCGCTATCTATTACCGTTCAAATTTCCGCCCTGAAGGGTCTCGTTTGTATCATCTACGGTAGCAGAAAGTCTTTGTCTTGTCTGTCCATCCTATCAGGTGACCTCAAAATCGCGCGGTGTTGTTTCGGGTCAATCCGGTACACGAGAACCGGCTGTCGCGATCGAGCGGCATCCGTGCGTGCATTGTTTCAACATACCAGTTCCCCTGAAACCTACGGCGACCCTCGCTGCACATCTCTGCATGTAGATGTCTATGGTTTGAATGTTTAGTATACTATGGTGAGGATCTCAATGACCTACTTAAGCAATCACGCACCAATCTATGGATCTTGGCAATTCTAGTGGTTGGTTGGTCTTCCTTTCAACCGCAGTCCACCATACCAGTGCTCCTTATGTAAGAATTGGTCTAATGAATTCCGTGAACATCCAGTGTATCATTCTTGGTTGAATACCTCATTTCTGCGAACATCCTTTGGCAAGTATAAAAGCCGCAAAGAACCCCCTATCCTCCACATTTCGCTTCCTGGAAAGCTTGGAGTCGAGGATTACACCTAGGTATGTTGGAGTGTAGTTTCGTCTAGAGTTGAGATTTTAAAGAATCTAGTTCCATCTAGCTTGAGCCCCTAATCCGTTGTCCTTCGCCTACAATTAGATTTTTTTCAGTGACCATTCTATAATCTTACTAATTGTTGGCTGAAAATCGCGGATGCGTCTTTTGTGAACACCTGTTTCTATATGAAGGAAGGCATGTGTTCATAGCAGAGATGGAAGTTTCCAAAACACTTAACTTTTTTCTGTTTATAGCGCGCTTTTTGTGCTAGGCTAAGAAGTTTCCGAGCCGCCCTCGTAGTAGACTGCATCAATATGGTGTATGGCTTTAACCCAAGCTCGGATTTGCAATCTGACTTCTGGAACGGCAAGTCTTCAAATCGGGGATAATCTTTTTAGGTGAAGGCAATGACATACATTGTACGTACTCTCTTCCCTTAACCACAGACCCAAGTTCTTTAGGGGAAAAAGGTAATTATTGTCTAAACTAGCGACTAAATATTACAAAATATATTTTTTTTGTATTTATTTTTCAGATTTGACTCTGATTGGGACTCGGACCCGCGGACCACATGGCTTATTTATGACCCCTGTGGTCTGCGGTGGTTCATCTTGTATTTTCCTTTAAATAATAAGTTATTTTGACGGTGACAGTCTTTCCCGCTTTGAATATTGACATGAGTTCAGTATCATATCCTGTGATTCGAAGTTAAACACATTATGCTTAATGTGGCTGCTGCAGCCATGAATCTTTGACTTAGTCCTGGAACATCTCAACAAGTTTTCAACTTAAGTCCTCGCATTATTTTTGACAAGGTACAACCAGAGAAGTACCATTTAAAAGCTCTGGAGTTTTGGCGTGATGTTTGCAGGCAAAAGTTTCATCCTTCTCGTAGCGTACCAATTTATCTGCATATTATGCCTTAATACGCCACTACATAACATCGGGGCTTTTCAATGGTACTTCACTCTGTTATACATTATATTTGTGGCCGGCAATTAAAGACACTGACTTGGAAAGCCTTTGGAGTCAACAGGATGTCGCGGGATGCTGTTTTGGATCTTATGCCAGGTTTGTTATTCGCATTTTCACCCACCTCGGATCCGCTTTGATGGGGTGCCATGATGGACCAATGTCATCATTTTTTGTTAATGAATTGTTTCCATAATATTCGCCTTAAGGCAAATGTTGAGAGAAATGTTGGCAAAACCTGTCACCAATGTCTTGAAAATTGAGTAAGTCGGATGATCTACTAATAATAATGCAATTTTACTTTTTCAATTATTCCCGAAGCCCAAAAAAATTATTTTTTTCAGAAAAACTGTGCGTTTGGGTTTATAATGGCTGTTATTTTAAAGCTTGAGAATTTATAATTATAATACAACACAGAAATATTGTTAGAATTTTTTATTACCAATATTTTTATTTTAAATATGATTTCCGGCATATGTCCGCCTCTACTACGAGTTACATAGTCCATTCGATCAGTCTAATTGTTGACAGCATTGTCTATTAAATTTTGCCGTACGGCGTCAATAGTGCCTCGAATATTGGATTCCAAGGCTTCAAGAGTTACTGATTTGTCGGCATAAACCAATGACAACATAGCTGCATAAAAAGTAATCCAGAATCGTTAAAGGTCAGGACAACTTCTAAAAATAAAGTCGCCAAATTGATTTTTCAATAAATTGATTGCTCATCTCGCTGTAAAACAAGTAGCGCCATCTTTTTGGCACCAAATGTTGTTATTTTGCAGATTAATTTGTAGAAACAAAAAGTCAGCATGTCTCAATAGCGCTCGTTATTCACCGTAAAGGCCTCTCCTTCTTATTGCGAAATAAATATGGATCGATAGTCATATAAACCACCAGTATCATGTAAACCACGCCAAACGGTAAAATTTAATGGATGTAATGGTGATAAATAAACGGTTTGTGAATTGTATTCGCTTTATATGCCTCAAATTTACTTTTTGACGTAGCCATTTAAGCAGAAAACAGGTAAGAAAGCTAATACGCAATTATTTAATATAAGTAGAGTGATCTATGGACTTCTTGAAAAATTTTTTAATTAAGCAAATTTTCCTGGTGCCTTACCTTACTGAACAGAAATGTCAACACATTTTGACTTCAACTGTCAAACCATATTAATCGACATTTATAGTTCTCATGCAGCTTTAAGAATACCCTTTATCTGTCATTTCAACAGCGTAAAGTTCTGAAGTTTACACAAAAATGAATTATTCCGCAGTGCAAAAAACTCTGTCATGACAAAAAAACAGCCAAACTTGCCGATCTCATATGTGACGCGCAAAATAGAAAGGGACCTAAGGGTAAAAACCAGTTTTGTTCAGGAGAGCTATTTAAAAGATTAAAATACGTGTATCTTTGGTGTACCATCACTTTCATAAAACGCGCATGTCTCTGGGAGGGAACCCTTTGGTACATGGGATCGGTCTTATTCGATGCTCAGATGTTGTCCACATAAAAAAACAACGAAAATTGATTTTTTTACCCTTAGGTCCCTTTCCCTATGCGCTGTCACATATTTACTAGCGCTCGGACTTACCGTTGCCGAACTATCGCGAATTTGGCTCGTACTAGTAAATTTTGTAAAAAAAAGAGGAAACATCAATAATGATAAATCGATATAAAACAAGCAAAAATAACAGCTCGGAAAGATCAACAACAATAGAGAATACGTCGCTATTGTTGTTGTTGGTGTCCCTGCACAATCTTTGTCTTTTGTTTTATTTGTCATTGGCGTTGTCGTCGTTTCTTTTTGCCAGTGTTGTTTACGAGTCGATAATAATGCCCTCAAGTTATGGGTCACTGTCACTGTGTAAATGTACCGGGTGGCAGTTTCTCTCGTTGATTGTCATCACAGTGAGTGCCGTTGCACACCGTGCTAGTGTGTGTGTTTGTTAGTTCGCGGGACATTTGTCGTTGCTGCTGTTGTCCAGAAATGCACACAGGCATACGTATGTATGTATGTGTGCTTGCATTCGAGTGAATCCATCCATCGCAAGTACTCGTAGTATTCATCCATTCTTCGGTCGTCCGTCAGTCCGACCATTAGTTATGATTGTTTCGTTGCCGGTTGTCGAGTGTGTGGACGAAAAAAAGTGGGTGGGCACTCACGTCTGTTGTGATTTGTGTGTAATCGTTCGTTCGATCTGTTCCCATTGCCTGCCTGTCCGAGTCCCAGTAATGATTCCTTTTTGTCTTGCTTTTTTTGTTGTTTAGTGGTGAAACATTCGGAGGTTGGAAAAAAATGGGAAGTTCCGGTATTCAAGTTGATTTGGTGGCCTCCCATTTTTTCAGTGTGTACGAGTGTTCTTTTGAGTTCTCTTGACTTTTATAAGTTCTAATAAATCATTTGAACTGTTGAATGAGTTTAATGCAAAAGAAAATGTCAACTGATCCACGCGGACATTTAATCGGTGTGGTTGATTTGTTGCTGCTGTATTGTACGAGTTATTGTATACTTACTATTCAGGAAGTCTATAATATTAACATTTGAAGAGTACCTATTTCATTGTCGCTTTTGAAAAATGTCCTGTATTTTTTTTATCTTCTTAGAGAGGTTTCAAAGTCAAATTTATCTTTGTTGTCTCTAATGTGGAACTTATCGCAAAACAAGAAAGCAATATATAATTACAGGGTTTTACAATAGGGACATAACAATTTCGTATCTTTATGGCAACGCACCCTCAAACATTTTTAATGATCTTTCAGTGTCAAAACTTTAGTCGAAGTCAACATTTTGATCAAGGCAAAGTTCACTTACGAGCAACGTTCGGAAATCATTAAGAGTTATTACCGAAATTCTGAGTAGTTGGTCGCATCTTTAAGAGCGCTTACTCCTATTTTCGGCCGTAATAATCATCTTCAGCGATGAAGTTCATTTCTGGCTAAGTGGTTTTGTCAAAAAACAAAATATGCGTTATTGGACAGCAACAACACACATGCTTTTCAAGAGACACAATTGCTTCCTCACAAAATTACTGTGTGGTGTGGTTTTCATGCCGGAGGTGTGATTGGGCCGTATTTTTTCGTCGACGAAAATAATCGTCATGTGACCATCCATAGAGAGCGCTATATGCCATGTTAGAACATTATTTTTGTCCAGAATTGGATGTCAAGCTTCATCGCCGATATATGGTTTTAACAAGAGAGCAGGCGTTACTATCGATTTACTAAAAGGCAAATTCAATGAAAGTGTTATCTCGAGAAAGGATCCGGTCGAATTGCCACCTCGTTAATGTGATTTAATGTCATTGGATTTCATTTTATGGGGCCACATATAGTCATTGGTCTATGCCCACAACTCTAGACGAGCTCAGAGACAACATCCTACGCGAAATTACCAACGTTTCGGCCGAAATGTGTAGAAGAGTGGTAGAAAATTGGGTCCAAAGAATAGAACGCTTTACTTGATTCTTTAAATGTAATATTTGCTCTACATCTTTATAAACAAAGGATGGATGCCACTGAAATGTCAGTTAATCATGTAAGATTTTAATGTAGGTCCTACATAAATCTTTATCCGATTTGAAGTCTTTAGCTATACATAACACATACTACATCATCTTCATCTTCCTTGCACCAAGGAATGTTGAATTTGGACAAGATTAATATATAGCCCCATCTATATAGTATATTCAAGCTATTTTACCAAAAGCAATGTAATTTTCTTACAAATTAAAATATGACATTAGTTTTATAATATGGGTTAATTTAAAGCGCGTCCAAAGTGGGCGGCCAGATTTGCATAATATAGTCGCCCACATCCTTTCACTGGTTTTAGCTTTTCTATAACAATAACAAATTCATTAGAACCAAATGTAAAGTAGCTTATTTTAATGCTTTCCTAAAGTCCTTAAAGAAAGATTAAGCATTGACTTAACTGCTGCAGCAATATATCTTCAACTAACGAACTCACTATAAAATCTTATCTCGATAACCGATATTTTACAAAACTTCTCAAACGAGTAGCATCTATTACAATCAGACAATAAATCAAAGAACACAAATCATTATCCTGGTATAAGTATTCCGTAATAATTCCAGTTACGATTCTATCTCATAATTAAAAACAAATACGATAAAAATTAAGACCAACGAGTATAAATGAGAAAACGATTTGCCTGTAAGCGACTGTCTGTACAGTGGGAGGATTGGAGCAATTAACTGCGCCATCAACACACGTGACCCACTCAATAAACCGAATGCCAGGCTGACGCAGCTCATTGACATTCGTTTTCCAACATCCTGAATGGAATTACAACCAGAAATTATCGACTTTGGCCAAAACAAAAGGCAGCGAAATAAAGACGAACAAATGATAAACGATTGCCCAACGATAACACCCACCGAATGCCACTCCCGAGTAGAGAGACACCGCCCAACCGCCATGGTTGGCTTGACATGTGGCCGCAAGACCAAGTGCTGCAGAGATGCACTTGTTCGCATCTTCAATTTAATCACCGCCATCTCCTGCCACCGGCTGCGGAACGCACTCTCCGTTGGAATAATCAAGAGCATCGTGGTCATGGAGCGACTGGAATAGGTAGTCCTGCCACGTGCGGCTACAATTGTTGTTTATCCAAACAATTTGTGCCGCCAGACGTACGCGTTTTTCGCTAAGCTATTTATTAGTTAAGGAAGCACCATTCTATCGGCCAGGCCAGCCTGGGATGGCTGCTCATCTGGAGAGGAAAACAGAAATTAAGGTTGTGCGTGTGTGTGTGTAGCGGCATGAGCACGCTTCTTCGTCCCGTGGGAGTTCAACCCGGTTTCCGTTCGTTAGTGAAGGGAAAAAGTTAATGTGCGTTGCATTATGTGTGGTAGTCATGCACACACGTTCTCACCGCCAGTCTATAAGGCGAACCATCCACACAGGATGTGACCGCCAAGTGGCATCTAAGGATGGGCCACGGCGTAGACGAGTGAATCCATATTTTGTTGAAAAATGATGGTGGGCCCGACCGTCGTTCGCTGGCATACCCAAATGTTGCCACGAAATTGTTGCAATTGTTTTTCCAAAGTCACGTGTCCAAATGGCACACATTGGCCCGAGTCACGTGACTGGAGAACTCAGCCGCAACTGACGAACCATTTTTTAGAGGGGGTGGTTTGTTGGTGTTGCTCGCTTTTTCTCTCAGTCGAAATATTTGTATTGTTTTGATTATTGCCACTTGGAGGACTCAGGACACACGGACTGTGACAACACACACACATACGAATACAAAGCACACGTGACCGCCGTACATCGTCGCTTAAGTGTTTGTTAAGTTTATCCTTTGACTTTATGCGCGCTCCGGCGCTCACTCAATCAAGCTGCAGGCCAGTGTTTGGGCCGTAATAAGGGAAACCACTGTTGCCGCCAACTCAACACTTTTAAATGTCGCTTAGGATTCGTTCTGGGAAATCGTTTTTTACGCTTTTCACCCGGCCGCCTCTCTTTTTATGTCATTATTTTTTGTTATCCCTGTGTCGGTGACTTCTTTATTTTGGGTCTGAAGGCGTGTTGGGCTGTCTGCCATGTTGTGGCTAATATTTCCTATTCCTACAACAATTCCGACATTTATCACTGCCGTCATACATGAGTTTTTGTTGTTCGCGCTGAAGTTTGTTTTTTTACGCGGATGTCGTTCCTGCAGTAGGGGTGGCGGATGTCCTGACGTCGTTGGTTTGGTGGGTGGTGAGTCAAAGTCAGCATGTGGTGCACTTGTAACGGCCGTTAATAGAAAATGATCACAGTGGGTTGGTGTTAATAATTCAATCCCCGTTGCAAAAGTTAATTATGAAATTATTGTTACTCGGGGAAGAGTTCATTAAACGTGGGAAGTTTTCATGGGAAAATACTAGAGTTGGCCGAAACGTTTTTTTTGTGAAAGTTGAAAAATGTAACTATTGTTAGAACATAAAACACAACTATAACTTCCATCTCAAGTTCAAAAATGCAGTAAGCTACCCCAAGTCACTCCTTAGCAGGTAAAGACTTTGGACAGATTCAGCTATGCGATTCCCTACTCAACAGCGGTCAGACTATATATGTCATCTGAAATTGGTATATGGTCAAATTTTACCAGGGATAGTAATAGGGTGCACACATCGCGCTATGCTTCATTTGAGCTAAATCGAATTTAAAATGTATTATTTTTAGCGACTGGACTTCAATTCGGAAAGGGCACTTGTTTGGCAGCTATATCAAAAAACAGACCAGTTAGGTCGACTAGTCGCTCATTACGCTCTATGCGAAATGTGGGAGCTACTATTGTGTGGATCTATATGAAAACATGCACCGGCATGATCCAATTTTACCATGGTTATTTATAAATCTCCTGTAATTCTCTTTGCTCTATTCGAGCTAGATCGGAGGTAAAATATTCATTGTGTTGTGGCAGGATCTTAAATCGGACATGTGGGCTATTAAAAAATACGGTCTGATACGGTCCAGTTTCGTTCGTAACGCACTTTGCTAAATTTGGAAGAAATGTGATAATTTATATAGACAAATATGATCCAGCTTTACAAAAGTTAATTATCCGCCCCTCTTAATTTACTCGTATAATGCGAAATTTGATCATGATACAACTTAATTTGTGGCTCTAGTGCGACTGGACCTCAAGTTGGGAGAAAACAATGTATTAAATTTCGTTGAAATCGATTTATACAGAGTGGCGCATCAATAGTGCTACAATAAGAAGGTCAAATAACCTGTTTTTTAACAATGTATTTTACTTATATTTTTATTGTATAGAAAATTCACTTTAATTCTATATAATTAATTGTGTTTGAAAATAATAGCCCGTAAATGACCTGCTCATCCACGCACACGCAGAAAAAAATATGGTTACTCTATGGTCACAATAAAAATAACATGTTCTCTGCAATAAAATTATGTTCGTCGCAACCATAATATTGTTTTCTGACTTTAATTTTGACAATAGTATGATTGCGACAGTATTAATTTTCTTGAAATGTAACAATAGTGTTATTGCCCAAATTAAATTTGAAAATATGGTTGTAGCTACAATATAATTATGTTTTATGTTAACATTATAATGTTACGGCAATTATACTGTAAGACTGTAATTTTTCTTAACTTAATTATGGCTTTTAGAACTAATGCATTGGAATAAGTTTGTTTGGATTTTTTTCAAAACAAACTGTTTGGGATTTGTACGAGTACAACTTAAATATTTTTATAAACAAAACACTTACTTACGTTTTTAAATGGATTTTTTCTACTGTTAAATAAATTTCCCATTTTATTTTGAATTTAACGTATTTTTGAATTAATGATAACATAACCCAAACCTAATAAATAATTTTGGAGATAATACTTAGTTGTAAGGATCATAACACGGTTGCTTGTGATTCATACTATTGTTGGGAGGATCATAGTATGGTTTTGCGGATTATAGTATGGTTATATGTGAATCATACTTTTGTTGCGAGGATCATAATATTGTTGTGCCACAATCATATACCCAACAATAGTATGATGCTCTTCGAATATTGTTATCCCAGCTAAACTGTTTTTCTACGTGCCTATGGTTCACCTGATCAGAGAATGACTCATTACTGCCTGAAGGGTAGAAGGTGGGATCGCTTTAATTATTGTTTTAATGGGCTGCTTTAATTCAGTAAATTCAGTTTGTATTGTACACCTCTTGCTTGACACAACCCGTTAAAAAGTCTGGTGCAGTCAGGTCCGGTGACCTTGATGACCACCAGAAAATTACATCTCAGGATAATAATGTGTTTGAAAATTTTCTTTGGAGCTGTGCCACAACCGGTCTGGCTGTATGTACAGTTGCTCCATCTGGGTAAAAAAACTTCTTCAACATCTTTAAATAACGATCCCCATTGGCAGTCACTGTTACACCGTATTCTTCCAAGAATACCGGCCCCACAATGCAGCTTGATGAAACTAAGCACCACACAGTAACTCGTTCTGGGTGCAGTTCTCTCTCATGGAGAATTTTTGGATAATATACACTCCAAATACGACAATTTTGCTTGTTTTCATTGCCGTTTAGATCAACAACGGCCTTATCGGACATTAACAAGCAATTTATCAACTGTTGTCTTCTTGGGCCATTTTAATAATTTTTTGGCAAAATTCCATTCGATAGGCAAATCCAGACGGTTTAACTTGCTTGTAACTTGGACTTTGTACGTAAATAAGTTTAAGTCATCATGATTTCCGTTGTAATGACCGTCGAGCCGCTTGGATTTGCCTGAATTGATGATGCTACAACCGCGATTGTGTCTCGAATCCGAACATTGGGATCTCGATCGTAAGGTCTTCGTTCGAAGCTTCTAGATTCGGCAAATATATTTACTAGCCTCATTATGGTCCATCTACTCGGGGGAGTTTCGCCAAATTTCCGCCTTTATTCATTTTAAAAATTAAAATATTGACCATTATAAATTCTGTTTGTACGTTCTGTTTTTGTAGTATGATTCGTGCGCCATCCTGTATTTGCGACTGTACTATGATTACAACGATAGATGGACAAGTGAGCGGATATCGCTCAATGAAGTCAAGAAATATGAGGTCTTTTTCAGGGATGCAAAACGAATCAGAACCGATTTTTGCCTTACCATACCACTTTTTTTTGAATTAGAAAAATTGTCGAACCGAACCAAAACCCGCTTACAACAGATCGATACATTGAAAATGGTTTTTCCTTCAATACTCATCTATGTGCATGTTACTTTTTATTTTTAAAAATGTACCTCACTCTTTTTAGCTTTTTAGTACATACCTTAGATATTAAGAAAGACTATTCTTTGTACATAAAACCCGTTTTTAAGCCGAACCTACTCTAACTCTGAAATGGTTTGCATCCCTGGTCTACGAGTATTTCGATTTGTTACAATCATGAGCACTATGACATAATAAACTGTACCACAGTGTGAAGTAGGGTATTAAAAGCAATTTAATGGTACTGAACAATTCTAAGCTAAATAAAATCGCCAGTTTATTGACTACGCGACATTTTGTGTTAGGCGTGCGGATTTGAATTATTATCAAAATGATGGAGCACTTTCATTGCCACTGAATGAGACCCGAACCCCACTTCAATAAAACAATTCATGCATACAGAGAAAAAAATCAATTGGTAATCGGTCCGAACTACAACTATTCGGTTGGATAAACATACTTTCTGTTGCATTACCAAGGTATTGGTGGTTACTTGGTTCGACTTACCATGAGATGGTAGCTACAATAATTACGATACTTACAGCCAACAAGTCTGTTAAAATAACCGAACTTAGTAAAACTATTGGTTGCCACAGCTGGTGGTTATGACAACTATAAATTGTAAAGGACATGTTACTTTGAAACCCATAATTGGTGGTAGCAACAACTAAATTCATTGTAGTAACCAAATCCCGTTTATTTCACCTTTGTTACATTTTACACTATGCAACAAAAGTTCAGACTTTTACGGGGTGAATGATTTCTTCTAGAAATGAAAGACTAAGGTGTTTATAGTAAATTTCCCAAAGACCGGACTTCGTAGATCCCAGATATTTCTATGACCGTATGAAAGTAGTTAAAAAGTATTAAATATTCATTGTTTTAGCGAATTTTCGTAGTGAGATAAGAAGTGAAATCGTAGTGTCCTTTTTGTCCTTTGTTCGAAACAATAACAAACTTAAAATATGATTCCTAAACGAGAGTTTGAGTCTTTTTTTGTTCTACAAAAATGTTGTCAGATTAATTTTAGTTGGGACCAGTCATTTTTTTTTTTAAAAAAAAGTGGTAATTTTTGGATTAAAATGTTCTACTAAATTATTACTACATATTACTGCTTCTGCTCTTGGGTCCTAAATCCGAACTTGCTCTAGAAAACAAAGTGCTACTTTACAAAACAATGTTGAAGCCTGTCTGGACTTATGGCATTGAACTATGGGGGACCGCCAGCAACTCCAATGTGGAAATCTTGCAGAGATATCAATCTAAAACGCTAAGATTCATTACTCAAGCTCCCTGGTTTATTAATAATAAAAATATACACAACGATCTCGGTGTTCCTACTGTCAAAAATGAGATTTCCAAATGCAGCTCCAACTACCTGAATAGATTAAGTAATCATCCGAACATACTTGCAATTACTCTATTAGATGATACGGATGAAATACGGCGACTAAAGCGACTTCATATTTTAGATCTTCCCTTTCTTAAATAATAGCTGATAAAAGCTAAGACTAATACTGCACATATAGAAAAAAATTAGTTAGAAATCGGTGCAAACTACAATAATTCGGTTGGAGAAACCGAATTTCTGTTGCAACAACCAACACTCCATTGTATTGATAGTAACATGGTTCTAGATATCAAAAAGAGGTTGCTACAACCATATCACGGTATTCGCAGCCAATAGCACAGTTAGTCCAACCGAACTCAGTTTAACTACTGGTTGCGACAACTGGCGATTATCGCAACCAAGCAATTGTGATGTACATGTTACTTTGGTTCGAAATAATTGGTGGTTACAAGAGATAAGTTCTTTGTAGTGCCCAAACCCAGCTATGTTGGCTGTTGTAAAATAATATTGGGTTTTCCAGCATCAACATATTAACCCTTTAATATTTCATCGGTACTAGTCACAACAAAATCGTTGTCTACGAGGAAACATATTTCGAAAAAAAATGGTCAGACGGTTAAAGTTTCTTGGGTTAGACGGTTAATGCTTCAAAACTATACTGCAATATAAATTAAAGAACCATAAATAATTTTTTTCCAATATAGAAACGGCCTTACTGTATTTCAGCGACATTACTCAGACTTCATCACAACTTACGCCATAGATAGACCTTCTTATTATTCAAAACAACAGCAACTTTTTTCAGTGGATACCCATTTTTCCAAATTCGGCCACACAAAGCTGAATAATAAACATTGTTATATACCCTCATTAATTATATTTAGATTAATTATATTTAGATTAGATTAATTATATTTAGATTAATTATATTTAGATTACGATTCTTCGCTAAAATTGATGTTTTTTCTGTGTGCTACTTTGTTTAATATCCAGTGTCAAGTAAGACTTTTATTACTGTTAGTTAAGTAACGATTTTATTGAAAGATTTCTCGATGAGTTCTGCAAATTTTGGGACACTTCTTTTCGGATTCTAACCGTATGTTGGTGTTTGTATGTTCTATCCATGTATTCCATCGCTACACGTCAATGTTCGTTGAAGGGAACTGACACCATCGGTTGAAAAGATAAAGTTTTGGTACCCTAACTAGCTAAGATGATTATTGGAATTAAATTTGTAGATGTGTTGGTTGTTGTTGCAGATTGTTGGTTACAAATACTCTTTGAATTAGGTTGCCATTACCATGACAATGGTACAACAACTGATGGAACAACTGATGTTTAATTTTAATGTATTTGTTTAGTCACCGTTTTTTAATTTAATTTTTAAGCTTAACGATTGTAAAATATTAATTCGGTTTTTTTTTTAATAATTAGCAGTTTTGCGTGAACAAGTGGAACGGTTTTCTTCATCAAATGGATACAATTAAATTTAGGTTTTAAGTGTTCGAAACAATTTAGAGGTAGAATTAATGAAGTTATGTTATTAAAGTAAAAAAGTTGGAATTTTAAACCTTAATATTTCCGGCTATTAAACGGTTAAATTTTGTATAAATTTAGCATATGTGACAGCGCATAGAGAAAGCGACATAAGGGTAAAAAAAAAAATCAATTTTCATTTTTTTTCTTTTTTTGATGTGGACAACATCTGAGCATCGAATGAGACCGCTCCCAGGCCCCAAAAGTGTTCCCTCCCAGAGATATGCGCGTTTTATGAAAGTGAAGTCGACAATTCTAAGCACAAATAGAAAGGGACTTAATCTTTAAAATGGCTCTCCTGAACAAAACTGGTTTTTAGCCTTAGGTCCCTTTCTATTTTGCGCGTCACATATTCTCAAAAAAGGCGTAAAAAGTATTTTTAGCCGCCTCTCAATGGATTAAAGATCAGTAAAATAAATACGTTTTAAGATAAATGCTTGAAAAAGATTTCCAATGATATCGAAATTGGCCCAATATGATTAGAATTAAGTAAAGCATAACAATATTTATTGTCAAGCTTTGTGGGACCGTAACTTGGGATGCCAAAACTGTCTGACCCTAGAAGAAATAAAAACAGATTGAACACGCTTATTTGTTTCTATTTACACTTTTTGGCTAGAACTAACACATTTATATAGGCATTATATTCTGATGTTGGGATAACCACTAATGTGTCACAAATGCGAACTAAATGGTGCTTGGTTACTACATAGAACTTATAAGTTGACACCACCACTAATTGGAATCAAAGTAACATGTACATCATAACTGGTTGGTTGCCGTGACACCAGTTGTGGCAACCAATAGTCCTGCCGAATTCGGTTGGTACAACTGACTTATTGGATGCAAGAACCGTTTTATTATCGAAGCTACCATCTTATAATATCTAGAACCATGTAACCATCAATACCATCAAATGTAAGTTTATTTAACCGAAAATTTGCATTTGGACCAATTTTTAACCGATTTTTTCTATGTGTGAATATCCTTTTTCACATAAACAACAGCAGTAATTATAAATTTATTCGAAACAACGAAGCTACGTGTCATTTTCATTTCTCTGCATTTCGTTTTCTCTTTGATAAAGAGTGGGTTAATTTTAAGGGCCGATGTTGAACATGAACCACACCTAAACGTCAAGTTTTTCTGCATTTCATTTGATATTTCTTAATTTCAGACTTACTCAATTTGAACCATGGAAAGATACACAAGCGAGCTACACTTTAAAGTTATTCAGGCTTGGTGGCAAGAAATGGCAAGAGTGGATGATCAATTTTCGAAGAAAATCATCTTTAGTGATGAGGCACATTTTCACCTCAGTGGATTCGTCAATAAGCAGAAATGCCGCATCTGGGCGAATGATAATCCTTGAGTGATTGTCGACAAAACAATACACCCACAATGAGTGACTGTTTAGTGCGGCAGTATCATCGGGCCGTATTCGTTTTCCAAAATGAGGCCGGTAAGGCAGTTACTATGAATGTTGTTTGCTATCGTGAGATGATAACGAACTTGGAGGATATGGATGTGGAGGACATGTGGTTTCAACAGGACGCTCCCACTTGCCACACAGCTAACGAAACAATGGCTCTTTCGCGCAACAAATTCAAATTCCAACAAATTCCTTAAAATGTAACCACCCTTTATTAGGAGTTGCACTCTGTATGTCGAATTTTGTTCCCGCAAATTATTCTGCTTTTTTCAATATGTTTTTCCATATGTTTTCTTCTTTCAATAATCCTTATTTTAAATATCTTGCTTATCTTATCGATACAAATTCATTTACAGTTATCGCTACAAATTCTCTACAGCTTCAAAATCGGATGGTGTATGTAGACTATTTCCCTTGACTGTACGTAGCTGCATGAAGTGTGTCATTCCAAAGGATTTGCCAAAAAATCTACAGTGGCCGTATTAATGTCAATACCCACAAACCAACACTAGTACACTCACCTCAAAGAAAGAGAGAGTGATTAGGAATGATGAAATGGAAGAGGGGGGAGAAGGAATAAATAGTTATAAGCCCATAAGATGTTATTACATTAATATGCTTTGGCAGCTTAGTCAAAGGAATTTTCTTTTATTCTTCTTTGTCATCATATTGTGCCTTTTTATTCTTTCGGCTTTTCTTTCTCTACACAATATTCCGCATGAATGTGCGTGCATATGGGTGTTTGACAGTGTGTAGTGTGCGTTTGTCTATGGACTAACCCAAAAAAAGCGGATTATGTGCCATTTAACGCCGCTTATAGACAGACAGAACGACAGACACCCATTTGTCAATAATCCGAGCAGTAGTGGGCGTAAACCACCACAGAATGTTGCATTATTCTCATCACAACAACATACACAGCGGCAAATGACAGCAGCAACAAATGCCTTATAAAGATAGGCCATCTATCAATCCAGCCACCTTAAGATACGACGGACGGGACGGTCGTCGGTTGCCCTCTTTGCCACGGTTACTCTAATATGCCTACTTCAGGGCTTTCATCCAAGACGGTGACAATGAATGGCTGTTGCTTGATCTCTTTGTTAGCCGTAAGCCCGGGATCTATTTAGGAGCGTTAAGAGAGTGACTATCTGGTGCTGTTGCACCTTTATCTACCCAAATGATTAGATGGCTTTGTATGGCTATCACCTGAAGGGCCTCTTGGCCGTATTCGATTTTTTTGTTTTCTTTTCTGGGGCGACATTTCTTCCACTTCTGTATGGCATGTCTTTATTCGGTCGGTTTCTGTTGCCTTGTGGAGTTTTTCGTTATCGTAAATATCGCATCTCTCATCTGTTGGATTTTTTAAGAGGCTTGAAATTTGTCGGTGAAGTTGTTTATCTTTGTTTCTTGCTGGTTTCGTTTGCGTTCGAGTGTTTTTTTTTTGTTTAAGCCCGGTTAATACCTTCAATGAGTATGTTAGAGCAAACACCTTTGTTCGGTGTTGTTTGGTTTTCCCTTTCGTGAATTTTGGTTGTTGGCTTTATTGTTATTGTTGTTTGCATTCGTGCGGTTGCATCTGTACACAAACATCAGCAGCTCAACAGTGGAGAGCAATGGATTAGCAGCAGATTCACCAAGGGAATTGTATTACAGACCGAAGGTGCTATGACAAAAGCTCAAAATCAATTTAATCAAAAGATGTTGCATTCATGCATCACGTCAAAAAACCAGAGCCTGCTTTTAATCATTTTTGGTGAAGGTTGACAGTATTCGCAAAGCATCCTTTCTGATAAAGCATCCTTCCGGTTTATTGATTTTTTCGCATTGAAAGGTGTGTTTTTCTTAAAAGACCCAATATCGGAATGTATTTGGATGGATCAATAAATCAATGACATTTTGAATGGATATTTTAAAGAAAATTTGTATTGAAAAACAAGTGAACAATTCGTTAGTTCGGTCAGAGCGTTTCAATATGGCATTAACCATAATGTGCGGTATGGATGTTGGTGGGGTAATGGTATTTAAAATCAATAGACCTCAAGTATGGCGTTCACATAAATAGAGAGCATATTTGAAAGAAAGATTCAATAAATAAATAAAATGTAACGAAAAAAAAATATTTGGATTTATGTCAATACTGGAAGGCCTTTTTTCTGATACGGAAACCTGGCATTTTTAAATTAAAGCAAATCCTTTTAATAAATACATTATTTATTGGTAAAGAAATTTCGCTGTTCTCATGTGCCCTTAATTGCAGGGGACCGGTTGTAAGGCCCGTATGGCCTACGTGGACGTGGCTAGTTGCGATTATGCGACACCTTTTTAACACCAGTGTTAAAATTCATAGGGTTCCTTTAAAAAAATTTCATTACTTTTGAATACTCATACGTTAAGGCCTCTAAGGCCCATTCGGTTTGTGAGCCGGGAACCTTATTGACCAGGACTGTCTGTTCGGGATTTCTGTTTGGAATATGATATTAGTCCTTTTTGGAACTCGGTCTGTAACTCGCTCGAGTGTTGCGAGTCAACACTAAGTTTTGCTGGCGCCATCTAACATTTCCATTGGAAAAATTGATATTTTTTAGCATAAATGTACTCAAAACGTTTTGATGTACGACCATCATTTGTGTTCTTTACAGTGACTTGAAAAAATCAATTTGACAATCGCTCAAAAAAGGCTCGTGTCGATTGGTGCAAAGAAATTTTGAAAATATACGAGCGCGGTGCTTATAAAGACGATTATAAGATGGTCACAGGTGACGAATCATGGATCTATGAGCCCGAAACAAAACAGCAATCGACCGTATGGGTCTTTGAGCCAAATCTAACGAAAATTGTTCGTGGAAGAAGCACTTCGAAGCAAATAGTCGCCTGTTTCTTCGGCAAAACTGGTCATGTTGTGGCTGTTCCGCTTGAGCAACGTAGGACGGAACACGACAATTTGTTTGCCTGAAGTCTTCAAAGAAATTCGAAAAATGAACAAGTTAAGACGAATCATTGTGCACCATGACAATGCGAGCTCTCACACATCGGCTCAAACCAGCGCCTTTTTGACCGGCCTAAACGTCAAATTGATGGGTCATCCGCCATACAGCCCTGACTTGACAGCCAATGACTCCTTTTTATTCCCGTACATCAAGGAAAAAATGCGGGTCAACGATTTTCGTCGCCAGAAGATGCTGTTGAAGCGTTCAAAAACCATGTTTTATAGGTGTCTCAATCGGAGTGGAAAAAGTGCTTCGACAATTGGTTTTAGCACATGCAAAAGTGTATAAATCATGCTGGAGAATACTTTCTGATGATAAATTTTCGCATTTTCATTATTAGGCCAGAAATATATATATAGCAGACCTCGTAATGGCCGCCTCGTGTCGAATATAAAAATCAATCGGTTTAACGTTTAGTATTACTCGTACTTCCATTGTCCGAATAGAAGTTTTTCAATGTTGCACTTTTTTGTCATTGAAGTTCATCAAACTATGTCCTCTTATGTAATAAATGGTCTTATCATGGTTTTAGGGCCATCGTAGGCCTTACGTCCCACTTAGATCCAATTGATCTTCGCACTGTGACTAACATATATTTGATTTTTATCGCTCTGTTCTTTATGTAGTCTTTCCATAATAGGTTCTTATCAAGAATTGATCCAAGGAATTTGGCATCTAAAAAATATTCCACGAAGATATTTATCCTCGAGGTTGTTAAATATTGGAAATTATCTGTGTCTTTGCGCAGATACTTGCATGGAACACACAATCGTTTGATCGGTAAGCAATCTCGAACTGCAGAGATTCTAAGGAAACTCCTCTTCCGGCTAGGCTTGTCATTTCCGAAACGCTGGTTAGGACTTAGATCTAATTTTTTATTTACAATAAGTCTCCGAGTGATACCGTTCATATTTGTATAGAGTTTTTGAACTTTTTCTCAACATCTGTTATCGGTGCAGCGTATTCGGTGCTTTTTTGTTTCTCATCCTAGCTAGTTCGTTGAAAAGAATTATATCCATTGGACTTTTGTTGAAGCAAAATGGTTTCTCTTGAAAGAAGACTAACCTACTACTCAAGCTACGCAATTTTTAAAATGGGCGAGGTATCTCATGAGTGGTCTTGTTTTAAGACGAAAACAAATATATGTAAGTTTAAAAGAAAAAATCGGGAACCTCTGCTATTTTATTGTTCCCTACTGCAACTGGGGGCATGTGTTGTTCACTTGATGGATCTTTTTTCCTTTTAGAAATGTTCCTTCTTACAGTCGGCCCTGTTTGTGCTGCCCTCCAATGTTTTAAAGTGTCACCGTGTCGTGGTCGGCCTACGTGTGTCCGTCTGCCTCTTCATAAACTTTGTTTAACGCCACATTATGTCAATTTACTGTCGTTCAACAATCATTTAGCCGCATCCAACCAAAGAGGCCAGACAGGCCAACCGTCCAGGCCGACTCATGCATTTCGTTTCTTTCCTTTGGATTGTTAAGCAGACCTGGTTCTCGCATTGCGGACGGTTCGGTTTTCTTTGTGTTGTTGCTTTCGACTTCAAGTGTTGTTGTTTTTCGTTCATTAATTTGACCATGGTTTTGTTGTTGTCGCTGACATCTCAAGTACTGGTAGAATTTCTATTTGATTTTGAGAAGCCTAATCCTCTCAGAGGCCAAAAACAAGAAACGACCAGAGATGATTTGTTTAGAGTTGTCGTTTGCTGCGATAGAAAACAGCCGCTATTCCAAACATGGTTTGTTTATGTTCGATTTGATTGATTTCTGGGTTGTTGGACTTGAATGCCACGGAATCATAATAAAATTGTTGACATTTTGTGTTTTTGTTTTGGAAGGGCTTTGGAATTTTAGAAATTTTTCTTTTTAAGTCAGCCGACGAAAGTCTTTTTTCAAAATTTAATAACGGTCTTTTAAATAGGTTCGCAGGTTGGCAGCGGAATGGTCGGTAGTTACATGTCTTCCCTTTGAATGCATTATGAGGCAATAAATTCAATATTTTACATTGACTAAAAGTGTTTGCAAACGTGAATTATGGTAAGCCTTTCCCTTTGGCTATTTGATATTTTGCAAACAAAAAACACAATTTTTACCAAGATGCTCCAAATATAGGTCTATTTTGGATCTGGAGAACATAAGCTCGTCATTTTGCGACTCGCTTCGCCCAAGCCCTGCAGTTGATTTTTGCAAAACTAATTGAAAGTGCCAAGTTGGTACGGATTTTGCAGTGCAGTCAATTATCGCGATCGAATTACACAGTACAACAGCCAATTTGGGGGGTGAGAAATTCCAAGTCAGGGTGATGGTACTAGGTCAGTATATTAAAACCCTCAAAGGGTTTTGCGTTCGTATGTGACCTTTTAAATTTTTTCCTTATCTTGATGTTTTTTCGCTTAGTTGTAAAATGTTGGCAAAAACGTAGTTTGACATAACTCGAGAACGACTAGTTCGATTTTGCTGAAATAAATTGAGAAAAATTAATAATTACATTTTCTTTAATCCATTAATATACTGTTTCTCTACCAAATCAACATTTTTGCAATTAGAAATAAATTTATGAAGAAAATTTTGCCAAAAAAAAACATATAAATCCCAAACGGAAAAACGTGTAGAGTCTTATAACTTTCACGTAAAGTCACATAACCTATAAACAAAATGCGACATAGATCATAGAAATCGATTAACGCGTTCTGCTTTTATTTACAATTAAGTAACTTCACTTAATTGTAAATAAAAGCAGAAAGCGTTGAGGGTTTTAATATACTGACCTAGTACCATCACCCTGACTTGGAATTTCTCACCCCCCAGACAATAACCCCAAAAATGTTCCACAGTGTTATTATAGTAATCCAAGATAAGTTTTTTTGTATTCATCGCAGTAAAGTTATCTTTCCAAAAAGTATAAAATTTTGTTTTTCAAGGAAATTGGATATTATGAATTTAAATTTGAAATTCAAACGGTTCTAGCCCAGTAAGCAAAATTTTTCGAAATTAATCTATATTACATCAATATCAAGTGTACACTGAAGTTCGAATCGAAATTTAAGCGCAACTTCGATCGACGTCTTATCTATATCAGTTGAAATATCTAGCCAAATTAAACCATACATAAGTTCTAAGTTTATACATTTATCGTCTATTTGGCTATTTCAACATTTATAAAAGGGTCGAGTAAAAAAATATATTCAGATTTTTGTTTTTAATGACCAATATGTTATTAAGACGAAACAACTTATATTTATTTTAAATTAATTTTTTATTAGATTAACACACTATTTTTAAATATAATTGTAAGACACAGAGGTACCTTAAACGGTGCATGGACAACTGCATTCAATCCACCTTATCTACAACTAAAATTGTTGCAGCCCTGTCTTCTGCTGATCAGGCTAATAGATCTACTAGAAATGTTGCGCTGGTTTTATTTGTGCCCCAGTTAAAACGACTTTCACTCCACGGTTAATCACGATTCTTAAAAACTGGGTATCTCAAATGAGACTGAAGGGTTCATCAAAAAGGTTACAAAAAAGTCCCGTTGTGGCTGTTGCTGTGTGCGCAGTGAATCCATCTTGCTGGAACCATATGTTAGTATTATTCTCAACTAGCGGAAAATTCAATCACAATCCTATACAGAGCCCCGTTAATGGTTTCTGGTTGGCCGTCTCCATTTTCAAAAAAAAATGAGAACCGATATCTTTATCAACCATAACACCGCACCAAACAGTACATCAGGAGGAGAGTGATTGGCGCTGATGTAATCCCCTAGGATTCAGAAACTAATCCCTGTTCCTCAAAGCTGGAAACTAAGTTCCTTATCATGTTACTTTGTGCTGTTCTGACATTAAAATGACGACGATAACTTTGTTGAGTTAATATAATTGACTTGCCAGAAGAAATATAAAACTCAAAAACTTTGACGCGTTGGTGTACAACATATGTAGCCAACATCTCCATAAAAAACAATATTACATCGAAAAAAAAATTATAAACAACAAAGTTGTGAATATTTTACGTCTGATTTTGTCCACCCAGTACATTAAGTAAAAAATCGTTATTTAGATTTTACACATTATAAACATTAAAGAAGGAAATGCTTCTTCTTTACAATAATGTAGAAAAACTGAAACGAAGAAATTCATTTGAAGACATAATGACTGATTACCGATGCCACTTAGTATACAAGGAATCACCCACCGAGACTTACACGACATAGCACAAAGAGAAGCTCGAATAGTACGATAACATTCTTGCCAGACAATTATTGTGCAGTCAAGGCTTTGGAGAAATGAACGCCAAGTTTTCTAATCTACACCTGTACCTCTTCCATTATAGCAATCGCGAACACAAGCGTCCAAAAGACTGTGTAGAATTATTTATTCTAGGTTTATATAGGGTGATTCATCTAGAGGTATTTTTTCAAAACAAAAAAATATATATAAATTCAAATCAAGTGTGGAATCTTTATTGATAATTTGAAAGGACATTTTATGGCATTAATTTTTTGAAAATAATTACCTTCAAATATTGGCAACTGTATTATGGAAATGAGCGTTCGGTGAGAAGCGGGAAGATCCGCTGTTTTCGACCACAATTTTGTTCACTGATAAGGCTCATTTCTGGTTCAACAATAACTTTAATAAAAATAATTGCCGCATGTTGGCTGAAGAGCAACCATAAGAGGTTCAAGAGGTGCCATTATACCCAGAGAAAGCACGGGTATATATATATATATATATATGATGTAATTAGTGCGTCTCTACTAACGATTATCAGCTAATCCGCAATGCTTACAGAACTAATGAAGTATAATGTACAAATACCACAAAAAGTGAACCGTTTTAGAGGTACTTTTAGTACCACAAAGGTATGGCATATTTCTAACCTAGGACTAAATGCCATTACGAGAACTTACTTCATTGCCACAATATTCTATTACGGAACTAGAGAAAACTTCACTCAAATTAATGAGGTGTGCAAGATATAAATCGTATACTCACTGATCGGGACCTACTGCTTAAAGCCGGCTCCGAGCGGCTAATGCAGTTTGAGAGAAATTTTACATGGCTTAGAGATAAATCTCCTAACGTCGCCGGCGTTTATGAGTTGGAAACCCGTAGCTTAAAGATTGTTAGATATTCTAACGAGGAGTTGTACCTGGGTCTACAGGCATGATAGGTGGGCACACTACCATCACATTAAATACCATTATCGTGCAAAATTTCAGGGTCCCATGTCGTTACGTTTGATTATTATCCTGACTTACAGCGGACAGATGGACATGGTTGGATCGACAACGATTAAAAATATGTTTACGGTCTCGAATCAATATTTGGCAACGTAGAAGTATTTCAGCTATAAAAAGAAAATTGTTTGCCAGAACATTATTTACAAAAGGTAATTCACTGAACTTCAAATGAGACCAGCTGATGAAAGTCCGCATTTACACGAGGCAACTTTAGTTGCCGCAACTCTCAGTTTGTTGGAGAGAGATAAGGTGAATGGAAGGGGTGAAGTTGGCTGCAGATTAGTGTGAAGTTGGCTGCAGATTATTTTAGTATTTTTTTTACACAAAAATCAGAACGAATAAAAACAAAAATTGCCGTAACCGAAATGCTTTCTGTAAGCTCCAGAGGCAAGCTAAAAAGGGATTCGTAAAAATTTACGCTAGTAAAGTTGCCTCGTGTAAATGGGGACTTAAGCTCAAAAAACCCTTTTTAACCGAACTTTAAGAAATTTAAAATGAAAACACAAAACGGTACACAAAATTATCGATTCTGTTTCTTCTTCTCAACGATTAGTTGTTCCGACACAGCGAAATTACGTGTATCGCCATTATTTTAACTCAAGCTCTGCGCCCACATCTTCCATGATTGTAAGTTTAGTGCGCCAATTTGAAGAGTTCGGTTGAGTTGCCGACCAAAAGAGGTGCTCATCGAAGTACTTTTTGCACTCTAGACAACGTGGAAACTGTTCGAAAGAAAGTCTCAATTGATTCATCGGTTTCAACTCATAGCTGCTCGGGCCAATTGGGTATACCCCAAAAAATATTGCAGATAATTTAAAGTTGGATCTTAAGAAGTACGCATACAAGACATTAATAGGTCTCATTTGAGACAGCTTGTACTTCTACTGTAATTGCTAAGGTCTATTGAGTTTGCTAGTTCAATATTATAAGTAAAAGGTTCTAGTTTACTAGCCAACTTGAGCTTTACCTAAGCACTAAGAGAATACTTTATTAAAAGAGTATATGTTGCTGAATTCTTTTTTAACAACAGTGACACAAGTATGTTTTCGTCCATTGTAGTATGTTGAGTTATTCCAAAAACCAAGAAAATCAAACACAACAGTCCTTTCTTTACTAAAGTCCACAGAACTTTATGCCCAGCGTTCAGCTTAAACTGAAGTTTACTCTAAACACCAGCATATTTTTGGCTGCATCCATTCACAACTCTAAGCAACTACAGACAGAGTATTTAAGACACGAAACCCAAATTCGTTCGACATCTTGTGGATAAACCGCAGCGCACAGTCACTTCCAAAATTCACCGACAGTTGCTGGCCGCATGTGACGCCAGTAAATGCCGGAGGAAGCAGCGGCGACACGACACGCTGAATATGTGGAAGTCATCGAAGCTTTAAAGGAGGAGAACGAGACAAGATGACTGCCACTGATAGTGTAAATTATTGGGATTAGCTGCACAAATTACTCTCCGCCATACAAAATGTTTGGCGTTTAACGTTTATCTGACATTCGTTTCGTTCCAAGGCAAATGTCGATCAAACGTCTTCTTCTTTTTCGTACGAATATACGTATGAAAGAACTAACGAAGGAACGAGCGAGTTGAAGGTAAGAGGCATTTCCATTACCACTCGCATTCGAGTTCACACTTGCGCAAGAGCGTGTTTTTTGGTTGGATCTTTTGGAAATGTAGGCGCACTCGAACGCCAATTTATTGTTATTTAATGGCGGCTACGATGGCTAATGGGGCGTCTGCATATAAGTAGACGGATTTAAAGGCTATCCCTAAACATGAAGCTAATATTCATGACAACGATGCATGGTATGATATGTGTGGTAAACATCAAAGAGAACTTAAAAATCATAGAAGGTATAGAAAGAAGTAAAAACGAAATGAGGTAAAACTTAGAGATCGGATTTGTCTTTACTCCAACTCACTGGAGTAGAATAACAAGAAATGTTAGTTTTGTTAAACCAATAAAAATCAAATATAAGTATAGCCCCTCATCAGCAGATATTTTCATTGTGGCTGCTGTATTGCATAGCAAATAGTCCAACGTGATTAAGGGTACTAACATACAGATATCAAGCCTAGTGGTAGAGAATTGAAAATTTCAAGCGATTTATATAGTAACAGTGTCCTATTTGCCTGGTTCGCTTGTCTGGGACTTTGTACCTGAAATTGAGCTTGCATGTAGGGATAGAAGTACACACATGTGTCAGGTGTAGTGACACGTGCAAGGTTGTCCATTTCAATATGTCCAGTTAATTCCTTGTGCCTCGGCACCGAAGGCATCTCGTAAAGAGATTGTCTAATCGCATTCTGGATGTCAAAGAACGAGTATATACACACAGAAAAATAAGTTGAAAATCGTTTTGAACTACAAAAAATCCGTTGCAAAAGAAGAATTTCAGTTGCAATTACCAAATGTTTATTATCGTAAAGAATATTCGGTTAGACACATCACAAGATGACAGATATGATCATCGTCTTGAAAATTGTTCGTCCAGTATGTGTGTTTTCAGATCCAAAGATTTTTTTCTGCATGCTCAGATACTTCGTACGTTCCACCGATACTTTAGTTCCTGTTACTGAAAATTACAGAGCAACAACTACCATTCGGTTGAACTGATAGCAAGCACGAGATGGATGCAACCTCAATCATTCGGTTGGCATTCGTTGTGGCAACGAATCTGTGCTGTGTGTGTAAGGTAGTCCCATTTCCGATACCGGTTATGAAGTTTAATAGCAGCCACCGAGCATTTTCTCCGATCTCCATGATTTTTGCCTGAAAAATGTTACAATGATCTGGTAGACTAGTGAACACATCAAATACCAATTCTCACGCATGAATTTTAAAACTCACCCTACCCTCTAGTTACGACCTATCATGTGTACACTATTTTGACTGAAATGTGCCCCAGGCAGTCTCGACTGTCTGGTATTTGTGTAACGAAAATATTAAAAAACTTGCGGTTGGTAAAATGTAGGGTACTTCTAGAGTGAATTGTTTTGAACAGATCCAACCAGTGTTAAGAGTGTCTCAGACGGATGCTGATGTCCTCACCATTTGCTTGCCTAGATTATCCAGTGGTAGTGGGTAGGGAATGGTAGTGTGTATAGCAACTATGATGCATACGAGGGTTGCTATATATATTTCTGGCCTAGGCAACACTAAGTGTTGCCTGGCGCCATCTGACATTTCCATTGGAAAGTTTGAAATTTTTTAGCATAAACGTACTCAGAACGTTTTGACTTACGACCATCATTTGTGTTGTTTACAGTGACTTGAAAAAATCAATTTTGCAAAGAAAGGAATTAACTCGTAAACATTTTCGTGCGATCATTTTTCACTACTTTTGACATGGACGACAGAGTGCATCGATGAACTTAAATCGTTGTATGGCTATGAAGCACCATTCTATAGCACTGTCAAAATCTGGTTTAATGAATTCAATCGTGGCCGACGCTCGCTCAAAGACGAAGGTCGTCCAAAAACGGCCGTTGTGCCAGAGAACATTGATGCCGTGCGTGAACTGATAATGCAAGATCGTCAAGTGATATACCGTGAGATAGAGGCATCCTGGGGCATTTCTTCCACCAGCATTCATTCAATATTGCATGAACACCTGGCCATAAAAAAGGTTTGTTCTCATTGGATCCCGCAAAATTTGACAATCGTTAAAAAAAGGCCCGTGTCGATTGGTGCAAAGAAATTTTGAAAAAATACGATCGCGGTGCTTCAAAAGTCGTTTATAAGATCGTCATTGGTGACGAATCATAAATTTTTGTGTATGAGACCGAAACAAAACAGCAATCGACCGTTTGGGTCTTCGAAGACGAGCCAAATCCAACGAAAGTTGTTCGTGGAAGAAGCACTTCGAAGTAAATGGTCGCCTGGTCATGTGGTCGTATCGCTGCTAATCTTGTGACTTATCGGACGAAAACCGAAATAAAAGACCAGAGCAGTATTTTGGGGATAGGCTTTAGCACTTTCTTATAACATTTTGACACACAAACACGGTGACTTTTCTGAACCTATCCATAATTTTGAGTTTGGTAGTTGGTATTATTTTTGGAAAGAATTTCTTGCGTACATATGTCAGTGCCTGAATTTCAAAAGAATTAGAAACAGAATTAGTTTGGTTTTATCTAGGTTGACTTCCAGTCCGTTTTTTTTATCTAAAACAAATCAAACTCTGGAAAACATCTCTGATGAATATATGGATATTTTCCCTGCACCGCAATAGCAAGGTCATATGCATATACGATGATTTGTAAGCCGCTTCGTTTAGGCCTAGCAGAATGTTATTAAAAGAAGGGACATCAAAGGAGGAGTGAGAGGATACCCCCTGGAGGGTTCCCTTATGAAGGTCGTAAGTCGTAGAGTGGAGCTTTTTCGTCTTTTGCTTAAGGAACCGATTTATAAGACCAATGATTTCTTCGTCGACATCAGGTTTATTTAAACCGCATATATCGATTCCGATAGGATTTTGTTTAAGGCCCTCTTTATATTTTCAAGGAAACGAGAGTGATTCCTTATGGTGTTTTGATTTCTCTTTGTTGTTTTCTTAATCATTTAGTGTCGTTTCCTTTGGGAACTTAAAATGATAACACAAAACTGAAATATTACTGCATTTGAATACAATCAGGTAGATAATGACATGGCTTTTGTTTCCTAAACATGATTTGCGGCATTATGTCCATCGCGGCTACGAGTTGCATGGCCCATTCGATCAGTCCAATTTGTATGGTCTCAACGGTGGTTTAAATATTGGTTTCCAATGTTTCAACACTTGCTTGTTTGTCGGCACAAACCATAAAATGTAACATAGAGAAGGTAAATCGCACGAACGAGGGGGCCAGTAACAGTTCCATTTCTGAAAAAAAATTTGTCACCAATTGAATCTTACAACAAATCGATTGCAAAGCGCGCCGTCATGTTGACCCAAATGTCGTTAATGTTTAGCTGCTTAATATTTGGAAACAAAAATTCACTCAACATGGCTCGATAGCGCTTGCCATTCACTGTCCTCTATTCTCACGCAACTTAAAAACACCTTATACATGAATTGAGTCTCGAAATAAGAACTGTTTAAACCTAAAAAAGTAACACTTTCCCTAGGGACTTTAGAAGAAATGATTATGGGCTAATAATCGGAAGTTCTAAGGACGAGTGTGTGCCGGTTTCCCCGCTTTTGGTATAACCCCGACATTTGTTTCATTCTTTTTGGCAGGAATATACGATAGCTTAATAGAGCTACCGGATTAGGAGCCCATTGTGAAACCTTGTTGTCGATATTTCATGGGGACTTTAAGTGTTAAAGCTTCGTACCACCCACTATCTTTTTTCTTTTGTTCACAATGTTTTAAGCAACATTCGACGTTGATGCACAATGTCGGTATATTCAACAATGTGGCGCTCGTCGAGTAGGCTAGAATGTTCTTGGTAAGAACGCTGAAGAAAGCAGCATCAAATGAAAAAATCACCAATTATGGTTGGAAAATCAGCCAATTAGCCAATGCCTGCCCATCTATAGATAGTAATCCTCTAAGCAAATCAAAGGATATACTGCACAGGGACCGAAAAATCAGCCAGCACAAACGTACCCCATTTGTAATTACGATACTTACTTAAGGCCCACAGCATCCCATTAAGGGACAAGGAGGGAACTTCACTTGAATCAGTGAGCTAAGCACGATTCAATTCTTAAACCCAAGAGACCTACTGTTTAGCGCCTGTTCCAAACGACTAATGCATTTTTTATTAAGAAGTTCTTACACAGTTTAGAGATAAATCTCTTACTCGTAAAGTCTGCGGCATTTAAGAGGTGGAAAACTCGCCGCTGAAAAAATGTAAGATGTTCTAACCATAGGTCAAACCTGGGTTTACTGGCATGATATCCGTGCACACTTCCATCCACCACGGCGGCCCATGTGTGTCTCGAATGTTTTATACCCAGCATTGCCACACCAGCCTCGTTTAAGCCTTTCAGATTTCGCTGAGTCATTTAAATAGCCAATCATGCAACCAGCCGGCCATCAGTCAGTCAACCGTCTACTCATTCACTCACCCATAATGCGGCTAATACAACAATCAGTCGATTTGTGACCACTTTTCCTTATGGGACAACAGACGCTTTTGGAAAAGATCAAAAGAGGGCGTACGTCTGCCTGTCTGTCTTTCCGTCTATCTTTCCTAATGTCTCAGAGATCAAACAGTTTATGATGACTTATGAATTTTTCCATATCATTGAGGTTTTAATCGCTGCTTGGAGATCTCCATTTTGGAGGCGATAATAAAGACATCAAGAAAAACATCACAATCATCCGTCGTTCGGGCAGGGCACTTCACTTTTCTGTTCCGTGTTCAAATAACGACGAAACACCTGATCGGTGGTGGTGATGGCGGCTGCAGCCAAATACAATGAAAGTATACATCCGTCGTCCCGTGGGGGGAGGGTAAAAGGGAAATGCATTGCGGCGGCTACGAATGGTTTGATTGAAATCTTGCGAAATCATTTAAGCTAAGCTAATTACAAACGCCGGCATAAAATGACCAATACTCCTATACCCTGCAAAGTGCATAGCCTCCGGCTGTGTGCATCACAACTGCAGTAAGCAACACTTTAGTGCTGTGGTTCACGGGTTTGCTGGGTTCAGTTCTTAAGTGGTGATTTTCATTCGACTTAATGGTGTTGTTGACATTTTTATTGTTGTCAAACGTAATTCGTCTGAAGCCGTTATTGCAGCTCTGGAAACGTGCGCGTTAAAAGTGGCGAAGTGTGTTTGTAGCCCGCATTCTCAGACTTCGATGTAGACACATTACCCATCCATTCAACCTATAATCCAGTCACACGTTCGACCGTCCACACCGCACGTCCATCATTTAGTCCGGCACTCTGTCGCTTGAGCAGGCAGGCAGGCAACCAGCAGTTATTTTGTGAGAAGAACGAATCATTAAAAACTTAATTGCAATTTTTATAGCCGTTTTACACCTTCATTAGAAGTAAGTTTACATGTGAATGGCATCGAAGTGGAAAATGACAAACATTACTTGGGGTAATTCCAGATCATTGTTTTTCGAAAGCGACTTTACGCCTGAGGCGGTTTACCCGCTATTCGTCTATCCCACTAAGAGAAGTAAATCACGCAGCATAAAAATCTTGCTAAGGTACCAAAAAGAAGACTTTAAAGTCCAGAAAGCAAAAAAAACATTTCGCAACTATTGCTAGCAGATAAATTAAGTTCGGATTACCGAATCTTATAAACTCTTCATTATTATTTGCAGTTCATATCATCATTGTCGGTACACTTACTATTAATCTGAATATTCACGCCCATAATATGCTAAAAATATGATTGGAACGTGCTACGAATATATTTAGTTTGTATTTCAGCATAATAGGTTTACATAAACATATTATATATTTGGATCAAAATTCTAGCATGCTTCAAACAAAATTCTAGCATATTGAAATATCATATGCTTGTGGCATTACATGAATTCTATGTTTAAAAATTGTAGAACATAACTTAGGGAGTCCTTGACCGATCTCATTCATAGTTTGTGCCTTTACTACTATCCAATAGAACTAACCTTGGTGCAAGTTTCATTCCGTTCGGAAGACATCGATTCCAAAAGTTGGGTTACTTGACATGAAATGACCTATGTACATGTTTGCATACAAACTCATTTTTAACAAATTTGTTTTCTCCGTGTGTGAAAATCTTTGACAATAAAATAAGTAAAAAATTGACCAAATAAAACTGACTATGTTTATTGTAAAAAAAAATTGTTCAGAGAATTATCTCAATATTTTTTACTAACACAGAAGAATCTATGACAATTATGTGTGAAACAAAATATCGGCCAAATGCTCGCCGCGGCTTCGGTGGCATTCCTCTATCCGATGGTCCATATTTTCAACAAATCTGAGACATAATGAACCTCCATTGTCGTAAATGTGTTGAATTATCTCATCTCTTAGCTCCCCAAGTCCAGCGGTGTCAAATCACATGACCGTGGCGGTTAATTAAAATTTTCAAACTCGATTTTTTGATACTGATACTGATTTTTTGATTTTTTTGATCGGTGAATTGGCAACATTGACATGGGTACTCATATGAAAGCAAATTATGCCGTGAATCTAATTAAAGAGTAATTTTCAAGTTTTGGCTGATATACGCGATGGACGTGGAGAGTGTATAAGTATATGTGACGCGCAAAATAGAAAGGGACCTAAGGGTAAACACCAGTTTTATTCAGGAGAGCCATTTTAAAGATTTAAATACGTGTATCTTTGGGGTACCATCACTTTCATAAAACGCGCATATCTCTGGGAGGCAACACTTTTGGGACATGGGATTGGTATAATTCGATGCTCAGATGTTGTCCACATCAAAAAAAAGTGAAAATTGATTTTGTTTTACCCTTAGGCCCCTTTCCTATGCGCTGTCACATATGGTTTGGCCTGCACGATCTTAACGATGTTCTACTTGTTTTTTTTTTGGTTTTTCTGTTCGTATTGAAAATAAGAAAAAATATTTAAATCATTGTTAATTAAGCCAAATTTTACAAAAAGAAAAAAATATTATAATCTTTATCAATCCTCACTATTTTTATCCAAGTTGTTGGTGTTGTAGAAACTACTTATAATAATATCAACTGCGAACAAATAATTAAAATAAGTTTCATTCTGATCAGATCTTCTGGAATTATTTTTCTGAAGTATCAAAAACTTAGTTTAAAACACTTTCGAACTGAATTGTGTTTTGTGACAGGCCTGATAGTTTATGGCGGAAGTTGCTATATATTTATAAATATATAAAGATGCAAATAAAAATATATGATTATGTGTCTTGTTCGAACTGCAAAGTTTTCTTTGGGGAGTATTTAGGAGAGCGGCGACACAAAAAACTGGATTATTCTAAAGCCGGAAAATTGTTCTGTCTTAAGAACCAAACCGCTGGTTTTTAAAAACCCTACTTTGCACCTTCTTATCGATTACACGGCAGCACTCGACACTGCGATAAAGAGATGAATTATTTAAAATCATTTCGCCGTATGAGAAACCATAAAAACTTGTACGTCTTTGTAAGATAACACTAAGTGACATCAAGTCCTCCACAGAAATAATAAATGACCTCTCTGAATCATTCTCTACACCACAGCTGACAGCATATTGAGTAACATCTTCAACATCTTCTAGAGAAAATTCGGGAAAACGCAAAGGTCATTCATCGGATAAGAGTTGCAACGTCGGTGTGATAGAGAAATTTGTATTCCCCGGATCCGTTGTAAATAAAAAGAACGATGCAGCACTAAAAGAAAGTAAAGGATCTTTTGACAAATAGATGCTATTTTCGGCAACAGCTTAAGAACAAAGCTCTCTCCTGAAAAAATAACATTACACTTTACAATGCACTCATACTACCCGTACTTATATTTATAAGTATATGAATGCGAAGCATGGGAGCTATTAATACAAGTAGCGAATGAAGTTAAATTATAAATTTTAGAGCCGAAAATTATTCATAGAATGTACGACCGTAGGTGGGGAATTTATGCGTCGAAATAACCGAGAGCTGTAGCTCGACATGAGTGTACGCGCAGAGAAAAATATGGTTAGTATATGGTCACGGCAATAAGAATATGTTCTTCGCAATAAAAGTATGTTTGTCGCAACCATAGTATTGTTTTCTGAATTTAATTTTGACAATAGTATGTTGCCGCAATATTAATATTGTTGAAATGAATCAATAGTATTATTGTTATTATATTACTATTATATTATATTAGAACTAAATATATGGTTGTAGCAACCATATAAACATGGTTGGTGCAACAAAATTATTGTTGTCTTAAATTAACGTTCACAATAATATGATTACGGCAATCATACCGTATGGTTGCGACTATGAACATAACAACACAGGTTTTAAAGATCATACATGTATGTAGGGGCGTATGTTTTTTTTGTATACCAAAAAAACGCATACACACGATACAGTGCATGGTTTTTGTCCAAACAACTACAATCGGAAGGTAGTTCGAGGGATTTTTATTGTTTTTACTTTGTTCGGTGAAATACTCTACTACCGACTGGTTCTCGTTTATTTACACTTTAAGTATATAGCCATTAATCATGGTTTAATAACATTCGTTAATTGGGGTCTACGCTTAGTGAAGTAGCATTCACCCCTGCTGGCAACTA
The DNA here is from genome assembly GCA_963513945.1 of Hydrotaea diabolus. NCBI lineage: Eukaryota > Metazoa > Arthropoda > Insecta > Diptera > Muscidae > Hydrotaea > Hydrotaea diabolus. The sequence continues at coordinate 113,270,676 of OY740717.1, forward strand.
AAAGTATTTTCGACTGCCGTTGGAATATATATTTTCGTTTCTTGAATGAATGTTCAATAAAAACATGGCCTAAAATCTGGCTATAAACAATTGTAATGCAATTTAAAATAACTTGCTTGTTAAAAATCTTTTGAATAACAACATTACATTACGCTGTCCTGTGACAGCGCATAGAGAAAGGGACCTAATTGTAAAAAAATCAATTTTCACTTTTTTTTGATGTGGACAACATCTGAGCGAAATAGCTCTCCTGAACAAAACTGGTTTTTACCCTTAGGTCCCTTTCTTTTTTGCGCGTCACATATGGTTTTGGGGATCATAGTATGGTTGAGTGTGACTCATAATATGGTTGTGGGGATCATAGTTTGGTTGCGTGTAAATAATACTATTGTTGTGAGGATCATAATATTGTTGTGCCACAACCATATATTTAACAATAGTATGATCCTCATCGAATATTGTCGCCCCAACCATACTTTTTTTCTGCGTGTAGTTAAGCGCATTAACATCATGAAAACAAACGCTCAGCAATAAAAGCTTTAGGCGAAAACTACAACGGTAAGCGCAGACAATAAAGATCAAGACACCGGTGGATAGACCAAGTTGAGGAGGATGGAAGAATGATTGGTATTTTTAGCTAGTGGAGGCAGCGTAAGTAAGTGACAGTAGTTCGAGAATCTCTTTGGTTTCCTCATCAGCTCAAATGGGGCATTTTCGTTTATTGCCGTATCCATTGAGCCAGATATGTATCACGCCACTGAACAAGATTCGGCATGGGATCCTTATTAAGCTGTTACAAAGCCTATTGGAGACGTTAATGCGGTGTAAGTCCTATCATGACTAATATTCTCACAGTACTCGTACTGGATATAAATAAAAAGTCAGCTTGGAAAATGGCACGCGTAATATGTATGTACATAAAAAAGGAACAGGAAATCTCGAAATGAATAACACTTTACAAGGCCTTCTTAAAAAAGCGACATGCGGGATAACTTTCATGTTCAAAAAGTTCTTCTGGGAAGACCTCTTGAGATTGTCTTGTGTGTTTGTAGCAGCAATTTTTCCTACTTAATATTGATTCCATGAAATGTGTAAAATGCTACAAAAGTAAAGAATGCTGCCCATAACGCAACGTATCGGAGCCAAGAAAAAGTGTGGTATGCGCCAGTCAGCGTATATAAGAATCAAGGAAAAGTAGCTTTTGGAGCTATTTCTATGTCTCGAAGATAGGTCTTCCATATTTCGGGGTTGTTATTGTTTCGACCCGTTTAACTAAGATATTCTGCTTGCATCGGATGTCCAACTAAGTACTTATTTGGAATCCAAAATGATATTCTTCCATTACTAACTGAAAGCTGTAAAATGTGTAAAACTAAAAAACTTTGTTGCGATTTGAATTTTGGACTTTAACAAATAAAGAGCAACGATTGCCTATTTTAAAGGAAATTCTGATTTTACATAAAACATACAGATGCGATAAAACAACAGATGCGATAAAACAACAGATGCGAATTTCTACATCATCTATAAAGTTTTTGTTTTAGGCTTAACAAATTATTAAAAAAATCCTAAGCAGTGAAGGGCATTTATGCTCCTTTTAAATCGTTTTTTAGAAAACAACCAGTATGTTGTCCATAGATTCCCCTATAATCAATTCCACATATGCACTTTCGAAACCAACAAAAATATGATTTAAGTTTTCTTTTATAAACCAAATTCTGCTGACATGATGCCATGTAAAACATATGCACTCTAATTATGAGACTGACAGGCATGAAAAAATGACGTGTTAAAATGTTTAACATCTCACAAAATGCAGTTCCATCATAAAAAATATATATCGAAAAATATGGGAAATAAAAAAAAACAAACAAACAAAACCATATTGGAAAAGCCAAAGGCCAACACGAAACAAGCGGGTGCCAAACGCCAGAGCACTTCCAAAAAAATCCAAGAAACACCAGAGAAAAAATCAAAATAGAATGAATGCAGACACAATGCGAGTGGATTTATTAGGTGCCATTCTTTATGGTGGACGCAATTAACTCACACGCAATTACACCATTTCCAACGATGTATTCTCAGAATGTAAAAAATTCAATGGGTCTTTAGTTACAGCCATACAAAATAAGTTTTTTTTCTTGACTTACTTAAAGTGGCGTTGTCTGCCACAAACGACGAAATGCATCATCCAGTGGAATTACTGAAATGTTTAGAATTATTTTAGAAGACTAGGTATAAAAAATAAATATTTTTTTATTGTTTCAATTGCGCTAAATGCATCAGAAATAGAAGGAGTTTCGAAAATATTCTCGTTATAATCATCACCGGCAAAATATGCAATATAAGTGTTATCATCTGTCATATCATTAACTATTTCTTACAAAGTTGGCTCATCTGCTTCTATAATATCGTCATCTAAATACACGAAGTCCGCTCCTTGACGCTAGCCCGTCCATTACTCAACCTTGCTTATCGTGCTTTTCGAGAGTCTTCCCAGCGTGTTGGAAGATGGCGAACGTCCAGCCAATCCCCAAAAAGAGTGACGCCAACAATCCTGCGAATTATCGGCCAGTCGCGATTTGCTCTGCGTTCTCCAAGGTAATGTAGAGCATGGTAAACCCAGAGTCCAACGATCTGCTTAGTGATCGACAGTATGGCTTCCCTAGATATTGCTCTACGGGAGACCTGATGGCCTTCCTGTCGGAAAGCTGGAGACGGTCTTTCCACCAGTTTGGTAAGGATAATGCATAATAGGGGACATCCCCTGAGTGTTGTTCAATAAACAAAAAAAGAGTTGTATGGGCTATGCTCTTATGTCTATTCCTCAGTCCCTGTGTGTTGAAAATTTTTTCTTTTTAACTGATCTGGTCTATTTCCAGCTCCCTTCCCGTCGTCTGCTTTTTACAAACAGACAGGCGGACACCGCTAGATCGACTTAGATTGTAACGACGATCAATGACATTTCGACTAACTTCATATTAATATCCATATTTCGAGGTGTTGAAAATAGAATAACTGATTCCACATACACTCTATAAATTAGAGTAAAAATACTCTTCTATGGTTGTGGGGTATAAAAAGGGGGCCTTGGAAATGGTGTAACATGCTGCTACCAACATAACGCACTCCATTTAGAGTCAGTCTTCTGAAAGCATAAATAAGGCGCATCATCATCATTCGCTGGCACTGCACCTTTGGTCTTCCTCCACTAATGGAAGCATCTAATTTTTATGTAACTCCACTACAACAACAACTAGCGTTGTTCTTTACAGATGCTGTTGCTCCTGCTGAAATGCTCTCGATGCTGTTGTTATTGCACATACAAACAAACACACCCTACGAAACAGAGGCGGCTTATCTGTGGTGGGGATGATCACATCCCCATATGTGTGTGCATCAGTACCAGTATCTTCCATGGGTCGGCTCTACTCCTCTTGTTCTTAATAGATTTGGATTTTATTTATGATCGCCTTTGATAGACGGCGGTGGCGGCGGGCGCAAATGCATTTGTTCTTACACTTTTCCATTTAGTTTTTCATATTTTCAACATAAACAAACCGAAATGAAATGTTTTTTAATCGAAAAGGAAATCACGCATTGGCCGCAAAATGCGACAGAGATTTTTATGGGAAAATGTGTGGAATTTTAAAAGGTTCACACTCGCATGTGGTTTTAAAGTGAAAGCGACCGGCACACGTCAAATGGCTGACAAATAGACGAACGGGCGGACGGACAGCCAGACAGACATCATCACAGTTGTTGTCTTCCGATTCCGTTTATTGGAATGCCATCAACATGTCATGTCGAACGGCGGCCTCATTTGGAGGATTCAACTAAATAAAGGTCGCCTGGAACGATGGCAATTGATTCGATGTTTGATGGACGGCCTGCCGGGGGGAGCTAATTGAATTCGTGAGTTTCATTGACATTTGTTGTCTTTTTGATTGGTAAAAACACACCGTATCTCTAGAAGCGAATAGATGAGCGACTCTAAACTAGGGATGTAACGAAAGCGAATATTGAAATATATATTTTTGCGAGTGCGAACATTCCAAATTTTGTTTTTGCGAATGCAAAAGCAAATAATTATATTTTGATTTTGAAGATTATTTTATGTGAAATTAGAGAAATGAACATTTCGAGGGAAATGTTGCCCGACACATTTTCGTCCAAAAAGTTGATTTAGTACAAGTTTTAAGGAAAACCAAACATTATTGAAAAATAATTCACAAACAATTTAGTTCTCGGGGACAATATATAAGTATATAACTGAAATATTTTTTTGCGAATGCGACTACTCCAAAATTGATTTTTGCCAAAGCGACTGTTTCAAAATTGGTTTTTGCGAATGTAAAAACAAATGTTCAATATGATCCGAATAATTCGGCTGTGCAAATATTCGTTACAACCCTACATTAAGCATTACATTTAAGTAAAATTGTTCATAAAATATTTTGTAGAGAGGGTGGATAAAACAACGTTTGTAAGTAGATATACGGTCTTTAGAGGAATTGTTTATGCTGGACGGCGGTATGACATTAGGCCCCAAGAAAATGCACCCCAAATGAAAATAGACCCCACGAAATTATACCGCAATCATAAAATTAAAATAGGCCCCAACAATTTTATTGGGGCCTAATTTAGAAGTGGTTGTTTGAAGGTATGCAAATACACCCCAAAATAGGCAAATATGCCCAAAGTATCTAGTGGTTGTTTTCTGTATAAAATTGGGGCCTATTTTCATTTTTGGGGAGCAATTTCCCTTTAAGTGTTACAAAATGACAACAAAGTACGAAAATAGGCCCCAAACGTGAAATCTTTTGGGTACAGTTTCTGTTTCGGTTGTGTGTAAATATTAATATTTGACATATTCTCTTTTTGCACTTACTCATTTGTTATTATAAATATTTTTTATGTGAATTTTAAATGCAAAGCCATAAACCAGATTTACTGTTTTGCGGTACTGCCATTGCTGTCGTGCCTAAGTACAAGATATTACACAAGTTTATAATTAAGTTCAGAGGTAATAAACTATATAATTTTCTTCGCCTAAGAAAATTAGACCCCAAAAATATTTAGTGTGGCCCTTAAGTATATCAAAAATTGGACCCCAAAATGCGAACATAGGCCCCAAAATTTTTATGAAATTATGACCCAAAATTTTTTTTGGGGTCTATTATCATACAGACATTTGGGGTCTAATTGCATTATGAAAATATTTATATAATTAGGTCTAAAAAACCATAAAATTTCGTGTTGCTGTTTTCCATATATTTTTTTGGGGCCTAATTTCATTTTTACTTTAGGATGTATTTTTGGTGGGCCTAATGGCATACTGCCATGCTGGACCTCATATGACAGGGTTACCATAGGTCCTCCTTTCAAAAGACTAAAAAGTTAATTTTTTCTTCTTTTGCTATTTTCTTCAGAACAGTATTATACAGGAATATGCTTTTTTTTGCCATTTTCCAGCTGTATTAGTTATCGAAAATCCAAAAAAATATGTTTACAACTATTTGTCATGTTTTTCCCATAGATGGCGTTGTTGCAAGTGTGTAAAAGCGATAATGACCAATACAAATGGGTAAAAGCGAACACAACATTTACCATTTTAATAATAATCTTATGAATTATATTATTAGCAATAGTATTTCTGAAGATCACTTTACTGAATTTCCCACAGTTTGTGCAAAACATAGAAAAAGCTGAATAATGATAGACATTTAAGTCATAGGTACTAGCCTGAAGATTCCAAATGGGTTTCGAGATATTGCCGTAAGAAAGAGTATTCGGAAAAATCAAGTTATGACCCAAATGTACATGAGGCCATAAAATCTAAACGGCGGCTACATTAGCAAACCCCAAATGGGGTTTTGTTAGTTTCAATAAGTACTTTGAAAAACATCACACGAGATGGAGTTTGCATTTTATGTCTGTGCAACACATACTTGTTTTATAAGCAGGACTTTTTCTATAGACATGATCAAAACTGCCAATGACTTAGTTATTGCGATTCTGCCTATATGAACCTAAAGCACCACTTTTAAATGTATAATTTTTAAATTGTTATTTTCCCATAGCCACAGACAAATTATTTAACTGAATAAATGGTCTCGTTTTGTTTTTTTTTTTCTTTCAAATGCGCTAAGACCCTTTGATCATAGTAAATTTCTTTTTATAATCAATTCGAGTTGGTCCGAAATTGGTTCAGGGCAGGTCTGAATTACTGGTTAGATTTTAAAATGTGTTTTTAGGTAATCCAGAATAGTTGTTTTGGTTCGGTTCAGTGTTTTAAAAATCGCTGAAAATAAGGCAAAAAATGTAATAAAAACTTAGGTAAAAACCTTACATGCACAAACATATACACTTATTCATTTAAAAAATGTATTTGAAAGATCGATTTTTTCTTATGAATCGAACCACGTTCTTGATATAATTGTTTGCAGTTTGAAGTACGGATTGACATTATTTCGGTTCGGTTCAAAGCGAACATAAAGTGATATGGAGCGGCTCGAATCCGGTTTAGCTTAGGTTTGTTTTGCATCCTTGGTGTCCTCCGAATGTTCTAAATGTTTTTTGAAAATGTCTCAAATGCCCTACCTTTTTGTCACAAAAGTCCTCCTTTCCGAAAAATATTTATGGTAACCTTGTAATTTGATAAAATATGAATGCAATAATCGTTTTACTAGAACAATAGTATTGACTACTTTGGGCGAGGAGATTTTGCAACTTTAGCAGCCAATTTAACATTTGGCTAAGAAAAAGTCATCGTTTAAGTCTAAATGGAGCGAAAAATAGGTATTTCATGCCACTTTTTGAAAACCTCCACTGGTTATCTTTTAACTACTTCTATCAAATTGTTTAAAAGTATATAACTCCAATCGTATCAGGGTGGCAGCAGATTGAATCAGATCAGGGACAGCTTAATGTGAAACTCATCAACATCTTGAGCTATGTTATTTTATGGCTCAAGTCTTTTTTTCCGAGTAGTTGTCTAAGATATTATGACCTAAATTATTGTGAATAAAAATTCCTTATTATTATTTTATTCTTCCCGACGTTTCGTCAATTTTTGTTAACGTTTTAAAGGGATTCGTAAAATGTTATAGTTTTAAGTTACATTATTGATAATATAAAAAACGCCCAATTAACAGTGACAACACTCATTTTTAAATAGACAACTTAATTTTAATATCACAGCTATTTTCATCTTGATTAAGAATATTCTAGAAGAGCAACGTCAAATAAAATTGGCACACTTTTCCTTCTCGCGTATGCACTTGACATAGACAATGCTGGAAGAACAGAACCAGATGCAATTATATAAGTTGGCTTTAAAAGGGTTCTGGTGGCCAAAATTATCCTGTCAAATGCTAGGCGATGCGACGGAAGAAACCCTAGATTTGACGTAAGTCGAAAGAGCGATGTCAGCACTGAAATAAATCAAAAGATTGTGTGTTAATTTGAGCTTGAGAAAATAAGTCTTACAAACATTTTGCACAAACATGCGGACTTCTTTCTCTTCATTGAACACGCAGTTTGCGCTTGACAGTACTGAAATCGAAATCTCGTAAAGGATCGATTGAGTGAAAGGTGCTAGAACAGGGCGTTACATCCACGTTTTTATAACGAGCATACAATGTGAAAATAGGTATGTAGCAGGAAATAATTCACAATTCATGAAAAATTCATCCAGTAGAAAAAAGTTATGAGGGTTTTAATTAAGGCTCCTTTGGTAGTAAAGAGTGGGTTATTTAACATTTAAAATTTGAATCGGCTGTAAAAAAAGTATGTACTTAGAATTTTTTCAAATTTTTGATTTTATTGGAAAGGTTGAACTTTGCCATTTATCACAATTGGCTCGATAATAACTCATCTGGTGAACCCATATTTTCAGTATATTTTCGATTGTTTCGTTTCGAATCTCTTTAATGACGACTTCAATATCATAATTAAGCGCTTCAATTGTCTCTGGATACATTCCGTAACATTTATCCTAAATGGATTTCTACATGGGGGCAAATTGACATCACAATTTCGGCTTATTGTTCGATTTTCAAAAATATCGTAAATTGCGTAAAATATCGATTGTTTGCTTTGGCTATATAACATGTGGTTTTGTTAAAACAAAATGTCGTCCATGTCAGTTTCTTTAATTTTTGGAGAACAAAATTCGTTGAGCATGGCGCGGTAACGCTCATCGTTGACAAACAGCGGCTCCTTGCTCATTTTCAAAGAAAAATGTGGATATGGTTTCTCAATAGTGTGAACCCCATAAGCGGCAATTTTGCTAATTGACATAGCCACCGAGATGAAAATGAGCTTCTTCTGAAAACACGTTTTTCAGTAAAATTCTTCATCTCCTGCCAAAAAGTCTTCAGCCCATTGAGCGAAGCGAAAACGCATCGGATGGGGGTCCATTATTATATGACAAAGGTCAACCTTGAAAGTTCAACCCCAATCCAGAAATTTAAAACAATGATCAGTATTTTTAAATTACTGGATAAAGGCTTAAAATTTGTATCAGCTAGACTAATTTACATTCCATTTGTGTATTACTAATTTTTAGCAGAATAAAACCAATAGAATAACATTATTATGCGAATACTTAACGTGAGCGGAATGGTGCATTTGGGCTAGAGGTACCAGAATGGGACGTGTCATGCACTCTTTTCGTGTATTAAGCCGTTATAAAACTATAAGGGTCACCAAGTTAACCTTACAACTCTGCTCTTAAATTAAAAGATAACATTAAAGATATGTCAAGAAATAAAAAGTGGCAAGTTATGTAGGTCTTAATCGTCAGCGGAACAGGGTTATCAATTAATTAATTCTCTGCCATCAAGTTTACCTTATAGCTCCGTTCTTTAATATTGATTTATAGTTAGGACTAAAGTTCAATGATAGCATCAATGATATGTTAAAGAATAAAAAGTGGACAGAATGGTGAATTTGTATGGGAGGTACCAGAATGGAGCGTGTCAACCATTAACAAGCCGCACAGACTTAAAAAGTCATTAAATGATTTTTATGGAAGGTACCTTAAAGGCTTTTTTTCAATCCGTAAAATTTTTGTCCGTGTAAAATGGTATACGATTATAGTTACTTTCTTACCCAGTAGGTCGAGTGTAAAAGTATAAAAAAATATTATTTAAAAATGCTTTGTGAATATAAAATCAATTCGCAAAAACGTTTTGCGAAAAAATATTTTCTGAATTTAAGCTCCTTATATGTTGTAGAAAACTTTGACTTAAGTACAAAAGCGAGATCAGGGTACTGGACATATTTTTTCTCTATGACTTATTAATTCGATATAATTTTATACGAATTAAGCACCACAAATACTTAAATGTTTTCTTTCGGTCGAACAAAAACTAATATTATTATCCATGTACTGTGAAACCATAATGGATTTCCGTCAAAGTTCTCGGAACACCGAGTTGATGGAAAATACTGAAAAAGTAGACGAACAAAAAAAATGAAACTTTCGTACAGCCCAACAGCATTTGTTTATGCATTCAAGTACCCTCAACCGACACTACCTCATAAAAATTAGTTTTTTATTTGGAAATATCCGTCCAGTTTCTTGAGCAAAATCACTGAAATTTTGCAAATAATAATCTCTATATAGGCAATCATCTATGTAAAAATGGTTTAGATTGCGCCACCATGTCTTGTACCTCCCATACAAACGCCCTTATGGGCCTTGAGAAATAATATGACTATAACTCACCACAAACTTGATCTATCGAAATGAAAGTTTACACATCAAGATTTCTATAAACAACACACTTCTACGCTGAATTCGGTTGAGATCAGAAAAGTGCTACAGGTACCTCCCACACTAACGGTCTCATGGGCCTTGAAAAATAATATGACAATAACTCACCACACACTTGACCTATCGAGACGAAATTTTCGGCATAAAGATTAATATATAGAACAAACTTTGCGCTAAATTTGGCTAAGATCAAAAAGGACCTACTGGTACCTCCCACACAAACAGTCGCATGGGCCTTGAAAAATAATATGACTATAACTCACCACAAACTTGACTTATCGAAATAAAATTTTACACATCAAGATTTATATATACAACACACTTCTACGCTGAATTCTGTTGAGATCGGAAAAGTCCTACTGGTACCTCCCACACAAACGGTCTCATGGGCTTTGAGAAATAATATGACGATAACTCGCCACAAGCTTGACCTATCGAAATGAAATTTTGCACATAAAGATTTCTATATAGAACACACTTCCGCACCAAATTTGGTTTTATTTTGGAATCTGGTGGAGGGTATCCAAAGTTCAGCACAGCCAAACATAAAATTTGTTACTTGTTTTTTTTGTCATGGGGTAGAATATTTATTACGTACCTCATTTTTGCCCGAATGGTATTAAATCGCTTATTTATGTATTTATATAAGGCTGCTATAATTTTTATCTCTATTTTGTTTTTTTTGGAGTGGTTGAAAAATTAAAAATTAATTTTTGGGCTTTACTAAAAATATAGCTATTCTGGAACAAATTGGCCGATTTGTACCAAATGTGTGCTATAAGAAAAGAAACATATTATGTATTTAAACTTTATTTTATACACATTTTTTAAATTCATATTTTATACTAAAAATTTTAATTTTTTGCGCAAAGGTCTAACGAATCCAAAACAGTAAACAGACTTTGGTATCGCCATAATTGTTGAAATTATATACCAAACACCGGCGTGGATCCGTACCCGATGCAAATTTTCTTTTATTAACTTTTCAACAAAAAATATTAGGTACGTGTCAAATATTCTGACCTCCTGTTTTACTTTTTAATTTTACCAAAAAAGTAAAAAGTAATTTAACATTGACATATAATTTTAAAACCTCAAATGGATTTATTTGCAAAGTTTGTGAGAAAACAGATTTTAGACGTCATCTCTTCTCACTGTAAAAATATTTTATCGTTTATCCCTATCATCTATGAATTAGAGTACTACTAGAGTCTACTAGAGTCTGATATCTTTGAGTTAATATTTTTTTGTTAAGTGTACCTTAACCATATTGCTTTGTATATTTGTTTCTATTGGGTAGCGTTACAGAATTTGATAAACACTTTTGGGGTGGTGGGGTTCTAAAGGGGGATCCAGGGGAGAATTCATGTTATCATAGTGTTTTTGTTAAGATATAAATTTTGCAATATGTTGGCTATAGCACCCAAACGACGCGAAATCATTCAACGCAGTTAACAGTTAAAAATTTTAAATTAAACCTTCTAAAAGTAATTGGGTCAGACCACGAGAAGTGTGACATAGTGGGTCAGGGATTTTGATGTTTGGTCCATATATCGAAAGGTTATGTCAATATATAAAGCTCCACAAAAAATAAAAGTAAAATTCCTGAAGTTGTTGTTGTTGTTGCAATTTGAAAATTGCAAATTTCAGAAATTTAGTATTTTTGTAAAATATTCAAAATTTTATATCTTGAAAACGACTTGAGATATCTAAAAATTTTTTTTTTAGTTTTTCAAGGACAGTTAAGGTAAAAAATAAAAAATCTGAAAATAGTCTACACTCAAACAAAAATGTTCGGAAATTTTGTTTAAAGAAAACAATCGCATTTTAAGTATAGAGCCGGAGCTAGAAAAATAATCAGTCATTCATTAGAATTTAGGAAATTTAGTTATCTTTCAGAAACAGAAAAAAAAATTATTGCTCTCAAGTAGTTTCTGAGATACACCGTTTTTGGTGGACGACCTTTACGCTTGAACAGCCAAAATGCAATGTTTACAACTATTACTCTTTATTGTTCTTCTTTACTTACCTATTCAACTTTGACGCACTGAGCAGTTAAGTGCATATGTAGTGAAAGTATTTTGACAAATGCAATTTGTTGTTGGTAAATGTTTTGTTACATTTGCTTTAACAAGAACTTTATTAATAAAGAAAATAAAAGAAAAACATAGTGTTTAGAAAGATATAAACAAAAGGATATTTTTATGACTTCAGATTTTCAATAAAATTTATATTTTTTAGACTATTTAGTTTTTGCAACTGTATTTTCAAAAACGGTTTTGCTATCTGAGTAAAATTTACAATGAAAACCAAAATTATCCATAGGAATAAATTGGTGGAACTTTTGAGTATTTTTAATTGTTATCGTGTTTCTGAATCGAGCTTCGTTGTATTTTTCATGTTCAATATGGTCATGTAAAGAGCAAAACTCAAAATGTATATTTGTTTAGGGTTTTAATTGAAACAAAGTCCTTTCTCCCTGGCATGATTCTACTTATATCATCTAATAAGTAGAATTGCTTCACTTCCACTTCCACTGAGGCAGCAAGGCGATGGCAAATTTCCTTTTTAGGCATCGATGCGAAGCCAAAATCTCTTTGTATCTGCTTTGATCTTCGAGCTAGCCTCCGCGAAACTCCGAACACTTTACAGATTTTATACTGCGTCCATGACGATGGCAGAGTAGTCAAAATTTTAACTTTCTCAGTTAACTGGCTTGCATTTTGCAGGGCTTGTTGCACATTTTTTATAAATATGTTCGAAATGTCGATTTGAGATTGCTCTTCTTCAATTTCATAAATAAAATCAGAAGCAATACTTTCAGGGTCCGACATTTCGTCGTCCTCTTTTTTCTTATACATCGCCCTGCAGCATGAATTACACATAAACATGCCTTTGAATTTGTCAAAATTTGTATGCCAGTCCTGCGAGATTAAAACCAGTTTTTTTCCAATATTATTATGTTTTTGTTTTCCCAATGGATTGCAACATATTTTTCTTTTCACCATATTGAACCAACAGCACTATTTTCACTATTAACGAGTTCTTCAAAAGACTACAACTTTTTTTTTGCTATTTTTCTGTTTTTTGATTCGCCAGAACAACAAACAAAATAGAAGGCCATAAGAGAAACGTCGAAAACTTTCTGACAAAAAATAACAACAACAAATTGCATTTGTCAAAATACTTTCAGTACATATGCACTTAACTGCTCAGTGCGTCAAAGTTGAATAGGTAAGTAAAGAAGAACAATAAAGAGTAATAGTTGTAAACATTGCATTTTGGCTGTTCAAGCGTAAAGGTCGTCCACCAAAAACGGTGTATCTCAGAAACTACTTGAGAGCAATAATTTTTTTTTTCTGTTTCTGAAAGATAACTAAATTTCCTAAATTCTAATGAATGATTGATTATTTTTCTTGCTCCGGCTCTATACTTAAAATGCGATTGTTTTCTTTAAACAAAATTTCCGAACATTTTTGTTTGAGTGTAGACTATTTTCAGATTTTTTATTTTTTACCTTAATTGTCCTTGAAAAACTAAAAAAAAAAAATTTTAGAAATTTTTATAACCTGTTAAGATTTTAGGCCACAAAAGCTGCTGCAACTATGTAAAGCGGATTTGCTCTTAAGGGCAGGCAGTTTCGCATTTAATAAGAACTGCCGACAGTATTCGTACATACTGAAACACATACACGGTAAAGTGCATAATCTTTTGAATTTTGATCTTCTTTCCACTCATTTATCATCATTGCAATATCTAATAAACAGTTTTGCTTATTTACGAAATTTTTAATCGAGTGGTGATAAAATTCCTTAATAATTTTTTGGTCGACATTGAAAGATTGTCTCTTTTCCTCAGTGTTAGGGCAGAACGTCAGCCCTGCATAACATAGTTGACAAATTAGATAAGTTAACAAAATGCCTAATAGGTAAATCAGGGAGAAGAACAAAGCTTATTCAAAAAACAGAATAAACAAAATAATTTCGCAAAAAACGCTTAAAAAAGCTTAAAACTGAATGCATTAAGAAAGTAAAAAAAACCGCTAAATATAGCGAGAAAAAGCTAAATTAGCACTGCCAATGGGCATTGTGTGTAATTGCCCTCACAATTGTATTTCAGCAGAAACAAAAAATATTTTTTTAAATAAATTTCAGTTTATAAATATTTTTGTCACTGATGATAGAATTGCAATACTTTTTTTTGGCGACTGCAATGTTTGCGTGTTGAATGGTTGGCCGGCTGAGTGTAAATGATGGAATTGATGGCACTTACACACCACCACCGCATTGCAAATGTTCGTGAATGCAAATGTTGGTTGAAATTGTCACAAGTGGATAGGAGTCAAAGGAAGTAATTCCGGTTAATAGTTCAGTGAACAATGATTGATGGCGACAGCATCACTCTTTTTTAGTGTTCCACAACGAATACAATATACTTTTTCACATGCAATTTCGATCAAAAACAATTGTTTGCAACATTTATTGTAAAAATGTGAAATTTGTATTCACTAGCCAGCAAATAATCAACAATTAATTGTTTTCCTACCATAGCAAGTTCTGTAAATGAAGCTTAAAATATGAAATTGGGTTGCAAAATTATCCACACATAGACAAAAATGTTCAAAATCGGCGTAAGCTTCGGAGATTTCGTTGGAAAACATTTTTAGTCCCAAAATCGAAATATGTATTATATAGGGTGATCCATCTAGAGGTGTTTTTTAGAACAAAAAAACATAAAAATTCAAATTAAGTGTGGAGTCTTTATTGGTAATTTGAAAGGACATTTTATGGCATTTATTTTTAGAAAATAATTACCTTCAAGTGTTGCCAACTGTATTATGGAAATGAGCGTTCGGTGAGTAACGGGAAGATCCGCTGTTTTCGACCAAAATTTTGTTCAGTGATGAGGCTCATTTCTGGCTCAACGGCCACTTCAACAAACAAAATTGTCGCATTTGGGCTGAAGGGCAACAAGAAGAGGTTCTAGAGCTCACATTATACCTAGAGAAAACCGCATTCTGGCGAGGTTTATAAGCTGGTGGAATCAAAGGTGCATACTTTTCAATAATGATGATGGCCGGAACGTAACCGTGAATGGTGTTCCTATCGCGCCATGATATCGATCTTTATGCTGACTGAAATTGAAGCCCGTAAGCTTAACAACACTTTGTTTCAACAGGACGGTGCCACTTGCCATACAGCTGCTCAAACAATGGATCTATTGAGAGGTCATTTCGAAAAGCAGCCAATTTCCAAAGTCTATGATGACTGCTTTTATATCAACGATTCAGGTCTTGGAAGCCAACATTACGCGTGTCAACGCCATACCGGTCGAAATGCTCGAACGAGTCATTCAAAATTGGACCCTAAGAATGGACAGCCCGAGACCAACATTTGAAGGAAATTATATTCAAAAAATAAATGCAGTAAAATGTTCTTTCGAATGAAGAATAAAGATTCCACGCTTGATTTGAATTTTTGTATTTTTTTATATTGAAAAAATATCATTAGATAGATCACCCGATATAAGAACAATAACCGATTTCTTCCAGTTTGAGCCGGGTGAGTTATAAATGTCTTGCAATGCATTATGTTGAACTTAAGCAAGAATGAAATTGATATGGGGCTTCGAGAGGTGCAGGTCCTTCTAGAATGAACTTAGTATGATGGATATGTAAGAACGTAGATAGCAATTTTCTTATTGTACCAGGCTTGATTAAAAATCTGACATAATTAAGTAAGTGGCATCTAGAGCGACAGGGCATTAAATCGGGTAGGTCCTTTGTATAGGGGCTATCTGAAAACATGCAGCGATACTAGGCTTTATTATAGGACTTCCATAATGCATTGTGTTCAATTTGAACATGATCGGACCTCAAATCGGAAAGGACCTTTGTGTGGAAGCTTAGGGAAAACGTGGGCAATTAAGAAGTATTGATTGTAGGTTTGAGAATCCAGTCTCATTCAAGTCTGTTCACTTGGCGTAATAGACTAGTTACCAACACTGAGGAAACTGATGCACGTAGGATATATCGGTTCAGCTACAGAAATAAACGGAAAATTGCCTTGAGGCAATTTGACGAGGGCTGCTATATATATTTTTGGCCTAATAATAAAAATGCGAATATTTATCATCGAAAACCGTTTTATTGTTTTTCAAAGTATTCTCCAGCATGATTTATACACTTTTGCATGCGCTCAAAACAATTGTCGAAGCACTTTTTCCACTCCGATTGAGACACCTCCAAAACATGGTTTTTGAACGCTTTAACAGCATCTTCTGGCGACGAAAATCGTAGACCACGCATTTTTTTCTTGATGTGCGGGAATAAAAATAAGTCATTGGGTGCCAAGCTGTACAGGCTGTTCGGCGGATGACCCATCAATTCGACGTTTGGTCGGTCTTAAAGGCGCTGGTTTGAGCCGATGTGTGAGAGCTCGCATTGTCATGGTGCACAATGATTCGTCTTCTCATGTTCGTTTTTCGAATTTTTCCGAAGACAAACAAATTGTGGTGTTCCACTCAGAATTGACCGTCCTACGTTGCTCAAGCGGAACAGTCGCCACATGACCACTTTTGCCGAAGAAACAGGCGACCATTTGCTTCGAAGTGCTTCTTCCACGAAAAACTTTCATTGGATTTGGCTCGTCTTCAAAAATCCATACGGTCGTTTGCTGTTTTGTTTCGGGCTCATACGCATAGATCCATGATTCGTCACCTGTGACCATCTTATAATCGTCTTTTGAAGAACCGCGATCGTATTTTTTCACCAATCGACACGAGCTTTTTTTTGTGCGATTGTCCAATTGTGCGGGATCCAACGAGAACAAACCTTTTTTACGGCCAGGTGTATATGCAATATCGAATGTATGCTGGTGGAAGAAATGCCCAAGGATGCCTCTATCTCACAGTATGTGACATGATGATCTTGCATTTACAGTTCACGCAATACATCAATGTTCTCTGGCGCAACGGCCGTTTTTGGACGACCTTCGTCTTTGAGCGAGCGTCCTCCACGATTGAATTCATTAAACCAGTTTTTCACAGTGCTATAGGATGGTGCTTCATCGTCATACAACGATTTAAGTTCATCGGTGTATTCTTGTCGTGATAATCCTCGTCGAAAGTTGAGAAAAATGATCGCACGAAAATGTTCACGAGTTAATTCCATCTTTTTTGGCCAAATTGATTTTTTCAAGTCACACAATACAAATGATGGTCTTTCGTCAAAACGTTCTGAGTACGTTTATGCTTAAAAATGTCAAACTTTCTAATGGAAATGTCACATGGAGCCAGGCAACACTTAGTGTTGTCTAGGCCAGAAAAGTATATATAGCAAGCCTCGTATATGCCAGAGTTGTACAGGAAACCTCGCCCCAAATCTAGACTTTTTTAAAGACTTTTCTCCTTGAGGTATTTATTAGACTTAACATTGTAGCCATTTTCATAATAAACATCTTCCATTTTTATTTCGTCCTTAAGATCTCATTGTCCAGGAATAGCCTTTCTTCGGCATTGCCTTCGCCAAGGGGTACTGACTGTTGTGTTGTGGGTTATTAAACGCATACGACAGGTGAAGGGGGATGGGCGGGCAGTGGTTGGTATGTACGGGTACTCGTACTTACTGCCGCCGAGTATTACTAAATCATTTCCGTAGGTGTTGGATGTTATGGGCGTTTCGCGTTGGGGCTGTGCGCTATTGCGACTGTTGTTGGTGATGATGAACGCGAGTTTTCTTACCGGCAACCAGGCAACAACAGCAACAATAATTACATTGCATATCTGAGAGTGTTGAAAGCTTTTGTGAAATATTTTATGAAATTATGATTATAGCTTTTTGTTACAATAACAACAACGCATGTTGCAACCAACCACTGAACATATGTGTGTGTGTGTACGTATCCACTCATACATTTGTAGGTCTTTGTCCCTTCGCAGGCGTATGTGTGCATGTAGCTGCTGCCTTTGGCTGCAACTGTGGCACTGACAACAAAAGGAGTTACAAAATCCAAACATCCCGGCTATTACAAGGAAGCGGTGAGCGCGTTCTTGGTTGA
Source organism: Hydrotaea diabolus (assembly GCA_963513945.1). Classification (NCBI taxonomy): domain Eukaryota; kingdom Metazoa; phylum Arthropoda; class Insecta; order Diptera; family Muscidae; genus Hydrotaea; species Hydrotaea diabolus. The sequence goes on from OY740717.1 coordinate 113,288,517, forward strand.
GCACCAACCACCAGCAACAATTTCGTGGCGTACAACCCCATGCAAATGTTCTACCCCACATACATTTATATATATGTATATATGGAGTAGAACATGTCCTTACGTAGACACACACATACTCACATCAAGTAATTACAAAGTCATTTGGCATGGTTATGATACTTACATGTGCAAGTGTAAGTAACAGAGTTTTTGCTTTTGTTGATTCCTGTATCTGATCATTACAGCAGCCAACAAAAATGCATAAAAATAAAACAACAAACACAATAACACATATACATAGACAATCACATACATACGTATATATATTTCCTCCAACCAACGACCGCATTTGTGGAACCTTCTACAAAGGTGCTTGAACTAAGAGGCCTTCGAAGCAATCCAAAAGGCAATCAAATTGGAAAAGTTTAGAAGCGGCGCCTCCGTCAGGGCCCACTTATTATTTTCACGTGAATCCTTGAGATGCCACACCTGCCGTATTCTACGACAAATTTTAGATATTCCATGTGTGTTGAAGACCATACAGTTGATCACCAACCACAGTGCCATCTACACGCAGAGAAAACATATGGTTAATACATGGTCACTGCAACAATAGCAATAAAAGTATGTTCGTCGCAACCATAGTATTGTATTTTGAATTTTAGTTTGACAATAGTATGACAATCGTATTCTTGCCAAACTTAAAAATTAAAATATGGTTGTAGCAACAATATTAATATGGTTGGCTCGACCAAAGTATTGTTTTTTGGGTTTTATATTAACAATAACATGATTACGGCATTTATACTGGCAAAATCGTATTTTTTTTGAATTTGACAATGTTAGTGTTACGAATCTTACGCAATAACAGTACTTTTTATATGTAAATTTATTTTTTTCAAAACAAACTTCTTTGGATTAGTAAAACTAAAATATTTTTAATTTAAATTTGCGAGCCCTATTTTTACATAATTAACTTAATAAAACTCTTTATTGTTGAATAACAACTTAGCCCAATCCTAATCCAATGTTAATCCTACTATGGTTGTATATTAAACATACTATGGTCATGAGGATCATTATATGGTTGTGGGGATTATAGTATAGAATGGTTGAGTTTAATACTATGGTTGTGGGGATCATAGTATGGTTGTGCATAAATAATTATATTGTTGTGAGGTGCATACTATTATTGTGGGGATGATAGTATGGTTGTGTGTGAACCATACTATTATTGTGATGATCATATTATTGTTGTGACAAAACCATATAACCAACAACAGTATGATGCTAAAGTTATGACAATTCCATCACAAATCAAAGCAATATCGGGGATGATAAAGCCATAACATATATAGGGGACATTCCACGAGTGTTGGTCTTAAAAAAAACTCCACTTTTACCTCACAGCTTCAGCATAAAATGTACTTTATTCCTGTAAAGACCGACCATATCTTCTTCAGTCATTTATTTGAAAGTTCTAATTTTTCTTCGTTTTATAATAGAAGGACAAAGTTAGATGTTTGTTTCATTGATGGTTATACTATTCAAACGTTCTCTAAAGTAGTGCAGCCTCTTGTCTTGTATCCAAGCTAATTGCATTTGTCTCAGTACTGGATTTTCTAGAATAACATCGAGCTTTTCCAGAGATCGCCCTATACTGTAAATGCAAGGGTGTCGCAAGGCATTGTTCTATCTAAAACAAGCTCCTTTTTACTTTAGGAAGCATTGAAGATTGTCGGTAAATTTTTCGCAAAGCGCAAAAAATTCTCCCAACATCGACTGCGATTAACCAAATAAGTACACTTTTCATATATTTGGGTTGAAGCTGGAAAGTCTTTTTTGGAGTTTTTCGAACGGGTGCAGCGGAAGCCACTGATGCATGTCAGGAATAGCAGGGAATCCCTGTCTGTTTTTACTTTTGATCATGATAAAACCAACTACGACTGATAATATCTGAATGTCTTCATTCGCCTACGGTTGACAATTAAAGATTACACTACTCAACAAAATGAAAAAAATTTCATGTACTCCGGATGCGATAATTTTTTCTGTGTAGATAACCTTGACATGAGCTCGAAAAACGCAATAAAAAATTTTTTTTTCGTTTGGTTTTTGTTTTATTTTTTTTTTTTAAATTTTAAAAATTTTTTTTTGGTTAATTTGTTTCGTCCGGCATAACTCGGGAACCACTAGCCCGATTTAATTGAATTAAATTTTAAAAAAATTAAAAATTTTAAAAATTTTTTTTTGGTTAATTTGTTTCGTCCGGCATAACTCGGGAACCACTAGCCCGATTTAATTGAATTAAATTTTAAAAAATTTAAAATTACAATTCCCTTAATCTGTTCATATATTGTTTTCCTATACAAGCAACAGTTTCCAAGTTAAAAATAAATATATAAAGGAAAAAACTTATTTTTTGCCTAAAGATTTAAATTTTTTTTTTAAAAAATCCATAAAAAATCCAAAATGAAAAAAATGTCAAATCTTATTACTTTTACGTAAAGTCACATAACCTATGAGCAAAATGAGATAAAGATCATGAAAATCGATGCACGCGTTTCGCTTTTATTCGCAATTAAGTGAAGGTTTGAATTTGGTAAGCGAGGACGCGTGCATCGATTTTCATGATCTTTGTCTCATTTTGCTCATAGGTTATGTGACTTTACGTAAAAGTAATAAGATTTGACATTTTTTTTCATTTTGGATTTTTTATGGATTTTTAAAAAAAAAAAATTTAAATCTTTAGGCAAAAAATAAGTTTTTTCCTTTATATATTCATTTTTAACTTGGAAACTGTTGCTTGTATAGGAAAACAATATATGAACAGATTAAGGGAATTGTAATTTTAAATTTTTTAAAATTTAATTCAATTAAATCGGGCTAGTGGTACCCGAGTTATGCCGGACGAAACAAATTAACCAGAAAAAAAATTTTAAAATTTAAAAAAAGAAAATAAAACAAAAACCAAACGAAAAAAAAATTTTTATTTCGTTTTTCGAGCTCATGTCAAGGTTATCTACACAGAAAAAATTATCGCATCCCGAGTACATTTTGACTGTTGACTAGTGTTATCAATTAAGCGGGCATAGGCGATAACTTGGGACTTTGCTGCTTCCAGACTTATCAGAAGTATTTTATATAACAGTATTCGACTGTAGATGTGAAAGATAAGTGCGCGAGTCTGGGTAGTTGAGACGCCGTCATTACAAGTAAGAAATCGTGGATTTGTGTCGAAATTGGGCTTTCTTACGATTGTCTTTTAATTCTTACTAGATTCTATCTAGATTTAATATCAAGATCTTAATATCGACAAGCAGAGATTACACATTTTTTATGAAGGATTTTAGTGATAACAAGCGATGATTAAAATGTGATAGCGCAGCCTTGTAAGAGCCGTTCCTCGCTTACCATCCGCCGCTGGCTTTTTATCACCGCACTTTCTATTATTATAATTACATGCATAAGATTTCGCATAAATTCACTTATTATACCCTGGATGGTATTTTAAATTTGTCATTCCATTTGCAACACCACAATAAATTGAACGGAGGCCCATTAAAGTATATCTATAATTGATCGTCATGAAATTCTTAGACGATCTGTTGAGAGCACGATATTGGTCAAACGAATCAGCTTAGGATCCCGATATTTTTCATGACGATGACTTATGGTCGTCAGCTGTTTGGGATTGTATAAGTATATAGGCCCAATCTGGGAACATGTATTTCTTTAAGGGATTAAAGACGTATCATAATTTTTTGTGGACGGACAATGGTTTAACCGGTTATTGTTAGTTGGAACGAGGTATTTAACCTTGAGAAAGTACATAGTTGATGCACCTACGAGTACTTGGGCCATGAGGCCCAAAAAACATCCCCCGTTTTCAAAATGGGCGGTTAATGGTCAATATGGACAACTTAAAGCTTTTGCTACAAATTTAAATATAGAGTAATTTTGAGTCTAGGTTTGGATTAGGTGCGGACGCAAGGGCCGAAGGGGCCCAAAATCTACCTTTTTGCGCTTAAGTAGCGTAAAGACGGTGGAGGGTATATAAGGTTCGGCTTGGCCGAACTCAACGACGTTTTATTTGTGTAAGACGTAAAATTGAAAGAAGGGCAATGTACACCAGACATTATTTTACCCCTTATATTCGATGCTAATGTGACGCAAGAGGAAAGGAAAGTGTTCGTAAAACCACACGACAATAAATGTGCGATAATGTACGAATGCATCAATAAATTGGTACAATTCAAAAAGATCCTCCTTGTGCTAAAAATCTGTATTGTGCTAAAAATCTGTTTTGACAATAAAACTGTTTAAATCAAAATTTACTTCTATATCGTGAGAATGTGAGGTCCTTTCAAACACTCTGTGCATAATGTTTTGGCAAGAGCTTATAACTACCAATTAGACTTGAGCTAGGCACACATTTAATTGGACCTATAGAATTAAACGCACTTGTTGAGTAGATTTAACATTTATATTTCAACGTTTTTTTCCGTCCATGTGATTTCCATTTAAAGCTTGCAGTGAAACTACTTAAGGCAATTATTGCTCGATCTTAATAAAATTTGCTATTGATTAATCCAAGGAGAGACACTATTGAATTGAATCGGATTTTGATTTAGCACCTGCACAAATGTATTCTCGATTTTAGGTCTTGCTGCTCTGGAAGCCAAATACACCATCCTATCACGATTTAATTTTATTTTGACATAGCCCCAATACAAAGGACCTTCCCTATTGCATGTGAAGTCGCTCTTGAATCCCAACATAAAATCCGATCTCGATCAAAGGTGTGTTTTAGCGTAGTATACTTATAAATGATATAATTATATAGTTTATACCTAGGCCTAACCGCAAAAAAGACGTCAGCGGCAAAAACAAAATTTTACAGTGATAGGTTTTTTTTTTGATTTTTGTCTAGTTCACTGGAGGATTCCGATACAATTGAATTTGAATTTTTAAATATTAATATATTATTTTTAATATTGAAGCTTAAGAGCGTTCTACTGTATATGAGCTGCATATGACTAGAGGGCGGTTCGGAAACTTCTTAGCCTAGCACAAAAAGCGCGGTATAAACAGAAAAAAGTTAAGTGTTTTGGAAACTTCCATCTCTGCTATGAACACATAAAAATTTCGATCTGGCAACACCTTCATATAGAAACAGGTGTTCACAAAAGACGCATCCGCGATTTTTTATAATAGAAAAATTAGAAATGCGTGGTGTCATTAAATATTTACATAAAAAAGGTTTATCGGGACAAGAAATTCACAATGATATGGTGAATGTGTTAGGTGAAAGTGCTCCTTCATATGCAACAGTAAAAAATTGGGTTGCTGAATTTAAACGTGGTCGTACAAGCATTGCACTTGTAGCCAAAGTGCATGATATGGTATTAAATGATCGACGAATAAAAGTGCGTGAAATAGCTAATATCATGGGCATCTCAAATGATTGAGTCCATTTAATTTTGCATGAAGAACTACAGATGAAAAAGCTTTCTGCAAGATGGGTGCCGGACTTGTTAACAGTCGACCAAAAACGCATAAGAGTGACCATTTCTCAAGCTTGTTTGGATCGTTTTCAGCGAAATAAAATGGATTTCAAGCGTCGTTTCATAACTGTTGATGAGACATGGATCCACCACTATACTCCAGAGACAAAAAAAACAATCCAAACAATGGACTGAAGCTGGAGGAAGTGCCCCAAAGAAGGCAAAAACAATTCAATCGGCTGGTAAGGTTATGGCAACGGTTTTTTGGGACTTCAAAGGTATTTTATGGATTGACTATCTGCAAAAGGGTAAAACAATAAATTCAGAGTACTATTGCAACCTTTTAGATCAATTAAATGTACAAATTCGAGAAAAACGTCCTGGCTTACAACACAAAAAAATAATTTGTCATCAAGACAACGCACCAGCGCACAAGAGTGTTTTAACAATGGCTAAAATCAACGAATTAAAGTACGAGTTGCTTGACCACCCACCTTATTCTCCTGATTTAGCTCCCAGTGACTTTTACCTGTTGCCAAATCTAAAAAAATCCTTGCTGGCAAGCGTTTTACCTCAAATGAAGATGCAATTACAGTTGTTAATCACTATTTTGAAGACCTTGAGGAAAACTATTTTAATCAAGGGATAGAATTGCTAGATAAGCGTTGGACTAAGTGTATTGAAGTTTCAGGAGATTATATTGAAAAATAAAAATATTTTTGAAAAACTAACTATTGTCTTTAATTGATAGGCTAAGAACTTTCCGAGCCGCCTGTGTATAGCCTCAGGAACCAAAACACATAAAGGCATAGACAAACAGATATCAAAACCAGTTTATATCTTCATGAATCTCAATATGTAATTAATTATTAAGTTAAGCTCAATCTGAGGACCGGCCCAGCGACCCTTCATATAGTGGCTTCGATCGGCAAATTATAATGTTTAGAGGTTTCTAAGGGCTTACAAACAAGTTACGATTAAGTAATGTCGCTGAAACAAGCTATTAATCTATCCCTTCGTTTAACCTAGGGTTTCTGGTTTAACAGCCGTGCACACTGATCGTCACACTATAGTATTACACATAATGCGTTATAAGAGACTTGCCATTTATATTTCGGGTCCGGCAATAAAAACACAATAATTTATCACTGGAAATGGTTTGACTCTTTTTCAATACATTCTCCTTTAAGATCAACACACTTTTGCATGCGCACGCGCATGCGCACAAACCAAACCACCGAAGCACTTTTTCCACTCCTCCAAAACATGATTTTTGAACGCTTTGAGCGTTGAGCACACATTTTTTTCTTGATACTAGGGAATAAGAAGAAACCATTGGGTGCCAAATCAGGGCTGTACGGTGGATGGCCCATCAATTCTTGAGTGGTCAAATAGCTCATCGTTTCAGCTGATGTGTGACATCCCGCATTGTCGTGATTTAAAATGATCAGTCTTCTCTTAAAATCTTTCCTCATTTCTTCGAACACTGTTGGCAAACAGAAGTTGTACTCAGAATTAAGCGTCCTACGTTCCACTCAAGGCACTATGGCAACATGACCGGTTATACAGAAAAAAAAGCAATCATTTGCTTTCATGTACTTCTTCCACGAACAACTTTTGTTGGATTTGGGTCGTCTTGAAAGACCCATACGGTCGATTGCTGTTTTGTTTCGGGTTCATATGCATAGATCCATAATTCGTCAAATGCAACAATGTTATACACAGCCTTTCAGCTACCGCAGTTATACTTTTTCAATTTCTCTTTGCACCAATCCATACGAGCCTTTTTTTGAGCATTCGCCAAAGTATGTGGGATCCAACAAGAACCAATTTTTATCGCGGCCAAATGAACATGCAATATATAATTGATGCTTGTCATACTAAAGCCCAAGGATGCCTCAATCTCACGGTATGTCACATGTCGGTCTTGTTTAATCAGTTCACGCACAGCATCGATGGTTTCTGGCAAAGTGACCGTAGTTGGACGTCCTTCACTAATTTAATCCTGGAGCGAACGGCGTCCGGGACTGAACTCTTGTTACCAGCGATTAACAGTGTTTTTTCATGGTGCTTCATCGCCAAAAGTCGAAACAAGTTCAATTAAACACTCTTGTCTCGATAGCCCACGCCGAAAATCGTAAAAAATTATCGCACGAAAATGTTTACGGGATGATTACATGTTGTGACTCAGATGAAAATTTTAACACACTGTAAACAAAACAATTCACCCTTAAATGACAAAACGTTCTGAGTGAAGCTATGCTAAAAATGTCAGAGTTTCCAATGGAAGTTCCAGTTTGCATCTGGGAACACTAGTATTGTCAGGACCCGAAATATAAATAGCAATCCTCGTACGGTTCGGGTTGTCTTTATAATAATAAGCTTATCACTATAAGTCACCCCCTTTAAATTTTGAGATAGCTGCGGGAGCCCGAACCAAGTGTAGTTAAATTTTCTTTGATGCAAACTTAAACGGGCAAATAAGTCATTATGCATTACCTCTATACAATTGGCTTTATTTTATTCATAAATAGTTAAGAATAGAATTGTTTGTTGTTACCAAAAATTGACAATGTTAACAAAAAATGTTGTGCTGAAAAAAACAAAAGTTTGAAAAGCAAATAAGAAAGGGCATTAGTATTGACAGAACTGCTGGCGTTAAACTGATTTAAACAGAACGGAAAATATATCGTTGGTAAGGTAAGTCAAATTACTTCCTCGAATTACCTACACGCAGCGAATAAATTCGTTGCCACAACCGAATTTTTTGCCAACCGAATGTTTGAGGTTGCATGCACATCAAGCGTTCCATCAGTACAACCGAATGCTATTTGGCTCTTCGCAATTTTCATTTATTGAAACTGAAGTATCGGTGAAACACCAAATAACCTAAACTTCAGTAGAGAATTTTTGAATCTAAAAATCCACATCTCGAACCACACTTGTTCAACGAAAAAATAAAAACTTTTGTCAAAGGGCAAAAAACTGTTTGCTTACACAAATGAAGTACTTGAAGTGCTCATAGAGAAGGTCATGCCGAGGAAAAATAAGATGGATGATTTTAACAGGAAAAAATCCGTTGATCGATTGGCTTAAAGCCAGTAAAAATCGAATTATTTTATTTTTAAAAAAATACCATTAAACCGCCCCTTTTTTGTTATGAAGAAGTTTAAGTTATAATCACTAATAATTAGTTGCAACAACAAAATGTTTACAAAACTATTGGTTGGTACAACCACCAGTTGTGGCAACCAAATACTTTTTTCGCGTTTCATTGTTATAACCGATCAATAAGTTGAGAGTACAGTACGATGATAACGATGATTTATCATCTTGCGGTATTTCGAACCGAATATCCATTGCGGTTATAAACAAGCGATATTCCGCTTTTGCAACCGAATCATTGTAGTTCCAACCGATTTCCAACAAATTTTGCTCTCTGTGTAATAAACCTTAGGTAAAGTCAAAAATTGATTTGCTATGCACTGAGTGTTATTCTGGTGGAATACTAGGGGTACACGCATCTATACCTCATTCAGTTGCGATAATGAATCGATTCTATCTGTAGTTACCACCTCGTATCAAGTATCATAAGCCAAGTAAAATTAATTTTAGCGTTTAACAAAATTAGGAACTTAAAGGGTCGAAACATGAATATTAATACGCGTATCTTCAGAGCCTGTACGAGATCAGCTTGATTTTTGCCCAGTTTAGTAGGTTTTATAGACATACGATGACATACCTGTGTCTAATGTTATTGTATTTAAAATCAAAGTATGCTGAGCTCTACCGCAAACTCAACTAAGCTTTCCGTTTATTAAAGAAGAAAAACGAAACGCTTATTCTCTTTACTCCAGCAGACCTCTTTAAAAGCCAAAGTAAACACTTCAACCGAAAAAAACGAGAAGGAGAAATCCCACACACACAAAATGGTTCCTCATCCACAAATCTGTGTGAGCATTTTAGTTTTTCCATTGAAGCAAAATGTCGGGAAAAAAACCGAAAAGAAAATGTTTCCTTTCGCCAGTCACGCAAAACGAATCAGCCGCATTGAAGCAGAACAAATCCTTGAAGAAGAAGAAAAAAAACAGAATACATTCGTGTACAACGAATGAACGTTCCAGCGACTTCATCTCTACCTCCAACTCAGTCAGACCATGCATGCTATTGTTTGATATCCGTTCCGTGCGAGAGTACAGCAGCAAACAGATCCCTTCCCACTGCTCACACACACACTCGCACAAATATTAAGATTCCTTTGTATGTATATGTCTGTTTTGTAAATACTCATAAAAGGAATGGGACGAGGAAAGCATGAGATTCATGTAATTATGCACTAAACACATGGATTTCAACATGAATCTTCTTCAGCATCGTCCTGCGGAGGCGAGGTGGCCCGGGAGCATAAATGAGCGGCAAAAGAATAGCAGTTTCTTAAGAAAAGTTTGTTTTCGGTAAAACTTTCAAGTAGAACCATTCAGATACCGAGGTGATGATGAACAAAAACGTTAAGAAAACGGAATTACAATGGAAACATGTTCGAAACGAGAATAACCTGAAACTTAAGCCAAACACGAATGCGAGGAAAAAAACGTAAAAACTTTTTTTTACGATGTAGCACCAAACAGTGGCGAGAAATATAAACAAAAATCCAAAAGAAGCATCCATACACATCTTAAAATCCATTAACCTCTTCCACCTGCTTTGACGCCTTGTATTGTATTATTGGCTTAACATGTTCTACTCTGGCCCACTGTACATCGCCAGGAGAAATATAAATTTTTCGTTTGCGATTCCAACGGTTATCGCTGAACATTTGCAACCATAAGTTGCCAGCAAATGTACTTGCAACACGAGCCAAAAGTAGAAGAAATCCTAGAGTGGAATAATTTAAGGATAAATGTGTATCTAAATCGGCGCATAAATGTAGTCTTTGCCGCCATTAAAGCGTAAAGAACGCGCTCACACTCTCAAACGCACAGTGAAAGGAAGGACATCGAACACTGTACACAAAAGTGCGAGGTTGGATTTGAAACTTGCGGACATAACAAAAGTGAATTTTTATTTTTTGTTGTTCTGAAAAAATACTTCTAGATAGATCACCCTATACATTTATTTTAGTTGTAAAAATCCAAACAATTTTTATTTACAGCAAAAAAACATTGTTCGAAGAACCGTTTTCAAGTTTATAAAAATTACAGTCACACGGTAGGATTATTATTATCATATTATTGTTAACATAACACCCAAAAAACAAAATTTTGTCGCACCAACCATATTTATATTGTTGCTTCAGCCATACTAAAATTTTTTAATTTGGCAATAAAACTATTGTTGTATTTCAACAATATTCACATTGCCCTTATCATACTATTGTCAAAATTAATTCAGAAAACAATACAATAGTTGGGACGAGCATACTTTTATTGCCGATTTTATGTCTGTCGCTCTTGAAGTCGCATACCAGATCCAATCTTGATAAACTTTGGCACAGTTTATTGTGAGTTTGGCACAGTTCATTGTGACAGTTCAAATGTAATTGGGCCTTTCTTCCTCGAGAATAAAGATGGAAGTGCTGTAACCATAAATGGAGATTGGTATCGGTTTATGATAAAACATTTTTACGTCCTGCTCTTGAAAGCAGATCTGAGATGTGGTTTCAGCAGGACAGAGTTACTGCCCAAACTGCCCGAGACACAATGGCACTTTTAAATCAAATTTTTGCGCGATCGCTAGATTTGTCACCTCCCGGCTATTTTCTTTGGGGTTATTGGAAGGAGCGATGTGAACAAGCCCGAGACAATCCTTCAACATTGTTGCAGAAATTCGAACGCTACAGCCACAATTTTTAAAAGATGTTATGGAAAATTCTCTAAAACGAGCCCATCATTGCAAAGTTTAAAACGGGGTTCATTAAAGTGACATTCTTTTTCAGACTTAGTGAAAAAAATGTCCATTTTGTATATATAAAAAAATTAATAAACGAAAAAGTTATTAAAGTTTTTAACCCCATGGGTTAAAAACGTACAATAGTTTTCGTCCTTGGTCTAAAACGATTTTCTTTAATTGTTATTGCATTCGTCCTTAGTGTTTAACACTTGCTTCTGCCAAACTTTATGTAGATTGAACAACAATGGCTACCCGTAGTTTAGTAAGAAACTTTAGATGGACAGCAGACAGAAAAGCCAACAGACATCGTTAAATCGTTAAACTTAAATACGGGTCAAGCTCAAAATTGTTGATGTTTGCAAACATCTTATTATGCCCTGTTCCACAGAGTGGTGCAGAATATAGAAATAAAATAAAAGGTCGAATCTATCCAATCTGCCCTCCTTGTATGCTTAACCCTCACTTACGAGTATAGATGAAAATTATATTTTTCGTCGTTTCGTTCTCCATTGCTGAAAGCGTACAGATTTTATTGAAATCTCGTAAAATGTCGTATGTCTGGTAGATACAAGAGTAGGGCGGACACGCCCCTTGCGACTAGCAGAATTGAGCTGAATAGTTCATTTGCACTAGAGGTACCAAAATTGGACGTATTAGCAAGTCTTTTTGTACGCCGTTATATAAAACATTATTGAGTTCGCAATTTAAGCAAATTGCATGCAATAGGGGACAATTTATATGTGATTCGAGTGGGAGCTACCAAAAGGGGCGTGGGAAGGAATCCAATTATTTACCACCGAGTTAGTGTAACAACTGTGTTCTTAAGTTTTAATTTTGAGCCAGATGGCATAATTAAGCTTAAAGATATTACAAGTATTTTAAAATTGGGCGGAATGGCCCATGCAAATGGGAATACCAGAATGAGGCGTGTCAACTACTTCTTTCATATGTGAGTACAAAGCCGATTTTAAATGTAACGATGTTTACAATGCAATCCAGTTTTACGCTCTGGGTGACAGTTATGTTGGGTCTCATCTGCACTAAAACAAGGTACCAAAACGGGTGTGGCTTGATCCAATTATATAACATCAAGTTAAGATTATAGCTTTGTTCTTAAAGATTGAGTTTTAGTGAGACCGTGCAAACAGTGTTGATGATTTGAGAAGAATGCCAAAAGTGAGTACCAGAAAGAGGTTTGGCGATTGGTGGCTCCTTTCTAGAGTTATCGTGCGAACCAGCAGCAAAGACAGCCATGGCTTAAATGACTTAAAAAGTCGTAAAATGGTCCAAACTGTTTTTTTCGAAGTATTACACTTTTTGTCCGTACCAAATGATATATATCCTCTTATCCAGTAGGGTGAGGGTACAAAAAAGCAGCAACCAAAATATCATTTCCAGAGAGGATATAAATGCATATTTGCTTACTTTATAAGCATTTGCATATTTTTCATTTTTTTTTGTTATAATGCATATTTTGGGTTATTTTGCATATTTGAGCATTTTTTCCTAAATCTTTTATAAAATTGCCCGGCTAGCGAAATTTTTGTCACAAAAGCAAAACTGATAGAAATTTTTGTCACAAAAGCACACGGCCTCCATAGAGTAGCTGAGTTTGTGCGAACTCAGTTTGCAGAAGTCAACGCATTGATTTCAAACGTAAAATCAATTTACAGTAAAGTAAGTTCTACCTTCATTTTTTTAAAAATATTTCCACATTCATTTCGATACTTACACTAGGCTCCATCTCGTCGTGCCGCCTTTAAATATGCTTTTCCCGACACACCTTTGCCTCCAAGTCCAATAATTACACGATGGGGCACTTGGCTAAAAGCAGCCGTTTACTACAGCGACAATTTTAACGTAATTGAGGCAGCTCTTAGAGAACTCAATGAAGATGATGCTGAAGCCATCAGAGTAGCTAAAAATGTATTAAAATCTGCAAATTTAAAAGCTGAGCTGAGCTACATAAAAAGCAATTTTTATGTAATAGTTCAAGCCATCACAAAGTTGGAAACACCCGGGCTAGAACTTAAGGAGAGCATAGGCGTTTTTGAAAATGTACGCAAAACATTGGCCTCTTTGAATAAGTCGGATTATCGTATCAAGTTTGAGAACGTCATTGCCCGAAACAACGGTTACAGTGCAATTTTTGATATCCATCGAACCCTTAACGAATGTGTTGGTTCAGAGAGTGCCTTTATAAAACAGTATTCGCCTAGCGAGGTGGCACTCTTCAAATACTGTCCCGTTACTTCATCGGACGTAGAACGTTCGTTCTCAAAATATAGTGCAATACTATCTGAGAAGCGTCGAAATTTTTTGTTTGAAAACTTAAAACAGCATTTGATAGTTTATGCAAACATAAATGTGGAAAACGTAAACGAATAAAGAAACTGTTGTTAATTTCGTACGTAAGTTTGCTGCTGTAAAATAAAAAATAAACTAAATATGCATTGGATTAAATAAACCTACATCTATTTAATCTTGTTTTGGTCATTGCGGAGGTTTTAATAGATTTTGAAGTTGGTTTTTCGTGCATATTTAAATGCATATTTAAGGGTTTTTTAAGCATATCGTATGCGCTTAAAACGAGTTTTATGGTGCATATTTTTGTCCTCTCTGATCATTTCACACTTTTGTTGTTCCCCACTTCTCCACCATGTGGCGGCATGAATGGCGGTGCGAAGGGTCGCCGCCATATTGTTTGTTAATACTCACAGACACACATACATACATGGACACATAAAAGCGGACCTGTTCGTATGAACGTATCCGTATCCTGTAGCCAAAAGAATGTTTTGTGTTGAATTCCCAAAGGACCCTTTGTTGTTTTTATAAATTCGTGTTGGAGGGTTTTTTCTGTTTTCACTACCGTTGTTATGGTTGATAATGGTTGGGGGTTACCATAAAGGGTGGGTGGAGAAGTGGGGGAAATGGCAAAAATTGGACGATTCCAAATGTTATTGTTATGCGTCCATGTTCATGTTCCCGTTCCTGTGTATGTGTCTGGTGCTGTGACTATGCTCGATGTATGCTGGGGTTTCTTTTTCATACATAAAGCGCTGAAGCACTAAAATGGGTGCCGACAACATAATGGCTCCAAATACGACTACAAAAGATTCCTTTTTTGTTGCTGTTGCTGCGTTCCTTCTGCCAAATAGGCCGTCATTGTTTTCTTTGCACGCTAGCTGGCTGATGTTCATGGTGTTGTTGATGTTGCTCTTTGTTGTAGGGCGTAGTTTGGAACAAAAGGATTTTGTTTCTTATCCAGCCGCACATGCCTAACCATTTGTGTGGATGCATATCTTGTGGCATTTGGTTCTCGATATTGTGGTTGCTGTCATTGTTGCAGAAGTTGTTGGATTTTGTGTTTTGTTATACGAGTATTTAGTTCTGAATTTGGCTTAAAAAGCCCAAAAAACCTTTAAAGCCTTTTAAAGAGGAAATGTATATTTGTGTGCAGATTTTACCCAGATAGCAGCCAATATGTCTTCATTGAGCCTTTACGGTTGTGCACTCTTATTCCTGAGGAGCTGTTACAATTTTACCTCAACGCCATTAAAGACCATTTTACGGGTGAATCTCTTGCTTTTACTTGGCAAGCAAGTCATAACAATTTTAATGGACTCGTCTTCTTTTTCAATTCCGACCACTCTGGTCTGTTGCTGCTATGTTGGCATTGTAAATTGCACCTTGTTTCTTTTTTTGTCCGCATAAGGCTCGCCGCTTTCTTTCGATCCATTTGGTGTTTGGTATTTAAAGTCGGCTCGCTGTTGTTGCTGGACTTGGCTCTTATCATATCATTAATTAATATACTCGCTCGTACTTCGTAATTTGTCATAAATTTACAAATTTATGTTTCAAAACTCCATACACTTTCGAGTAGTTCGGCCTGGCCTGTCCTGAACGGCTTCATCATTTGCTCACTCACAATCGCTGCTTGAACGAATGGTTTCAGTTTCACACACACAGTGTCGGGCGAAATATTTTACACGTTTTGTAGAAGTGGGCGGTTTAGTCTTACAACTGTCGATATTATACAAATGTCGTAAAAGGGATTATAATGCAGTTGATTGAAAAACACCCTAAAATACCAGTTCATCTCTTACGCCAGAGTGTCAATGGAGGTTCCGCCTTTCGTGAATTGATTGAGTTTTTTTAAATTGGAAAGTTTGACATTTTTTAGCATAAACGTACTCCGAACGTTTTGACGTACGACCATCATTTATGTTTTTTACAGTGACTTGAAAAAATCAATTTGGCAAAAAATGGGATTAACTCGTAAAAACTTTTTCGTGCGATCATTTTCACAACTTTCGATGTGGATTATCACGACAAGAATGCATCGATGAACTTATATCTTTGGCGATGAAGCACCATCCTATAGCACTGTGAAAAACTGATTTAATGAATTCAATCGTGGCCGACGATCGCTCAAAGACAAAGGTCGTGAAGGTCATCCAAAAACAGCCGTTGTGCCATTGATGCCGTGCGTGAACTGATAATGCAAGATGGTCATGTGACCTAACGTGAGATAGAGGCATCCTTGGGCATTTCTTCCACCAGCATACATTCGATATTGCATTAACACCTGGTCGTAAAAAAAGTTTGTTCGCGTTGGATCCCGCACAATTTGACAATCGCTCAAAAAAGGCTCGTGTAGATTGGTTTAAAGAAATTTTGAAAAAATACGATCGCGGGGCTTCAAAAGACGTTTATAAGATCGTCACAGGTGACGAATCATGGATCTGTGCGTATGAGCCCAAAACAATACAGCAATCGACCGAGTGAGTCTTAGACGACGAGCCAAATCCAAGGAAAGTTGTTGGTGGATAAAGCACTACGAAGCAAATGGTCGCCTGTTTCTTCGGCAAAACTGGTCATGTGGCGACTGTTCCCCTTGAGCAACGTAGGACGGTCAATTCTGAGTGGTACACCACAATTTGTTCGCCTGAAGTCTTTGGAGAAATTCGAAAAACGAACAAGAGAAGACGAATCATTGTACACCATGACAATGAGAGCTCTGCCACATCGGCTCAAACCAGCGACTCTTTGATAGCCCAACACGCCGAATTGATGGGTCATCCGCCGAACAGCCCGTACAGCTTGGCACCCAATGACTTCTTTTTATTCCCGCACATCAAGAAAAAATGCGTGGTCAACGATTTTCGTCGCCAGAAGATGCTGTTGAAGTGTTCAAAAACCATGTTTTGGAGGTGTCTCAATCGGAGTGGAGAAAGTGCTTCGACAATTGGTTTGAGCGCATGCAAAAGTGTATAAATCATGCTGGAGAATACTATGAAAAACAATAAAACCATTTTTGATGATAAATATTTGCATTTTCGTTATTAGGCCAGAAATATATATAGCAGCCCTCGAATTGACCCTAAGGATAAGGTAGTTAGGAAGCCAAATCGTCAAGGCCCTTGGATGATTTATGAAATGAAATGTAGTCCAATTTAAACATGTTTTGTTTTGGTTACTTTCCTACTTCCCTGAACATCCTATTAAGAAGCAAACGGGCAACTTTTCTTAAGTTGACTTTTTGTATATAAAAACAAGAAAAAAGTAGGTTTGCATTTGCTTAGGACTACAAAAAAAGTCCTTTGGACGAGAAGACTTTTAGTTGCAATCGCCAAATATTGATAATGATGATCAAAATTCCGTTTGAAATACAATACGAAGATACGATGTGCTTATTAAGTGTGTCGGTTTACAAAACCGCTTGTTGTGGCAACTGCTGGTTTGGCCTAGAATTGTTTGTTTGTACCAGCAATTGTCTATTACAAAATATAATATCCTTCTAATAAGCATATCCGAATTGCTTACCCTAGCATGAAAACCAAAAATAAAACCAAATTAACAAATTTGTAATTATTTTTATTGGCTCAAGGTTGCTCAGTCCAATTACTTATTTCAACACTATATATATATGGAAGAGGTGGACCCGTAATCAAATGCTGAAATTCGACTATTTCATTTTTACCTTGACTGGACTAAAAAAATATTTTATTTGAATAATTTGGCTTGAATGAACCTAAAGGGTTAAATTATATTTAAATTATACTTGTGGTTCCATGTATTAAAAATTCCAGTTCACAAACTTATATTCGGTTGTACTGTAGTTCACCAAATCGCAATTATTCCGTTGTCACTACGAAACTGTTCTCTGTATGTACGACATAATTTTTTAAATCACTAATTGACCTCTACATTCTGACAAGAAGTTGGATGAAAATCGATTCAAAATAACAAAATTCTGGTGGACAAAAAGTCTTTCAGTTGCAATCACTAAAAAATATTTATAATATTGACAGATATTCAACATAGGTAATTTTTTATATTGTAATGGTACTCTTGACTTATTAATCGGTTATACCCATAGAATACAGTCAATCATTTTGTTGCCACGTCTGGTGGTTATGGCAAACAATAATTTTGGGGGCATTTGTGTGTTAGTAACAGTTATTGCGGATATAATCTTTTTTATTATTCCATGAATTGCCTAAAAATTAAATTTTTTAAAATTAAAAATTTTCAAATGTTTAAAATAAATTATTTAAATTAAGAATTAATGCAAAAATTTTGTTATAACCGAACAATTCTGCTACTTTGCATTGGTAACTTACAGAACGACAAATTGAATACAGGCATCTTATTTAAATGATTTGAATACTCCCTATGTAAAAAGAGACAGACCTTTGGACGAGGCCGATATCGTCAAAAGTGTATACCCTGCAACACCGTGTCGTACAGGGTATTATTACTAAGTGTTGTTATTTGTAAAACCTTGACGGAAAGTATCGCAACAAGCGGGGAAAACTCTCTTAAATCAGAGAGTTGTGTACGATATATTTTTTTAACTTATAAACCGTTGGCATTGAGCCATGTAAATGTTTTTTTTTATAAAATGCATTCGCTTGGCTTTAAAATGTATCTCTTTCTCGTAAAGTCGCCGGCAGTAACGAAGCGTACAAACCGCTGCTTAGAAATTGGTTGATCTTTTTACCAGGATTTGAAACTGGTCTTACATGTACGATAATCGCTCACACCAACCATCACACCATGGCGGCCCGCATAGAAACTAGATCTAAGTTATTATAATGATCGAATCAGAATGTCTATCTAACTTGTTAAAATTATATTATTATATTAACAAACTAACCACATCGGTGGACGAATAGACCTTCGACCCTACATACAATTTATAATCAAATTTGACCCATACTAATTTCAGTTGATTTTATACCAAACTTACATCGGGTAAATGAACACATCCCGAGTGGATGCACATTTGTGCCTTCTCCCCAATTTGAGTCACTGAACTAAGCCAGGATTTTCAATTTAAATTTGCCCAAATCTGATCTAAATAATTTGTATCCGTTAAGTCAATATCGGATAGCACACTTTAGTTGCCCGACTGACTCTGAATATGGAGATATTATCATGACATCTACCGTGGTTTAGAAATAATTATTTATTTGAATTTTGATTAAACTGGTCATTTTGTTATAATCATACCGATAGAATATACATGGAAGATCGCACGACGAAGAAAAGTTTGGTTGTGGTGAGAATATTCGAAGAGCATCATACTATCAACACACAACATACTTCAACAATATAATGGTTGGTGGAATCTTACTATTGTTCCGCCATAACCATATACCCAACAATAGTACGATGCTCTTCGAATATTATCACCCCAACCATACCTTAGTTTTTTGAGTGCAGAAGTGTCCAACCAAGGGCATCGAGCTTGAAGGAGATTGCGTTTAGATAAAAATATGCAGTTAAGAAATCTCGAGTTTTGCGAAACAAGGCCGATAAGTTTAAATGGCAGCATCTACTCAGAGTTATATGGATTTTCTCAATACGAATATTCTAGTGTATTCAGATCAGAACTTTTTTTATTGGGGAATATTAAGTTAACAATCTTTTACAGCCTTTTAAATCACAATAAACCCACTTATCATCGCCTCCTCACTTTTTGCCGCCACTGTACAGTGATTCACTTACAGTTTATTCGTACATTGAAATTCATTAAAAAAAGGCGAATTTCATCTTGGTTTACTCGCTTAAATTACTCGCTATCTTCAAGGTAAATTAGATGCAGCTCGTAAAGTATCTGAGTTATTAATGACAAATTTATTTCGTTACTGATAAGCAGCACCGCCTGCACCCTCCGCACGAATGACCAGAGAAACCGAACAGCGAGTCAATCGGCCAGGCGCAACAGCCACAAACAAATGGCATCCAAACGCCAAAGAACGTCGAACGTCAACAACGTGAATGCATCGTTGCTTGGCATCGGCATGGCCGTGGTCGTCGAATGTCGGTCGATGTGATGGCGGTGTCGGTGTTTGGCCATAATTTACGCTATTCTCGTATTTTATGCGCCGCACATTTTTATGTTTCGCACGCTCGTATTTCTTTAATGACACAATTCTGCGCGGTCAGAGAGATGCGATGCGGTTCGGCGGAGAGATGGCATGCATTTAATGGCATTCATTGGATGTTACGAGCATTGCCTTTCGAGTGCTTCTAAAATAGGTTCGGTGTACTTATGTATGATTTGGTCAAAACCGCCAAGATTATAGACTTATATTGTGGGAGATGAGACGAGAAGAAGCGAGAAATTAGGGAAGGCGACATCGTTTAAAAATCTCGAGACAACTAAATATTTTTGCTGTTTTACACTAGGAACTTAATGTTCTTTGTGGTGTGATGGATAGCGTATGCAATTACCTTAGAACAAAAGAGACTTTTTTCTAACTCCAATTGGTTTAGAATTCGATGGCAGATTGCTTCTTTGTGGTATTTAAGCATGTATACTACTTTCCTAAACTGTTGCAGCGATGCTGGTAGAGAAAGATCCTTTGGAAAATTTATGCGTCCAGCTGCGATTGTGTCATAAAAACCCTAAGCTGTATCTTTAGAAGGAGTCCCGTTAATCTCATAAAAATACTGAAATTGCGCTGGTAGAATGGACCAAAATGTTAAAATAGAATGGCGTTAGATGACAAATATAGCGTGGGCAATGTAACTTTTAAATTTGCGCAAAAGAGCCGTTGTTCTTTAGGTGTGTGGTATGTGGCACCATCCTGTTGGAACCATATATCGTCCAGGTTCATATTCTCATTTTCTGGACACATTTGGTCGATTATGCTGACCAATGAGCACGAAATGCATTTTGATTTTAAAGACCATTTTCGTAAAGGGTTTCAACCATCTTAACTCGGTGTTCAATTGTGTACACCTCTCCATGGTTGAATTTGTCACACACTAAAACAATGACTTACAAATAACATCATGAAATATGGTTGGAACATCCTATACTTACATAAGAGTAAGAGAGTTTGTCTTTGCTTTTTTGCATAGTAAAACAGCTGTCAAAATAAGCCGGTGTTACTTTCGGCTGAGCCGTTGTTAAACTTAATAATACCAGCCGTGTAAATTAGGGGATTCTAGTCTCAAAATGGAATCCCCTAATTTATGATAGTACTGGTATGTATTTGTAAAACTACATACAAACTCTGCTAACCAATATAGATCATTTATTATAATAATTATCGATGAAGCAAAAGCGTCATAAGCAAATGTCAAACCAAGTTATAGAAGTATTAAAGTCGGGTCCATGCACAAAGGAAAAAGAATGATAGGAATGACAAAGAGCAGCATACTATTGTGAGGTAATCGAGTGCGGATAGGGCACAACAATAACATGATCCCCACCATCATATTAAGTATCGCACACAACTATAATACGGTCGCCACAACCGTATTACGATCAGCACAACTATAGGATTTTACATACAGCCAAAGTATGAACCTCACAACCTCAGTACGATCCCCACAGCCATAGCATTATTTACACGCAACCATATTATAATACCCACAACCCACGCAACCATACTATTATCCCCACTATTATTTATTAGGATTGGGTTATGTTGTTTATGTTCAACAATTGCGAGATGTGTTTTAAGTAAATTATTAAAAAATACATTATATTCAAAATAATAGCAGTGATTGATTTAGCAATAGAAAAAAAACTGTTGTGTTTTTTTTTACAATTATTTCAGTTATTCAACTCAAAAGCATGGCATGACGAACCTGAAAATTAGCATATCTGAAGCCGAAAGTTCCGTTTTAGTTTTTTTTTTTTAAATCAGCAGTTAAAATAGGTGGTTTATTTCTGCTGTAGATAGAACCATTAGTTAAATGTTGATAAAAGAAGAACGTTTGAAAGCAAATTAGAGCTATGTAATTAAACTAGATATAATTGAACACCCCAAACCCAAAAATAAAAATATACCCCAATTTTATACAGAAAACAACAACTCGATGTTTTGGAGCATATTTGCTTTTTCGGGGTGTATTTGCACACCTTCAAATAACATCTACGAAATAAGGCCCCAATACAGTTTTTGGGGCCTATTTTCATTTTATGTTTGGGGTATAATTTCGTAGGGTCTATTTTCATAATATAAATTGACCCCAAATTTGGGGCCTAATTTCCTTTTTGGTTTGGGGTGTACTTTTGTGGGGCCTAATGTCATACCGCCGAAATTGTAAAATTTTAAATATTCGCATCGTAAATCGTTTTGTATACACATTTCGCATTTTATATATTGGGCATAAATTACAAAATTATTGAATTCATGTCCGTCCATTATCTTTGACTTTTAAAATGTTTGGTCTAACTGACAATAGCACTGATGTTTCACACATTGTTCATTTTTCAATTATACGCTTATTGTCATCGACAAACTAACTGATTTATTGTAGAGAACCATTTCTTTTCACTGAGTGTGGTATAATCGGTGTTGTGCACCATCATACAGAATTTGAATCGAATTTCTTGTTTTATTGGAATGGTTGAACTTTGTCATTTAGTAATGGAACACAATAACATTCATGTGACTAACACAACTAGCTGGGCAGTACCTCATCGGATCAACCCAATTTTTCAGTACATTTTCGATAGTTTGGGGTCGAATCTTTTTAGTTGTAACTGCGATTTCATGTTTCAACTCTTCAACTGTCTCTGAGTGCTTTGCGTAAGTTTTATCCTTAATGGCTCCCCACAGAAAATAATTCAAAGGGCTCAAATCACAGCTCCGAGGCGGCCAATTGACATCTCAATTAGGCTGATTATTCCGAATAAGTTTCGTTGGCTGTCTGATATTTGGCTGTCTGATACATGTAAATTACTATCGACTTCACATGTAATAGATTAATTTTAAGTCATGCAAAAACTTTTCTATAAAATGCATCAACGTTAGTCGCGTCAGTGAGTGTAGATATTATAACGTGTACACCTCACTGATTTGTTTTGTGGGAATTTAATCAAGAAGTCCAGCATGACCGTCGGATTCTTGTAAGTTTTTACACTTAAAATCAACCCGCGAATTTTCCAGTTTCACTGTATTTCACTTCAGCTTAGCTGAACAATTTTTGGGTATAATGAATTACACGCAACGCAAAATGCACGAAAATCCCACGATGTGGTTTCCGTTCTTTGTGAATAAAAAATTCACTTCATTTCATTTTTTTAAGGAAACTAATCTAAGAAATATTGAAATATTGTGAGAATTTAGAGGGGAAATAGAAATGCCAACGCTCTAGCCCATAAGCGAACAGCGGCTGTAACAACTTGAAAAAGTGATTCATTTGGTGTGTCTTTTTAGATTTGACTCGAATTTATGCTTGTCTCATCATAAATGCAGCCAGTCCGCCCAACAGCCAGCCAGCCAGTCAGCCACTTACTTAAAGTGCTTCAAAATTAAACGCTCCGCATACTGCAGCAACACCAGCAGGGCTACGATATTAAAATGTAGAACAGGGAAAGGAAAAACGAGACTCAAGTGTGTAATTTATTGATACAACCAATGAATGGAGGAACACTTCAAAATGCCGCCGCCTAGCGCCGCGTGGCATTTCGACCAAATAAGGCTGGAGCAAGAATCCAAACGAACGCATTGTGACTTTAACTTTTTCGAAAAAAAAAATAAAAAATAAAATAAAACATAAAACAATTGTCATCATTTATAAGAAGACGGGAAACAGCAAAAACATTTTCTTTTTTTCCATTTCATAAAAGCAAAGGTTGCCGCCATCAAATCTTTATGTGGTTGCAACTTATCAAACAACATTATTATGCCTCGATGAGGGGGACAAAGTCGTGAGTGAGGGGTAGCGAACAATGCAAAACTACCTACCAACCAACTTAAGGGGAAGGAGGCGAAGAATCATGTGACTACATTAATACTGCCTATCAATGTTGATATTGAACTTGATATCGGATAAAAATAGCAGATATGATCGCGCAGCCCTTAGACATTCGAAAGAGTTAAGGGCATTTCACCAGCCGCGAGAAAGTGTTGCCTTTTGTCAGACTGGCAGACTGACATGTTATGCCAAACAATAATCAAAATTTCACTAATGGATCTTGTTAACATGCCCATCCGATTAATGGGGAGAGCGGGTGGTTACGCCATGTGTTAGTGCTGCTGCCAAGGGGGGGTTGGGGGAAAAGGTGACAAGACGTGTGCCTCCGAAAACAACAGAACTCACATGCTGCTAATGGAATCCAAATGGTTAATGTTGACAGATTTCATGGACGCCCGATCCAAGTTGTTGTTGCTGTTCGTACATATTCCATCAATATTTTAGTGCGAGGCAAAAGTGTGTTCAATTTAAAATTAAGTACCCTTTGCTCGGCGCCGTACGATACGAGTATTAATGCCCCGCGTATGAAAACATTCCAAGATTTGCCACTCAATTATCGACTTGATTGCTTTGTGCCCGAAGATATGCATGGAATTTTGAATACTAAAAGGCGAAATTTTTGTTTCTTGAAAAAAGAAAAACAGAAGAAGGAGAAGCCAGAAAATTGGAAATAAATCCATATATACAACGACGTTGAAAAGGATTTGAATTCAAAATATGCGGTGCTGAATCCATGCCACTCGGCAGTCCTCAACATCAAATGACTACACCGTCACTGAAACAATATATAATAGCTTCGTTCGTCCATGCTGCATTTGTTGAAAGAAGCACTCAAGTGCATAGGCTTTTTAAAGCGGTGCAAGAAATATTTCACTCCTTCTGATCTTTTCAATATCTATACAACTTACATCAGGCCAAAGATGGAATACAACTCCTATATATGGGCAGGTGCTCCAAAATCATCCTTGGAGCTACTTGACCGTGTTCAAAGGAGAGCGATGGTGCTGATAGGTGACAGTAGGGTATCCAACTCTATTGTTTCCCTTGACCATCGTCGGAGTGTGGGTTGCGTGACGCTTTCATGGTGTGTGTTCATCAGACATCCGTCGCCTTATTCCTGACGTGAGGATGTTCGGCAGGGATACGCAACTTTCTAGGAATTCACACCCGTTTGTTATCGATTGGCCAGTTGACCGCTCTATACACTACAGATCAAATTCGTTTTTCGCTCGTACAGTCCGTATGTGTAATCGACTTCCGGCAAATGTTTTCCCACTAATTGCGACATCCAGAAGTTCAAGGCAAGCGTCAACAAACATTAGTCCCTCTTTCCCCCCTCCGATCCATTAATTTCCACTCGCCAACGCAATGCACCGCATGTATAGGGGGCATCCCCTGAGTGTTGGTTATTTAAAAAAAAAAAAAAAGTTCAGGTCGCAAACATGAATCGATTTCAACTAACCCTTTTACCCTTTAACTACCTTTTTAAACCGGAGAAATAAGAACTACGCCACAGGCAGCCCTAGGCATAATCCTGGACTTGAAACGAATTGCGGACTTTGGTGCTAGGGGTGTCGGTACGAGCATTTAGATCAAGGTCTCTGGTCGCAGTCACTAACTGGACAATATAGTTACTTAGAGCGATAGGTAATTCTTGCAGTTCAGTCTCTTCATCTGAAGAGTCTGATTACCTATCACTAGTGCTTGACTTTGCAAAATTGAAAACTGTTTTTTACCATCACAGAGCGGGTAACCGCTTCAAGGATTTTTACACTACACCGATAAATCATACTTCCTTGAAAAATCTCATACTAGATTTAAGCACATTCTAAGAATTTTGTCCAGAGAAAGTAATTAGTTATTGTGTATTTTTTTACTCAAAAGAAGCAAATTATAATCAATTTGAGTAACTTGTACTAGAGTTAAGTATGTCCAAAAATAATATAAACATTAAATTCTTTATTCAGTTTGTTTTTTATTGAGAATTTGAAGAAGCGTTCTACATGTGTGACTAAAATAATTAATTCAAGTATATATATCGCCAAATACGTTCCAAGCAAAAATAAGTTTACATTATACTTAAATTTACTTCAAATTGTAAAATTAAGTTTTATAAAACGTACATAGAATGTTTTGACGTACGATCATCATTTGAGTTGTTTACAGTGACTTGAAAAAATCAATTTGGCAAAAAATGGAATTAACTCGTGGATTTTCGTGCGATAATTTTTCACAACTTTTGACGTGGATTATCACGACAAGAGTGCATCGCTGAACTTAAATCTTTGTATGGCGATGAAGCACCATCCTATAGCACTGTGAAAAACTGGTTTAATGAATTCAATCGTAGCCGACGCTCGCTCAAAGACGAAGTTTGTGGAGCCCGTCCAAAATGGCCGTTGTACCAGAGAACATTGATGCCATACGTGAACTGATAATGCAAGATCGTCATGTGACATACCGTGAGACAGAGACATCCTTGGGCATTTCTTCCACCAGCATACATTCGATATTGCATGAACACCTGGCCGTAAAAAAGGTTTGTTTTCGTTGGATCCCGCACAATTTGACAATCGCTCAAAAAAGGCTCGTGTCGATTGGTGCAAAGAAATTTTAAAAAAATACTATCGTGGTGCTTCAAAGATCGTCACAGGTGACGAATCATGGATTTGTGCGTATGAGCCCGAAACAAAAGAGGAGTCTTCGACTACGAGCCAAATCCAAGGAAAGTTGTTCGTGGAAGAAACACTTCGAAGCAAATGGTGGCCTGTTTCTTCGGCAAAAGCGGTCATGTGGTGACTGTTCGCCTTGAGCAATGTAGGACGGTCAATTTTGAGTGGTACACCGCAATTTGTTTGCCTGAAGTCTTCGAAGAAATGCGAAAAACGAACAAGAGAAGACGAATCATTGTGCACCATGACAATGCGAGCTCTCACACATCAGCTTAAACCAGCGCCTTTTTTACCTGCCAAAACGTCGAATTGATGGGTCATCCGCCTACAGTCCTGACTTGGCACCCAATGACTTAATTTTATTCCCGCACATCAAGAATAAAATGCGTGATCAACGATTTTCGTCGCCAGAAGATGCTGTTGAAGCGTTCAAAAACCATGTTTTGGAGGTGTCTCAATCAGAGTAGAAAAAGTGCTTCGACAATTGGTTTGAGCGCAAAAGTGTATAAATTATGCTGGAGAATACTGTGAAAAACATAAATCCATTTTTGATGATAAAAATTCGCATTCTCATTATTAGACCAGAAATATATATAGCAGCCCTCGTATATACGGAATGGCAATATAACGAAATGAGTTCAAGTACAACGGTGCTAAGTTTGAAATGGGCATACTAAAATATGTTTCAGTTTGCTTTTGAAAATAACAAAAGCAAATAAAAAATGATTTAGTCAAACAATTCTGGTTAAACATCAAAGAGATAAAAAAAAATATTGTTTAAAAATCGCAGAAAATGATCAAATTTCGAACAAGAGAAAATCTAAGGTAGGTGTAAGGAAGTTAAAGCGATTTTAAGTGTCTAAAGGTTATGTTGAAAAAGTTTTATTGGAAATATTGACAGATATTGGGCATGGGAGATCGTAGTCTATAATCCAAAGGGCTACAAGGAATGATGCAAGATGATAAATTAAAGTTTAATTTAAGGACTAAAAAGAATTAAAAAATTATATAAGAAATGATGACAACATTTGCAGATATCGTGAGATCAATCTAGAGGTATTTTTTTGCAAATAAAAAAAGTACAAAAATTCAAATCAAGTGTGGAATCTGTTATTGTTCAACCACATTTGTTGCCATTTATTTTTTGAATATACCAGTCATTTTCTTAAAAAAAATTAAATGTTGGACGCAACAATGCCTCAGGGTGTCGATTAGGGTGATGACTTTTATACAACCTCGTTTCCATGTATCATATTTTGATGAGTTTTTATTTAAGATTAGATAAAATCTTACATTTAAGGTTTTATTTATCAGCATTTTGGGCCATTTTTTGAGGTCACGAAAAGCAATTTAGCATAAATTTATATTTAAGAGCAATCACATTATAAATGAAAATTTTGTTTACTATTTTTTTAATTTTAAGAGTCAAAAAAAGTCGTCGTTTTTTCCAAAAATTCAAAGATTTAATTCAAAATGAGGTACCTTCACTTAATTGTAAAAAAAAGCGGGACGCGTTCATCGATGTCTATGATCTATATCTCATTTTGTTCATAGGTTATGTGACTCTTCGTAAAAGTTATAAGACTTGATACATTTTTCCGTTTTGTATTGTATGATTTAAAAAGAAGAAAAAATTAAATTTTTAACCAAAATATCATTTGAAAGTGGTGTCACGCACAAACCACTTTTCAATATTTAAATGGAATAAACGTTATTTTAGTCATTAATAGGCAAAAGTACATTCATTCGTGCAACAGGAAATAATTGTCAATAAAACAATCAAAAAGTCCTCACCCTAGTGTCCATTCCAAGGGTCAAATTTTGAATGGCTCGTTTGAGCATTTCGACCGGTATGGCGTTAATGACGCGCGTAATGTTGGCCCCCATAACATGAATCGTAGAAAAAAATCTAAATGTGTGATTTCACACGATCTCACCGGTCCAAAACATGAAATTAGCTGCTCTTCGAAATGTCCTCTTAATATATCAATTAACTATCGAACTATATATATCAAGTAACTGTATGGCAAGTGGTACCGTTCTGTTGAAACCAAATGTCGTCAAGATTACGGCCTTCAATTTTAGGTAGCAAAGAGGTCAATATTATGGCGCGATAGCGAGCACCGGCCATCATAATTTTTGGAAAAATATGGACCGATGATAAAACCAGCCCATCAAACGCACCAAGCCGTGGTTTACTCTTGGTATGATGGCACCTCTTGAACCTCTTCTGGTTGCTCTTCAGTCCAAATGCGTCATTTTTGTTTATTCACGTTGCCGTTGAGCCAATAATGGGCCTTAGCACTGTACAACGCTGATCTTTAACAAGATTTTGTAGAGCCCAAACACGAAAACGGCGACGCACAGGAAGAGTTGTAAGTCTTTCTATTATGAAATGGCAAACAATACTGAAAAGAAAAAATAAAGTTTAACACAACTCAAGCATAATCTGTGGAATTAAACCCTATTGAAAAAATAACTCTAGATTAATCCCCAGTTATTTGGCAATTAAAAGCGTGGTCAGGCTACTTTCAATTATTCAAGAGGAAATCTACGGTAAGTTTAATATGAATTTTCAGTAAATATGAATTAAATAATGATTGCGTGTATGTGCATCTTGGTCCATCGATGTCATGGTCTGGAGGTCTGTCTACTGTTTTTTCTAAAAACTTTCGTGAAATACAGTTTCTTGTAAAGTATACTTAATTTGTCATTTCGTTTGCAAAGCAACGAAATATTCGAGACCGGAGACCCTATAAAGTATATACCTTTTTTTATATAGCGGTCAAACAAATGAACTTAGGCTACGATTCAGTATAGATCTAATGTTCATTTCGCCTTAATTAAAAAGTTTAATGTCTGAGCTGCGGCTTAATAATGCTTTTTATCCCTTTTATTGCATAGTTAGCTGTAATGTTCAGTTAATAATATTCGGTTGTTGAATTTGAGGAAATACGTGGTATGGAAATGTGTTCACTCAAGCATAACATTTTTGAAAAACAAATATAATTTAACACATGAGGTGCAGGGGACAATGCGCCATTCGCCGCTCTACCTGCACGCCTATTTTAAGAATTCACCATTTCCAAAGTTACACATGTAAATGATACATATACGATAGTGTCAACTAACAATGACACGATAGGAATCAGCTCGGACTATTTAGCTATTTAGTACGATCACCTGAAGTGCGTCTTTCAATTTTGTTACTAGTGGCGAATTTTCGAATTAATGGCTTCGTTTTACCTATAGATCATGCTTTTAAATTCTCAAAATAAGTGTTACAGATAATCGGATGTTGGACCTTCTAAATAAATTAATCACGACTAAATACACATACCCATCACTGACGTTACCGATGTGCCACTCGAAGAATTCAGGTCACTTATATCCCTAATCATATGTAAAAAAAAGTTTATGGGCTTGTACTTCTCTACTTATATAAAAATCACCTCAAAGTCAATAAACAAAATATATATCGAATAAGAAATTATAGAATGTAGCAAACAATATCAGAATTGACAATTTTATTATATAAGTTTAACTAGAAATCATAATAATAAGATGTACAGCGAACTGTGAAAACAATTTGATAATGACCCCCTATTATTCAAACGACGATTACATAAAGGCTGCATTGCAAAGAGGGTTTGTCCCCCCGGAAGCCTTTATTTAATTAGACAAAAATAAGCATATTCAGGATGCAAATGGGATCCCCGTCATATATCACATATATAGATAATGCAGCTCAAAGAAGCATATCAAATAAAGATATTGCTATGTTTTCAAATCGTTGTTGTTGTTGTTGTAGCGGTACATAGTGCCGGGTTGACAGCCCTTGGCAGAAGAATTCTTTCTTCGGGTCGATCCGGTGCATAGAACCGGTTGTCGTTCGAATCGTAATACATTTTGGTGGTTATTATAACATAAATTATATGCAAGCAGAAATAACGAAGTAATGTTTTTCTTAATATTTTTTTTTAACATTTACTTTATATAATTGTTGAATTAATTTAATCAAATTTATTTTAGAAAACTGTACAAATAGTTGATTCTGAGATAATGGGCCACTTTGCGGTCCTTGGTTGTTTCAAGCGGAAAAAATAAAAAAATATATTAAACTTTATTATTTACTATACAATAATTCTTTATAGGACCTTTGAAATCTTTAAATTGTTTTTTTTAAAAAAATTATCAGTTCTTCAAAAAATTTCCTACCAAAGTGCTCAAAAATCATTACCCGGGTTGTCTCTAACACTATTTTTAATTGAACTTTTCTCAATTTTTTTTTAAAAAAATATTAATTATTTATTTAATAAAACCAGTTCATAGTAAAAAATAATATTCGATAAATTTTTGTTGCTATTAATAATTATAATTTTTTATTCAATTTATATTTTTATGGATGTTTATTTTCTGTTTCTGAAAATACACAGTATTACCCTGTAAAATCTAATATTCGCTAAAATTCAAATTTCCAAACCAATCTTGATTTCAAGCAACTATGATTGAACATTGCATGAAGTGGGTGCACATCTACGAGTAATAGTTTTTTCGTCAACAGTCTTATTAAAATTAAGTAAGTCGTGTTTTGTCACTCGTTACGAACGTTCAAACTTAAGTTGGTCATTCCCCTGTTTTTATACCCTCCACCATACAATGGAGAGTATATTAGTTTTGTCATTCTGTCTGTAACACCTTGAAACAATCATCGGAGACCCAACAAAGTACATATATTCTTGATCCTCGTAAAATTCTAAGACGATCTAGCCATGTTGTCCGGCTGTCCGTCTGTTGAAAACAAGATAGAGCCTGCAACAGCTAGCTGAAATTCGGCACAAACATGTGTAGTTATCCTAGCATGGTTGGTATTGAATATGGGCTATATAGCTCTACGGGAAGTTGGTGTTGGAGACCCTCAACCGAAACTACCTCATAAAAATTAGTTTTTTATTTGGAAATATCCGTCCAGTTTCTTGAGCAAAATCACTAAAATTTTGCAAATAATAATCTCTTAATAGGCGCAATCATCTATGTAAAAATGGTTAAGATTGGGCCACCATTTCTTGTACCTACCATACAAACGGCCTTATGGGCCTTGAGAAATAATATGACTATAACTCACCACAAACTTGACCTATCGAAATGAAATTTTACACATCATGATATCTATATAAAACACACTTCTACGCTGAATTCGGTTGAGATCGTAAAATTCCTATTGGTACCTCCCACACTAACGGTCTCATTGACCTTGAAAAATAATATGACGATAACTCACCACAAGCTTGACCTATCGAAATGAAATTTTCACATCCGCACCAAATTTGGTTTTATTTGGGAATCTGGTGGAGGGTATCCAAAGTTCGGCACAGACAAACTTAACATTTTTACTTGTTTTTAAATTGTTTTGTTTTTCTTTTCAAATTGTTGCATGATTCCGTTAAAAAATAAAATTTTGATGATGAACCTTTTTATAATGACTAGTCATTCTTAAAACTAAGACATCTACCTGAATTAAATATTAAATTCTGCAAAAAAAATCGAATGTCAAAAATTATGTCGAAATTGGCCCATAATCTCAGAATCACTCAAATATAAGATATTCTGTTAACATACCATATTCGAGCGCCCGATTCGGAGACATTGTAAAATGAACATGAATTATAATATGCTATTGTATATAGTAGTAAAAAGTTTTATAAGAGTTTTCATTCAATAAACCATTTAAAAAAAGTTAAAATTTGCTAACTACTTATAGAAACGAACGCGATCCACACACTCAACAAATCGACTTTTGGATTAGCAAATTTTTATTAAATAATTAACAGTTGAGTGTTGAGAGTTTTTTTTAAGAAAATCCCTTACATATTCGTATATATTTAACTCACTTTTAGTTTTTTAAACTTACAATTTCTTGCAATGTTACAATAATATACTTAAATATAAAATAAGTTAAGTATATTTTTGAAAAATAAACTCAATTTGAGTGTGCTATCATATAACATTGTCCTAAAAATAATGCTATTTGTTTTTATTTTAAGACCAAATTTACTACATTTGAGGAAAAACTTACTCAATTTGAGTATGATATCATATAATATTGTACTAAAAACTAGAAATTTATATTTATGGAGACCAAATACTAAACTTATTTGTACGAAATTGCCGAACTAAAATTGAGTTAAGAGAAACTGCCTGCTATATTAAAGCCGAAATTTCTCAATTATAGTTTAACTTTACTTAAACCTAATACATTTTTTGAGTTGAGATTTATGGAGCTTATTTTTGTCTAAAAAATTTTTATATATGCAGTTATTTAAATTAAATAATAGTTAGAGTATTTTCCAGACCGAGATTCTGGCTGAAGATTTAGCATTACAAAATCTTCAACAGATTATCCTGCCGAACCACAAAGATGTAAACTCATTCACATCTGGTCATATCCAAACTGGTTAACAAGACTGTTCGACTTTCTTACTGCACTCAGTGATGTTACACGAAATAAAAAAAAACCCTTATTCTGAGAAACCCCATATATGGAGATCTGACTTCTTTTACGACTGAGAAAACTACTAAGCCGACTTACTTTTAATAGAAATCCTAATCGGTAATAACGACCGATATGGCTCCATTCAACAGTTTTAGTTATCAGACAAAACTCAAACTTTTTCAATTGACTCGTTGAAATTGTTATATTTAGGGGGGTCAAGGAATAGTCGATAGATCTAGCCGATGTGTAATCAAATTTGCGTATCTTCTATAAAAGAAATAAACTTGTTCGCATCAGATAACGAGGCAAATTCTCGAAAACCTGTAACAATATTTCTTTCCATATCAAAGCCAAGTGTATTTAGGCAACATCACTTACATGAGTATCATGCGATAGCTCCACAAATCAACGCGTAAATGTTGCCCCCATATGCAAACGCGTAATGACGCCAGTCCCCATCACTGCAGCTCTAAACTCCACGCTTGGCATTTAGAGGTTAATTTATGTGAACATCAACGCCGCGACAGATGTACAACTGGAACATGCAACCTCACGAGTGTGTTTAAAGTATTTTGGCGTCAAACTGATGACAGACTCTTTAGGCCGTCCACAGAAACTCTGTTTGAAGTCTTCATTATGTGGCACATTTGTCACTCCTCGAAATCGCACTCGCGGCTGGTTGAGAAGCTAGAGAGCAGCATGGCATCTGCAACATGTTAATTGTGCCAACGTCTCATAAAGATGTTGAGTTAATTACTCGCATGGAGCATGGAACATGCGTCGGCACTAGTGAGAAGGAACACGGGCTGCGGCATTAACGACTGCCACACCGATTGTGGGGGGAGATTGTGAAACAAGAAAACACAAGAAGACTTGATCAACATTTAATCCTTTTGATCCCAGAGTTTTGCAACTACCTACGACTACATATGTATGTATGATAATTACACATGTACGGACGAATGCATACAATGGTCAACATTACAAAAACAACAAAAAACTCCTTTCATCCTTACATAACCCACATAAGCTACTTCTGTGCCCCTGCGTCCATGAAATGGTGTGAAGAATAAATCCTGTGTCCTTGCAACAGGATTACAAATTATGACACCTTGCAAATACATCACACGGCAAGCGAGGCTGATACGAATGGGGACCACGGTGGTCATTACCGAGTCCATTGAAAACTTCAGGAAAATGATACATTTTCATTAATTCCTATTCACACATACAGACATATGCATCATTAATGTCCTTGCATATTCCCCGCTTATCAGCATCTCCAAAAGACACAATTGCAAGTCGCGTGTTGGCCAAAGTCAAAAGGTGTCAAATGGGATTTGACACTCGCTCTGAGGACACAACAATCGTTTGAATTTTGACACCTTGAATGAGCGTTGGCCGTTGACAAATGGCCGAATGCTTAGAAGTAACATTCGGGCAAGGCTTTCATTATCAAAGATTTATGCAAACGATTAGTTGGTTGTAAAAATTTCTCGCCCTCGTCAAATGGCCAGCTTTTGCAGGAATTAACTCATGTATGATGGAAATGAACGAGATTTTGGGCCTTAATCCATATTGGCTAAAACAAACGGGGGTGTTTTGAAAAAAGTATTAGAAATTGAAAAACATGGTTTGGGCGATTATGAATCGTGCACTAAATAGAATTACTTTGTATACCCTACACCCCTCTGTGCACAAGGTATTATGAATTAGTGTTGATGTTTGTAACACCTTAAGGGAATATATACCGATCGATTCAAAATCACTCTCTGATTCAATTGAGCGATGTCCGTCTATCGTTGCAATCAAAGTACAGGTCGCAGTTATGAACCGATCTTGATAAAACATAATACATTATTTTAGTTTGGGCTAAAGACGAACCCTATTGAAATTGGTCCCAATCCGTCCATATTTTCGAATACATCCAAGCTGCTCCATAAGCCACAAACTATACCCGATCACGTTCAATGCGTGGTACGTTATGGCCGACAAATAATGAACTCAAACGTATTACGTCCGACCTTGCTCAAACTCCAGACATGGGCAATTAATCCTCTGAATAGCAGAGTGGTGCAGTGTATCTCATAGTTGGCCACGCCCTACTTTACCTTTTTTTTGTTGTTTAATAAAATTTACTAAAATAAATTTATTCTGGTATTATAAGGTTTTATCGAAAATAAACGACATTCCCAATATTTATTGAAAGGGGCTTCGTTCATTTTCATGTATTTAAATACCAGACATCAATTTTAAGCAACACATCACAACGAAGGGTTTAAGAGTAGACAGGAAAAGGATGGATGCATTTGAAGGGCATATGAAAACAGTGGCCATATAAATTAAAATAAATAAAAAAAAATATTTTGCAGAATATATAAACAGGCTTAACTGTAATTTAGCGACATTACATACTCTTGTTCGAAGTTTTCGCCAAAGATAGACCACCTAATTATTCAAAACAACAACTAAGTTTTTTGACAATAAATATTGTTTTACATCTTAATTAATTCCTTTCCGATTGGGGAATCATTAAATGCTTATCAAAACATCTGTCCAAAGACGTATATTTTCTGATCAGTTGACCCATCGCAAGGCGGTAAAAAATTACATTTTTTTCAAAATGTACTTATAACCAATAATCTGTAACAACGACCAATACATGTACAAGTTCAGTTCCAATAATCATCTTAGTCTGTCAGGCAAGTCTTCGGTTAAGGCAAGTCTGTTCTCTGTGTGTAGGAAGGGTCATGACGAGGAAAACGTGGAAAAGATGATTTTTACTGGAAAAAATTTGGTTAATCAGTAGGCCTAAAGTCAGTAACAACGGTTCTCATAAAGTTTTAGTTATCATCACTAATAATTGGTTTCAGAAACTTAATGTTTGCAAAAGTATTGGTTGCCACAACCGCCAGTTGTTAAATACCTTTTTCGCTTTTCATTGGTATGACCAATTATATATATCATCCTGTGTTATTGCTAACCGAATATCCCTTACGATTATAAACATTTTGTGGTTGCAACCGAAATTCCTCTATTTCAACCAAATCATTTTAGATTCAACCGATTTTCAGCAACGTTTGCTCTATTTGTAAATTTGTACAATTGGTCAGCTTTCACAAAAATGCGAATCAAAAAACTTTCAGATGGGATAATTTCTAGTTTGGAACACCTCCAAAGAATCTACGGAAGATGTCAAAAGAAGTTCGCCTACAACGTTGCATCAGTTGCTTCCGTGCCACATATTTGGTGCAAGTAGGTCGCCTGCAGCTATGTATCGAAGCTAACTATTGCCTATAGAGAGATAAAAAAACAAGTCAGTAACATCTTGTTTAGGTCCTGATGTGATGGATGTGATATGCCCACTGTCCGCAAAGGATTACAGTTCATTATATCGTTAGCAGTATGAGGGAATATGATATGAAAAGAGGTGTGGCATTGGTCCGAACTAACTTGTTGTTGATTACTTCTATGATAATGAGAAGATCCGTGTTTGAATGCCTTGGGTCAGAGACTGGGAGGACAGCCGAAAGGAGCCACATAACACAATGCAACAAATAAGAATAAAGTTCATATTTCTGGGAAGTGATACTACATTTCTTGTCGAGTACCAGAAGAATCTGATTAAAATTACAGTTTTGAGTACATTTTTTTAATAGGTCTGTAACTAAGTTGGCAAAGCAGGTTAGTAACATCGGGAAATCAGCAACACGAACAAAACTAAAATCCATCGAAATGGGCTTTAAATACTCGGTTGTCTGGTAACTGAAGACAACATCTTTTCGCAAATTTTCAAACCACATTTTAACAACTTCCAGTATATTAAAAAATGGCTGGAAGTAAAAAACAATGACTAGATATTCCGGCTAAATGCAATCCATCCATTTTTGTATGGAAAATAAAACTGCTAGATTTAGCTGGAAAATAATAACCAACATTAAGGGGATTCCCCCTATACATGCGGTGCATTGCGTTGGCGAGTGGAAATTAATGGATCGGAGGGGGGAAAGAGGGAGTAATGTTTGTTGACGCTTGCCTTGAACTTCTGGATGTCGCAATTAGTGGGAAATACATTTGCCGGAAGTCGATTCCACATACGGACTGTACGAGCGAAAAACGAATTTGATCTGTAGTGTATAGTAGGGTCAACTGGCCAATCGATAACAAACGGGTGTGAATTCCTAGAAAGTCGCGTATCCCTGCCGAACATCCTCACGTCAGGACAAAACCAGAAGAAATAAGAAATTTATTTTCAAAATATTTTATATTCCAACTCATGACGGTTTCTTACAGAACAATTAAAAAATTGTAGTTAATGTCCTTTTGTTTACAAGTGCAATATGTCTATTTACTAATGCAAATATTCGTTAAAAGTTTTACAGCTTTCGTTGAAACACTATCAAATATTCCGGATTATGGAACATTTACAACCGAATATAAATTGCCACCTTCGATAATTGAGATAAATTACAGTCGCGAATCAGACTGAAACTATTTTAATCAGCTCCGCCTTAGCTGATCTTTGCTGCTTAAATATAGGGACGCTAAGCCGTCTGCTCGGAACCCATTTTCCCCGATCTCTTATTGATGAGTGAAAAAATGCAAGTTAGCCACAAACCCATAAAAAATTGTCCAATTGCAACGTTTGCAATTTACTAGCATCGTCTGAAAATGTTCATATTAAAAAAACATGTCATACTTGGAGTATTTTATTTTCCCATTGATTTCATTTTTTGTATCAATAGAGGAAAAAGGCCTAAAAAAGTTTGCAAGTGCAACTCTTTTTCACAATCGATTTTCCGCACAAATAAATATTTTCATACACACACACACACTCAATTTGCATATGGTTCATGAAAAATGGTCATGTTATACGATTCTCGTGACTTATTTATGGCCATTCGATATTTTATTTATGGCATGCAACAAACGAAGCAGCAGCAAGGCAACAACGACCACAGCAACACCAACATAAACTCGGGGAATACTGGCAACATGTGTGTGTCCTGGTAGGCAACGGATTGAATGGGCTTTAAACACCATATCCTCCGCTCTCGTATAAGTCGTACGGGTAATTATCGGAATAAAGCATATTATTTATGATCGAATAACGTAACAATCGCAAAAGTTAATAAATAAATATATAGTGTCGTAAATTAACATACAAACACTCATGCAAACATACTCATACATGAAATACGTATACCGCCCACAGTGGCGGATTTTAATGAAGCTTTATGGACGTACAGAGTCAAATGTTTTGCAGTAGAGGACAAATTTAAGCTCCTAAACTCTCATATCGCATTTATCTACGGAAGAGACTATTTACTTTTTTTGGAATCCCCCACTGTGCTGCTGGTAAGCACAAATGCAGTTACTTAAAGATTATATGATTGTGTGTATTCTTCAAATAATTGTAGTTCATATCACAATGCAACAGCATTTTGAACTGTATCTGGGTGGTGGATGACTCTTTCGGGAATCAAAAGATTTAGGGTGTAGTAAATTTCCAAAAAAGACTGATCGCAGTAGGTCATAGTTATTTTTTATGGGCCGAGAAAGTTTTTAATTTGCAGTGCAATGTCGTATAAAATAAGTAAAAATTCTAGGTATTCCTTTATTTTCTCGAATTTTTGTGAGATTAGATTATTTCCGTAGAACAATATAATATCATACCTCTAAGTTTAACGTGTACTTTTCGTTATGTTTCGTTATGTTTTCGGGAAAAGTGAAAAAATATTTTTTAAAGTTTTTGGGTATTTCTATATTCTACAGAAGTGTTGGCTATTTAATTTCAATAAGGGTCAGCCAATGTGAAAACTCGATATCTCTAACTTTAGCAAGTCCTTTTATTCATTTTGTAGGATATGTCTGATTCATTAAGATTAGAAGCATCGATTTATTACGCCGAGCCTGCCACTTTATGGTCTTCTCCTTACCATCGGTCGACGTCAAACTCCATGTTCTGCTTGCCAATAACTTGGGATTTGGTCCGTCGTATAGGAACAGCCCACACTTTTTAAGCAGACTTTATAAGCAGAGCGACGCTTGAGTCGCGGATTGTATGTTAATTCCACTTACTGGGCTAAGCTTAACGTCTTTTCACGGATTCAGTAGCCCTTCCGCCAGGTACTTCCGTGTATTGAATTACAACACCACCTGTTAGCCAAAGAATAGCGTAACGTTATACTGCATAACTGGCAGGCGCTACACATCTTTATCACCAGATTGACAGTTTTTAATCTATCAGCTTAGAGGGCCTTTTTCTAGTCCTTTTATTCTATTACCACTGGGATAACACTTAGTAGGGACATAAATACTGTTACAACATTGAACACACCCATTTCAATAGTAGAACTGAACATACCCCGTTAATGTCATATGGATTTTGAAGCTAACCTCTATAGCGTTAGTCTGTAACGGTATTTTAAAATTGTTTTAACTTTCATCATGAAGTGGTCAGATAATGAGAACCGTATTGCTGTAATAGCGCTTTTCAAGTGTGAAATGAAAAAAACGACATTTTCAAAACGCTCCGGTCACTAGGGATTAGCCGCATGTTCATCTACCGATGCCTTAAACTGTTTGAGGAGATGTAAAAGACCGCCACCGGCCGGGCCGCCCACGCCCTGTTCGAACACCGCATGTCATCAAAGCCGTTAAATCAAGAAATCACAGAAATCCGCTCCGAAAACAGAAAATCATGGCACGTGAGATGAATACCACGCAAAAGTCCATGAGTCGAATCATTAAAAAAGACTTGGGACTTAGGGCTTTTAAACGACGCACCATACATTTATTGACTGCAGCTTTAAAACAAAATAGGATTGAAAAATGCAAACGTCTTTTGGTAAAGCACAGAAAAATTTTGTTCACCGATGAAAAAATTGTTACCGTTCAGGAAAAATTTAACAAGCAAAATGATAGAGTGTATGCGCGGTCATCTAAGGAGGCATCTGAACTGATCCCAAGGGTGGAAAAGGGTCATCACTCAGCTTCAGTCATGGTTTGGTGGGGTGTCTCTTACGATGGGGTCACTGACCTGCATTTCTGCGAACAAGGAGTCTAGCGTAAGTTTCCGCTCTTTAATCGGTTAGATCCATAATAGGGAAGTACAGGGGCTGTAAGAACCAATTTGGTAAAATTTGGAAAATAGTTCTAAGTCCATCAGTATACGAGTATATTTGATTGTGGTTTTTACACTTTTTTCTGACTATTACAAACATCGCGACAAACTTATCTACTAACAGTACAATATTATGGGATTTGAATTTGATTGAACTATTTGAACTAAGTCTCTGCTACATGAAAATGTGGTCTCTATGTCTTCCAAACACTTATTGAAGATCTTACTGAGCGATAAGTCAGATAAGTCAAATATCGGCAGTTTCAGAGCCTGAATCCATATAAAGTCAAGTACAGAGGCTTCGTCATCTTCTATGTTTCTAACGTCAATAATAATGCCCAAAATTACTGTTGATGTAATTTTTCAATCGACATTCCTCAATTGTAGTTTCTTCGCACTGTCGAATTTCTGTAATTAATTTGGAAGATGTTTGGGTCATCAGGACTTATAGGTACGGAGCACTGGGTAAAAGCTATAAATGTTTATTTCTTAAATGTTAATCTTGCGAAGGCGCCCTATGAGATCTAAGCAGTTTATCGATAGTTTCGTGTATATTGGTAGTAGAGCGACCAAAACCGAAAAACCGACGACCGATTTTTATGTCCAAAACTGACACTTTGTTTCTCCATAATAGCTTAAACTCGGTGTATCCGGTTTTTGATCCGGTTCAGATATTTCGATTTATCAGATAATATAATTTTGAGGTTAAAGAAAATCGGTTAAAATTAACATATAACTCCTACAGGTATGCTTAACTGATTTTATATCTTTAGCTCTAGATGCAACGTATTAAATCCCAAACGATGGATTAGTTACTCGCTCGAAAATAATAAGTCATACCGATCTACGTTTTGATATAGCTCAAGTACAAATTATCCTTGCAATTTTACATACAACCGCTCTTGAAAACCCACATTATTTCGATTTCGTTCAAATCGGATATAACAAAGGACAGACAACCAATCGTGAACCAATTTGGATAATAATAATTTGGATAATTAATGCTAATTTTTGAGGCCTGTAAAACAGGTTTGGAGAATACATGGACATATGGGTGGGCAAAAATAAAAATTCGGATGCCGGACCCTAGGGCCGAAATTTCGAATCATTTAAATATGGGCTAATGGATACTAAAACTAATAATATTTTCTCATATTAATTTTAAAATCTGGCTAAATTAAGGGCCGATCAGGGGTCCAAAAACTAATGTAAAGTTTGCTATTCTGCATATCCAGAAGTTCGTTGCTCACACACGCGTTCATTGATTGGTTTTGAATACTGCTGTAAATATTAGGGACCTGATATTGTCTACGAAAGGATTGCCTCGTAGTGACTTCATAGATATCCTTAATAATAGATATAACGACTTTTTCTCTCCCTTATCTATTTATGTATATTTTTCTTTTCCTAATCAATGACCTTGAATTTCTTCAATAAAATCTTCATCAGTTCATCATAATCTTTCTGTGTTTTTGCCTAATTCCAGAGACATTTGCCACAGACGTGGGAACTTAGGTATTGAAACATAGTCTAAGCCATCATTCTGCGAAGGATATCTGCGTACTCTTACATCCTTAAACTCTTTTGAGATACAACTACGATGTCCGGCCTTACAACTTTCAAAAGTGACTACTTCTTTTCCATTGCACAGTCTGTCACTAAATGTTGCCTACACGCTAAGAAAAGATATGGTTACTGTAACAGAAGTAAGGTCTTCACAACCATAATATTGTTTTTATAATTTAATTTTGGCAATAGTACTTATATAATTGTGGCAATATAAATATTGTTGAAATGTAACAATAGTATTGTTGCCAAATTTAAAAATGAAAATATGGTTGGAGCAACAATTTATATATTTGGGTTTTATGTTAACAATAATATAATTACGGCAATTATACCGGCAAAATCGCATTTTTTAATTTGACAATGTTATTGTAAGATAAGATTAATACTCAATAATAAATCTTTTTATATGTAAATTTAATTTTTTTAAAACAAACTACTTTGAATTATTATAACTGAAATACTTTTAATATATGAATTGTTTCTGCTGTTAAGTAAATCACTCACATTGTTAAGAGCTTAATGTATTGGGTTAAGTTGATATTTAACAATAGAGATTTTTATTAAGTAAATTATGTACATTATTAATTATGTATATTATAGTGAGGATCATGCTATGGTTATATGTTAAACATACTATGGTCATGAGGATCATAATATGGTTAAGGAGATCACAGTATGGTCTAGTGTAAATAAAAATATGGTTGTGGAGATCATAGTATTGTTGTCTGTGAATAATTATATTGTTGCGAGGACCATAATATTGTTGTGAGAATCATAGTATGGTTGTGTGTGAACCATACTATTGTTGTGATGATCATTATATTGTTGTGCCACTACCATATACCCAACAATAGTATGATGCTCTTTGAATATTGTTACCCCAACCATACATCGAGTACTTTTAGACATAGGATAAATTGGATTTATTTTTTTAGTGTCTTTAGCACTTTGGCCATGCTCTACTCGCCCCGTTCTACAACGAAAGAGTTAAAATCTATCTTAGCTTATTTTAACACCTACCATACATTTAGAGGGTCAGCTAAACCGACGTAAGTTATTTTATTTGTTTCTATTATTGTAAATGTCAAGGTTAAACTCTGTTTAAGCAGAATGTTGGGACAAACAACGCAAACCTGTGAACTTCAAACAACTTTGTAATTTGCCAAAAAAAGATGCAGCGCAAGTTTTTCTCTTTAAATGAATCGGCTGCCTTATAAAATTCTCTTTAAAGCCAGACGACATGAATTTAATATAACAAATATTTCTGCTTGATTTTATTCTCTGCATGGCAAGGAACAGTCAAAGTCCTTAATCGTATCAATACCTCATGTAGGCAGCATTTGTACACCGTCATCCCACACACACACGTACAAACACTCTGGGAGGTAGATTTCGATGCTGGTAGTCCATCTGGATGAACTGATGGCCGGTTAATACGACTTAAGTCCAAATGTACAACCAAAATATTCACACAGCACAGAAGCGGACGAAAGAAGGCAAGAGCGGCGGACAGAGTAGCTCGACACATCCCATCGAATAGCATCGCATTAAATGCTTAAAGTTCACTGAGGCGTTCATTATCCTC
Source organism: Hydrotaea diabolus (assembly GCA_963513945.1). Classification (NCBI taxonomy): domain Eukaryota; kingdom Metazoa; phylum Arthropoda; class Insecta; order Diptera; family Muscidae; genus Hydrotaea; species Hydrotaea diabolus. Next base: position 113,331,574 of record OY740717.1, read on the forward strand.
ACGTGCAAATGAACAATTTTCAATCGGATTAATACCCAAACAATGGAAACCATCACAATCGCAAACACCCATAAACAAACACAATGTAAATACTCACATACAAACACACACACACATATACTTATATACGATATATATGTATATAGAGTAAAACTTATAGAAATTCCGAGTGTTAATAAGTCTGCAACGATGTAAAGAAGGAACAGCCAACACCAAATGCACAATCGATAGTTTAAGTGGTAAAATTACGAAAACCCAAACTGAAAATCTTAAGACGCCGACGATAAGAAGATTAAACACATTTCATGTTCTGAGCATGAGGTACACGGCGACGACAAGCGCCCCACTGCCTTTACAGGAGGTATTTATTTTTAGTAAACTCTGTAGGTTATGTTGATGGGGTTGAACTTCAGAGCGGGTTTATTTCGAAGGCCCATTGTAAAAAAAAGGAAATGGGAAAGTGGTCATTCGAAACGGAGGGGAAACAGATGTGGGTCTCAAACTCTTCTTAGAACCATTTGGTGTTTTTAATAAATCTTGACGAAGTAAGTAAGCTGCACGCTAACTGGTTGTTTAAGATTTACAGGAAACCTTTTCCCACTCTCAGTTCATAGACTTTCCTGTGGACGTTCTGCAAAATGGCATGCAAGATTTCGCCCACCTTTTAATGTTGTTAAGTTTCTACAGTAGTCTCCATCAGATACGATTATCTAATATGATTTGTCATCTTGTCTACTGTATAGTGTCAACTCGAAGTCAAAACGGAAATGCAGTACAGCGCTGCACATGCAGCGCAGCGTGCAAATGCACCGTCAGACAACAGTCATGTGTTCTACAAAGCATCATCTCAGCATTTACTGCGCAAATATCTCGCAGACGTGCAGTAAAAAAGTACGATGCATTGAATGAGTAAGCACCCATTTTAGTTCCGATTTTGATAAAATTTGGTATAATACATACGATAGTCAAGCTGTCAATCTTGAACCAATTTGGTCCATAAAGTCCTACTTTTTGGGTATAGTATTTGTACTATGGTCTTGGATGCAATAATAAGGATTTTATCTTAAATAAAAATATGAGTATTATATAATAATAATAAAATTGTCTAAATAAACCAAAACCAAAATTACTTTTAAAAATTTAACGACATCAAATGTCCCAATTGCAATGCAGTCATGTTCGTAAATGCAACAAAAAAAAAACGTGAATAAAGCATGTGTTACAACTTCATTGCATGAGCATCAGCCTTGCGCAGTAAATGCAACGCAGTGCTGCATTTCCGAAAAGGCTCTATCTTGCAGTCTCTTTTACATTTTTAATGTTTGGTTGGGCCACTCGTATTTGAGAGATTTGCCACCAATTCGTCAACACATGACGTTTCCGGCTATTATGTTTTCCTATATGTCCCGGAATTGTTGAATGTGACCACATTCTATTGTAACCGGGAACAAGTCCAGAAAAACAGCATCAATTAAAAAAATAATAAACAAAACTAATTAAAAATATTCGACGTGGTTGACTATATTACACCTAGCACTTCTAGCTGAGATGGAAACCCAATTTAAAACAGGATGATGGGAGGGCTCTAAATGAACCCAAAAAAAATTGTGTTTAAATGGGTCGAAATTTTGTACGTCATCCAAATTTAGCCAAATTGCCAAAATAGTTTATATGGGGGCTCTATCAAAAGTGTGGCCTATATGGTCCAAGCTGATCCAAGATTGGTTGTTTGTTGTATAGAAAATTTCATCGAAGTCGGAATTACAATGGGTGTTCTAGAGCTGCATGTATGTAAAATCGGGGAGGGTTCATTGTACACGGGCTTTAACAACACGTGGATCGATATCACACATTTTTGGCAAAGCTAGTAACTGATTGATCGTTATGTGGTGTGTCATATTTCATCAAGATTGTATCTATAATGTGAGTTCTAGAAACTAAATCTGTTAAGGGATTGCGAGGGAGCATTATATAAATCTGAACCAATTTGATACAATTTAATTAACGTCAATACTTTGTTCGCAAAACATGATTTTGCAAAATTGCGTCAGGATTGGATGAAATGCGTGCCTTCTAGAGCAAAAGACTTAAAATCGGTTTAGCATACATATATGTGGAAGCTATATCCAGGTCTGAACTCTATTTCTTCAATTTCATCAGGGTTAGATAAATATATATGCCACTTAGGGCTAAAACATAAACTCGGCTAAACACATGTGTACCGATTTTTATTTATTACAAAAGAGTTCGTCCTACAAGAGCGTTCGTCCTATGTCAAAAAAAACTTACTTCGACAAATTTCACGAAGATTCGATCATTGCGACATGTAGTTTGATTACATGCTTTAGATGGACAGTCGGACAGACAGCGTTGAGTGGAATCAGAAGGTGATTAAACGTATTAAGTATCCTAAACGTCTAACTTATAATACTCTATTTCTTTAGGGACTTCATCAGTGGACTCAAAATGATTAAACTTTAGAAAATCGAAATAAGTAGAGAAGATATTAGTTTGGTCATGCCTCATCGTATAAATCCACCGAAATCGATTCGCTAAAGTAATCGGATAAATAACAGTTATTATATATAGGGTGATCCATCTAGAGGTATTTTTTCAGAACAAAAAAAAAAGAAATATAAAAGTTCAAATTAAAAGTGGAATCTTTATTGGTAATTTTATGGCATTAATTTTTTGAATATAATTTCCTTCAAATGTTGGCCGCAACTACGCCTCAAGGTTTCCTTTCTGAGGGTCCAATTTGGATGACTCGTTCGATCATTACGACCGGTATGCCTTTAGTGCCACGCGTAATGTTTGCTTCCAAAACATGAATCGTAGCTGGTTTGTCAGCATAGACTTTCATAACCCCAAAGAAAAATGTCTAAAGGTGTGATATCACTCGATCTAGTCGGCCAACTCACCTTTCCAAAACGTGAAATAAGCTGCTTTTGGAAATGAACTTTCAATTGATCCATTGTTTGAGCAGCTGTAAGGAAAGGGGCACCGTCCAGTTGAAACCAAGTGTCGTCAGGCTTACGGGCTTCAATTGCAGGTAGCATAAAGATCGATATCATGGCGCGATAGCGGGCACCATTCAAGGCTACGTTCCGGCCATCATCATTTTTGAAAAAATATGCATCGATGATTCCACCAGCTTATAAACCGCACCAAACCGTGGTTTTCTCTGGGTATAATCTCTCTTGTTGCTTTCTCTTCAGCCCAAATGAGGCAATTTTGTTTATTGACTTTGCCGTTGAGCCAGAAATGGGCCTCATCACTGAACAAATTTTTGGTCGAAAACAGCGGATCTTCCCGTTTCTCACCGAACGTTAATTTCCATAATACAGTTGCCAACATTTGAAGGTAATTATTTTCAAAAAATAAAAGCCAAAAAATGTCCTTTCAAATTACCAATAAAGTTTCCACACATGATTTGATTTTTTTTTTGTTCTAAAAAAATACCTCTAGACGGATCACCCTAACTAGGTGGTCGCGTTGCAATCTTTAGCACTGTTCTGCAAAAATTTTTTTTTGATTCCTCCTTTAGACAAAACGAACTGATCTGTATGCAAAATGATCTGCTATATCAGAATTGAGTGTCCGTTTTGCTCCATCATGTATAGTTTTAAATGAATAAATGACTTTTTCTGACTTTTTTCATTAATTTGCCTAAAACTTCGTCCTGAGTTAAACCAGTTTTTGTAAAACATGTTACGGTTTGTGATCAATGTACACTGTACAAAAGTTGTAAAGAAATTACATGCTTAGTTTTAAATATCGTTCTTTGTGTGAGAAAAAATCCTATGATTTATTAAAAAAACTGCTTTAACTCAGACAATTTTGAAGGATTATCAAAAAAATAGACCACGTTGGAAACGCGACAGTACGTTCTTTATGATTTTGTGCAGAGCCGAGTGGGGGAGCTCCAGAATTAGAGTGTACCTGCCAGTTTAAAACACAAGTTTTAACAAAAAAAAAACAAAATTTTGACTTCTCTCGGCTGTAACTTCTACAATTTTTATTAATTATTATAAATGTGAAACATGCATTTCTCAACATTTAATATTGCATACTCAAATGATTCGGATAAGAATTGCTGCAATTTAAATCAAATTATTGAAAATCAAATGATTCGGATAAGAATTTCTGCAATTTAAAGCAAATTATTGAAAAAAGTCAGAAAAACTTCGTATTCACGATATCTCGAAAACTATACGTGATGGGGCAAAACGAACACTCAATTCGAATTCAGGAGGATCATTTTACGCAAGGATCAGTTGGTTTCGTCCAAACTAAGATTTTGTTGGAGAGCAGTGTAATAAGTTTCGCAGTGAAATTGATTTAATTTGAGCACCAATTATAAAAAATAATAATTATTCATATATATTGAACAAGTACTTATGACTGTATGTTTTAGAGATCGCTTTAGTACTATAAGAACAAACTTTTTTCCTCTGGGCCGATGACCATCACAGGTAGCTTATGGCTATAAACCATTAACATGCAAGCTGTAGCTAATTGCATTTGAAGGTACGTTTAACTATTTTACAAATATGTTTCCATGCAACCAAATAATGCAGAAACATTAAATTGTTTGGATTATTAAACATAAATGCAAACATTAATATGTTTGCTGTAATGCACTCAAACAATAATATGCTTACGGCAATGTTCCAAAATGTATGTTTGCTTGCCTGTATGCTCAAATACAAACATATATATAGGGAAGAAGAAAATAAAAATGAATTTTTATTTACAACAATTTAGGTTCAAATAGCTTAAATATTGTTAGCATGTTGTGGCCGCAATACCGTCCATTCAACTCAGAATTTTTAAAGACCCTTACTCATAAACTTTAGTCGGTATAATGATTCGAGTTGGTATATATATAATGATGTTATGGAAGGAGACATACCCTGGTAAAATACAGGTCGTTGCCACGCCTACTTGTAAAATTTTTTCAAATTTCCGAAAAAAAACTAGACGGTTCGAGAAAATTTATTATTCGAGTCACGCTTACGCCCAAATTTTGTATCGTACGTTATGAGCTACATATAATTGGCTCTATCCTATTTAGTCCGACCTTGCACCAAATACAGGCACTCAGTCCTTGGAATAATTAAGTGGTGTAGGGTTTCTCATAGTCGGCAACACCCCACTCTAACTTTTTGATAACTTGTTTAGATTTTATTTTGGTTAGAAAATATTGTGTCACTTTCTCTTGTCTGTTCCCACAGTCCACCGTCATCAATCATTTGGCTGTAATCGTGGGGAAAGACGAAAACTTAAGCGAAAAAATCCACCGACCTTGCATACATATGCACGTCTGTACATTTATAATTATACATGATTAGCTATAAACGAAATCACTTGAAAATATATCGATGCCGATAGATAAAAAAAAACCGATAAAACAGACACACATACTCGTACACGGTGGCATTATCGATTTCATCACGTACCACCACTGTGCACATGTGTGTTCGAGTGTTCGGGATTGTCAAATGATTTGTTTATCAACAAATGTCATCATTCTTTTCCCCTTTTAACGTTCGCTCATTCTTTTATTCCAACGTTAGTAATTTACAAAATTGGAACAAATTATCACCTCGTCCTCTAATCACAAAATGTTGTACACGAGTCGACCGGAAAAGCAATCAAGCCACTCACCCACTGTTCAGAATATGTAGGCGAAAATACAACATGAGCGTAGAAATCGGATAACCGACATGGACATATTTGTTGCCATGTAATGGGGAAATCTTATGGTAAGAAATTATTTTATTACCAACGCAAAACTACTGCCTAAAAGGCATAAGCCAATTGGATCTTGTTTTTGGCGGTAGTTTTTTTAGAATTTCAAAATTATATCGTGAGCAGCTTACTGATTTGGTACAGGATTTTCGCTTGTTCCTGGGTTATTGGCACAATCCTGCCCCCCTCATGCTATTGGAGACAACACGCCACTGTGGTTGGAAAAGGTCCCTAATAAAATCATATTTGACCGTTTGTTTGCACTAGTAAAACAACACAGAAATTACGCATGAAATTAAATCACAATCCGTTATCGCCCATCCGCACCTCTCGATCAAAGCAAAAATCATAAAATAATCAGAAAAAAAAGGATTTGACACAGAACATGAAATGCCACTGACAGACTATTCGGTTTGGATTTAATTACAAACTCAAACAATTGATCAATATTTTCATATCAGTATTTTTCGTATTCATAAACACGTAACGTTTTTGTATAAATACGGTTTGTGTGGATAGGGCACAGTGGGAGGAATTTTGATATACTCGTAGCTAAGCGAATTCCTCAAAGGCAAAGTTTTAAACCATTTAGTGTTAAACCAGGACGATCTTGCCATGTCTTTCTGTAGAACTTAGCTGATATATTCCTAATAGTCGGCGATCGGTTGGCATTGAATACTGACCAAATCTTGCATAAGAGGAAAAAGTTCCCCTCAGAGGGACTTACAAATTCGTGAACAAATTTGTTATTTTTAAGACATTTTTGCTGTATAATAGACGGCCTTTATTAAACCAGCTATTTTTGGAAGTGAGCGTTGTCATTTGGACCCCCAGAAGCCGTCCCCTAATGTTTAGGGTAATATGGGTATCCAGGAACGGTGGAATCTTCCCTCAAATCCAAATATGTACTTGCTTATTAAAGATTTGTGCCAATTTCTCATTTGGACCGTAAAAGCCAATATATTCCCAAAAATCCTCCTCATTGAACTATGGACGTATTAAAAAACAATAAAATTTGGTCAAAAATTAGAATATAATGAGGGTTAAGGCCCTAGTATGCTTAAAAAATATGTCCTCTCTAACAATGGCATTAGGTTACTTAGAATTAGTGGAATTTTCTGACGAATCTGAATATGGCAAACAATTTACTATTTGGCTGAATTGTAGGCCATGGCCAATGGGCGAGGTCTATGGACCTTTAGGTCCAAAAACCATCCCCTAATGTTCGGAGACATATGGGTCTCAAGTAACAGTGAAATTGTCCAACAAATCAAAATATGTATCTTTATTTAAGATTTGTGCCAATTTTGAACTCGGACCGGCCTATATGGGCACGAGGGGTGCGACATTCCGGCCTATACGGACCGGAATGTCATATTAATTAAAAGATCCGAATAATTTTAAGATCTTAATCCATCTTTGTAAGCTTCTTAGGATCCTTTTGAACATGGGCATATTGGTACTCAGAAACAGTGACATTAAATAACGAATCCGAATATGATATTTATTTTACGATTTGGCTGAAATGGAGGCCTTGGCCTTTTGGGATTGCTCCCGTAATGTTAGGATACACATTTGTATCCAAAAATATAGATTTTTTTTCTTAAATCCGAATATGTACCTATAGTAAAGATTTAAGCCGATTTTGCACGCCGACTTGCCCTAAAATCGGCTTCCTTAAAATATGGTGAAATGGGTATAAAAAACAACACACGCATCCGAAAATAATATTAACTGTATTTGAGGTATTGGCTTATAGCTAAAAGGTTCCTGCCGAAAATTAAGTCCCTTCAAACATCGACATATGTTTACTCAGAAACAATTACTTTTAATAAGCTTAACTTTTAAGATTTGTCAAAATTTAAGGCCCGAATCGACAAGTTTCTTAGGGGCTGCAATAGTGGATATATGGTTTCTTTAAAAGATAGAAATTCAGAAATCTAAACACGACAACGGTTTAACATGGTCCAACAACCATATACCTCAATACTGTCAATGCCATACGACAACACAATCCATGGTGGAATGGAGAAAAGCTTCGGGCTGGCCAAACTTATGAATTGCCCGCTTGTAACTTTACAGGTCATTCTTGGTACCTGCTAAACGGTCCGATTTCTAAAAATCAAATACTCGCAAAGCATCGATAATGATAAAATCAATATGTGACAGCGCATAGAGAAAGGGGCCTAAGGGTAAAAAAATCAATTTTCACTTTTTTTTTGATGTGGACAAAATTTGAGCATCGAATGAGACCGATCCCATGCCTCAAAAGTGTTCCCTCCCAGAGATATGCGCGTTTTATGAAAGTGATGGTACACCAAAGATACACGTATTTAAATCTTTAAAATGGCTCTCCTAAACAAAACTGGTTTTTACCCTTAGGTAAAAATTTCTCATTAGGTATTTTCGGGACTATTCGTGCTAAGGAACAGTTTAAATGGACATTTCTGAAATGATTTAAATAGTCATGAAATTAACTTGCAAGTACCTTTACAGCTCGTTTCATTTAAAAGGAAAAACGGACAAACCAGACATTTAATAACAACATATTCGTAAGTAAGGGAAAAACGACATTAATAGAGTGTCCAAATAACTAGAGTTTAAAAAAACAGCATTTCCAGTTTATTTTAAAGAGAAAAAACCGGCATTAACCGTCATTCCGGTTTCAGCCTTTTGCCTTAAATAGATAATATTTTGCCAATAATAAGTTTGTCCATATTTCTAGACTATAGAAATGCAATAAAATACACTAGTAAAATAGCTTAAGTCAGGAGAAGCCGACCACATTGTACCCTCTTCTTCTTTTTTGTACTCATGTTTGTCCAAAATGTAGACAAGCTCCAAAAATAATTTTATTTTTGGCTTTGGAGAAAAATTTATAGTTATTGGAGGCTAATTTTTGGACACCAAAAAAAAAAAAACTTATACAATATGATCTAAACTAGTATAATATTAGTTGTTTCTCTATCGTTATATATATATATATATATATATATATATATATATATATATATATATACTATACCAAAATTCATCGGATTCGGAATTAATGTGGTTGCTCTAGAGAGGTTGTATATAATATCGGGATGGATCTATTTACTGGGGATAACTCGAAACGTGAATGCGTATACTGATAACTGATCATAATGAACTGTGCAAAATGTCATCAAAATAGGATGCAATACGAGTATGTGGTTTCTAGATCTAAAGACACTTCTAAATTTATGAGTGGAAGCTATGAGTATAACCAAATTGCTACTGATTTTCTTAAAGTGAACCGTCTCCGTTGTACAAAAAACTTACTTTTGCCAAATATCGTGAAGATCAGACATCAAATCCGAATGGTAGTTTGAAAACAAGCTTTCGATCGACAGCAGACAGACAGATATCGTTCCATCGTTACACTTAAAAATTTCGATAGCCATCAGACAGGCAGATATCGTTACATCGAATCAACTCGTGAGTCGATCGGTACACTAAAAGATTGGTCTTTCTTTCTTTCTTTGCTGTTCCATACAACATCCAAAACCCCGCTTTTGCTAGGAGGGACGATTTTTTAGGTCCATTAGTCTCAGTCAAATCTTCAAAACAATGTTCAAATGGAATTACGGGACGGTTTTTGTCTCTTTGGTTCACACGTCCCAGCCCAAATATTAACTTTTGAATACAAAGGTTGTTTTTTAGACGTGTGGTTTTCAAACTGGCCACACTTTTTTTTTAATTGATCTTTTTGGCAGCTGTCACTTGATTTATGCACAGTTTGGTTTGAAATTTCATAATGAATGATTTTTACAAGAAAATTTTGTTCAGCGATGAAGCTCACTTTTGTTTGAATGGGTACGTTAATAACAAAAATTTTCGCATTTGGAGTAATGAAAATCCACAAGCCATTCTTGACACGCCGGTACATTCTTAAAAAGTCAAAGTGTGCTCTATGGGCAGAGGTAATCATTGGTCCATATTTCTTCAAAAATGAAGCCAGTCATAATGTTAGTCAATGGGGAACACTGTAGAGCCATGATTAATGACTTTTTCGTGCCTGAATTAAAGGAGGTTGATGTCGACGACCTGTGGTTTTAACAAGACGGCGCTACATGCCATACAGCCCACGAAATAATTAATATTTTGAAGGCAATTTTGGTGAGCGCATTTCCTCGCGTCGCTGGACTTATTTTTGGTCGTGTTGTGTGAAGTCGCTTGTATAAGCAGATTAGCCCGACACGAATGACGCCTTAGAATAGAATATTCGGCGCGGTATTGCTGTCATACGGTCCCAAATGCTGCAAAAAGCGGTCAAAAATTGGGCCTCTCGGCTAGAATTTTCGAGCCAGCCGCTGCGGCCTCTTGCCCGAAATCACATACATAATGTCAAACCCCTTTTTTATAATAAAGCTAAATTTTTGGTCATAACATTAAATTATATGCGTTATCCTTTATAAGCATTAATCGAGTTGCAACTAAATTAATTTGACTTCAAATTACTATACGAGTATGTCCAAGTTTGTTGGTAAAAGCTTTTTAAAAAACATAAAAGCCGTTTTTGGGCCACAAAATGTCAAAACGTCCACCAAATATGCCAAATTTTGAGGTATTTAGTGCGTATCAAGTAACATAATTCGTTCACATAAAATTATGATATGCCAATAAATTACTCAATAAAAGACCCAGCAAAAAAAAAGTTCTCTCTCATCACCCCCTGCATTATTTTAAAACCCAAACTAAGTAATTGCTGATAAAAGATTAAATAAGTACTTTTCAGTGTGGTGTGCGGCATACCGAAGTGTTCCATGTTCAAATAAGGGCTCTCAATGTTGATGATTTTTAAACTTAAATTTGACAAATGTCGATTGACGACATTTTAGAAAATAACGATTATCAAAATCTCATAAATTATGTGAAATAAGAGGAAGCCATAAACATTTGTAAATATTTAGCATGACAAAACTTAGGCTTAATAAATTAGTGCTTTTGCACTAATTTATTAAGCCAACAATTTTAAGGCAGATCAAGGAAAGGAAACATTGAAAAAGTATTGTTATAAAAGTATTGTTGTTATATAGAATGCGCATTGCAGAATTTCGATCCCACTGTGCAAGAGTACGCGGCACTGAAAGCTTCATTTGTACGAAAGATTGCGTACGGTGGGTACATATGCACTCGTACGTATGAGTATGTTTACAGTGTGTATTTCTACTTTTAACCATTATTGTATGGCAAATATTTAATAATAAATCTACAATATGTTCAATGTATATACTCATATATGTATATATTTCATACATATGTGCAAACACACACTCATGTATGCCAGGGTGAATGTGTATGTAGGGATATTGTTAAAAGTATTCGACAAATATGCAACTTGTATTTTATATCATTTGTATAATACGAGTACATCCACTCACCCACATCGAACCACTCAACCCACTGTACGGACTCTGTATCGCACAGATCCGGGCGCAATGAAGTGGAGTACGTTGTCTAGGTACGTTTGAAGGTATGTGTCGTCGGGTCGTGAGAGGTATGGATGTATAAATTATGAAATATGTACGATACCATAACGGCGAGTCTTACTCTGTACACACTAGTGCGGACGGATTCTCGGCGTGGCCATGTATCATTATACTCGTATCTGTAGATACCTGATACCGCCAGTACATATAGTATGTGGATATCAGCAATATTTGCATATCTGCCAGATATCAGATATACATCTGTATGAATTAACGTATGTGTGTGTGTATGTTTCTCTTTTTATTATTATAATAATATTTATTTTTATATATTCTGAGTGTGAGGGTATTATATTTTCCCCCCTTTTATCGTTGTTGTTGCAGGCGATGTCTTCAGTTGAAGCAATAATAAAATGATATTTGGCTTCACATGATGTATGTACGTACGCCCGTACAGGGTTTTCCAAAATTAATTTGTTCCCGTTTGGACCGGGGCATTATCATGCTGGAGCCATGACCTGCAACGTTTATATAAGGATGCGGAAGGGTCGGTTAAAACGCCAATTAGCGTCTTTCCAGAACTGAGAAGCCGGAAAAGGATGTACAATTTCGGGGGTGGTAAGACCATGGTAAGAAATTGCAAGAAGAGCGCAGGACAAAACGTTGACTTGTAAAAGAGGTCATAACGGGTTGTGTCCGGCCGAAGACTTTAAGCTGGGAACAGATCTCCAGATTTGTGCAGGATGTATGCGGATGGGCTTGAGACGGTGGAGTGCGTTTACAGCGCATCAGACAAAAGAGGGAAAATATTATTTGAGGAGTTGTTTGACGGAGCAAAGATCAAACGCAGGAGCCAATAATGTTTATTAAAGACATAGGATAGTAGACCTTTCAAAGACCCAACAAAGTATATATATTCTTGATCCTCGTAAGACGATCTAGCCATGTTGTCCGGCTGTCCGTCTGTTGAAAACAAGATAGAGCCTACATGAAAACAGCTAGGGAGCTGAAATGTGTAGTTAACCTAGCATGGTTGGTATTGAAAATGGGCTATATAGCTTTACGGGAAGTTGGTGTTGGAGACCCTCAACCGACACTACCTCATAAAAATTAGTTTTTTATTAGGAAATATCCGTCCAGGCTTGAGCAAAATCACTGAAATTTTGCAAATACTAATCTCAACCATCTACGTTAAAATGGTTTAGATTGGGCCACCATTTCTTGTACCTCCCATACAAACGGCCTTATGGGCCTTGAGAAATAATATGAGTATAACTCACCACAAACTTGACCTATCGAAATGAAATTTTACACATCAAGATTTCCATATACAACACACTTCTACGCTGAATTCGGTTGAGATCGAAAAAGTCCTACTGGTACCTCCCACAAAAACGGTCTCATGGGCCTTGAGAAATAATATGACTATAACTCACCACAAACTTGACCTATCGAAATGAAATTTTACACATCAAGATTTCTATATACAACACACTTCTACGTTGAATTCGGTTGAGATCGGAAAAGTCCTACTGGTACCTCCCACACTAACGGTCTCATGGGCCTTGAAAAATAATATGACGATAACTCACCACAAGCTTGACCTATCGAAATGAAATTTTGCACATAAAGATTTCTATATAGAACACACTTCGGCACCAAATTTGGTTTTATTTGGGAATCTGGTGGAGGGTATCCAAAGTTCGGCACAGCCAAACTTAACATTTTTAATTGTTCTTCTCACGTTTATTTCATACAGATTGTTCCATATTTTTGCAACCCTGTTCACATAAATTTTTAGGGCAATCACAAAGGGCGTGCTCCAGTGGTACTCGCTTATTAAAGAAGTAAGTGATTGATAGGGCGATAACTTCAGAACTCTATGAGAACATTTTGGAAGTTTCTTTGTATACAAGAACTGATTGGATTTATGCACCATAAATCGTTGGACTTGAACATTTTTAATTTGTAGAAAAAAAATTATTCAAGAAACAATAAGCGAGCTTGCTGAAGCTTATTCTTGAATAACTTTCTTCCCTAAAGTTTTAATTATTTAAAACAAACGATTTTAACACGAATTTCCAATAGCATTCTATGAACAAAATCATTTCACTATTCCTTTATAATGGTATTAAGTTATCGCGTTAGTGACATCCTAAGCGAGATCTTAACAATCATTATTTAGATGGAATTTTTACTAGACACATTATCTCTTCTAAGGCCCTTTAAATGTTGAGAATGAACGACCGCAGCTGTTTCTCATCTAGGTTAGTTTCAGGCGAGAATGGTACGTGATTTTGATTTAATCAAAAATAATTCGAAATTTGATTAATATCAACTTCTTCCACCAAATGATGAGAGAAATTATTAAAAAGGCGAGAACTGGTAATCCACCCTATTTATCACCCACGGATGGTGTTTTGGCAGGGACAAAATATCTGCGGACCCAATGTCGAAGCAACGCACCATTAACATTACAAAACTGACACTACTTAAATTAGTGGACTAGGGCAAAATACAGCTAAATGAAAACGATAAAGACGATATAACGAGGTCATATCAATAATTCAGTGACTTTTCGGAAAAAATAAATTTTTTCAACCTAATCTCTTTTTAGGTAAATACACTTAGTCCACCGCTTCTTCAATTTTAGCATCCCTTCCAAAAAATAGGATTTTTTGAGGTCCATAATATTGGCACTTGTTTGAGCAATAATTACATCGTTGGAGCTGAACCACTTGCTTCTTTAGGTTTGGAAATAGGAAATAGTCACTGGGGACTAAATTCGTAGAATATGGCTGGTGACGAACCAATTCGTAACCCAGGTCATGCAATTTTGTTGCACCCGTGCATTGCATTGATGAAAAATAACTTCTTTCTTATTCAAATGGGGTCGTTTATTTTTAAATCCACGTAAAGCGGGTCTAATAATTTGGCATAATATTCGCCGTTTATTGATTTTCCATTTTGAAAGTAATCGATGTGGATTATCGCGCGTGCATCCCAAAAAACTGTTGCCATCACCTTATTGGCCGACAAAGTCACCTTGGCCTTCTTCAGAGTCGATTCACCCGGAGTAGCCTATTGTTTAGACTGCTGCTTGGTCTCCGGAAAGTTGTAATGGATCCATGTTTCATCCACAGTAACAAAACGCCGCAAAAACTCAATGGGATTTCGGTTAAACATCACCAAGCAATACTTTAAAGTTGCCACACGATTACGTTTATCGTCAATGTAGAGCAAACGCGGCAGGCAGCTTGCAGACCGCTTTCTAAAACCCAACTGATCATGTAAAATCGAAACCACACTGCCATATTAAATGCGTATGGCATCAGCAATCTCACGCACTTTTACTCCTCGATCAACCAACACCATTTCGTGGATATTTTCGACATTATCGGGTGTATTGACCTCAATTGGCCGTCCAGAACATTCAGCGTCATTTGTACTTGTGCAACCACAGTAAACCACTTTTTTACCATTGATGGTGCAGAGTCCCCATAGTATTTATGAAGCTTTTCCTTGGTTTGATTGACGGGTTTTTCGCAAAAAATAATGTTTAATGAGCACTCGGAATTTACTTTTTTCTATTTTTAACAAAATGTACGAGGTTGTATTTTTGAACAGCTGGTAAACATAAACTAAATGACGGAACTTTCTCAAAAATTGACAGTAGTCTGTTAACATATGGTACTTGATGGGATCAGCGGTATGATTTACACACCACCATACTATGATCCCCATTATAAATCACACTAACCATACTATGATCCCCAAAACCAAATTATGTTCCTCACAACCATAGTATGTTTCACGTACAAAAATAGTATGATCATTACAACCATTGTAGGATTCACACGCAACCATGTTAAGATCCCTGCAACCATACTAGGATCTAGAAAACTATTTATTAGGATTGGGTTATGCTGTTATAAAAAAATAAAGAGGTTTATTAAGCAAGATATTTAAAATTAAGTTAGTGCTTAGTCAGATCTTAGACCATTTTCTTTCGAACATTTCATTCAAATAAACCAAAAAGCTATTTAAAAGACAGTCGGAAAGACTTTTAGTTGCAAGCGAAGGCGACTGCAGTTTCGTGAAGCAGCGAACATGATGGAACCATGATCAATGGCAATATCCTTAAATGCTGGCAGATTCAAAAAAACGAGAAATAGTCAGCAGTAGAGTATTCCACCAAGCAAAGTAAACACAATAAAAGTCCCTCGCAAGCTGATTGCAGTATAGAGCGTGGTAACCAAAAAAAAACCATACATACTCGTACAACCATTAATGTATGGACACAAACCGCGATGATTGGGCGTTATAGGTGCCGTAGCAACCGGCGAAATCTCAATTAACATCGATGGTTAAAAAAACTAAGATTAACGCGGGACTAAGAGTAACTACGAATTCCTAAATCTCAGAATCTCCGCCAAACTCCCAGGAGAATGTATGGTCTTTCAGACCGAGAATTGGTCCATGATTCGTGATTTTGGTCAAGCAGCGTCACTGGGTCACACAATAGTTTACGAAGTGTGTGTAAAGAGAAAGCCCAGTTTTAAGGCCGGAAGATGTTTAGTTGTACCACCGCTGTTACCATTACCACTTCTCAATTATTCCAATTGATTACAAACGTCCGTTAACATATTGCAATTTTATCAATCACATAGATTCAATCCGCAAATGTCATAAGGAGCAATACTAATCTAAATCAAATTTCGGTAAGCACATAGCAAATATACAGTCGCTTTTGGTTTACCCTGTATATGCATATGTAAGTTCTTACATACACATATGTATGTAGAGCACACCGATGTATGATATGAATGATGAAAAGTGTATACATTACTCTCTTCGATGTTTGTTTGCTCATTCGTTATTGTATTTTCCCACAGAAAATGGAAAATGGCAGGGAAAACAACAATGGGTGTGTGTGTGAATGTGTGTGTATGTTTACGCAAAAAGAGGAAATATTTAAATAAAATATCCTCAAAGAAAATATGAACAGCAGCAACTGAAACCGAAACAGCAAAAAGATGAAATGTTTTTCATTAAAGACAAATGGATGGAATTTTATTCCCTTCGTCGTCCTCAATGCCACCCCTACATACGTTCGTCTGTCCACCGACATCGTCTTGTTGAGCTTCTTCATTTTATGATTAAATGTTCATCGCTTTCTGGTCTGGTACATCATATTTTGTGTTGATACATTTTTAATGAAGTCGTTTTCATTTTTAATATCATGAATATTTTCACATACATACTCATAAGAACTGATGCGTAGGTGTAGGCGTGTGTGTGTGCATAAACTCTCACACACACACGCATAGCCAAACTCCACAGAAGTGAAACAGATTTGACATTACTCGTATACTCGAAGGAATGATTTTATGATGTTTTCCTTGTACTGTATCTAAAGAAACTTTACGATCACGGGTCCTTCAGGAGATTCTGACTCGACGGACATACACGTGTCTAAAAATGAATTCTACTTTACGTCTTTGAAAATTGCCACTGTACCAAGCAACAACAAATTAGGAAATGACGTTTCACATGTATCAGTTATTGTCCTTAGTGCATCCTGTGAAACCTTATCTACTAAAACCAGGGCATTAAGATAGCTTGTGTCATGCAGGTCCGGCTAGTTAAGGGGGAAACGTTTTAAACAAAAAAACTTGTTCTTGATTGAAAATAAGTAAAAGATCACATAGCTACAACATCTCCGATATATATGAAATACTTTTTTACTTGGCCCTATTGTAACCGGCAAGGCTTAAAGGTGATGACTGCATCTAACATCAAAAAATCAAACAAAACTACACACATAAAACATATTCGTTGCTACAACCGAATGTTTTTGCAAACCGAATGATTGTGGTTGCGTGTACTACTATTTAGTTTCCGTAAGTGCAACTGAATGTCAGTTGATGGAACTGAATATATCGGTGAAAGTGGCAAATCAGAAACCTATGTGTGAATGATGAAATGATATTTACATTTCAGATTAAAAATAAAATGTAATGTTATCAGGATTTGAATCTTAAAATAATTTTAACTAAAATATATTTTTTAAAAATAATTTTTTTAAATAAAATAAGTCAAAGCAAGATACATATTATATTGTCCAATTTAAGGGCAGCTATTAGAGGAAGGTGAATTTAAATTTCCTTTCCCACCCTATAATTTTTAGAGAAACCTTGAAATTCTTCCGTAATACCCGTAAATTTTTAAAAATTTGTGTTATTTCTAATTTTTACCATCTTTGGTTATTGGAGCGAAATAGTTTGTTGTTGTTCTATACAAAACTATTATTTGGCTCAACAGGCGGATCTGGCAATCAATAATTGCAGCGTTATTCGGTTAATGTAACCCCATAGTAAGTTATCTGTAGCTTAAAATTAGCATATTAATCATATTATAGTACGCCTTACCGAATCTTCATTATGATTACTAACAGTTGGTGATTGGAATTGAAAGCTTTCAAGTCTAACAGAAATTTTGCAGCCGATTTCTGACTACCTTTTTTGTGTGTAGTAATATTTCTGCCAAAAAACGAATGCTATTTCATACCAAAAACACAGTTTTTCCAACTTCTAGATGTGCCGATCGGAATGGTTATTTCGGGACACTTAATTGTATAACATTATTGTTTACATTTTAAAAACCTTAAAAAAATATGGCCCTGCTTTTGGGCCCCTTGAGTATTTCAAAATAAATCCATATTTGAATTGAAGCTAAATTTACTTTTATTTGAGACCCATATTAACTGCCGATGGCCAAATTGACCATACGGGACACTGGAACCGATACACCCAGCAACTATTTTTGAAACGTTAAGTGTGCCCCGCTAACAGAACCAATTTTAACCAGTGTTAGTCTACAAAATATTAAGATTTGTTAAGCAAATGCCCAAAAAAGTTTACTTTTTCCGGGGTACTTTTAGTACCTAAAAGGAAATTATTTTCCTCTTGTGCCTATTTCTCATTTTTATAATCCCAAACACTTATGACCATCATCAATCATCATATAAAGCTTATGACCATAATCAATCATCATATAAAGGGTGGTACATTTGTATATTAATTTTAAATAAAATACAAATTATTCAGGAAATTATTGTCATTTCTTTTTGTTATAATAATATGATGGTCCACATTTTCGATAACACTGAGGCATAATTAAGGATATTTGCCGTTAATGTGCTCATCCTTTAGCTCTTGAAATGTTGCTGGCTTATCGACGTACACCTTTTCTTTTAAATAACCCCAAAGAAAGAAGTCCAACGGTGTCAAATCACATGATCTTGACGGCCAATTAACATCGCCACAACGTGAGCTAACACGGCCAGTGAATTGTAGCGCAAAAGAGCCATCGTTTCATTAACTGTGTGACAAGTGGAACCGCCCTGCCGAAACCACATTTCGTCCACATCCATATTTTCCAATTCGGGCCAAAAAAAGTTTTTTATCATCTCACGATATCGAACACCATTCACAGCAACTGCCTGACTGGCATTTTTTGGAAAAAATAAGGCCCGATGATGCCGCCAGCCCATAAACCGCACCAAACAGTCACTCTTTGTGGGTGAATGTTTTTATCTACAATCACTCTTGGATTATCATTCGCCCAAATGAGGCAACTCTGCTTATTGACGAATCCACTGAGGTAAAAATGTGCCTTATCACTGAAGATGATTTTCTTCGAAAATTGATCATCCACTGTTGCCTAACTTGAACGCGTTGCTCGCTTGTGTATCTTTCCATGGTTCAAATTGAGTTAGTCTGAAATTGAGAAATATCAAATGAAATGCAGAAAAAAATTTGGCGTTTAGGTGTGGTTCACATTTAACACTACCGGGCTTTAAACAAACACACGAATGGCTAGATCATCTATGAATACTACGACCATCAATAATATATATAATTATTAATATTTCGAGCTGATGCAAACGGAATAAAAAATTTAGTGTGCCATCCACTCTTCGGTATAGGCTATACAATTTCCTAAACTTTGACACTTTTTCGAAATTAAGCCTTTATTGGTATTCACGACGCAAACAGGGCTTTACCGCTTTTATAGAATTTCTTCACGCAAATCGGCCTTTTGTACCTGTCCTCTGGTCGATTGCCCAAATTTTGCTCTGTTGTTCTTGGACCTGGTTGTTTCACAGAAGCTCTCCGAGGACGATTCTCTGTTACGGCAAACTTGTATCCACTCGCACAAGGGGTCTTGATCACTTTTTTTCCTTCAGGTCGATTTCGCCCATTTACGTCCAATGTGCTTGGGACAAGGTGTTATCCTGCCAAAAAATAGAACAAAAGTTTAAAGTTGGACAGCACGGCTACGTGATACCCTACATCACTGTGGCATTAAATACAAAATATATCAAATATCCGATTAAAATAAGTGACTTCTAGACAGACAGGGCCTCAAATCGTGTGGAACCTCTTATTGAAGGTATACATAAAAACATGGACCGATATGGAGCTGCAGGCCTTCAAATTGGGTCCAATTCACTGTAGTCCAATTTCACTAAAGTTTGATATAAGTGGTTCGTACTGTTTTATTCGAAATTTTGTCGAAATCAGATGTAATATGTGCCTTCAAGAGCTGAAGGGTCTGATATCGAAAAAGAAATATGATTCAAGTCTTAACCTGAACGGATTTGCACCATTTCGTCTTTGGTTCAAACTTGAACAATATGCTAAGTTTGCTACATGTACTGTGATTCCAACGACAACGACAGAGACGAGGCGACATCGCTCGATAGAATTAGGTGAAGGTTCTGAATCAATCGGTAAAATAAACAGAAGGTCTATAATCTTACCTTTTTGGTAAGATAAGCGATTTTCGAAGACCCTATGCTTCTTGTAGGAACTAAAGAAATCACTATATATATAAAGTATATATATTATCATCAGCAGTTAGTCCAAATAGCACAGTGAGGTGCAGGTATAAAAACGAAATGGTGAAGGGTGTAATGGAAAATTTCAACGAAGCCAATATCGGATCAAGGATCTTACATATTCCAGCTAATGTCGCTTCAATTAATTTAAATACTTTACTTGAGCTCCAATTCATAAGATTGACAAAACATTTATTGGTTTGTGTTAAATGTTTCATTGCTACTTGAGAAATTTTATTTTTATCTTCCTATAAACTTTTTTCCGTTTTCTTGTGGTGTATTGAAACAGGAGCGCTTTGAAATATGATTGCCTTGGCTGAAAACTGTGTGACGAAATAGGACGTAATTATCCTACTTCTAACCCAAATATTAAATTCTATAGGATTTGAGTGATTAGTCCTTTCTGACAGATTCTTAGCGTGGATATAATACAAGCCATTAACGTAAATCATTCTCACATGTCTAGTGAAAAGTACTAACCACATTTTACCCTTTCCCTTGTCGTTGCCTTCACCCAATACGACATTAAGTAGGACAGAACAAAAGCGGATATTCGTACAAAGTGACTAAAGGACGTAATGACGTGGCAGGCGACTCCGAAGTCAGTCATTTAGTCAAAATGCATTACATGCGTATCTCTTCGACGTGTGCTCAATCAAAATTATGACAAAACAAAATAAAACCTTAAAAACACACCTACACACACAAGGACACATCCACCCACCAAACATGACCCATACCATTGCAACACATGTCGACCACTCGGAGTACCACAGAAAGAAGTCAAGGCTTGTCACAAAAACGTATGAGACGTAGAAAGGCCTGTCCGCTCGTACGAACTTCCCCCTTACCGCTATTAAAGTGAAGTCATCGTCGTCATCAATATGACAAAAAGTATTACGGCGAAATAAGTGAAATATGAATGAATGTGAAGTACACTACAACGAGTACATCGTACGAGGGCGGTATTATAAGTTCGTGCACTTCGGAAGTTCGATAGATTCAAAAGTTGGATATGGATACAATTACAATTTTCGCTGTCAAAGTATATAATTAACATACCTATATCAAAGGCGGGTCAATTGAAATAGCCCTCCACGAAGTGGTAAGGTTCGTAGACCGCTCTATCCACCACAAGGAATATATGTACATAGAGAAAGGGACCTAAGGGTAAAAAATCAATTTTCACTTTTTTTTTTATGTGGACAACATCTGAGCATCGAATGAGACCGATACCATGCCCCAAAAGTGTTCCCTCCCAGAGATATGCGCGTTTTATGAAAGTGATGGTAAACCAAAGATACACGTATTTAAATCTTTGAAATGGCTCTCCTGAACAAAACTGGTTTTTACCCTTAGGTCCCTTTTTATTTTGCTCGTCACATATAAAGGTAGCCTTCCTCTTCGCCGTAGCTCTTTCAACCAACGACCAAGACATAATTATATGGACGGGCAACATGCTAAGGGGCAGAAGCTTGTCCCTTGGTTAGGAGCTGAAGGGAATAGAGATATAAGGGGAATGCCGGCATTACTGTAGGATCTAGTAATAATAGAAATCATGCATGATCTCAACAGAGAAGGCACCAAACTAACAGCGTATGCTGACCTTGTGGTGCTGCCGGACAGAGGCAAATTTCAGCCAACGATTAATGAGATTATGGAACGGTCACTGAGGAAACTCTCACGGTGGGCGAATGACAACGTACTTGGCCTCAATCCAAGTAAGACAGAGCTAGTTCTGTTCACAAGGAAAAGAAACCAAACTTAGAACGGGAAAACGCTGCAACTATCGAAAGAAGCAAAATACCTGGGCGTAATCCTAGACTCCAAACTTTTCTAGAACCGTTATGTAGAGGAGTGGGGAAAGAAGATTCTTTGCACCTTTAATACATGATGAAGGATGTTTGGCAAAAGAATGTAGTATTAAACCAAGGATAACACACTAGATGTTCCGCGCAATCATTACCGCAATTCTAACATATAAAGCAATGGCATGGTGGACTGCAATCGAAAGGAAGACAAACCCCAATATCCTTACCAAGATCCAGAGACCAGCAATTGTAGATATAACTGGGACATTGAGATCCATACCACAGGCGTAGCTGGAAGCCATACCAGATATTCAAAGCATAGACATCAACATGAAGAGATGCACAGCAAGACTCGCCCTACTTTTGAGGGAAACTGGAAGGTTTAATTAACGGGTAAGATGGCTTGATGTAGAGTCAGAATAACTGGCACTAAGGTTGATCCAAAAGAAACCCTTCAGGATAGATTTACCAACAAGAGAAGACTATGATACCGTAATATCAGAATATTAAATGTCAATCTTCACAGATAGTTCTTAAATGGAAGCAGGTATGAGATAAGGGGAGCTGCGCACATCTATAAGAGTCAAATGTTATTGAGTAAAACCAATATGGGACGAGCAAAATAGAAAGGGACCTAAGGGTAAAAACCAGTTTCGTTCAGGAGAGCCATTTTAAAGATTTAAATACGTGTATCTTTGGTGTACCATCACTTTTATAAAACGCGCATATCTCTGGGAGGGAACACTTTTGGGGCATGGGATCGGTCTTATTCGATGCTCAGATGTTGTCCACACCAAAAAAAAGAAGAAAAAAAGTGAAAATTGATTTTTTTTACCCTTAGGTCCCTTTCTCTTTGCGCTGTCACATATAAGAATTTGTTTTATTATGGGAAATATCTGTCGTTTTCTGTTCAAATTAATCAATTTTTCGGAAACTCTGTTTTCTATTAACATTTTCTCTTGCAATTCAGATGTTAAGGAAACTTGAGCATTTAATGTGTGGCTTCTTTAAAGGCATAATTTAAAATTTAAAGTATGCATTTCTGAGGACAATTTCAAAGCTTACATCGAACTCAATTAAAGCACCATGTAAAGTATTTGGTAAAAATATGACTGTATATAAGGCTTTTAGAGCGGCTGGAACAGAAATTAGCCAAGATCCTATAAGGTCACGGTTGGCAATTGTTGCCCATACTAGAGCATAAATCGGAAAAAAGCTGTATGATTGCCATTTCAAAAGAAATTGAAATTGGTCCATGACTGCAACATGTAAAATAAAGCTGTTGATCTATTTTTTGTTAAGGTTCGAACAGAATTGAGTTTTCTAACTTCCGCTCGATATTTTAAATTATTATAGTCTAAAACCCATTGAAATGAACACCCAAAACCCAAACAAATTTTATGACAATGCATTAATCGTATTATTATCAAAAAAACAACATAAATTTTAAATATTTTTTATTTTATTTTCTTCTTTTGGTTACATGTTGTACCGATATTAAAAAGCAGACGCTTGGCCGTACTTTTCGGTAGTCTCCATATAAATAAATTGCTTCAAGATTTTGAGTTCAATGAAGGATTGTCCAAAAATAAAACTCTTGCCTCAACATAAATGTAAAGGTTAATCTATAAGTTTGAAATTTGCTTTTATAGCTTAAAAACAAATTGATCTTATTAAAGAAAATTAAAAAAAGAATATTTTTGTGCAGTTATTTAGCTGCTTCTTTAATAAAGGATGGGGTTGCATTTCAAAAAGTGTTAATTTTAGGGTGCTAATAAATTGCAGTTTATCTTGATCTACTGTAAAAGCTGTGAAGAAAAATTATTCTCAAAACTAAGAGTAAATTGCACTAAAAATGCATTGAATGTATTACGGTACCAACTAGTCCTCAATTGTACAACAAAGGGTACAACTATACCACATTTTCCAACACTAATACAGACTACCTGTGACAATGTCAAAACAGCTTATGATTCAAAATGAAAACAATAAAATGACCACCCGTGTCTAGGGCTCTATAGGTCGATGTTCGACTAATCGATTAATCGACTTTTAGGTGTAAAAAATACAAAGTTATTAGAGGTATATTGCAGTGGCAACGTATGCCTAGTTTTAAAATACCTGCTTTCAAAAATGTTTGAAACTCATCCACAGCAATGAAGCAAGTCGTTGAGTACAGTATAACTAAAATTATTTTTTTTTATTCCAAAATATTGCAAATGTCGACTTTATTCCTTGGGTTTTTTGTAATTAAGTTTTTAGTATAAAGTATAACCTACCCGGTACATACTGATGCGGAACTACTTTTTAATACCACTTTAGACCCTTATTTTTATTTAGTTTTGACATTTAGTCTTGGATTCCAACTGGCGTTATGGCGGATAATTTCATCAGATTTCAATAAAAATTGTTTCTTCATTATTTCGTGCACTGGACAATGTTTTTTAAATATCGACCGGATCGGCTTATTAGTTGATAAAATTATGTCACCTGAATTTTGATGTGATCGACTTAAAAAACAAAATAAGTTACGTGACAATCGTTCGCAGATAAGAGGAAACACTCGTCAAAATAACTGGATCCGACTTTGTTTTGATATAGCTCCGATCAAATGTAGCACCCGACATTAAGATCAACCGACCATAGAGTGGCAAAGTCCAATGAAATTTGATTTGTGGCACTACATTGCGCACAATATAAGCGGCGTTGAAAATCGGCCAGAATGCTTCAGTTCTGTATATAGATAGTCCCATACAAATGTACCTGCTGATTTTGAGGTTTCCCGACCATAGAGCGAGAAATGATATAAGGTTTAAAGATTGAAATTGGGTGTGACATTTTGAACTTGTGCCAGACTTGTACTACATGATCAATATACTTTTCTCCTCCAGGAAAAATCTATTTAATTATTTTCTTAATTATGTGAAACCAACAATACCAAGATATTACTATGGAATTTTTATTTAAACGGGTTCTTAGAAGTATAGCGAAAGTATCCTAGTCTTGGTTAACCCTATTCGTTTCTATTGTATGAATTTCTTCTGACAGTTATCTCAATAACACGTTTGTAGATTGACAACTTTTTATGATGATGTAATATTTAAATTTCTTATCAGCAACGATACCCTCAATAAAGGTCTCCTTAGGAGGAACTTGAAAAAACACTGAAAACGTACTCCTGCGGCCGGTAAAAGTAACGAAAGCACAGGCAATGCACCAGTCTTCAAATGCTTTGCCAGTACTAATTTTTAAAAATTGCCACATCTATGAAAAAGTCAATAATCTTTTACCAAACTCGATTCGAAAGCACCTCCTTACGTTCTTTATTTTCAGCATATCCCTAGCACTCTAACACACAGCCGGTCAAGATTAAATTGATGTTATAATTTTCGACGCTTCTCCAGTATCAGATTTTTAGTAATCGAACAGTTTTCAGCACGTTGTATGGAGGTGGGTCAGCGGTTTGCATTTTTCTACCATAGTCCACTTGCAGATCATCTAGACTGAAAAGTTCCCTAACTGAGAACATCATCCTCGTATATTTTGCCACAACATGAAGTAGATGAGCGCACTCGTCGCTCTCGTATGTATGGATGTCCATCACCATGAATGGGGATGTCCGTACGTAAGGTGTAATTATGCGACGACTTGAATGACATCGTTGGTAGTCGTAGTACTCATACGTACATCGAACACCCCGAGAGCGATGAAACTGAAACAAAATGTACGACGGAATTGCGTGCAATGAACCCATTGACAAAATGACTACAAAAAGGACAAAAGAGTTGGCAAACACAATGAATGACAACAGCGGCAAGGACGACAACTACGACCAGCTAAGAATACAACAAGGAAATTATAATAAAAAATAAACACAATAAAATAAGTCTAAAAACAAAACTGAAATATTCGTACATGCCGGAGTGTGGTGTACTGGCAACCGAGGACCATTAATAACAACCCTCAACCGGGGACAAACAAAAAAGTGTAGGCTTAAATTAATTCCCAACAACAAAAACAACACCACAGTCAAACAAAAGTTAATTACACTCATCAAACAACATTAGTCAAAATAATTAGGCCCAGTCCAGAAAAAGGGTTTACTCTACAACTTGTACGAAGGAGAAGGAGAGGGCGAAAAATCTTTTTTGTTTCGGTAACACCACACATAAATAAAGGGACCCTCTGTGGAAACTCCACAAGGAGATCTTTCCTCCGATTTAATTTACATTATCCTGTGTTGACGTTTTGCTTTGTTTTTTTGACACACTAAAGGTGAGGTCTGCTATTTTTGCTGTTGTTTTCACTTTTACCAATTTTAGAGGAAACTTTGTTGTTACTTCGCACCTTTTTCCGGTTTCCGTTTTGACGTTGTGCTTTTATTTGTTTTTCTTTTAAGTGCAAACACACACACGCACAGTAATTGCAACGCTGTGCCATTCACTTCCCATGGCCCAGCAGGTCATGTGGACTAAATTAAAAAAACACACCGAATGAGAAGAAGAGAACGTAGAAACAAAAAGAAATCAATTTTGCTTTTGTTTATTTTGTTCGTTATTTCCATTGACTTCCTGTGACAATTATGGCATTGACTGGGACGACGATGATGATGACGATTCCGATATCCTTGTACAGGAGCACGAGCTTGCCGTTCAGTTGAACCTTAAACTCAAGCGGGCTCAGTAACGGTTTTCTGCTTAATTTATGATCCGACGTTTTCCGGGGGTTGCGCATAACGAAAACTTTCAATTTATTCCTTTCTAAAGATTTCTGATATATTTTTATGCCCAGGTATTTTAATTTTATCAGTCAGCTTGATGACTCTCGAGATTCTTCAAACGTTGGAATCTACGTCTTTCTCGTGAAGAGGCATACCTCGGTTTTATCTGGGCTAAGGTTAATGCCCCTTGGTTAAGCCAAGTTGAGTGACAATGCATCTGAGGCCATTCTACATAAGGTATTTGAGTGACTGCGCCTAATAAAGCGTCTGCATAGCAGGCGGCTCTAAATTCATCTTTGGTTAAGATCCCTCCCGAAGATCCTGCAGCTTTAGAAACCACAAATTAACAATTTAGTGAGCTACGAATATTTAATTCTATTGAAACTGCACTAAATCGATTTTAATATAGACCCCATACAAAGGTCCTTTCCGATTTAAAAATTTGATTCTAAGGAAATTTCACACAGTGTTACGAGCGACAAATATCCAACACTGGGGATCATTCAGCCATATTAGTCCATGTTTTTAAATTAAAGGTCTGCAATTGTAGAAGCCGCAAGTTGAATTCGGTCGTGCTTACATAGCGCGTGGTATGTTATGAGCGGTCAATCTAAAGGTGTTTTTTCAAAATAAATAAATCAAATAAAATGTAGAATATTTGTGGTTCATTCCAAAGGACATTTTATGCCATTTGTTTTTTGAATATAATTTCCTTTAAATGTTGGCCGCAACTCCGCTTCAGGGTATCCATTCTGGTGGTCCAATTTTGGATGACTTGTTCGATCATTTCGACCGGTATGGTATTAATGACAAGCGTAATGTTGGCTTCCAAAACCTGAATCGCAGCTGGTTTGTCAGTATATACTTTGGACTTTACGTAACCCCAAAGAAAAATGTCTAGAGGTGTGATATCTCTCGATCTAGGCGTCCATTTCACCTGTCTGTTCTCTGGGTATAATGACACCTCTTAAACCTATTCTTGTTGCTCTTCAGCCCAAATGCTGCAATCTTGTTTATTGACTTTGCCATTGAGCCAGAAATGGGTGTTTGTGATCTGGCATCGTCTTGTTGATACCACATGTTAATCAAGCCCAAAGAATGCAGTTCTGGCGTTAAAAAGTTTTCAATCATATCACAATATCGCTCCCCATTGACAGTTACCGTTTCGCCGTTTTTATTTTTATAGAAGTTAGGTCCAATGATTCCTCCTGACCAAATTGCACACCATACTATTCTGTTATTTCACATTTCAATTTAAATGAAAATGTGCCTCTTCACTCATTATGATTTTTTATGAAAATCGGGGTTATCATGGACGAGCTGTAACATCCTATTGGCATATGTACGGCAGCTTAAATGGTCTTATCGAAGAACATCTTACGTCAACTGCTTCTCAAATGCAAATCCTTGTGCAAAATTGTGGCCAAAGTTGTTCTTTGAAGACCAAGCTCCTGAGCACGGCGTCGAATTGAGGTTGATGGATTGTTTTGAAGATTTTCTTGAGCAGCAGTAATATTTTAAGCCGATCGTGCAGTACGTTGTGGTCCATACTAGGGCCTATCAGCTACAAACCCTCTTTCTTCGAATCATTCATTACACGATAAATAGTGCGTTCTGTTGGCACGTTGTTTCTTCCAAAATTTGCACGAAACTTTCTTATCGTCACAGAAATCGATAAATGATTTTGATAAAATATTTTAGCGATTAAAACACGTTGGTTTATCCAATATTTATCCATACTTAATTTGCCGCGTCTCTACTTCACGACTGCCAAATATGAACTTTCAAGACTAATGTTTACCAAAATGGCGGCAAAACAAAGTTGTGTACCTTCCCGGCGGACACCCTATAGAAAATAATAAATGAAAAATGACCGGAAATCCCAGGATTTTCCGGGCGGATATTCTCGTGATAGAAAATTTATATGTAAGGTAAATTCAAGTTTAAAGGAAACATTTTAGACCTTTAGCCAGAATAGGTGTCGCGCAGTACAGCACCGAAGTTGGCTGAATGTAATTTATAATAATAATAAACAAAACAAAAACATATTTAATAAGAATTGGTAGGACCCAATGTGCAACGCATGTATAAATACATGTACAACAAACCCACTCTCTGCTTTTGCATCTGTGGTTTTCCTCGAAAGCCGATGCGAAACGGAATTGGTGGAAATGATATTGCGCTATGATGATTGCTCTTCGCACAGTTCGAAGACTATACGCAAAGGGTAATTCTCATTAATATTAATGGGACTCGCGTATAAGTCATTTGAGTTGTAGCAGAAGTAATCGTTGCCAAAGACTGCAGAAGAAAAACATTTGCGGGTTTAGAAACAGTTTGCTCTACAACCGCAGCCAATACATTTCACCAATTTTTTAGTTGATTCTGAAAATCAAACAGAAAAAAAACTATTAAATCTAATAATGATAAAATACCGAATAAAGGTAAACAAAACAAAAACATATAAAATTCATAATGTTTGCCAAAACGACAGTTTTTATCCGATTTCCATGATATTTGGCTTTTTGGAAAGAGAAGAAAAAATAACTTTTTTGAAATAACTCGTAAACAATTTCAATTTTTTGCGAGTTTGGTCACGGCGCCTTAAAGGTTTTTTGAAAACTTAGCAGCCATATCAGTACGTTTTTACTTGTGCGCGCACAAAATTGGCGCTTCGAGAACTTATAGTCTGAATATTTTTTTTTTACCTCGTTTGTTTTATTTCGGTCTGTTGCTTTTACACATTTGAACAGCGATTAGGCGTCTCAACACCTCTTGCATCTATATTAAAATAGAAGACAAGTTTTTAACAAAATGGCAAAGTGACATTGATTTTCGTGGCTGCACACTACTTTTATCATGATTTCGGGTCCGTGACAACCCTTTTCAGAAAGCCTTGCTGCAATTGTTGAAAGTAAAACCGAACTCTATAAGGCCAGGCTCTCCCCAAACGAATGAGAACTACTGTTGTAAACCTTACTTGTCAAGTTTTCCTCACACAATTGCCCACGAAAATACAACTCACTCTTTTTTATGAAACTTTTCTATTTTCTTTTGCACCGGGTGATCGAAAAATAAGACGTGAATTTTGTATTTGTCCCAAAAAGTCATCTTCGCAAAACGTATAAACTTTGTAAGTTTATTGAACAGGGATTAAACCAGCTCAAGACCTCTTGCTTCTATATATAAATAGAAGACAAGTTTTTAACAAAATGGCAAAGTGACATCGATATAAGTTTATTTTTGAAAAGCAAAACTCTGCGCTTGAAAAGCAAACCCTCTTATTAAAACAAAATAATAAGATTTCAATTGAAAACTCAAACAATTTTAACGTTGGACTACTTTCAAATTTTTACTCTAAGATTTGTGGAATTATCGTTTTGAGTATACGTGATACGGAAACGATTCATGCTTAGTCAAATTAGTTGTATCCCGATAAAATGGCACACCAAATTAAGCACATGGTGGCCGTTTAATCGTTATCGGCAAATAACACGTCTAACATAAGACAACGTTTATATTCGGACTATGAGAAGGAAAATTAAATCGAATCAAGAGAGGCAAATAAATCACTTCATTGTCTATTTAAGCTTTCCTTATGCACTGCGAAGCCGTTTCTATGTGCAAACTTGAGCTTGTAAAAATGCTGGTATACCAAATCCGAGCCGGGTTCGATACAACTCTTGAAATTTGCCAACACCCATGGCCCAGCTCATAAAATATGCGTCTAATTTGGCCGTTTTTCATTCGACTCGTGAATTTAATGTTTGCCACTTCTGCCGATTTTTATCCTCGTGTTTTTAATGTTTCACGTTTCTCCAATCCTGGGGGAAATCAATACACAAACAACGACACACTGTGACGTGACACAAGGATATTAACATGACACACACACAGCAATCACACCGCACCCCTCATCGTCCACCCAACCAGGCGGCAATAAAAATGACCGTCAGCGAAAGCAACAACGAACTGCCAGACTTCATGCAGATGAGCCCCGGAACAGATATAAAACAGCGGGCTTGGCGGTCTATCTGCTCAGATGTTGCCATGGGTTTGGTTAAGCGATTTTCATTTCATTTTCGACCGCGTTTATGCAACAACATTCGCGTCCACACGCTACAACAGGATATTTGCGCTAAAGTGAAACGGAAGTCAATTGAACTTTCCACGTTTCTCACATGTGCTCCGAGTTCGCCTGCCGTTCGTTGTGTCTTGCTGTTGTCGTTGTTGTTGCTTATACTCTCACGTGTTATGTCCGTATTAATTATTGCTGGACGAATTCGTGGGTGGATTCGCTGCGAGCGTAGTCCACATCAGCCACGAGTGGCCAGCACCAGCCGAACATAATGTTGCATTCATGTCCAATAGTTTGACTTTTTGTTGCCGGCTACGCTGAGTGTCCTTTGGTGGGCATTGCGTGCGAGGATGACCTTACGATGACACCATCAGATAAGTTCGCATAAAACTTCTTACGTGCGCTACATTTTATGTTGTTGTGGTGGGCCTTTGCCCACGTGAACTATTTAGGGGAAATTTGCGTACGTTTGAAGTGTTTCACGATTTAAAGTTTCGGAAGGCACGGACACATGTTAGAACTAGTAAAAAAAAAGCTAAAGTCGGGCTTGGCTGACTATATTACACCCTGCACTCCTGGTTGTTCAGAAAAGCCAACTGAAAATATGTTTTTGAACCCAATTTATCCAGAATTCCAAGATAAGTTGTAATATGTGTCTTCTAGAGCGAAAAACAAAAAACTGGATAAACATATGTATGGGAGTTATATCAAAATCTCAACTGTTTTTCCTTAATTTCAACAGCGTACTTCTTGGCCCATAAAACTTTCTTATGCTTAGTTTCAATATTGGATTTAAGATGTGGCCGCCGCGGAGTGGTGCAGAGTTCGCTCAAGAAAAGACAATTAATTTGGGTCGTTGCTTAGTCGTATTGGAGTGCAATCGACTGGTGTATTCTTCTGTAATGATGGTTTTCTAGATCATACGAATTATTTTTCATATTTGCATTGCACAACGAAGTCTGCTTGTGCTAAAAATAACAGAGTTTTATTTGTGGTTCAATGAAATAAGGCTTAATAACTGTGATATAGTGACACTTTAAAGTAAGATCGTAGATAGAAAGATGCCTGATCCACATTGTGGATAGATTTGAACACTCTTAAGCGCCCTTCTCGTTAAGCAGATTCTATCTGTATTGTTTCTAAATTCGAAATTATATCTGTTAAAATGATAGAGCGTATAATCACTTTGTCATAACGTTTGAAACCCCTCGAAATACTGGTCGGAGACCCCACAAAGTACATATGGCCTAAATCGTCTTAAAATTCTATGATCATCTAGCCATGTCCGAACTACAGGAGGCTGAAATTTTGGACAAGCATGTATTGATGGAGTGAAACGGTTGGGATTGAAAATGGCTCAGATCGGTCTAGAGGTAAAAATTTCTCCCACACAAGGACTAAGTCAACCTTTAGGAAAATAACTTTATATATAAGGTGATCAATCTAAAGGTATTTTTTTAAAATAAATAAACAATTCAAAAAATCAAATAAAATATAGAATATTTGTGGTTCGTTTAGCTCGTTTGCTTTATTTCGGTCTGTTGCTTTACACATTGAACAGGGATTAACCGGCTCAAGACCTCATGCTTCTATATTTAAATAGATGACCAGTTTTTAACAAAAATGGCAAAGTGACATTGATTTTCGTGGCTGCACACTGCTTTTTATCATGATTTCGGGTCCGTGACAACCCGCAGTGTGCAGCCACGAAAATCAATGTCACTTTGCGATTTTTGTTTAAAACTTGTCTTCTATTTAATTATAGAAGCAAGAGGTCTTGAGCCGGTTAATCCCTGTTCAATTTGTGGTTCTTTCGAAAGGACATTTTATGCCACTTATTTTTTGAATATAATTTCCTTTTAATGTTGGCCGCAACTAAGTCTCAGGGTGTCCATTCTGGGGGTCCAATTTTGGATTTCGACCGGTATGGCTTAAATGACACTCGTAATGTTGGCTTCCAAAACCTGAATCGTAGCTGGTTTGTCAGCATAGACTTTGGACTTTACGTAACCCCAAAGAAAAATGTGATATCACTCGATCTAGATGGGTGGCCAACTCACCTGTCCAAAACGTGAAATTAGCTGCTTTTAGAAATGACCTCTCAATAGCATCTGTATGGAAAGTGTCACCGTCCTGTTGGAATCAAGTGTCGTCAAGATTACGGGCTTCAATTTCAGGTAGCATAAAGATTGATATCAAGGCGCGACAGCGAGCCCCATTGACGGTTACGTTCCGACCATCAGCATTTTTGAAAAAATATCGACCGATTATTCCACTAGTCCATAAACCGCACCAGACCATGGTTTTCTCTGGGTAAAATGGCACCTCTTGAACCTCTTATGGTTGCCCTTCAGCCAAAATGCGCCAATTATGTTTATTGACGTTGTCGTTGAGCCAGAAATGTGCCTCATCACTGAACAAAATAGTGGTCGAAAACAGTTTCTCAACGAACGCTCATTTCCATTATACAGTTGCACAATTTTGAGACGTTGTTTCGGTGTAAGCCTTTCCATGATGAAATGGCAAACAATACTGAAAAGAAGAAAAAAATAAAGTTGAACACAACTCACTCGAAATCTGTGAGAAAGACTATTGAAAAAATTCCTCAAGATGGATTACCCGTTAGTATTTTTAGGGTTTTTTGCTTACGTATCGCCAACTCCGATCGTTTCGATATTTTCACATTATGTTACGGTTGGCAAGATCTAAGGTGCATAATCATGTGATTGGATAAGGGGCATGGCACTCACACTAATCATACCAATAATAGTTCTCACAAACTGTTAGAGGTATGACGATGATACTTGGAACATATGAAATTTACATATAAAAAGTGGCATCCATGGCCAAGGAAGGTATTGGACCGATTGTTATAAAATTTTAAGAAACTGAAATCAATGTCTTGGGAAATGTTATTGGCTATTTTGGGTTAAAATTCGACACTGGGGCGTGGTACTGCCCACACTATCCTGAACTTAGAAATACCATATCTCGTGAACCAATAACGATATGACATTCACATTCACAAGCGCCAAAATTCCAAAATTGGCATAAGGGCAGATTCTCGGATCGTGAATGAGTTTCTGATTTTTCTGTTAAACATAGAATACCCATCACCTGTAACTGACTGAAAACGTTGAGCAAAATGGTCACATCTACCTTTTTTAGCGTGTTTCGTGGTCAAAAAGCAAAATATCTCAAAACTACTTAAATGTTGACTTTCTTTCTCAGGTGGGCAGAATAGTCGTCAGTATATATGATGTTGGTATGGAGAGAAACACAACCTGGTGGAAAAGCGGCCGACGACACGTCCCCTTGAAATTTTTTTCATATTGGATTGAATCCATGCTGGAGCCTATACAAGTTGATTCGTTCACGACTGCGTATTTCGTTCACCAGCGTATTTCTTCTCGAGAATGCAAGTAGTTTGAAGCGTTTGAAAATTTTCGATTGGTGGTCGGGGGCAACTAGGGTAAAATTGTTAAGTTCTGAACCAGTGTGTTCAGGTGTTTGTATGGATATACCTACCTTTTACCTTTCCAAAATTACCTAAACAAAGCCCTGAGGTCCTACTGTTCCAAAGTTATGACTAAGGGTTGCTATATATACTTCTGGCCTAGACAACACTAAGTGTTGTCTGGCGCCATCTGACATTTCCATTGAAAAGTTTGACATTTTTTAGCATAAACGTTCCAGAACGTTTTGACGTACGACCATCATTTGTATTGTTTATAGTAACTTGAAAAAATAAATTTGGCAAAATTTGGAATTAACTGGTGAACATTTTCGTGCGATCATTTTTTACAACTTTCAACGTGGATTATCACGACAAGAGTTCATCGATCGATCTTTGTATGGCGATGAAGCACCATCGTATAGCATTGTGAAAAACTGGTTTAATGAATTCAATCGTGGACGACGCTCGCTCAAAGACGACGGTGGTGAAGGTCATCCAAAAACGACCGTTGTGCCAGAGAACATTGATGCCGTGCGTTAACTGATAATGCAAGATTGTCATGTGACATACTGTGAGATAGAGGCATCCTTGGGCATATCTTCCACCAGCATACATCCAACCGTAAAATAAGTTTGTTCCCGTTGGATCCCACACAATTTGACAATCGCTCAAAAAAAGGCTCGTGTCGATTGGTGCAAAAAAATTTTGAAAAATACGATCGCTTTAAAAGACTTTTATTTGATCGTCACAGGTGACGAATCATGGATCTATGCGTATGAGTCCAAAACAAAACAGCAATCGACCGTGTGTGTCTTTGAAGACGAGCCAAATCCAACGAAAGTTGTTCGTGGAAGAAGCACTTTGAAGCAAATGGTCGCCTGTTTCTACGGCAAAAGTGTTCATGTGGCGACTGTTGCGCTTGAGCAACGTAGGACGGTCAATTCTGAGTGGTACACCACAATTTGTTTGCCTTAAGTCTTCAGAGAAATTCGAAAAACGAATAAGAGAAGACGAATCATTGTGCACCATGACAATGCGAGCTCTCACACATCGGCTCAAACCAGCGCCTTTTTGACCGGCCAAAACGTCGAATTGATGGGTCATTCGCCGTACAGCCCTGACTTGGCACCCAATGACTTCTTTTCATTCCCGCACATCAAGAAAAAAATGCATGGTCAACGATTTTCGTCGCCAGAAGATGCTGTTTAAGCGTGCAAAAACAATGTTTTGGAGGTGTCTCAATCGCAGTGGACAAAGTCGACAGTTGGTTTGAGCGCATGCATAAGTGTAGAAATCATGCTGGAGAATACTTTGAAAAACAATAAAACCATTTTTGATGATAAATTTTTGAATTTTCTTTATTAGGCTAGAAATATATATAGCAGACCTCTATTTGGGTAAAATGGAAAAAAAATCACTGGTTCAGAATTTAGCAAATGTAGAATTACACGTGTTTTCTCTGGACAAGCTGCTGCTCTTCGCAATAAATTACTAAATACCTGCCAATACCTGTCATCCTTACAATTCCAGCGATGTCAGGACTCAATGTTGGGTTGACTGTTGTAGTCATGCCATGTACGGAAAATCGGGA
The DNA here is from genome assembly GCA_963513945.1 of Hydrotaea diabolus. NCBI lineage: Eukaryota > Metazoa > Arthropoda > Insecta > Diptera > Muscidae > Hydrotaea > Hydrotaea diabolus. Next base: position 113,367,343 of record OY740717.1, read on the forward strand.
GGAATATTTGTATGTTAGCTGTATCAAAACATGAATCGATGTAGACTTCAGACTACATCAATTGGTTTCATTCTTGTGTCGAACCTATAAAGATTCGTCAAGACCGAAAATATTATCAACGCTAATATTTTGTCAGCAGTAGGTACGATAACATCGCACTGCCAGCGACCATTCGTTAAAAATCATAGCTCCTTTTCAGTGTAAAGCAACTAAAGCGTGCTCTTCTCACAGATTCAAGTGAGGATTAAGCGGAGACATGAGCCCCACATCATCACCTCCAGAAGTGATTTCTCTTAAAGTAAATATTTTGGTCCACATATATATTCCCGACATTGCGAACCATCTAAGTTCGATTTAAACTTGAAAAGTTTTAATCAATAGAACTGTGAACAAATACTAGATTTCCTGAATGGTTTTATCCCAGTCACAGACTGAAAAACATTGAAGCATATTCGCTTAAACATTTCCACACTCCAGCAGACGGTTTAAATTAAGAAAAATTCCTTCCGCCATCCTTCTCAAACTTGTTTGTCCTCTGTTGGAAATGATGGAAAGATTGTGTGCAATTTTGTTTAATTCAGCCATATGGACTTTAATTCGAAAAAAAACACTCGCACACACACAACGAAACAAAATGAATCGAAAAGAAAAGAAGGCAAAAAGCTCTCGAGGGTGGAATCAAGCAAATAATACGGATACGGTTACGCTCAAGTACTTTAATAAAGTCGACGTGTACACACATACACACAGCCAGCAGTACACCAACGTTAATTTGTTGTTTTTTGTGTTGTCGCTGCTGCGGACGCCGCTGCTGTTGTTGTTGTCGTTATTGTCGTTGCTGTCGTATTGTTCATCATGTGACAGATTGAAATCACTCGACTTGAATAAAATGTGACAGTGATAATGAAAGTACATATGGGACATTTTATGGCAAATATCCAAAGGACATTCTGCGCGAATTGTGGAAACACCTGGCGCTTGTTTTCGGAAATCGGTTGAAGCACAGGTTACCGACTGCGGTGTGCGCCAATATCACACAAGAAATCCAAGGAGAAATCGAGAGTAAAACATCTAATATTTTTCTTGTAATTCTTAAAGACATGCAGAATGAGAACAGTTAGTATTGAAAGTTTTTCTAATTGTTATATTTCGTGTAAAGAAGCTGCCGAAATTCCGGAAGAAGAGAAAAACCGATCAACATCATGGCTTCCGTGTGTAGGTAACTTTACGAACGATGAAAATGTTTTAATTTGAGTACACTCTTTAGGACCACCACATGGTAGAGAATGTAGTGAAGTTTTGGAAATAAAAGTATAGTTGCTGATAAAAAAACAAGAATATCCATTTGGCGCCAATCATTCCAAATAGAAATTGTAGAAGACTTAACCCGTTTAAATCAGTGGTTGATCTGGGACCTACAGCTGTAGATAATGTATAAAAGCCGGATTGTTATAGACAACAGCCGGATTGTTATAGACAACTGTCGGGAGTTCGCTATTTGCTCTGCATTGTTGGTTGGATTCGAGAATTTGGCCAAAAATTAATCTTCTGTGCGTAGAGAGTGACTTCTTTTGGTATACCAACAAAAAAAAAAAATAAACAAACACGATACAGTGCATGGTTGTTGTTCATTATAAGAAACAACAACAATCGGAAGGCAGCGTAAGGGATTTTTATTGTGTTTAATTTGTTCGGTGAAATACTCTACTGTCAACTAGTTCTCGTTTATTTAAAATCAGCTTGAACTTAAGTACTCGTATATGTGAAGCGCAAAATAGAAAGGGACCTAAGGGTAAAAACCAGTTTTGTTCAGGAGAGCAATTCTAAAGATTTAAATAGTGTATCTTTGGTGTACCATCACTACATATCTCTGGAAGGGAACACTTTTGGGGCATGGGATCGGTCTCATTCGATGCTCAGATGTTGTCCACATCAAAAAAAAAGTGAAAATTGATTTTTTACCCTTAGGTCCCTTTCTCTATGCGCTGTCACATATAGCAATTGATCATGGTAAAGAAGCATTTACCCCACAGCGTGCAACTAAAAGTCTTTTCGACTGCCGTTTGAATATACAGGGTAGACCAAAAGTTACCGTGCGGTCAAAAACTTTAATAACTTTTTCGTTTATTATTTTTTTATATTTCTTTTCTTAGATTATATAATATACAAATTGCAAATTTTGGCCTTGAGTTTAAGGATTGTCTCGGACTTGTTTACATATACTCGCTCCTTGAAATAACCGCAAAGAAAATAGTCGGGTGCTGACAAATCTGGCGATCGCGCTGGTCAAATGATTTCCGAATTTCTGGAAATTATTCGCTCTTCAAAATTTTGACTTAAAGGTGTCATTGTGTCTCGGGCAGAGTGGGCAGTGGCTTCGTCCTGCTGTAACCACATCTCTCGTCTGTTTTCAAGAGCAGGACGTAAAAAGTAGTATATTATAAAACGATACCGAACTCCATTTACGGTTACAGCACTTCCATCTTCATTCTCGAAGGAGTAAGGCCTAATGATATTTGCAGATATGATCCCACACCATACTGTACTCCTAATGGGGTGCAATTGGCGTTGATGAATGGCTCTTGGATTTGCAGAACCCCAGAACCAACGGCTGTTCTGGTCATTCCAATGAAAATGAGCTTCATCACTTATGCGTTTGCATTAAAATAATTGACCGCTGATTTAAATAAAAAAAGTAAAATTCTATTATTCTGGTCCTTTGTTCAGTTGTGAATCTCTCCATTATTTATTCTCCAAGTGTTATTTATATAATCTGAAAAAAATATGTAACCGAAAGCGCTATTAAATTTTTAAACCCCATGGTAACTTTTGGCACACCCTGCAGTTATGTTTCTTTAATGAAATGTTTAATACAACATGTCCTCACATCTGGATTTGAACTAATTAAAATGTAATTTAAATTTAATTGCTTCATTAAAAGTATCTATTGCTGAATAACAACATGGTTGGTTGCTTGTAAATCATACTGCGGTTGTGAGGGTCATAATATAGTTGTATGTGAAAGATAATGTGGTTGCGAGGATCATATTATGGATTTAGGTATCATAGTATTGTTGAGTGTGACTAATAATATGGTTGTGGGGATCATAATATGATGTGTGTGGATCATACTATTGTTGTGAACGTCATAATATTGTTGTCCACAATCATATACCCAACAATTATCCCTACCATACTTTTTTCTGCGTGTATGAGCGACCAGTACCCGTCCGTGTCCTGTCACATTGGACTGTATCGGTTCATGTTTTCGAATGACCCTCACACAAAGGTGGAGCTGACCAATTGGTATTGCCGACACGACTGATAACTTTGAGTACCGAACTTGGAGTGAATAAAATTGATTGTCGAGTGGGCTGGCGCCATCTTGTTATATCCTCCAAAAGTCAATGTCTTCAATCTTCTACCAGAAATCTCAATCTCGTCGCAGTCAGTCAAAATGAAAGTTATAGCAGCATTTTCAAAAAAAAAAATGACCAATGATGCCGCTGCTCTAAAATCTGCTCCAAACTGTCAATTTCTAAAAATGCATTGGCTTCTTGACATTTACATGCAGGGTTTTTGATTCCCTACACGCGGCACTTTTGCTTGCTTGCATAGCCGCCGAGATAAAAGCGCGCTTCGTCCAAAAAAAGATTTTCGGACAAAATCGATGTTCCTGGATTGAGTAGCAATCTCTAGGCTACGGCAATTACGAACTGGCCAGTACGCAGCGAACGATGCCAGAGACCATGAGTACGAGTAGTTGTGTCCCCAATCATGTCAGTCTTAAGAACATTTCGTTTCAGTTATTAGGTTTATTAGTACAAAGAACTCTGTACCATCATATTAATTATCAACTATACTATAGTTATACAAACAGAGAACAGATTTGTTGCCACAACCAAATTTTTGTTGGGTATAGGGCACTTTTTAGTAGTGCGAAGTGACAGTATCGATTAATGAGTCAAAGTATCAGTAACCCTAACTAATTAGGATGATTAGTATAACTTAATTTGTACATGTATTGGTTGTTGTTATTGATTATTGGTTATAAGAAATATTTGAATTCGATTATCATTACCACGAGCATTTGTTAACTGGACCAATTATCTGAACGATATTAGAAAGTTTTTTTTTAAATTTCTATATTTAACGATTTGAAAATATACTAATTGTTTTTTACATTCAAATCTAATAAAGTTTGTATGCACAAGGTTCTATTTTATGCATCGAATCGGTACGTGGGTCAAAAAAACTATACTTTTGTTTAAAGCTGATAAACTATTTATATTAAGTAAGGTGGAATTTAAAACAAATAAATATTTGCGGCCACTTAAGAGTAATGTGACACAAAATACCTCAAATAAATTGTTGAAATCTTGGAAAATTTAAATACTTAAATATATATATTTTGTCATATTTTGTCGGTTATTTTAAAACAATAAGGGGAAAAAATTAGTTTAAAAAATCACCCTCTGTGTCGATTTCGGTTTCCATTCTGAAAACAACAAATTTATTATGTTATTTTTTTTTGCAAAAAGGACGTTGGTTCCAATTTATCTAGACGATAATCAGATTTTGTTTTAGACGATCTATACTAAATAATAATAGTAGTAGTTGAGTTGTACACGGCCATTTTTAAACACATGTAGACAATTTCATAAAAAAGCACACGCCTAGCTGAAATTAATTTTACAACTCTTCTTCACTTTTAAGATAAAATGATGAAAGGACTCTGCTGTCTTAAAGATAGTATAAGTATGCTAAAATATTCTAAGTATTCTACGTAATTCTCATCACGAAATCTATTATAATTATCATATTTATTCGCAAGTAATTAATGAAAAATGTAAGCGAACGCTGTTGTTTTCGTAGAAAATACTATTTATTTCGTAGCAGTTAGCGTGGGTTGTTTGGCCTTTTAGGTCATACTGTCAAATGTGTAAATTACTAAATCCACCATAAGGTAGAGTGCCTACAGGAATTAAATCGATATTCAGAATTCAATGATTTGTCATTTTAAAAAGAGTTAGTAGATTTTTACGAACAGGGAAACCCAAATAAGGCTGAAAGGTTAAAAATATTCAAAACTCTTTTGTTTATATATTTTTTTCTTTCGAAGTTTATGAAGTGTTTTATAAAGATTTATGTACAGCAACGCGTCAAAATTTTAGAGTTTTAATATTCTTCTGGTAAGTCTATTATCTTAACTCGACGAAATTGTCGACATCATTTTAATGTCAGAACAGCATACGGTAACAACATAATTAGGAACTTAGTCTCCCCTTTTGAAGAACTGGAATCAGTCACAGAATCCAAGGTTGTTAAATCGGCGTCAATTACACCCCTCCAGATGTTTGGTGCCGTGATATGATTGAAAAAGTTATCGGTCTTCATTTTTTTGCAACTCAAGAGGGTCAACCGGAAAACATCAACGGGGCTCTGTATAGGACTTATTTTGTCCACCCAGATACTTGTGCTTTCTTATATGGCCTGAAAATATCTTTGGCGTCTGCATATGCGAGTACCAGTGTTTTCATACCCTACACACACCAAGAATACGGATCGAATCAGAATCACTTTTTGATTCCATTGAGTAATATCCGTCCGTCCGAAAGTCCATCTCTCGTTGTGTTTAAAGTACAGGTCGCAATTATTAACTAATTTCGATGAAAATTGGTACAGGGTGGAGCGCGGAGGTTTGCTTTTTTGCACTGCAGGCTATGGCGGCACAGTTGGTCGAAGAGAGTGGAGAGTGTACGTGGCTTATAGTGGCTGACGGTCGATTTGTTTCGTCTGCCTTTCAGTTGCCATCAAGCGTTTGACACGAGAGGTAAGGTCATTTTGTGTTGAAGCGTATTTTTCAAATGCGCACTCGATCATTGCAGTGCAGCGTGCTTTTCGTTTACGATTCGCTGTTACCCCAAATATGCGGTACTGGAGTGAAACAACCCCAGAGAACTTCAACAAAGACCTCTACATTCCGACCGCGTCACTGTGTGGTGCGCCATATCACAAGTAGGCATCATTGGCCCTTACTTTTTCCAGGACATGCTTGTTAGAGTTCATGAAAACTTCAGAAAACGTCTGCAGCATTGTGTGGATAGCGAAGGTCGACATTTGCCAGATACACTATTTAAAAATACTCTTACTGTTCAATATAATTAAAATATAATATAAATTTTTCGCGACTGGCTCGAATAAATTCAAGCCGAGAGGCTCAATTTTCGACCACATTTTGCAGCATTTGTTGCCGTATTTCAGCCATAACGCGCCGAATATTCTCTTCGAAGCCGTCAATCTTGTCGGGCTTATCTGCGTAGACAAGCGACTTCACATAACACCACAAAAAATAGTGCAGCGGTGTTAAATTGCATGATCAATGAGGCCACGCCACAGGCCTACGACGCGAGATAGTGCGCTCACCAAAAGTTTCCTTCAATAAATTAATTGTTTCGTCGACTGTATAGCATGTAAAGCCGTCTTGTTGAAACCAAAGGTCGTCCACATTTACATCCACCAATTCAGGCAGCAAAAAATCATTAATAATGGCTCGATAGCGTTTCCCATTGACTGTAGCATTATGGCCGGCTTCGTTTTTGAAGAAATATGGACCAATGATTTCCTCTGTCCATAGAGCAGAACAAACAGTGACGTTTTGAGAATTTAACAGCGTCTCAAAAATGGCTTGTGGACTTTCATTACTCCAAATGCGAAAATTTCTGTTATTAACGTACCCGTTCAACCAAAAGTGAGCTTCATCCGTGAACATAATTTTTTTGCAAAAATTAGGATCGTTGGCCATTTCGTTTTGGACCCATTCACCACGATTTACAAACGTTGTTCCGGAGTAAGTCTACTCATTATGAAATGGCAAAACAATCAAAAATTATCAAAGTCAAAAACACCCATTCCGAAAATAGTGAGGCCTGATTAAAAACCACATGTCTAAAAAATCACTCTTTATAAGTTTCGGCCCGGCTGCAATTATTTTGTGCACTTGTTTTTTTTTAAATTCCAACTAGATTTTTATCAAAGTCAAAGAGTGGCACCAGCGCAACTTGTGTAATTTATTTTTTTAATTATCCTTTTGCTATGGTCGATAAATGTGTTTATTTAACGATTCCGCCAACTTTTATCTTGAGTACATTCGGTCGACTCAAGATAAGTAAAACTTGTCCCATCATTTTCGGAGCCCACCGAAATATAAATTAGCTTCTTGTGATTTCGTCTGGTTCTCCTCGGCGACCATTTTTGATGCTTTCAAATACCCTGGAAATCAAACTTAATTTGCGGGGAAAAGTTTGACTCTTTGAATTAACAATTTAGTAAGACAAAAATTATTCGAATCTAAAACATCCTAAAACCTCTAACGTACTTAGGCTCAATCCACAACCTATTGCTGCTCCGGGCCTGTCTTGAAAATAAATGCGGTCTTGGGTGTCCTTCCCTTACAAAGTTTCCTTTACCAAGAAATATCTCTCTTCACCGGCGATTCGTTCTTTCCTGTCTACGCTTTCTGGTTAAACTTATAACATTTCACCTGGAATGCCTCATATGCCCTTGATATAGCAAGACAATAATCGCCAACAATTTAACGTTAATATTCTTGTTGTACATATTTCTCTTCTCTTCTTTCAGTTTACAATTTCTTAACATTTTTTTTTTCTATTTTTAGAAAATATGAGGAAAGAATCAAGTTCATGTTTGCAAGAAGAGAAGCCCGAATATTAAATGGGGACAAGACGGGAGACGAAAGAAATTGATTTCCTTGCGTTCGGTTGCGAATTATGCCTGAAAAGAAAGCGTAAGTGTTTTGTCAAATGTCGATTCTCTATTCTTTAAAGGATTTCAATCGTAAACAGCGAACAATCCGACAACCACCAACAACAATAATCTGCGTCCCTTATTGTCCTGTGGAACAACGTGAGGGCACACGCTCACACTTCCGCCACGCATGCATCCATCCATTCACTGGGAATCGCAATCGCAATCACAATCACAGTCATAATCATTATTTTGATTATTTTGACTTTTTTCACTGAACGATCGGAACGTTGTGGGAGGAGGTCGACGGACAGGACAAGGAGCACAATGTCAGAGTTTATTAGGGAAATAACAAAAAACAACAAGCAAACCCAGAATTTGTTGCATGGTTGACAGAGTTGCGACAACTGGCTGGCGGAGGCGGGGACGGCGCACGTAGATGTTGTTTGCCATAAATTGCAATTGCGCCAAAATTGTTAAGGACCCGTACCCCTCGGCTTTTCGGAAATGTTCACAGTATTTAAGAAATTAATTTTCGCGTCGTTTAGGACGGGGACAGACGACACTTATTGTTGGCAGTCAATGGTAATTGTCGTCAGAACAGCCTCATCATAGTCGGCGGCATCACCGTCACCGCCACTTGTATTGTTTAGTCGGGCTATGCATTCAAAAAAGAGGAAAAAGTTCGCCGAAGGGTTGGTGGCTTTTTTAAAATTTCAACATTAATTGAAATGGAGTGACAATATGAGAGGTTTGGAACTGTTGGAAGGGTCACCGACAGTTGAATGGGCTTATTGTGGACGGATTCAAACTATGCGGGGCAAACTGCTGTTCATAAGTTAAGTTCAAGTAAAGTTCTAGCGTAACTGGTGCTGGTTGTAGGGTATCAAGTAAATCAGTTTTAAAAGTGACCCGATTAGAATCATAGGAAAAGTAAGTAAAATTAAACAACCGCGCTGGGAGAAATTAAATTAAGTCTGGCTTTATTTTCAAGAAACGTTTATGCCATTATGGCTGGAATAGCGGATAGTTCAAATTACAGCCTCTTGCTCGCTCGCAGTTCTCCGAAGGGGCGGTTTAAAATGTGCCAGGTTACTGCGGCAAAACCAACTCGTCCAAAGCGGTTGATGCGTTAGCATAGACTAACAACATAAAAGCCTCAGAAAGGGTTGATTAAGTCGCTAAAGTTGTCTCCTACAATTTAGAGCTTGTATTTATATGGTGCCTTCTTGAATGGTATCGATGATGTCGAGCCTTGACCATAGAATGACGTTTAACAGCGTTCTTTACCAGACTCCATTGATGGTAACGGTGTCACCTTTGCCATCGTGCCTAAACCGCCTCCGACGGGCCATGATTGTGGATGCAGTGATTGTAAGACCTACACTTGTGGATTGTATTCGCTACAATAATAACAATCGCTAAGCTATGAATGAGTCTGGTCCAATAAAATGAATTTTTGGCCGAATTCCAGATCTCCGGCTACAATTTTCGGCGCTTCGAACGCCATCATAAGCTAAGCTATGAATAAGTCTGGTCCAATAAAATGAATTCTTGGCCGAAATCCAGATCTCCGGCTACAATTTTCAGCGCTTCGAACGCCATCATACAGCCGTCCGGCTTCAGTTCTTGCGTCAGCCCTAGTCTGTGAAATTTGCATTACGGCTTTTTTCGGCTTGTACGAAGGAGGAACCATTCCTTCCACTTTTGGTATTGACATCATATATCTTGAGCATTTAGTGCGAAATTGTTAATAGTTGGCGAAAATTTCTATCTGGCACCATCCAAATAAATATGCTCATTATTCCAAATATGCCTCTTCCCAATATTTCAACAACGTCTTTTTCTTTTAATGTTGATTGGCTCACCCTGCATTTTTGGTTAAATGGGGGGGGGGGATAATTGACAAACTCTCCTCCTGTTTCATCCGCATTTCCCTACGGAACTGCCATAAGGTGTTATTTCGCTGGTGGATCGGCCCTCAGGCCATTCTCAATTCAGCCGACATGCCTCATTCAGATGGCATTGGCACATTCTTTAGGGCTTCTTTTTCGGCCCGTAAATTCACAAGTGATGAAGATAGCAACTGCCTTGCAGTTTTCTCTGCATTTTTGGTTAAATGGGGGGGGGGATAATTGACAAACTCTCCTCCTGTTTCATCCGCATTTCCCTACGGAACTGCCATAAGGTGTTATTTCGCTGGTGGATCGGCCCTCAGGCCATTCTCAATTCAGCCGACATGCCTCATTCAGATGGCATTGGCACATTCTTTAGGGCTTCTTTTTCGGCCCGTAAATTCACAAGTGATGAAGATAGCAACTGCCTTGCAGTTTTCTCGTTTTCCACCCTTACGCCTACTTAAAGCTCCAACCGTGTTCTAGGAACTAAATGTCCCGTGCTCGGCTGTTTCCTCACCGGTTAAGCATTTTGGGCACTTCGGGGATTTATAGTATCTGAATCGGTGCCCGTCGCCTATGTATACTTTAAGTACGGTAAAAAAATTTGGTCAGGTTGTAGTTGGTTTCTCAAAGTACCCGCCCAGTGAACTAAATTTGCCGACAATGTCTGATATCAGACAATTCTGAACAATATCTGAACTCTATCGAGAATTCTTACCGAAATCGTTACGAATTCTGTTCGATTTGTCTGAGGTTTTTATTTATTATGTTCCGAAATATCTGAACAAATTCGGCCCGAATTCTGTTAGACTTGTCTGTGGGATTTTTATTAATTTTTTGTTCAGAGTTCTCTAAATGAACTCGCAACAAATTCTGAATATTTTATCTCAGGTAGTCTATTCGTTTAAAATTTTTGTTATTTCCCAGCAAACCAAACCTTCAGAATTCGGTCAGAATTCTGTACGACAATCGGCAAAATGTTCCGATTTCGGATCAGAATCCTTAGCGAGTTCGTAACGAAAAACATATGAGAAGGTTGACACGAATTCTGAACTACTTCTCTGAGAGAATTCTGATGTTTTTGCCGACATTTCGAACCGTTTTTTGGCAGAATTCTGAACTGTAGTCTTGGAAAATTCGAAAGGAAATTTCGATTTCTCGTATCGAATTCTGAATTAATTCTGATCTACTTCTGTTCTGGCATTAAGTCTTAATAAATTCTGATGTTTTTACCGACATTTCGAACAGCATTCTGAACGAATTCTGAGCTTATGTCATGGTAAATTCAGAATGTAAACAATCAAAAAGAAGAAAATATTTTTGTTCTACAAAATATTTTTGTTCTACAAAAAAAAAGAATTCGGGCCGAGATCGTTCAGATATTTCGGATTATAATAAATAAAAAATCCTCTGACAAATCGAACGATTTCAGCAAAAATTCTCGATAGAGTTCAGATATTGTTCATAATTGTCTGATATCAAAGATTGTCGGCAATTTTGGTTTACTGGGTTGATTCATAATTTACAGGTTTTGTTATTGTGTTCAGACATGTCGGAACTAATTCTGAACGAATTCTTAACTGTTTGGCTGAGGTAATTTATAATATTTCAAATTTTTGTTGTTTGTTTGCATTTACAGTAATTGTGTTTTTTCTATGCTTTGAATTCTTTCAGAATTGGGTTCGAAATGTCGACAAAAAAAAAACTTAATGCCAGAATTCTGACCGAAATCGTTCAGAATTCGATCCGAGAAATCAAAAATTACCTTTCGAAATTCCCAAGACTACAGTTCAGAACTCGGTTCGAAATGTCGGCAAAAACATTAGAATTACGCCAGAGAATTAGTTCAGAATTCGTGTCAACCGTCTCATATGATTGTCGTTACGAACTTGGTAAAAATTGGGATCCAAAATCGGAACATTCTGCCGATTGTCGTACAGAATTCTGAACGTTTGGTAACTGAGTATTTACCAAGTTTTATATAATTGCTGTATGCATGAATGTCCAACGTCTTTTCGCTGTGTGTTGCCTCCTAGATTGTAGTTACTTCATTATTTTCTGGTTGTCATAAACACCAGTTGTAGCAACCAATAGTTTCGAATGAATTCGGTAAGTAGAGCCGATTCATTGGCTGTAAGAATCGTTATTTACATTTTAAGCCAACCAAGATCAAATTCCGCACAGTGGATCAGAGTCTTTAAGCTTCTAACTCGCTTTTAATTTTACGTCCCATATTTTTTTTCAGGGTGGAGCGCGGAAATTTGCTTTTTTCCTCTGCAGCTGTGGCGGCACTGTTGGTCGAAGAGAGTGTGCGTGGCTAACGTTTTGTATTCGTCTGCCTTTCAGTAAAGATAGGTAATTTTGTATTGAAGCTTATATTTCAAATGGGCACTCGATCATGCAGTGCAGCGTGCTTTTCGTTTACAATTCGCTGTTCCTGGACGGCAATCAACTGTACATTGGACAACTTCATTGCGAACAGCAGGGAATGTATCATGTGTACGAAGGTGACCTGAGAGAAGGATTACAACACCAAAAACATCGAGAGAGTTAGAGCAGCAGTACTGCAATCTCCGAAACGCTCTGCTCGGAAGCAATCACTTGCTCTTGGTATTTCCTGGATTTATTTCAGCCGACTCTTGAGGCAATGCAATTAGAGGATACATGGTTCCAACAGAATGGAGCCACTGCACACACAGCGAGGGTTACCATAAATTGTTTGAGACAAATATTTCCTGGACGTCTTATGTCTTTGAGGGGTGATGTGAACTGGCGGGCACGCTCACCAGACTTAGCCCCATGCGATTTCTTCCTTTCGGGTTACCTGAAGTCGAAGGTGTATATTAACCGCCCTAACACCTTGGAAGACCTAATTACCTTTTTGAGGCTGAAATTGGCAGAATACCAGTCGATAGGCTTGGATGTTGTTGTTGTAATAGGATGTTGAGGAACTTCAGTAAGACACCTGGACCGATGCCGCTCTTATGGTCACTTGAGGCCGCATAAACGGTCGTTTTGTGCAAAGGACTTATTATTAAGATAACTGTTATTTTTCCTATTTCTATAGTTTATCCATGGTGTAGGGTATAGAAGATTCGGCATAGCCGAACTAAATGTCGTTAATTCTTACTATAAGTACATCATAAGTTCGCATTTAATTGTGGTTTCTTTATTTCAGTGGATTTTGAATCCAGTTTTTTGGAACATATCTACATAAAAAGCTTGTCAGACTTGTATTAAACGACTAAAGAAGCCCAAGTATCATTCGTTGATCTGCTGAACCACAGCACTCCAATATATTATGAATTACTACAGATTTGAAGACAAATGTCATTAGCTGAAATGCAAGCATTACTACACGCAGAGAAAAGATATGGTTACACTATGGTCACCGCAACAATAATATGTTCTCCACAATAAAAGCATGTTCGTCGCAACCCTAGTATTGTTTGTTGAATGTCATTTTGACAACAGTATGATCGCGACAATATTACTATTGTTGAAATGTATTTGTATTAGTATTATTGCCAAATTTAGAAATGAAAATATGGTTGTAGCAACCAAATAAACATGGTTGGTGCAACAATAGTACTGTTGTTTAAAATTTAGGTTAACAATAATATGATTACACAATCATACAGTATGGTTGCGACAATGAACATAAAAAAACAGGTTCTATAGAGCATGCATGTATGTGTGTGCGTATGTTTTTTGATATACCAAAAAAAAAACACTCACACACGATTCAGTGCATGGTTGTTGTCCATTAAAAAAACAACAACAATCGGATGGTAGTTCGAGGGATTTTAATTGTGTTTACTTTGTTCGGTGAAATACGCTACTACCGAGTGGTTCTCGTTTATTTAAAATCTGCTTGCACTTAAGTATGTACCCAGCAAACCAAACCTTCAGATTTGGTCAGAATTCTGTACGACAATCGGCAAAATGTTCCGATTTCGGATCAGAATTCTTAGCGAGTTCGTAATGATAAACATATGAGAAGGTTGACACGAATTCTGAACTACTTCTCTGAGGGAATTCTGATGTTTTGCCGACATTTCGTACTGATTTCTGACCGAATTTTGAACTGTAGTCTTGGGAAATTCGAAAGGAAATTTCGATTTCTCGTATCGAATTCTGAACTAATTCTGAACGACATCGGTCAGAATTCTGACATTAAGTCTTATTAAATTCTGATGTTTTCACCGAAAATTCGAACCGAATTCTGAGTCACGGTGCATTCTGAAAGTAAACAATCAAAAAGAAGAAAATATTTTTGTTCCACAAGAAAAAAGTTGTAAAAAATGTTCAAAAAGCGTTCGGAAAGACCTTTAGTTACAAGCAGGAGTGCCTGCAGTTTCGCAAGCAATAATTGTGCTGTAACTATATTTAGTGGCTGTACACTTAAGGGCAGCCAGTTTTGCATTTAACGAGAACTGCTGGCAGTATAGTTTTTCTCCGAACACAATAAAAATCCCTCGCACAGCTAAGCTAAACAAACTTTCAGAATTTGAATTTGAAATATACCTCAGACAAACAGTTAAGAACTCGTTCAGAATTAGTTCCGACATGTCTGAACACAAGAACAACAACTGTAATATATAAAGCAAATAACAAAAATTTTAAACGGATAGACTACCTCAGATAAATAGTTCAGAATTCGTTGCGAGTTCGATAAGAGAAGTCTGAACAAAAAATTAGTAAAAATCCCACAGACAAGTCCAACCGAATTCGAGCCGAATTCGTTCAGATATTTCTTAACATAATAAATAAAAAAAACCTCAGACAAATCGAACAGAATTCGTAACGATTTCGGTAAGAATTCTCGATAGAGTTCAGATATTGTTCAGAATTGTCTGATATCAGACATTGTCGGCAAATTTGGTTTACTGGGTAGCCATTGATCATAATTCACATTTGTTACTTGGGGTCTACGGATGGTGGAGTAGCATAGTATGGTTGAGTGAATCATACTATGGTCGTAGGGATAATAATATGGTTGCGTTTGAATCATACTATGATTGTAAAGATCATACTATGGTTGAATGGGAAAAATACTATTGTTGTATGAGAAAAAAAACTGTGGTTGTGAGGATCATATAAGTAATATGGTTGTGGAAATAATAGTATGGTTGAGTGTGAATCATACTATTGTTGTGAGGATCATAGTATGGTTGTGGAGATCATAATATGGTTTAGGGTGAATCATACTATGGTTGTGAGGATCATAGTATAGTTATGTGGGATTCATACTATTGTTGTGAGAATAATAGTATTGTTGTGCCACAACCATATGCCCAACAATAGTATGATCCTCTTCGAATATTATCACCCCAACCATACTTTTTTCTGCGTGTATCGAGCACTTATTATATTAGGTCACTTACAAATTATACCTGCGTAAGACAATCTTTGACGTCTGCTCAAAGACTGTGCACGTGTAATACTCGTACCAGGAACAATAAAACACACGACATTTTTTTTAATTCAAAAAAGTGTTAATTCATTTATTTTCAGTGTAAATTTAAAAAAAAATAAAATAATAAAATAAACAATAAACGTTTCAATAACATAAATTCAACGAATATTCTGCTGCGCCATTTGCAAATTTCTAAAATAAGGAAAACTCTAAAAAAAAGTTCTTTCAGATGCATTGAATACTACATTAGTCCAAGTGTTATTAAAGGGTTTGAGTTTCAATTTCCTAAACAAAATGTATTTAAATATTTTTAAAATAAGCAAAATATTTAAACTAAATAAATATACGAGTAGTTGTATTTATATAAAGAAAAGAATAGTTTCTTAAGATAGGATTTCACAAAGTATTGAACTAAACACACAAAAATAAATAAATAAAAGTAATACTTGGCAAAAGGAAAAGATGTAAAACGAAACAAAGGGATGTGGAAAATAATTCATACTGCTTTTTAATGAAAAACTAAAGAAAAGAAAAAAATTAACTCTGGAGATGATGATTGTATGGCAATCTAAGTAAAAATGAGCTGAGAGGGAGTTAAGGTTAACTAAATGCACGTGTTGAGATTAATCGATTATACAAAAGACGGGACTTTTATTGTCTACAAAAAGAATTTAAGAACAATTTTGAGTTTTCTTTTACCGTCACTGGGAAATGTTTTCGCTTAAGGGGAACTTAGATTTATCACAGTTGATCAATGATAAATTAAACAAAATTGTAAAATTCAAACATAAAACTAAACGAACTGTAACTTTCTGGCACTCTGAAACATGTTGCAAGTATCCTGGTCAAGTTGCTTAATTCCCAAACTTAATATGATTGGAGTCAAGAGTCTTAATTTAACAAGCAAAAAATCTCACATACGTTCATTTCAAATCGTTATCAAATAATTTAAACGTTTTTTGTTTATTTAAAATATTTGGACATCCATATCAAACGCAGTTGGTTTTACAGTTTTTTTTTTATTAATCGATAAAAGGTATTCGCCAAAAACGCTATGTAGACAAAGCCCACTTAACACTTTTTCTTGGCCTTCCCTTTTTTTTGGAAATATAGAACGTCTAAGGTCTTACTGAAAGATTTTGAATTAGCGACTTAATGGCCCATTCTTCAAAAAGCCTCCTCACAAACGTCCCTAACACAATGAGGCATTTCCGTTCTTAAAGCCGCTAAACGATATTGATCTTGTACCAATTAAACAAAGTGTGTGCTGTTCGGTCTAAAACAGATTATGGTGATATTTTACCATATCGGTCCATGTTTTCGTATATCCCTGCCGATTTGAGGCTAAAGGCACCCATTAAATGTAATCTTGCTCTAAATAAATGATAATGCATGGAGTCTTCAGTATATCATATCGGATTTCCCATGTGTGTACCCGATATTAAGTTTAAAAAGTGTTTTCTAACGAAATGTGTTTATTAAATAAGCAGTTTACATTTGCTTTTGGGATTATTCGCGATTTAAATTTAAAGTTCACTTTATTTATACACACTTTAGAGGTCTACAAATTTGTAATAGCTGCAAAAGATAAAAATTAAACTTGCTTGTTAAAAAATTTTGGGGTTGTTGATTTTAAAAATAGTGTTTGTGTTCGAAGAAGTCAATGGGATTGAAGATATGTATCAGGAAAATTCAATGATATACATTTTATATCTTTTGGGGATTTTAATTTATTTAGCAATTCAGGAAAGATTTTCGGTACAGGACGATTATTAATGTAAAAAACGGCCCTAGTCCTTCTACGGAAATCGGAAATTTTAACATGATTTTCTTATAGAGGTTTAAGTTATCAAATCATGAATATCTTTTGAACCGAAATATTTTCAGAGAACATCGACGTGATACCAGTCTAGGAACTCTTGCCGAAATATCTCGTCGAGCGTGAGTCATGCGAAAAACTAGAGTTGCTATAAACACATTTACTTCAGCTCAGACTTTTCATTATGAACTAAAACGAGGTCGGTACGAGTACGTGAGAATATTACTACATAGTCACGAGAATTGAGAGTTGTCAATTTCCTTCAATTTGAAGAACACTACAGGGCTGGACGATTGAAGTGCTACCAACTTCACGTTGTCAATACCAGCTATGTCAAATTTATACCAACGACAGCTGTTTATAAGGTATTGTTAACAAGCTACCACAAGCATTTGCTAAGCAGCAAATGTGTACAGATTTTGTTATATTTCGCCGGAAAATCAAAAGCAGCTATTGTTCGTAAGCTAAGTCATCTCAAAGTGTATAAATGCTTGTGTATCCCACTATAAAAAGTTAGAATGATACAGACAAAACATGGAGGTACAAAAAACCCAACACGACTTGTACTGGTTCGGAAAGTTAAGGCTCAACTTCAAAGGAATCCATGTCGTAGTGGTAATTAAACAGCGAAAAAACTGAAAATATCCCAAAGAAGCATCCCACTAAAGGCATAAGATCTAACACCAAAGCGAAAAAATATGCTTGAAAGACCAACAAGCTGGAAATTATAAAACTCTTATAGAAATTGTAGCGGCAAATGGTATGTACCTCGCGGACAGTCGGCTGGTACAATTACTTAATTGCGCCAGCCTGCTGTAGTCGTGTATGGGCTCTTTTACAAGAACCTTTAAGAATGTGACGCTGGCTTCATTATAACATGGCATGTTACACTTGTCACCTATAAAGCCAATAGACGACAACAAGACGATGGAGCTATCAGGAGATTGTGCCAGCCAATTGACCGCGATGTCCTTGTGGTGTGATTTCTCGTACAATATCAAAACGAGATTGATATTTTTGTAATTGTACCAGCATGCTGGTGTGAAATGTGCTTTAAGCCCTATGGCACAATCACATGATGGCGCCAGCAAGCTGGTATTCTGCATGGACCCCCTAGGGACAATCTAGCAGATTTAAAAGCTTTTTTTTAATCCTTGGCAATAACAGCAAATTTTCCTTCTGGGTGTAGTTGGCAGCAGCATCATTTTCTTTCATATTGATTTTTCGTTTCCTCGAAACGTTTTTTAATCATTTTTTTATGGAAATTCAAAACTTAATTGCCCTATTTTCCCTTCAAAATCTATTCAATACTGCCTGCTGTTTTTACTTCTATAAGAGACTTTTCGCCATTTCAAATGAAATGAACCACACCAAAAAAATGTTGCCGTAAACTTACAAATAAAGAATTTTTATAGGGATATTTATCACTTAATTAGCAACACATTTATTTTGCCAACACTTGAAAGAAATTTAAGTTCCACGATGTTCTCTAAATCTAGGATTTAGACAGAGTGAGAGAAAACTTGTATTCCTATAAGAGATACACGATTTTTCAAATTTTCTGTTCCAAATGTGGCTTCCTTTCTTTTATAACAAAAGATAATCCACATTAGACGTTCTGAAAGAGTATTTCAAATCTTATTTTCCCAAGGAAAAATAAGACGAAAAGCAAGCAAGGAAGTGTCATGTGATCATACGAGTATAAATCAGTTGTGAGAATCAATTTTATTAGAAGTTTTTCAATAATAGGAAAGGTTAAAGCTTTCGGTAATTTCACAGGTACATTTTGGTTTTCACAATACGAACATCTTATTTTAAACATGGATGATTTCGGTATAAGTAGATTCAAAGTTAGGTAAGGTTAAAGTCTCCATTGCGAAACCGAAATTGCTTCACAATTTGAGTAATCAAATTCTTTTAACTCGTATTATTAAACATTACTAGAGATTTAATAAGGCTCAATACACTGATAAAAAGACGACAAGCTGGAATTTCCAACGAAAAAAATTGACAAATATTTATTGGGCTGCCAGTAAAAGTTTTTAATTTAAATAATGAAAAGTTTCTCATGTGTAAAAAAGCTTGTTGCACAACATTTTCAGAGATTTTATGAAATTTTCGCCATTACTTTACCTTACACTCAATGTATCGAAAGTGGCGCTTGTGTCGACTTCAGATTTTGGCTTTTACTACGAAGAATATTCTTCGGGAATGAATTTTCCTCAGCAACTTTAAATTATGAGCTTAGAAATTTCAGGGGCCCAAGTTTTTCGCTTCTCATTTGATTTTTTTACCTTATGATCGCTTGCGTTTAATCTCGTGGAAAGATATAAAACAATTACCCGGTCATGTATTCAATTTCGCCTGTAATATGCAAAAGGGGAATTTATTTCACCCGGAATTTTCTTTTCCCTCAGGCCGATGTTTAAAACAGACGGCAAAAAATGTTTCATTTTTTTATGTAAGTTTCTTCCGCCACCTCGAATCAAGAAATTGGCAATTAAATTAATTGCGGGAGGAATTTTTAAAATCACTTTTTAATTGAATTTGTACTGTTTCAGTAGACGTTTCTGTGTGGAGATTTAAACGTATCCAAATAAACAGAACTTCTCGAAAGTTGTTTCCCCATAATCATTTTATATTTCACAAGTCCAAAATCTATTGGAATATTCTGTATATTAATTAAAAGATAAATTGTTATATTTACTTATAATGTAAAGGACACAGATATAATGTTGATATCTAAAAAAGAAGATAAATTTTCAAACAGTTTATATGTGGTGATAGAATTAATTCCCGAGGGGTGAATATCGTGCCAAGGGAACATAAAATTCCGTGGGGAAAAAGTTTTCCGTATAATTTTTGATAGGAGCATATATATTGTGAGCAGGAAGTCATATTTGTTTATAAAAGGCTTAGGGTTTTCGTACATAAATTGTATTAATTATCATAGAAAGTGTTTGCAACAAACGATGTCTTCATTCTTTAATTTTTTTTAATTACTTTTGAATTGCATATGGACCTTTACGAGGGTTTTTATATCCAAACAAGCTGCACACCTAGTATTTATTTGTGTGATATCCCATAAACTAAGATCAATTGTAAAAACATTTAAAGCATTTGCAAAGCTGTTATTTGTAAATATCCAAAATCTTTTTATAGTAAACAAGTCAAAGTCTATTGTGGGACATACAGAGTCCTAATAAAAAGGCCAAAATACTACATTTCTAGGACATAGCATGCACGATGTCTCAAAAACCAGAGCCGACTCTGATATTTTTATAACAATTTTGAAATCTCCATTTTATTTTCATTGCTTAATTTCTTCAACAATTATGAAGAAAATTCTAAAGGTCGGATTTTTTTTAGACGGTTTATACCTGCTTAGTTCTGTTTATGCATATTTTAAGCCTCTCTTATTTCCGTAAACTCTTTTCTGGACTGATTAGAATTTTATCTAAAAATATCCCATTGATGTATTTCACAATGGCATATATTTTGGGGTGCCAAATTAATTTAAAAAAGTTAGAATTTAATAAAAAGTCAACCTTGAATATCCGAAAACAAAATTTTAATTTCTATAAAAAAAACTTCAGATCTTTAAATTGGTAAAATTATTTCCAATTTAAAAAGAAAAAATCCCCTAACTGGAGAAAAATCCTCTAAACTGGCAACACTGTAAAATTTTTCGTATCAAAAATGTCCATATAAATATAACAGGGTGGCTTATGAATGCTACTACAAAGAAAACATATATTTCTTTCCGTATAATTAATTGGTTTCATTTTGCTTCAGTACAGAAAGTGGACTGTCATTAAATTAAAATAGGTAATTCGAATGATAAGACATGGATTTGCAATGTGCGCCGTTATCACACAATCGTGTCTGTCAGTTCCGCCCCAAGAGAGTCAAGGGGCATGTTTGAGTCTCAATTTACAATAGAAAAGGCTTCGAGCATGGGAGTCACAAGACGACATCAGTTCGGACTAGGCGTGTCGATTGCGAAATTCCAAAATACCGGGATTTTTGAAAAATTTAGAATCCCGGAATTTTTCTAAATAAACCTGGCAATGCCGTAATTTTAAAATTTCTATGAGATCCATCGCCTAATTTTTATTTTTTGAGTATGTATTACCAAGTAAAAAGCAACGCAACGAAATAGAACAACTTTAATAATAAATTGCCAACGAGCTTAAATAAATCATCTAAGTTTAAGCGAGAAGCCAGGCCGAAAAAAATAGAGTAAATCAATAAATTACCATGCGATATGGATTGTGTGTGTGGCTTACTAAACCAAAATTGGTGATATAGTTTCTGTTTAGTTGCGCTTAATGGTAGATCAACAGGTTTTTTTTTTAAAGTTTTGAAAACTGACTAAATATCGACGTTAGAGTTGAGGATCCGGAAAAATTAGAAAATGTCTCAATACCAAAATAAACTCAGTTAAAACTGTAGTTGATATAAAGTCCAATATTGCAGAACTAGATTTCTTTGACTAAGAAGGTGTTAGAGGTACCTACTTGCTGGCGGCATACAGCTATGTACTAATAATTCTACCGACAAGCGTTGATTGCGAAAGATGTTGTTGTTGTTGCAGCGTCACACATAGTCCGAGATGACAGCCCTTGGCTGAAGAATTACTGCTTTAGGTCGATCCGGTCCATAGAACCTGCTGTCGTGAGATCGGATTAAACGTGATGCTTTTCTTCTGCGGCATCTATGGGCGTAGAAATGATCAAGACTGTCTGTTGAAACTTAAGATAGCCCAATTTTGTTTCGGTAATTCTTTTGGTAAGAGAAATTATTTCCTTTGTAAAGATTGGAATGAATGAACTTTTTTGTTGTTTTTGTTTTGTTGGCGGATTCGATGTTTTCCTAGATATAGAATCGATTCAAGTATTTGTATATGAAACAAAAGAAATCATTAAGAAAATCCGTATATATAAGTATCAACGAGTCTCAAAATACCGAAAAATCCTGGGATCCCGGTATATCAAAAAGTCTCGAAATACTGAACAATCCTGGGATCCCGAGATATTTCGGAATCCGTCCCGGAATCTTAGGCCCGGAATCTTAGTTTTTAAAATCCTGCATCTTGGGCATTGTGCCGATTGCCATCCCTACTTTAAACCAGGAATATATTACTGCTAAAGCAGCTGTCACTCTAGTCGAGTCAGAAGTTTTGCCAAGTAGCTTATCAGCTCAAATATCGATTTACTTGTAGCATCAGGATTTGTTTAGTTCGTTAGAAATTTAAAATAACAAGCAAACTGAAAGCTGTAGACACAGTTTACGCAGTTTAGAACTTGGCCAGGTGATCCTTCAAATGGAGGTTGTGGACAAAAGAGGGTTTAACTGCATTTTAATATACGGATAGGCCTATTTTGATCTAAACGGCGGCATTACTCGTATTGAGTAAGCAAAATTGTTGAATTGACACATAATGCAGGAGGCAAAACTTCTGTGTGGAGTGCAGTTTCATCAAGCTGCATTGTCGGACCTTACTTTTTTTTTGAAGAAACCGCTCCTTCTGTTATGGTCAATAGAGACCATTACTTTTAGATGCTGAAGGATTTTATGTAGCTGGTGCAACATTTCACATAGCCAGTTCTGTTATAAAGGAATCGCAGCGAAAATTACCCAATTGAAGGACCCAAATAAAAGGTAAAGGTCTCCTAACCTTACTTCAACTGATTTTTGATGTTGTAAGTTTTTTTTTGCAAATATCAGCAAATTTGGATGACTCAAAAAGAAAAGCTTTCGAACAGCAATTCAGGTAATTTCGGCTGTATTTTTTCCAGGAAATAAGGAAAAACTTTCGGAAAAGATGTTGCACATACGATGCGAGAATGGAGGTATTTAAAATATCAATTATTTTTTATAGCTATAAAGTTGAATTGATAAATACGTATTTCTCTTCAAATGAAAAAAACATCAAATTATTTATTTGAACGAAAGTTCATATAAAGTTAATTGAGTTTTTTTGTGTAGCAACATTTATCAGGCAGCCAGTATAAAACGAATGAGGTTGTCTAGTATGACTAATACGTGTAAAAAACAATTTTGTCCCACTTATAGAATTCTCAAAATTACATTTAATAAAATTATAAATTCTGCAAGTGTCTCAAAAGTGACACGAGTTAAACGAAATGTAAAAAAAATAATTTGTGATTTGATAAAGAAACGAATGAGTTATTGGTTTTTTTAAAAACATGTTGTAGATAAAATTATGTTTACAAATTAAAATAAAATAATATTTTTTACACTAAAAATTTTGTTTTCAATAGAGTGTGTGTTTATAGAGATTTAGGGATTTTTTTTTTGGGGAGAGACTGGGAGTTTATAATTTGGATTCTTATTATTCCATATCACATCTCAGTAATTAATATGTTTTTTTTGTTTATTATAAAACTGCTGTATAATGTAGTTGCACTTGACTTTTTTTTTGATCTGTGTGTGTTTGCATGATTGCTTTTCTTGTTTTTGTTTTGTTTTTGTTTCATATAAAAACGTTCCTAATGTTGTAAGAGATATTTTATAATTCATAAAAGTTCAAGTTATTAGGTGTTCATAAAACTATTCATATGTCTGTAGGTAGAAGTACAAAAATATCATATATTTCCCCAAGCTGAGAAATGGCTGGGGGAAGAAAAAGGCGAAAAATCGATTCGAGTGCTTCATTTACAAGAAAGGAAGAACCAAAACAGCACCTCGTACAGTTGTTACAGATGATGTTGCCATGACCTAGCAGCTCTGAGAGAGTGCAGGGCCAATGGTGTAGCTGCCCAGCACTATTAACAACTTACGTTACCCTCTTTGAGCAAAGCCACCAAATGATTCTTTTTAGCCTTTTCCGATTTACTGTATTCATCCAAAAACTAAAGAAAATAAATTCAGAAAAAAACACATGGCATTGATTAGAAAACGTAGATTGACCTAGATGAAGTCGAATAAATAGAAATGTTTTAAATTGTACTAACCTCTAGATTAAAATCACGTGATATCACATTACGGGCTTCCTGATTCTGGAACGTTATAGTTACTAGACATGGATAGACCACCACATTCAAATGTTCAGGTAGTTTGGTTAAATTCTTAATTATAATGGAACACTGTTCAGAGGTTAAGAGGTTCTGTAACAAAAAAAAGCAAATCAAAAATAAGGCCTATAACTACGATTACCCAATTAAAGGGCCTTTAATTTACCTGATTCTGTTTGTTGTTGGCACAGAAGAAACCGACGGTGGCAATCAAATCGATCATGACCGCCTGGGTTTCACTGTTCTTAGCTGCCGTGCATTTGTTGCCGCAATATTTGAGTAGAATTGTGACTACATCCAGGAATTTCAATGAGATCGCTTCACTGGACATCACCTCCTGCCAAAAGAAGAAACAAACTCATTATTACTTATTACCATCATCATCGTAATGCTTATTTTTCTGCATTAAATTATTATCCACTTTAAAGTTTTGCTTGAACTTAACAAACGTTTTGTCATGGACAGCTCAAGGAGTCTCTTGAAAATTTCTCCTTTCGGAAACTTTTCAACAATTGCAAAACTTCCCACTGCATATGAAGAGTTGCAAAAACGTTAGGTTTTCCCTTTTCCCGAATTCCAAGAAAGACTAAGCAGATATTTTGAATCCTTTTTTTAAGTTTGCCCATAAGATTACTTTGGTGAATTGTAAAAGTTTTCGGTCGCAAAGTAATAAATATCGAATTGGGCTGGTGGAGTGAGGCTCAGTGAGCTGCTGTCAGCTAGTGATTGTTTTGCAGAATTGAATCAAGAAAACAGAACTTCACTTGAAGACGTCTTAAAGAGAAGACGAAATTGAATTGAAATTCCATGCACAAGAAAAAATCAAAATTTATACGTAATAGAAAAAAAATATAAAATTTGCAAGCCGTTTATTTAAAATATTTTTTTCACTGGGCGTAGTCAAAAACACATTCAAGACTTGACTTAAACAATGTTGGTGGGACGTTTAATCTTAATTTATGATCCGATCCGTTTATCAAATCTGAAGTGCACATTTTTTTTTGTAAATCTGTTGAGAACTATTCTATAGTAAAAATATCCTCGATATCAAAGCGATATGTCGTGTAGTTATTTATAAAATGGTACGTTTAATTAAACCCTAAACGCTGCGAATAAAATGTAGAAAATATTGCTTCAAATCGCTACAGAAGAAAAAACACCAAATAATTCGCTCCTTTAACGAATCAAAAAATTTAAAAATATCTAAAAATCAGTGATGTGTTAGGTCAAGCTTCTGTAACTAATAGGCTGTTTCCACTACGGTCGCGTCCACGTCCGCGTCAACGATTTATCGAAAATGTGTAATGGTGTTTCCATTGTGTTTTGCGTCCACGTTTGCGTTCAAGCAGCTGTTTGTGTTTATTTGTTTTTTTTTTAAGGTGCGAAAAGTTTAATATTTTTGTGTTGTGACATTATCATGGAGTTAAATGATATTATTTTGCTAACCGCTGTGGAAAATAAGGATCAAATGGTATTGCGCCTAATGTAAATGTGCCGTAGCAGCAGCGCTTTATGTTTATGCTGATAAACAGCTGTTTTAATAGGGATGTGAAATTTGCGGTGTTGCCATTAATAGGTATGGGTGGGTTTCGATTGCAAAAATAATCGAATTTATAGTAAACGCGACTTATCGGAAAACGCGTCCAATATGAACGCGACTTTTCCCATACCTAACTGCCTATGTTTTTTGTATAGGCTTTAAAGCGCGTTCATTGATTTTTGGACGTGGACGCGACCGTAGTGGAAACAGCCTATAAGACTTAAAAGCAAAAGCGCTACACTTCATTAATTTTTGTTGTTGTTTTTTTTTTGGGCTAACGTTTTCACGCCACTCAACACACATTATGGACCGATCCATAATGGAGCGATGGCAAAAAACGTCATATATGTAAATTAGCTACAAATATTTATCAACAGCTAATCGGTACAGAAAATTATAATAATCACTAGAAAAAGTACACAAACTTTAGTATAACCGCCACCTTAACTAAACCAAAACCTGTTAAGAGATAAGAAAAACTATAAGTATACGAAACAAACTTAAAGTATAACCACCACCTTTGCTTTTTACAATATTACTCGTAGAAACAATTAAAAATTATAAGAAACACTATAAGTAAACAATTAGGATATTGGTACTTTGCAAGTAGTCTAAATTGTTATGAAGACAATGAGTCTAAATAAAAAATAATTATAGTTTTTAATGCATCAAAACTTAAGGAGAAGTCAATTAAATGATATAACGAGTTAAAGTCAGCTTTACCGCATGTGTGAAGGGAGAAAGGGGACACGTACTTATAGACCTTTAATAAACAGAATAGAGACAATGGCAAAGGATTTTGAGTTTTCAAGCACTCGTTCCTTCACGTTTCAAGGACTTTCAAAGAGTTGCGTAAACAAATCCGAATTAAAATTTTACATTTTTGCTTATTTTTGATTAAAGTACGAATGAGCAATATCCTTGACTTTAGCAGGGGCTGCAGCAAACAAGAATCCAAAAACTCAAGTCAACATTAAAGATTTGTTCGGCGAGCGTGAGTGCGTGTGTGTGTGATTTTTTCTTTTTTCGAAAACATAATTTATTATGTGTCTGCTTGTACAAAAAGGAACTGCCAACCAACATTGGAAACTTTTTCCCCGTCATTCGGTTTGGTTTCTTCTGCTTCTTGCTTGTGGTACGACATGGCCTGATGCGGTTGGTGTCGAATAAACGAAAGCGTGTGGATGCGTGTATGTACGACTGACAAAGATTACTAAACATTTTCGGTTTTGCAATTCATGCCTCCAACGCGATGAAACCACAAAGTCATGCCACAATAAGCATATGTGTAATGGAGGATGGAGCGACTGGGGATGGGTTGGGGGCTTGTGCCATTCTCCAGCCTGACTGACTGTAGTGGCTGGGCGTTAAAGTGTTTCCAATAGACATGAGGCATCAAGGATGAAAAGTTGGGAGTAGGATATCATGGCATAGGAATAGAACCGAGATGCTAGGAGGGGCAGAAGAGAGAGAGAGAAAACGTTGAGAGATGTGTTTTTGTCATTCTGTGTGCGAAAAGTGTCGGTTGTTTGGCTTTGACTTTGGCTTTGGATCTGATTTGTTTTGTAAGTTTGGAAATTTATTGGCATCCATGTGCGCCACAAAATGAATTATTGACACTGGCTTTGTTGTGTTTGTTGTTCGAACACTGTTGCTCCCGCTATTACTTCTACTGCCTACCATCCGCGCTGGCACTTGGGATGTAGATATGTGTTGCCTTGGCTGCTGATGTTTCGTTTTGCTGCCTTTGAGCATTTTTAATCCAATACACGCGTCTTGTGCTTGAATTGAAAATTAACCACTCACGATTGCTTGTAGTGATTGAAAAGCGCGCATATTGGATTCAACGCCAACACCCACCCACAAACATTCCTTTAGCAGAAATGCCTCCTACGGCCAGCATCCTAGAACAATCTGCTAAAATCTCATTGGCATACTCGTATATACATACGTAGTGCATGCATATTTGATGCGACAGTCTACGGTATTGCGGGAGTGGTGAAATAAGTCGGGTCGATACAAATGATTCTAAAAAACAACTCCAAAATCGTTATTTCACACTCACAAAATAATATCGCGAATATTCTAAATTGGTGAGATAAAAAGGTTTCAGTCGGTCCTTTCGTCCGCCAACTGTCCACCTGAAGCATGTAAGCAATCAACAGTTTTTATTTGATGTCAATGGAATTTGGCATATATAAATTGTTTTTGATCCATAGACGGACTATACTAAAACAAAAGAAACTCCGTTAATACTATTATATAGTTGCCACAGAAATGTGCCTAGTTTTTAAGGTCTAACCCTTTTTAATACACATATTAGATCCTATTTTAATGCATTTTTACATTTTCAAATCTTATGATCTTTCTCACAATTACAAACTTTCAGAGCAGAGGAAGAAAGGAAATTTGAACATGTAATGTTTCAATAAATTAACTATGAAATTTTAATTTTAACAATTTTCATGGTTAAAAACAATGCATTGTTAAAACAACATTAATTATTTTAATATTACCAATTTTCATGGTTCCTTTCAGTGTAATGCCAATATCGCGTAAGGCACTCCTTGAAAGAAATTAGAAATTTTTAAAAAAAAGACCATCCATCTTATGACAAAGCCTGTGTGAAAATATTGGTTCCGTTTCGATTGGGATAAACTTTCGAATCACAATTTTCGGTTCTTTACCATTAGATTTTGGAAAGACTTTTTGGATTGTACTCAATTGAAAGGAAATGCTCTTGCTTAATTGTCTCAACCTCCCATTTAGAACAAATGGGTAACATCTTTCAAATCAGCGAGGTGTGGACGAACTAATTTAATGCTCAGTGACAGGGACCTACTGTTTAATGTCGGCTCCGAACGTCTTATGAATTTGATGGAGAAGCTTTTTACATGGCTTAGAGATTCATCTTTTATCAGTAAAGTCGCCGAACAAGATGGCACCCCTTTGGGGTTAATTATTCTTTTTTGTAATTATTTTCTAAATCAACGTAGTTCCAGGTAGACCTATTTATTGTTTTATTACTTTCTTTTAGTTTTTTCTTTAAAATAACAAATTTCAAGCGACTGCCATAGTTAGTTATGATTTAGTTAGTTATGATAGTTATGATTTTTATATTGTTATATATTTCAGACGCTGTTAAAGCTATCAACTGTCAAAGTAATCACAAATGTTTGTCAGTTCATCATGCATCGGATTAGAACTGCCAAACTTGTGGAAACTGTTAAAAAACATTATCGAAATTCTGGCGCATTTGTTCGACTAAGTAGTACGGTGAATAATATTCTACATGATAAGTTTATTTTTTATTTTTTTATATATGCTTTATTTGAATTATTGAATCTGCTCCAAAGGAGCCTAACAATAAGTATACGAATCTTAAGTATATTTCAATAATGAATCCTAGTATGGATTTTTTGTTATGTGGATCTCTGCTCATTGGCAGAAATTTGCGTTAGTTTGATCAAAATAGTATATAACTGGTATGGATTACATGTCTGAGAATTTTAAACCTGGTTTGGCTTAAACCTCGTGATAAAGGGCCAGAGTACCCTTACGATCATTTACAGAGTGTTCGCGATATTATGTAGAGTGAAAAACTATAGTAAAGTATGTATACCGGATAACTCTAGAATAGCAAAGTGGACGACGTAATTTAGGTTTTGTAGGTTTTGCGTGTTGACTGTTTTAAGGATCACGTATGAGAGCACTTAAGCCACGTGACGTAGAATAAAGGATTCTACACAGTCTCTTTGGAGTGTTCGTTCGCGATTTGTACTGACTGTTTTAAGAAACACGTATAAGAGCATTTAATGATAAGTTAAGCATGAGAAAGGTGTCGTCCCGATGGGTGCCGCTATTGCTTACGGTGGGCAACAGCTGCCAATGTCCAAAACAATGTTTGAAAATTCTTAGCAGTTTTTGTTTAAACTAAGTCCGAAAATCATGGATCAGTAAGCAAACAGCTGCCATATTCGACTTTCGAGCGACAAATTTGACAAACTAAGGATCGATTTCTTACCACGTAAACTTTTAATGTACATATGCGTCAATGTTGTACAATATGCAACGAAGAAACAATTTATACTGTAGAGTGTAGTTGTATTTAGATGGACTTAAATGAGTCCATTTACACTCAGCAATAGGAAAAGTGTCCATCTAAAAACAATCCTTTCTAACTCAAGACGGCTGTAATGTGTGTACTATGTACAGTTTGTTTTTTAAGTTGCTTGAGAACTATCGATAAATATGATTTGACAGCTGATAATGTCAAACTGTGTTGACGTTTCTGTTCTGTAGGTTTAAACAGCTGATTTAGCTGATCTTGTGGATAGAAACGTGGATTTCGTTTTCTGCTAAAGAACACAGCTTGTGTTTTGTTTTCATTCAACTTAATTCTCGATTTGTGGAAGTATTCTACATATATTGGTAGAGCATATTGCAGTATAATTACAATATGTTGGCCGTATTCGTCAGAAAAAAAAACGGAAAGAAAAGAGCGGCATCGTCAGCATACATAGCGCAATTACATCAATTTATATCAGGGATGTCGGAGCAGTATAAAATGTACACAATCGGAGCCAAGACTGAGCCCTGAGGCACGCCAGGTGGAATGTGTACAAGGTAACTACTCTTGTTGACACAAACACAAAAATATCTGTTCTCTAGGAAAGATTTAATTGTTCCTATTAAATAGAGAGTAAATGTAAACTGAATCATTTTGTATATATAAAAACCATTTTGCCATACAGAATCAAACGCCTTTTCGATATCTATGGTAATCATTATTGTCGATAGCTTCCGTTCGAACACGTTATGTATGTGATTTAGATCCGCTAGATCCGCTAGATAATTTTTTCGTGGTCCACAAACCCTACAATTTTTATTTTCAAAACTTATTCATAATTTTATTTAGACTACTAAGGAGGCTAATAGGGCGATAACTACTCACAGAGTTTGGTAGTTTATTGGGTTTTACTTTTGGTGTAATCTTTGCGGTTATTATTTCAGTGTTTAGTTAAATGTAATTTTACATAATTTACTTAATAAAAATCTCTATTTCTGAATAGTAACTTAACCCAATCCTTACAAAGAATTTTGGGGATCATAGTATGGTTGTGTGTGAGTCATACTGCGGTTGTTAGAATCATATTATAGTTGTATGTGAAGCATAGTATGGTTGTGAGACTCATAATATGGTTGTGAGGATCATAAAATGGTTGTCGAGATCACAGTATGGTTGATGGTGAATCATACTTTGGTTGTGGAAATAATAGTATCTATGGTTATGTCTGAATCATAATATTGTTGTGAGGATCATAGTATGGTTGTGAGGATCATAGTATGGTTGTGAGGATCATAGTAACGGACATATGAGGATCATATGTTTGCGAAGTTCAAAAGCGCTTCGTCTATTTCACTCATTCGTCTATTTAAGCTAAACTCTGGTAAAATGACTGCGTTAGTAAGTTTAATTTCCGTATTT
Organism: Hydrotaea diabolus; assembly: GCA_963513945.1. NCBI lineage: Eukaryota > Metazoa > Arthropoda > Insecta > Diptera > Muscidae > Hydrotaea > Hydrotaea diabolus. The sequence goes on from OY740717.1 coordinate 113,398,314, forward strand.
GTAGCAAAGCCAATCCTCCAGCCATTACCGAATCACTATTACATCCAATAAAATTAAGAGTTTGGTGCGGTTTACTCGCTGGCGGCATCATCGATCCTTATTTCCATCGAAATGAAGAAGGAACTGCCATTGTGCAAAATGCTGACTGAATTTTTGTTTCCAAAAATTTATTAGAAAAGCATCAACGACATTTGGTTCCAACAAAACGGCTCCACTTGTCATACTGAGCGCTTAAGAATCGATTGTACAATAAATTTGGTGACAACTTTATTTCCCAAGTGGTCCAGTTCACTGGGCCCCACGTTCATGTGATTTAACGCTACTGAATTAATTTCTATGAGGCTATGCCGTCAAACTAGCAACTTTTGAAGATATTTATTGGTACAAGTATTCAAAAATTGCATCGATCATGTAAGTCGAAGACGCATGAAATAATGTTTACAAAATAAATGCTAAAAAGTATACTTTGCACGAGATAGTCATAAATTCAATTTCAATTTTTCTCTCTTGTATTATCATTTAAGTTGTCAGGATCTTAAAAACAGCCTTTAACGTGCAGTGCATTTCTCTGTCCACCTATTGGGACTTATAGTGCAAAGCCGGTTCAGAACTGGACCAAAGTCGTAGGCGTAACGATTGAATGTTTTTATTCGAATTGTTGGCCTGGAGTTTTAGTGTGGCGTAGCATCCATATAAATATCCAGCCCGCAGTTGAGGTCCTGGCAAAGCTGAGAATGAAAAGCACCAATATGAATGTGGGCCATCGCATAGCCAGCCCCGAACGTCTGTAGGCTTTGATTTCATAATTTTTCTGTAGTGTCTTTTTTTCGTTCGCATAAAATCGGTCATATTGCAAATCTGCTGAAAGATTGTAACTACAAATGCAATTAGAAAATCCAAAAAAATGACACTATCGGAGTGTAGATTAAAGCGCACACACGTTTTTCCCTAACACATAAATTTGGCTTAAAGTTTGATCTCTGCAGCATGTTTTTTCATCTTTATACACGAACTAGACAAAAGTGGTTGCCACGCCCACTCTAATTCCTCTTGACGATTAATCAAAAAATGTTAACAAAATTAATACTGAAATTGTTTCACGTACTTTTTAATACTTTTTTAAGTCCCAATTGTTTTATATGAGTTTGAGAGGTAAAAAAAATTAAAGCAGGTTAAAGTGTCCATACGTACCCGAAACTAGAGAAAGCTATCGATTCAAGGGCTTAAATGGCCAATTCCATTTAATTAATTCCCATCTCGTTTTCTCGCTCTCGATCTCGTCTTTCTTCATATCATTTGTCTTCGCTCCGCTGACATTTGGAAATGTGTGTGCCTGAGTGAGCGAGCGAGCGTGCGTGCGTTTGTTTGCTTGTCGATGTGAATTTTTCATTTGTCGAATCGATGCTTTGATGCGTAAATGTATTCAAGTACTTACACGCGTCTAACAATCAAACACAATCAACAACATTTAATTCGAAAAACAATACGAAGCCGTCAATGCGATGCTGCCGCGCACCACCCCATCACACCACCACCTTCGCCTTCTAAGGCAACCACAGTATTTGCGAATAGAACTACAAATGCACATACACACACAAACACACACTGTTATAACCATTCACTGAATATGCACAAATACACCGAAACAATCACACAGAAATACACTTACACACTCAGTGAGTTGCTCTTGTGATATTCCATTCCGAAGTAAAGTGTCAAAATGTTTACCGTTTCTGTCAGTTGATGAACGATAATGTCAATATCGTTGCGGCATACGCGATTTCTCCTCCTCCTCCTCATTCGTCCAGGCTCACTTCCACCGACTCGAAGCCGCACTCACCAGCCCACGGTATGCCTCGTGTTAGCACTTTATCGCACAATGTTTATGCATGTGATAATCACACAAACACGCACACATACAGCCGTAGCCGCTCACATACACTCTGTCAGACGTGTAGATTGTGTGACATTTCGAAAAAGTCAGATGTCGTCTAATTCCAATCTGAGCTCAGAACCAACCGAACACAACCATTGACAGTTGTCAATTTTTAATTTGAACATTTCCATGTTTTTCGCTGAAGCGGTAGACAGAGGACGGAGCAACCGCCGTTTAGTTTACTAAAGTAACTCTTTGTGCTGGAATGTTTTGAAGAAGCTTTTGCCATAACATATTCCTAGAATTAGAAATTTTCTATCCGATTCCTTTGAAACTGAGTTTGGTGACAAGAAAACCCGGAGACGGAGTTCCATTTTCTCCACACTTTTTAAATTTTTGTGTACACTTGAGGTGATTTGAACACAACTGAGATTTCTAGTGACTACCTACAGGGTGGCTACCAAATGTTACCATGGGGTTAAAAACCTTAATAACATTTTCGTTTATTATTTTTTTTCTCAGATTATATAATACGAGGGCTGCTATACTTATATATATTTCGGGCCTAATAATGAAAATGCGAATATTTATTATCAAAAACTGTTTTATTGTTTTTCAAAGTATTCTCCTATACACTTTTGCATGCGCTCAAACCAATTGTCGAAGCACTTTTTCCACTCCGATTGAGACACCTCCAAAACATGGTTTTTGAACGCTTCAACAGCGACGAAAATCTGGCGACGAAAATACTTGACCACTCATTTTTTTCTTGATGTGCGGAAATAAAAAGAAGTCCTTGGGTGCCGAGTCAGGTCTGTACGGCGGATGACCCATCAATTCGACGTTTTGGCCCGTCAAAAAGACGCTGGTTTGAGCCGACGTGTGAGAGCTCGCATTGTCATGGTGCACAATGATTCGTCTTCACTTGTTCGTTTCTCGAATTTCTCCGAAGACTTCAGGGAAACAAATTGTGGTGTACCTCTCAGAATTGACCGTCCTACGTTGCTCAAGCGGAACAGTCGCCACATGACCAGTTTTGCCGAAGAAACAGGCGACCATTTGCTTCGAAGTGCTTTTTCCACGAACAACTTTCGTTGGATTTGGCTCGTCTTCGAAGACCCACTCGGTCGATTGCCGTTTTGCTTCAGGCTCCTACGCATAGATCCATGATTCGTCACCTGTGACGATCTTATAAACGTTGTTTGAAGCACCGCTATCGTATTTTTTCAAAATTTCTTTACACCAATCGACACTACCCTTTTTTTGAGCGATTGTCAAATTGTGCGGGATCCAACGAGAACAAACCTTTTTTGCGGTCAGGTGTTCATGAAATATTGAATGTATGCTGGTGGAAGAAATGCCCAAGGATGCCTCTATCTCACGGTATGTCACATGACGATCTTGTATTATCAGTCCACGCACGGCATTAATGTTCTCTGGCACAACGGCCGTTTTTGGACGACCTTCGTCTTTGAGCGAGCGTCGGCCACGACTGAATTCAATAAAACAGGTTTTCACAGTGCTATAGGATGGTGCTTCATTGCCATACAAAGATTTAAGTTCATCGATGCACTCTTGTCGTGGTAATCCACGTCGAAAGTTGTGAAAAATCACGAGTTAATTCCATTTTTTTACCAAATTGATTTTTTCAAGTCACTGTAAACAACACAAATTATGGTCGTACGTCAAAACGTTCTAAGTACGTTTTTGCTAAAAATGTCAAACCTTCCAATGGAAATGTCAGATGGCGCCAGAAATATATATAACAACCCTCGTATAGAAAATGAAAAAAATTTACACCAAGTATGAAAAATAATGTCATTTAAATGACCCCCGTTTTCAACTTCGCATTAATGGACCCGTTTAAGAGCATTTTCCATAACATCTTTCAAAATTTGTGGCTGTAGCGTTCGAATTTCTGCAACAATGTTGACCTTGAGTTGAAGAAGTGTCTCGGGCTTGTTTACATATAATCGATCCGTCAAATAACCCCAAAGAAAATAGTCGGGTGCTGACAAATCTGGAGATCGCTCTGGCCAAATAATTTTCGAATTTCTGGAAATTATTCGCTCTCAAAAAATTTGACTTAAAAGTGCCATTGTGTCTCGGGCAGTGTGGGCAGTGGCTCCGTCCGGCTGAAACCACATCTCAGGCCTGTTTTCAAGAGCAGCAGCACTTCCATCTTTATTCTGTAAGAAGTAAGGCCCACTGATATTTGCAGATGTGATCCCTCACCACATTGTACACCTAATGGGGTGCAATTGGTGTTGATGGATGACTCTTGGATTTGAAGAACCCCAGAACATACAGTTCTGCTAATTAACAAAGGCATTCAAATGAAAATGAGATTCATCACTAATAATCAAATTTTCATTAAAGTTGATTTCATTTCTGGCCAACTGTTGAATTTTAAATGCAAAATTTAGACATTGCCGATGATCTGCGTGGCTTTATTCCTGCACCTTACATGTGTATAACAGTGAATCTTTTTTTTTAAATGCGCCATAGTGACGTAAGAGATTTTCCTAGCTGAGCAGAACGCCTTCTAGCAGATATTTCTAGTGTTTCGTTAACTCTTTGCTGTATTCGATCGAAATTTTTCGCAGTGCCATGTTGGTGATGACGATCAACTAAGCAACGAATCATTGCTTTCGAGGTCAAAATTCTGACGTTGAAATGTCAACGACATGCTCTTTGTGTTAAAATAATTGATCGCTGATTTAGCTAATAAAATTCTATTATTCTGGTTCTCTGTTCAGTTGTAAATCTCTCCATTATTTATTATCCAAGTGCTATTTATATAAACTGAAAAAAATATATATAAACGAAAAAGTTATTAAATTTTTAAACCCCTTGGTAACTTTTGGACCACCCTGTATATGTTGTAAACATTTTTCAAAAAACAGTCGGAAAGACTTTTACTTACAATCACGATTGACTGCAGTTTTGGTGAGCTCCACTTCACCATCATAAGACCACAAGCAACGAATGCGCTGTAACTGTGTTAAACGGATATGCACCTAAGGGCAGGCAGTTTCGCACATAATGAGAACTGCCGGCATCAGAGTTTTCCACGGAACACACTAAAAATCCCTTGCACTGTATACATGCCAAAACACATACACCCACACACACACTCATTAAAAAAAACAACAGCATAAGGCAAGCGGTGTCAGCCTTATTTTATGCATATTTTTGACATTCATTTAATATGAATGCAATAGTTGATAAATAGTTTAGGATATTTACGAATATTTTAGTTGAGTAGTGAAAAAATGCACACACTTTTTTCTGTGTACATGTTAAGTTATTAAATTAATCAACAAACTATGTAAACTTAATCACTTAATTATTTCATAAAAATATATTTCGAAGCATTGTTTTTTATAAATCTCAGGTGTACGTAAACTTTTTCGGTTCAATGTATGACAGAAATGTCTGTATGTATGCAAATCTTTTCTTGTGTAAATAATATGAATATGAATTTACAAACACTTTTAGTTTATGAACTCTTTTGGCTTTGCTACTAAGAAGACTTGGAAGAAATGGAAGCCAAAGAAGGAGCAGATGGAAGGACTGCAAAACAAATCATTTTTAATTTGTTTGTAAAGATTCTATGAGTAATAAACCAAATGCAAATATTTTCCTAAGCAATTTTCTTTCTGCTGTTGTTGTTAAAACACGCACAGGGTCCAGCATGCTAGCAACCCAGTAGCAACAGCAGCAACAGATCACTCAGCGTGGTGTAGCGAAAAAAACAAGGAAAAGGCTACTAAAAGGAGTAATGGGTGGTACTGCAGTGTAAAGTTCGAAACAATAAAGGCATGGCAAGTATATAAGTATTGTCAACTTATTCAATTAAAACGTTGTTCACAAATGGTATGATAAGGAACTTCAAAGAAACAACGCACGAAATTGTAAGCCGTTTATAGAAAATATTTCTCATAAATATATACTGGGTAAAAGTTAATAATATAAAATAAAAGTACCTAAAATAAATTTTAGATGTGGTTCCATATTTGTTCTTTTTTAAGGCAATAAAGAAGTGTTTGCATTGGCTAAAAACCTAAATAAGCGATAATCGAAAAAAAGGAACAAAATCATTACTCATAATACCGCTCTCGTAGATTCGCTGATAAGTGTTCCAATTTTTGGTGACCTTGAGCTTGTCTTCCAGGGGAAGCGGGAAATATTTTAAATTTTCCCGGGATCCCGGCAGGAAAAAAGGCAATTTTAATATGCTTGGTGTTAAAAGCACTTTTTGTAAGCTAAAATACACTTATTTTTAAAAGAGGAACGTAATCCGTGTTCCTCTTTTACAATTATGCATAGCGATGAGATTGTTGAAGACTTTTCCAAAAATAGGCGATCAAATCAAAATGCATTTCGCACACTTCGTGCTTTTTTTGGTCACCATAATCGAGAGAATTCTGCGCAAATTTCAGCAAACCGGGTATGTAAAGGGTGGTCCAACCATAACGCATGATTAGTTAGTTGTTTGAACACAATGAATAACTATGAAGAGGTACACAATTGAGCTGAGCGTAAAGATTGTTTAAGCCTTTTACGCAAATGGACGTGGAACAGGGAAAAAATTCAGGGCAATAGAAATTCAGAATAGGGCTGGTAATGGTCTTCATTACATAAAAACCACTTTACATATTCTAAAATGTATAGTAATCTTGTTATCGCGTCTGATACGCATTTACTGTAACTTGTCAAGCATTGAGGACTATTTTCTGTGTTCCTACGTCACCTTAATTAGTTTCTGCTTCGAATGCTTTGCTTAAAGTCAAAGAAAATAAGTCCTCCAGCATTTGAAGTGAATACATTTTTACCAACCATTAGATCTATTTCCAAATAGATTACACAGGATATTATATAACAAATGTTTGTGAGCATCGAGCAAATCTTTTTTGCAAATCTATTTTGCTCTCACATTGGCACAAAATAAACTAATATGCGTTAAGATCCCACAAAATTTGGGGTTTCCCATTTTGTCGTGAACAGCTCTACGGTACAGATTTAATTTTTTTTACCTATGTAACTTTCTCCGGTAAGCCCAACCCCCCGCTGATCACTGACTCCTTCCATTTGTCGCACTGTGTTATAGAACGAAGTTAAAAACAATATTAATGTACGCTTTTGTTGAGAAAAACCAAACAAAACCCAATTAATTGCTAAAGATACAATTAGTTCAATATTAATAGGTATTATGTGTTTCTGATGGCTTATTTGCAAATAATTATATTGCAATTTGCAAAAAAACTTACAAATAAAATGTATAAAATATGATACGATTGTTAATAGCATGTAGAGGACATTGTAGTGGACAATGAGTTCTGCCAAGTCGAATCTTTCATACCCTACAACACGGCTTGCGGCTAGACTGTTTAAATCCGAAAACCGACATTCCGGTTTTTAGGTCCAAACCCGACAGTCGGCTGTCCAAAAGAAGTTGTTGTACGTAAAAGCAAAGAATATTCATAATATTCAAGTACGAAATATGTAAATACCAAAAATATTTATGCTAGACCCACCCTTAAGTACCGCTCGACTCAGAATCACCAGTTGATTAGATTTTTCGATATCTGCCTGTACGCCCATCCGTCCGTCTGTTGTCTTTCTAAAACTTGTTTTCAAACTACAGGTCGCAATTGTTGCCAACTTTTTATTAAATTTACAAAAGTAAGTTTTTTAAATAAAGCCTGTTTACTTTTATAAAAATCAGTTAAAATTAGGATATATAAGTAGCTCCCACAGTAGGGTGGGCCGATTAGTAAGGACAAAAATTTGTCGATATTGTCCCATTCATTATTCGATAGCTTCTGGCATGAGGAAATAAGTTTAACTACGACATATTAAAAAAACATTTTCGACGCCCCCAAATTTCAGCCATTTGACTTTTTCTCAACTATTATTTCAAGGCTTTTTTAAGTAGGTAATAACAAAAAAATTTTTTTTTAAATATTAAATTAAATATTTATTTCAAATAAATATGACTGAGAGAATCAAATCAGCCCAAAATTTATTGCACAATATCGATTTCTAACTCGACCCACCTTATCACAAACATATATTCAACCGATTTTGATGAAATTGAGTTCAGTTTATTAGGATTAATCAGTTAATTAGGATTAATCAGAAGTCAGCTCAGATAAAAATGGGTCATACCGGTTCACGTGTTGACATAGCCCCAGTACAAAGATCTCTCCCAAAATAATATATAACCTACCTTTTTGTTGTTTCTTTTTCAGAATCAACTAAAAAAAATTGGTGAAATGTATTGGCTACGGTTGCCAGCAGACTGCACAGCTGTTTCTAAACAGTAGCCAATACATTTCACCAATTTTTTAGTTGATTCTGAACAAAATAACAACAAAAAGGTCTCAAACCAGCATAAAAACTCTTCAAGTCATAATAACGATAAAAGACCGAATAAATGTAAACAAAACAAGAGCATATAATATATAACCGCTCTAGATCATCCATTTTTATTACGATTTCAATCAAACAAGGTATGGCATATTTCGCTGGACAAACAACTAATTTTGAACCAATTTGAGACTATTAGGCTTAATTTTTTTAATATAGTTCCTGAAAAATTGTTTGGTGGCCAAAAAATGGCTTTCAAATACATGGACATATGGCTTTAAACTAACTATATAAAGTTATAAAGGGTGGTCCAACCATAATGCACATTATAAACTCTGAGTCACACCTGAACGTCAAGTTTTGTGCCCAACTTTATTTGGCATTTCTTTATTTCAGCATTTGACAAATTCAACCATGGAGGGGTACTCAGTTGAGCAACGCGTTAAGATTGTTGAAGCCTTTTAGAAAAATGGGCGTTCATATCAAAATGCAATTCTTGCACTTCGTGATTTTTTTGGTCAGCATAATCGACCAAATGTGTCCACAATCAGGAGAATTGTGCGTAAATTTCAGCAAACAGGATCTCTAGGAAATTTGAAAACACCTGTGCATGCTGGCCCAGTTCGTTCTATCATCGGGCGGTACTCCTTCGAAAATGAGGTCGACCAAGCAGTGAGTACTGTTCGCTATTGCGAAATGATATATGAACCTGGACCATATGTGGTTACAACAGGATGGTGCCAATTACCACACAACCAACGAAACAATCGCTCTTTTGTCCAAGAATTTAATTGGCCGCCACGATCATGTGATTTTTCACCGTTGGACTTCTTTCTTTGGGGATATTAAAAAGAAAAAGTGTTCATCAATGAGCCAAGAACAATTCAAGAGCTAAAGGATGACATAATTCGGCCCATTGACGACATTGAACCTCGATTATTTCTCAGAGATATTAAAATTATAAACCATCGGATAGAGGTATGTCGCCGAAGTCGTGGCGAGCATTTGACCGATATTTTGTTTCACACAAAATTGCCATAGATCCTTCTATAATAATAAAATATATTAAAATAATTCTCTGGAAACTTTTTATTTTATTTACATTTAATACCGTGCATTCTTAAGGGAACACCCTTTATATAAAAATGAAATTATTTTTGCAATGTGACTAAATTTGGGTATGTCCGATCCATTAAATTAAACATGGGCATATGGGTACTAAAAGCACAAATTTAAATATATCCTTAATGTGTAGAACTGGTAAATGCCGGTTTTTTACTTTTTAATAAAACCCGACAGTTGGTTAATAAAAAATCTCCTGTCAAGGAGCCATTAAAGTGTTCAAATGTTTTTTTTTATCGATTAATTTCCCTTTACAGTCTACGACAATTTGTAGATAAAAAATTTACACTTTTAAAATTGTATATTCAGCAGTCCACTAATTTGTCCCAAATGTCCTTCTCCTCTTTGTTCACCTTGTAAATATTGGCGGCTTCACGAATGAGAGATTAATATAATCCCGATCATTCATTAAACAGTAGGTCCTGGGCGGTGAGTATTAAAATGTTACGGTACTAAGCTTTTTGATGCGAGGGGGTCCCCCATTTGTTTCTTAACGAAATGTTGAGGGAAACGTGAAATTAGCTCCGACTCCGGCCACATTTCCCTGACTTCGACATCACAGCTCGAAGTGAATGGTATAGTATTTTGTGTGCGTTTAGCTCACTCCTTAACTGGAGTGCCATAAGGGCCCAAGTTCTCAATGGCCCCTTTTTAATACTTCTAGAGTACAATTGAAAGAATGCTCTCAGTTTAAAACTTTAATTTCAAAATCAAATGTAAACCATCTCATCTCATACTCGCACTTACGCAGACAGCAAAATGCATTGCATCCTTTACCAGGGGCGGTAGGAAAAGTTTCGCATATACTTCTCCGTTTCTTTTTTTCTTTCCCTCATATCGTACATCGTTTTTCACTCTTTGCACTTGTCGTTCGTTCGTTGTTTGTTTGAAAAATGATAATAAAATACAAATATTTTATTATAAAATACAAATATTTTATTAATTTATGTATGCAAAAACTACTCAAATATTCACAAAGCATAAATTTTGCCTCCGTTTCATATCCACCGCCGCCGCTCACCGTCCGATTCCACCCCCCGGGGGTGGGTGCGTGTGATGAGTTGAATACGAGTACTACCAGAGTTACGAGTAAATAACAACAACAATAGGAGAGCAAGAAGAAGGATACAAATTGAAAAATTGAATGAATGAACAAACGAATCGAAAAGTTTGGAAAAACTTTGATGCGTTTGCTTTTGTGATGTCTTTTTATTCTTTTGATTTTCAACGTTGTTTTTTTCTCCTCTTGTGTTTGGCTGCTGCTGCTGATGGAAGAAGACGCAAAAAAAACGAATGTAACCATAAAACATAAATCTGTTGGAATTATTAAGTGCGTTGCAAATACTCTCCAAGAATGCGAACAAACAACAGCAACATTGGGCTTGTCTTCATCCTTCTATCCTTCAATCCATCCTGCTTACATCCTCCTTACAGACGCAACACATCACCCGTGGATGGCTGTTAAAGCTGTAACTGAATCTCTCAAGTTGAGGCTAAAGACGTGCCTAGGAATGAGACAGCGAATTGTGGTTTACATCTCGTATCATCATTTCCACCGAACTCGACAACCCCCTATCGTTAGCCACCCCCTTCGATGTTGCCGGTTTCGTGTGTGTGTGGTGGGGTTCTGGGTAAATGTTCATTTCTTGTGTCAATATTTGTTCGACAACAATAACTGAAACTCGGAAAATTGAGTTGTGCTCATGATTAAAACCTAATAAAATTATTTACTTTTGTCAGCAACAAACAACAGACGCAGAGAACTGAAAACGAAACGAACATAACATAACCTTAACTTTAGCCAAACAGACAGAGAGAAAGAGTCACAATACGCATTGAAGGGCTCGCACCAAGGCACAGTGGACTGCATGTGAGCTTTGCATGAAGGCAATAACTCGGAAAATTAGCTCTTATTCGATGTAAGCTTTAACAGAAAGCAAATGTTGCCATATAAAATATGGTATTTGTACACTTCGTGACTGCAGCTCGACCGTCCTTTCCCAGTGTAACAGTAACTGTTTTTCTGTTTAAAAGAGGAAACCAATAATTAGTCAACTTAACAATAAAAATGATTTCTATAACAATCGTCATAGTTAATAATATTAACAATTTCATTGTTAAGTTGAACATGTGTTGTTTCAATAAATCAACTATGACATTTTAATACTAACAATTTTCAGTGCATTGTTAATACAATAACAATAATTTTAATAATAACAATGTAAATGATTAAAAAACTGAACAGTGCATTGTTAAAACAACAAAAATTATTTTAAAATTAACAATTTTCATGGTTAAAAATTCAACCATAGAAATGAACTATTATTATTGTTAAATACCAGTCAACAACAAAATGTTCAAATTAACCTTATATGACGTATTTTATTTTATATGACGTATTTATTTAGAGACGTCTGTCCGTCCGACTGCTTTCTTTTTAAAACCTGAAAACAAACTCCATGTCGTAGCTGTTGTTCGATCTTAATGAAAGTTGGCAGAAGTTTTTAGGAAAAAAAGAAAAGTTGTTAATATTTAGATATTGCTCCCACACATATTTTTAACCGTTTATTTCTGACTTTGATATTGCCTTCAAGTGATGACATTAAGTTAGACAAATTTTATGTTTTATGCTCAAGAAGCCACATATTTCATTTAACCTTATAGGGTGGTTAAATTTTAAGGGTCGATGTTGAATGTGAACCACACCCAAACGTCAAGTTTTTTCTTCATTTCATTTGATATATCTCAATTTCAGACTAACTCAATTTGAACCATGGAAAGATACACAAGCGGGCAACGCGTTGAAGTTATTCAGGCTTATTATGAAAATGGCAATAAAGAAAAATCATCTTCAGTGATGAGACACATTTTCACCTCAGTGGATTGGTCAATAAGCAGAATTGCCGCATTTAGGCGAATGGTAATCCAAGAGTGATTGTCGAAAAAACAATGCCTCCACAAAGAGTGACTGTTTGTAGCGGTTTATGGGCTGGCTGCATCATCGGGCCGTATTTTTTCCAAAATGAATCCCGCCAGGCAGTTACTGTGAATAGTGTTCGCTATCGTAACTCGTTATGGCCCGAATTGGAAAATACGGATGTAGACGATATGTGGTTTCAACAGGACGTTGCCACTTGCCACACAGCTAACAAAACAAAGTCCTTTTTGCGCGACACATCAACATGGGCACTTGAAATTTATCCACCCTTTACATTTTGGCACAGTTTGTTACGATCGAGCTCAGATAAAAATGGCTGATAAATTTTTCGACTTTGCGTAGTACAAGTGAAAAGTATCTCGTTGGATGCGCACTAAGAACAGATTCGTTGTCAGAACCAAATGATTTTGGTTACATGTACTACCTACATTATTATCAGTAGCTTTAAATTTTAACTGTTGCGCTGTAAATTTTAGTAAATGGAAAGAAAACAAATTTCCGGGTTCCAAAACTGAAAATTAAAAGCAACCAACTTGAGCACGTTCATCAAAGAGCTTCGCAAGACCATTTGAATGAACACAAGTCATGCTAAAGACTCTACAGCATCAGATACATACACGAATGTCTTGGTTCATCAGCACTAAACGGCACTGCTTGTAGCTTCCTAACAACGCTAAATGTCTTGAAAAAGGCAAACGTCTTGAATGGCCATCCAAATGGCATTGCGCAGCTCCTTGATGATAATCAAATACTTTCCTGAACCACTGTGTAGAAGATTTCATTTGTTTAGATGTAATCAGGGTGTACAAGTTTAATCAATGTTTAGTGTTGGCCGATCTTCACAACCAGAACGCTAAAGTGGCAAGCAAGAATTATATGGTTAAAAAAAGACGTAAAAGATTGGAAAATAATTACCAAAGTTTTCTTGCCAATCACAACAATGTCCATATTGAACCAGTATGAAACAGAGCTTAATTTAAAATAAACACACCAGGGAACATTTCAAAGAATGGATGAGGCGGTCGAGACGGTTTTCTTCGATAACTGTCATCCCAATAACTTAAATAATTATTTCAACCGCATCAACGGCGGTTTCTTTTTTTATCCAGTGTTTGCTTTGTAAGCGTTTATTTGTTTAAGCCAACAATTGGTTTTTGCGCTTCGCTAATTCTGGAATTATTGTCTACTCAAACTGCCCTATACGACCACGTCAACCATTCCTGGCCAACCACCACCCACCCATTTGGGCACACGCACACATGGCCGCCCTTTGGTGCTGCTGTGTACCTACACAAACAACCATAATTAGTTTACATACTTGGCCAACAGATAGCAGTAAACATCAACATCGACAACATCATTATCATCATAAGCAGCAACAGCAGCATCAACGTCAACATCATTGACGTCGTTGTCAGTTTGTATTGCTTGAATCGGTTGTTGCAACAAAATATTCGGCAACACCACGGAGAGAAGAGCGGAAAAAAGTGAAACGCAAACAAACATTTGGCCTAACAAGCAAATACGACGGCATAGATAAACATTGACAGGCGACATGCCACCATCCGCCGCTACCACCGTCACAAAGCAATATTACGTGTGGGCGAAACAGAGGCAGACAACACACAACCGGTAAACTTCAACCCAAAACGTTGCACCACTCAGTGGACCACTGGCCATCGCGGAAAGAACTCGCAGATTAACTGGCATTGGAAGTAAAAACATTGGAAGAACGCAAAATTCGCGAGTGCCATGAGACAGCATCGACGGTGCAGCAAAGTTTGATTTTAGGTAAGGGCATACCCCAAATTGTGGTCTTTTCGCTGACCAACATCATATGATTCTGTGCCAGTTCCGTGGAATGTTCGCTCATGTGTCCCGCATACATAAAATGCAGAGAGAAATTATTTTCTAAATTCCCTTAGCATCTTAGGAAAAAAATCACGGAGCGTCTCCCCAAGCAGTGAGTTGTGCTCTATATAAGTCCAGTACTCCGTTACCGAGATCGAGAAAGTCATGCTTGCATTCGTAGGTTACCATTATACATCTTCCTGGACATCGGGACGCTAATGGTAATGGCTGAAACACTTGCGAAGAATGGCGCTACCAGGATTACAAATAAGTGTAGCGGTGATATTAGCATTGCTCTGACGAGAGATAAGCCGCATAATTCACGAATACTTTATATCATTTTAAAGGATATGGGGGAAAACCTGCACCAGCATAATGACTCCAATCAACACGAGTCTACTTTAAAACATTCGTCACATTCGTGAGGGAACCAACAAGAACAAACTATTTCTTTTTTATTATAAAAGAGCGGCTATACGATCTGAACTGGAATGGAAGATCGCCACTGCCTGGCCTGGTTGCATAGGACGACTATTCAAGACGAGTTTACAGTATAACAACGGAACACCGGTTCTACAAGTCGATTTTCGACTACTCCATTAATCGACATTTGTCTAAAAGTCGATTTTTCGACTTTTTATTTTAACTTCAAATATAACCACATTTCTCATTGTCATCGAAACAATGCGTATTGCGTAAATTAATTATCCGCTTTCATTTAGTTTCTCCGATTGAGAAATACATATGTAAAGGGTGTTTTTTTAGACGTGTGGTTTTAAACATGGAAACATTTTTTTCGGAATTGGTCTTTTTGCGCCTGTCACTTGATTTATGCTCAGTTTGGTTTGCCATTTCATAATGAATTGACTTGGGGCCAAAACTAGATGACCACCGATATTGACTTTTACAAGAAAATTTTGATCACCGATGAAGCTCACTTTTGGTTGAATGGGTACGTGAATAATCAAAATTGTCGCATTTGGAGTAATAAAAATCCACAAGCCATTGTTGAGACGCCGTTACATTCTCAAAAATTCACTGTTTGGTGTGCTCTATGGTCAGAAGGAATCATTGGTCCATATTTCTTCAAAAATGAAGCCAGCCATAATGTTAAGTCAAGGGGGATCGCTATAGATTAATGCCTGCATTGGAGGATGTTGACGTGGACGACCTTTGGTTCCAACAAGACGGCTCTAAATGACGAAACAATCAATTTATTAAAGAAAACTTTTGGTGAGCGCATTATCTCGCGTCGAGGGCCTGTGGCGTGGCCTCCAAGATCGTGCGATTTACCACCGCTGGACTATTTTTTGTGGGGTTATGTGAAGTCGCTTGTCTACGCAGATAAGCCCGACACGATTGACGCCTTGGAAGAGAGGCCCTAAACGCTGCAAAAAGTGGTCGAAAATTGGGCCTCTCGGCTGGAATTTAATCGAGCCAGCCGCGACGTCCTCTTGCCGTAATCTTTTTTTAAGCATGATGGCACCCTTGTCTTTATAATAAAGCTAAATTATTGACCATAACTTTAAATTATATGCGTTTTATTTCTTCTTGAAAACCATAAAAAAACACCCTTTACATTTGGTGATTGCAACCGAAATTCCTCTATTGTAACTATTGTCGTTGTATTTCCAACCGATTTCCCATTATTTTATTTTTGTACACACAAAGATCAGATTCGTTGCCACAACCGATTTTGTTTGGCAACCGAAAGATTGAGGTTGCATGCACCTCGAGTATTTCATCGGTAGAAGCGAATGTTAGTTGGTGCTCTGTTATTTTCAGTAATTGGAACTGAAGTATCGGCAAAAAAACGAAGTATCCGGGCCTCCACAAAAATTTTTTTGTATCTAAGAATCCACATACCACACTTGTTCAACGAAAAAAAAAAACTAAATTTTCATTAGAGGCAAAACAATTTTTGCTTACACACTTGAGATACTCTCAAGCATTGGGAGGGTCATGTCGTGGAGAAAAGAATGAAGATTTTCACTGAAAAAATTGATTCGCCGATTGGGTTAAAGAATTTACATTAGAATATCTATTCAAAAAAAATATCGTTCAATAATCCGTTGTTGTAACAACAATATATTTATTTTGAAGTCTTGTTCGTCTATGGGGGATCTGCTTCGATATCCAGGTGGAGGAAACGCGCCATTTGAACTGGATGCGTCCACAGCGACCTAGGGCTCAGCTGAGTGGGCTTGGGCGGACAATTGAAGAGGTGCAGCACATAATGTGGCCCGTTTTTGGTTATGATGCAATTTTTCAATAATTGGTATATAAATGATGATGATATAAATTATGTTCGTGAATATTTCAAACTATTTCATATTATAACAAAATTTCTGTTATTTTTTCCGCCAAAGAAACTTTTTATAAGAAACTTAAAAAAAATCAATAAAACTACGAAATCGGTTCGATGATAAAAATTCGTGATTTTTAAGGACTAAATGAACGATTTTCATTTTTTTTTATAATTTTTTAAGAATAGTTTTCATACGTCTTGTGTAGTTTCATATTTTATGTAAAATGTTACTTGTTTTTCGTGAAATTGTTTCATATTTTCCATGAAACTTTTTCCTTACTTTTATGACAATATTTCACAATACTCATAAACATAAAATTCTTTTACAAACTTTTTGGTTTTCTCTTTGAACAAATCATGAACAAATTGCGTAGATCAATCTACAAAGCACATTACCATTTCTAACACAGATACAAATGCACAAAGCGTGCCTATTTTTGTATGCACATGCATTTATACAAAATAAGAACAGAAGCACAAAGCGTTCTTATTTTTACATGCACATGTATTCATCCATGTGTAGTTAAATGTTACGTTTCAAACGTTATTGCTATTTTGTGAGAAATTTGAAATCTATAGGAAAAAGTTCTTTAAAATACCGAATAATTTTCTTACAAAGGCATTTCATACAAAATAAGAACGTATTCGTAAAACATATACAGCAAAAACTTGCGAAATTTAGACGAATAGTACGAAGTTTATAATAAATGTTCATAGAATGTATGAACAAAATTTGTTCAATGACATTTCATACAAAATAAGAAACTATTCATAAAACATATGAACGAAAAATTTCGACATTTTTAAGAAGCCGTTTCCTAACACAAAATGTACGAAAAACTTTGTCAATACTATAAAGAATATAAGAACATAATAAGAAGAATGTTTCGTAAATAGTACGAACATCATTTTTTTTTAATTTATGTGACAGCGCATAGGGAAAGGGAGTTAAGGGTAAAAAAATCAATTTTCATTTTTTTTCTTTTTTTGATGTGGACAACATCTGAGCATCGAATGAGACCGATTCCATGCCCCAAGAGTGTTCCCTTTCAGAGATATGCGCGTTTTATGAATGTGAAGTCGACGATTCTACACCAAAGATACACCTATTTATATCTTTAAAATGGCTCTCCTGAACAAAACTGGTTTTTACCCTTAGGTCCCTTTCTATTTTGCATATTTTTCATATATGTTGCCACAACCACCACAAATTTCGTGAATGCAACCAAAATTCATTTTTTTGCACAGAAATTTCTGTCGTACGAGGGCTGCTATATATATTTTTGGCCTAGGCTGTTAGTGTTGCCTGGCGTCATCTGACATTTCCATTGGAAAGCTTGACATTTTTAGCATAAACGTTCCAGAACGTTTTGACGTACGACCATCATTTGTGTTGTTTACAGTGACTTGAAAAAATCAATTTAGCAAAAATGGTGCGATCATTTTTCACAACTTTCGACGTGGATTATCACGACAAGAGTGCATCGATGAATTTCAACCCAATAGCACTGTGAAAAACTGGTTTAATGAATTCAATCGTGGCCGACGCTCGCTCAAAGACGAAGGTCGTCCAAAAACGGCCGTTGTGCCAGAGAACATCGATGCCGTGCGTGAGCTGATAATGCAAGATCGTCATGTGACATACCGTGAGATAGAGGCATCCTTGGGCATTTCTTCCACCGGCATACATTCAATATTACATGAACACCTGGTCGTAAAAAAGGTTTGTTCTCGCTGGATCCCGCACAATTTGACAATCGCTCAAAAAAGGCTCGTGTCGATAGGTGCAAACAAATTTTAAAAAAATACGATTGCGATGCTTCAAAAGACCTTTATAAGATCGTCACAGGTGACGAATCGTGGATCTATGCGTATGAGCCCGAAACAAAGCTGCAATCGAACGTGTGGGTCTTCGAAGACGAGTCAAATCCAACGAAAGTTGTTCGTGGAAGAAGCACCTCGAAGCAAATGGTCGACTGTTTTTTAGGCTAAACTGGTCTTGTGGCGACTGTTCCGCTTGAGCAACGTAGGAGGTCAATTCTGAGTGGTACACCACAATTTGTTTGCCTGAAGTCTTCGGAGAAGTTCGAAAAACGAACAAAATAAGACGAATCCTTGAGCACCATGACAATGCTATCTATCTCTCTCACATCGGCTCAAAACAGCTCCTTTTTGACGGGCCAAAACGTCGAATTGATGGTCATCCGCCGTATAGCCCTGACTTCGCACCCAATATCTTCTTTTTATTCCCGCACATCAAGAAAAAAATGCGTGGTCAACGATTTTCGTCGCCAGAGAATGCGCTTGAAGCGTTAAAAAACCATATTTTGGAGGTGTCTCAATCGGAGTGGAAAAAGTGCTTCGACAATTGGTTTGAGCGCATGCAAAAGAATACTTTGAAAAACAATAAAACCATTTTTTATGATAAATATTCGCATTTTTAGTATTAGGCCTGAGATATATATATATAGCAGCCCTCGTACCAACCGATTTCCAACTAATTAATTTCTGTGTTAAAGTTAGTTTTTACGGCATAGTCTAAATGGGATACATTTGAAAATTGCACAATCTGCGCCCATCTATTTACAACATATTATTGAAAATCACAGACCTTTTAAAGTCGCATTGACTCTTTGCCAACTAAGAAATCAAAACTAATTTAATTAAATTCGCATGGAGAAACACTTCTTAGAAAGTATAAAAATAATTTTCTTTACCAGCATAAACAGAAACTGTACAGAAACGAAAAGAAACTTACCTGGAAAGTGGATAAATCCAACACAGCCATGGAAACGAGTAAATTAAATGTTGCTGCCGCTAACGAAATCGTTCTCGGTGGAATGCTTTCACCTGCAGGAGAACAAGAAAACAAAACATTTCAACATTAAAGCAGTCACTTGGACAGTCGAACAGACACACACGTCTTCATCATTATCGCCCACATGAGAACAACAATAACAACGACAACCAAGTGCAAGAATCCAACTAAAACGGATATGGAATCATAAAGTCATAAACCGAAAAGCAGACGGACGCACGAATCAACGAAACTCAATAATTTCCGTTTCTGGAGAAAACTCACGTCATCATCGCCCTGGGAGGGAGAGGGCGATAAATCTTTTGACTTATCTCCGAAATAAATCATCCGAAAAATGCACTTTGCACTTGATTAGAATCAAATGCAACACAACATGCAAACAAACAAACAAGCCAACCCCGAATGATATGACTCATTCCACGTGGATCGATCCATCCATCCATCCGTCCGTCCGCTATCGGTATCAGTATCCACCCCTTGGCTGGTTGGTGGGAGTTAATCGAGAGTTGCCATCACTTACCTATGGGTACCACACTGGCATACAGCATTGATATGGAACCAAAGAGTTCTGTCGACTTTGCCGCACTGAGGAAACGTGTCGGATCTGTAGGTCCTGTGCAGGTGAATGAATGAAAAAACAAAAAAAAACAAAAGAAAAGAAAATAAAGGTGAAACAACAACAGCAATAAACTACGGAGGAAATTGATTTTGTCTAAAAAGGTGAAAATTAAAACCGCCGACAAAAAACACAGCTACAACAAATTAGCCACAAGGTGTGAATACGAACATTAACGTCCCATCTTCAGCACTTCTTTCTCTCTGTCCGCTGTAGCACGTCAATCAGCCGTCAGCGTGGTGGTCAAAGGACAACGTCGAAGAAGGGATACAAAAGGCATTACGTAAAAAATGTTGCCTGTAACTCCATTCAGACAACCACTGACACAGATGCATGCATATGAGGCCAGAATATCAGCGCACACACATTGTGACGTGTGTAGGTTGGATTGTCGGTCGGTCGGTCAGTCACTGGCGTTGTCTACTTACCAGGTGGACAGACATCAATGAACCGGGTGATGAAGCCAAGCGTAGCCAGCAAGGACAGCACCACACTCTGATGATTCTCGATACATTCGCGTATTTTCATGCATCGACGCGACAGAATCTCAATGAGTCCGGTTATAACAGCGTAACTGAAAAGAAGAAAGAGAACATTTTTAGCTTTTCATACAAGGATAATTTAGAATTAAAAGGCTTTTTAAAAATAAATTCTAATCAGAGATTGAAATCAATATTTCTCAATCGAAAAAAAAACATTCACAAACCTAAAATTCAGGTGATTTTAGGTACAGTATTCGGAGTCCAAAGCAATAAGTTTTGGACATACCTTGAATTAATATGCCTTGAGTTAATATAATTAAAATCCCAAATGGTTGAGATGAGCCCTCTAGGTGTTCAAACGCGCTACAGCTATTCCGAGCTTTCAATGTTCACATGAGTCTCAAACAATATTGCAGTAGGTCTTCTTAAGACTAATACAACTCCTATCAGGACTACGACAAAAAAAACGAATGAGGTTAATGCATTTTTTGTTTTTATACCCTGCACCACTCTGTGGGACTGGATTAGTTTCATTGCAAATATGTGTAGCTACCAGAAAAAATTGAGCTAGGCCCATTTTCCAGAAGTATTTTAGTTTTTTTTGGTCAAGAAGCCACATTACAGCGTATGTTAATGAAATTTGACACAGTTCATACTAAGATTTCGACCCATTGGATTGGGATTTGACTAAACTTAGGGTTTCAGTGATATGTATTTCCTGTATGTTCATGTATATAAGAAGGCGGTGTTCGGTCGGAACTACGCATCTTTTGTATGTGTACAAGACCAAAAAAAAAATAAAGATAGATGTGTATGGTCCATGGTTGGTTGTTGGTCCATGTTGTAAAGGGTGGTTACATTTTAAGGGCCGATGTTGATTTTGAATAAAACACAAATTATTTAGGAAACTATTGTCATTTCTTTTTATTATGATAATATTGCTATGTTTTAATTAAGCATGGAACAAAATATCGGCCAAATCGCCGCCGCAACCTCGGCGGCACACCTCCATCCGTCCAAATTTCCATTGAAGTATGCTTCAGCGTACTTGAGGTTATATGCCATTAATGTGCCGAATTATCTCATCCTTTAGCTCTTGAATTGTTGCTGGCCTATTGACACATTTTGTTTCAATTAACTCCAAAGAAAGAAGTCCAACGGCGTCAAATCACATGATCAAGGCGGCCAATTCACATCGCTACGACGTGAGATGAAACGGCCATTGAATTTGTCGCGCAAGCTTCGCAACACTATACTAAATTTGAGCAAAATAGGGGGAGAAATAAGAGGAATTATGAGTTATGGAAGGAATTATAAGTTATTAATTGGTCTTTCATAACGTATCATGCGACATTTTAGTACAATCGGATATAATCCGCAGTTTAGAGAAAGGATCTCCATTCGGTCTATTCGAGTCATATTTTACACATTTGCGTCCTGCATTTTAAATAAAATGATAGATAGATAGATAGACGGCCAATATCGCTCAGTGGAATCGTATAGTGATTCTGAATCGATCGTTAAAATAAACATAGGTTCTACCACGTTATTTTAAAAATCGCCAACATTTTCGATCCTACGTTCCGGCCATTTGGAGTCTCGATACAGAAATTATTTTGGCCAAATCGTAAAAACCATTTAGTTTTAGGCTCGTATAAGAAAACTTCAGTGTAATGTGATACCCATATGTCCATGTACAGGGTTAGGCGCTTAAAGAGTTACCTTTTCGAACGACCATTTTTTTTGAGTGAATTTTGTTTTTATTGATTCGAATTACAAAAAGATTTGAAATAATCAAAATTTCAGAATCTACAGCATGGTTGTCGCAACCATACTATTGTTTTTGTATGATTGCGGCAATATTAATATTGTTGAAATGTAACAATAGTATTATTGCCAAATTTAGAAAAGAAAATATGGTTGTAGCAACCATATAAACATGGTTGGTGCAACAAAAGTATTGTTGTTTAAAATTTAAATTTGAACAATAACATGATTATGGCAATCATACCGTATGGTTGCGAATATGAACATAACAAAACAGGTTTTATAGAGCATACATGTGTGTGCGTATGTTTTGTTTTGATATACCAAAATAAACACATACGTACGATACAGTACACGATAAAAAACAACAACAATTGTAAGGTAATTCAAGGGATTTTTATTGTGTTTACTTTGTTCGGTGAAATACTCGACTACCGACTGGTTCTCGTTTATTTCAAATCTGCCTGCACTTAAGTATATAGGCATTGATCATGGTTTAATAACATACGGTAATTGGCGTCTACGGATGGTGAAGTAGCATTCACCCCCCTGCTGGCAACTAAAAGTATTTTCGACTGCCGTTGAAATATATATTTTTGTTTCTTGAATGAAATGTTCAATAAAAACATGGCCTTTAATCTGGCTGTGAACTAATTGTAATGCAATTAAAAATAACTAGCTTGATAATAATCTCTATTTTTGAATAACAACATTACCCAATCCTAATAAATAGTTTTTGGATCATATTATGGTTGAATGAATCATACTATGGTTGCAGGGATAATAGCATGGTTGCATGTGAATCATAATATGGTTGTATGAGAAAAATACTATGGTTGTGAGGATGATAATATGGTTGTGGAGATAATAGTATGGTTGAGTGTGAATTATACTATTGTTGTGAAGATCATAGTATGGTTGAGTGTGAATCATATTATTGTTGTGGAGATCATAGTATGGTTAAGTGTGAATCATACTATGGTTGTGGGGATCATAGTATGGTAGCGTGTGAATCATACTAGGGTTGTGAGGATCATAATATTGTTGTGGCACAACCATATACCCAATAATAGTAAGATCCTCTTCGAATGTCGTCACCCTAACCATACTTTTTTTCTGCTTGTATTTACTTTAGCTCGATGTGGTCTCCTATTGCCTTGTCGATGGCTTTCAACCTGTTTAAAAATAATCTGAATGCTGTACGAGTAAGGCCCTGCGATATTTTGACACATTTCCGTGCAAAGGCTTTAATCACCGAAACCAAATTGCTTAGATGGAAAAGTCCATGCTTAGATGGAAAAGTCCATCACATAGTAATAATTATGTTATGAGTTTTAAGGATTTTCTTCAATGGCAATGATTAATTTTGAGTTATATTATAAAAATCATAAATAATCATTATTTTTGAGCAAAATTTTTTGCTCAAAATAATACTAACTTTTAATTTACGGCTTTTTGTGGTTTTTTGCCAATATCGTTGCATATCCTCATAAAACAAATCCAGAGGAAGCGACCAAGTCTGAAAAAAAGTATTAAAAATTATATTTGTAAGCCATTTTTGGTTTACACGAGCTTTAGGAGACGGTGCCAAGTTTTCTTGAAAGGTCCAAGGGCTACGACCGGCTCTAAATCAGCTTCCAAAGCAATATCCCGATAATAAGTCGTACTGACACCACACTTGATGAGAACGACTGGAAAGCAGCATCCAACGGTGGCTACAGCAGTCAGTACCATTACTTGAGAGTAAAAATACTTCGGGTGGCCGTTTGTAGGCTCAAATTTTAGTCACTGTGCCCAGTTAAGTAAGCATGAGCATATTGAAAGTAAGCAAAATGTGTCGAAATCGACTCTCAAAAGGTCGAAAATTCATCAAAACCGTAATCTATATTGCATAGATATCAAGTGTGTCCTCCTACGATTTCGATTCTATATCGACATAAATACCGAAGTTCTTTTCGAAAAGAAATTTATTCGGAAGTTTTTATCTATATCGATAAAAACTATATAGCTAACTTAGAGACAACATAAGTTCTGTGTTTTCATATTTATCGGATCGAAATCAGTTGGATATTTTAACCTACACATGTATATCGATAAAAAATTATATTGAAATTAAACTACTTATTTAACTCAGATATAATTATAGGACACAGAGGCACCTGAGATTAGGCACATTCAACTTCTTTACGTTCAACCTAACTAATGGCTGATCCAAGTAGAGATCCTTTTTTCAAAAGCCTTTTTTTGAAAGGTCACATGTGAGTCGTGTCATGCTGTCATGTTATTTTTGTTTAGTATTGCTTGGCATTTCATCATGGAAAGACTTACACCTAAACAGCGTTTACAAATCGTTCAACTCTATTACGAAAATTCACGTTCTGTGAGAAATGTGTTTCGTGCACTTCGTTCAACTTATGGTCAACATAATCGGCCTACTGAGCGTACTATTCTCAACACCATCACCCATCTTGAGACCCAGCATTCATTATTGGATAATATTCGACCGAATAGACAACGTCCAGCACGCAGTGAAGAAAATGAAGCAGCCGTAGTTGAGAGTGTACACCAAGATCAAGGAGAGTCGATTCGGCGCCGTTCGCAGCAACTCGGACTGACATATAAAACGATTTGGCGCATTTTACATCGAGATCTTAAATTGAAAACGTACAAAATACAGCTTGTGCAAGAACTGAAGCCGCCCGACGTTCCTAAGCGACATCGCTTCGCTCTATGGGCTCCTGAAAAGTTCCAAGAAGATCCGACGTTTTCGAGCCAAATTTTGTTTAGCGATGAGGCCCACTTCTGGCTCAATGGGTATATAAACAAGTAAAATTGCCGCATTTGGGACGAAGAGCAACCAGAAGAGGTTCAAGAGCTGCCACTTCATCCTGGAAAACAACGGTTTGTTGTGGTTTGTGGGCCGGTGGAATCATCGGTCCATATTTCTCCAAAAAAGATGCCGGTGAGAACGTAATCGTCAATGGCGACCGTTATCGTGCCATGATAGCCGACTATTTGATGCCTGAAATTGAAGCTCGTGATCTCGGCGACATTTGGTTTCAACAAGACGGCGCCACTTCCCACACATCGCATCAATCAATGGATTTATTGAGACAACACTTCGGTGAGCAGATAATTTCACGTTTTGGGACGGTCTATTGGCCACCAAAATCGTGTGATATCACACCGTTAGACTTTTTCCTGTGGGGATTTGTAAAGTCTAAAGTTTATGCGGACAAACCCGGTTCGATGGAGCAAAACATCACGAGTGTCATTCGCCAGTGACCAGTAGAAATGCTAGAACGAGTCATAGAAAATTGGACTCAGCGGATGGATCATCTGAGACGTAGCCGCGGCCAACATTTGATAGACATAATCTTCAAAAAATAAATATCAAAGGATATTCTTTCGAATGATAATAAACATTCCCCATTCAATTTAAATTTTCTGTGTTTTTTTCTTTAAAAAAGTAGGGAACCTCGGAATGGATCACGCTTTACATCTGCATCAGTCTTACGTTGTTATGTATAGGTAAACACGAAATTTGTTGTTCTTTTTTAATCCCATATCCCCATGGTCGAAGAGTCCGCTTTTTGAACCTATGGGCTACTCCAAGATCAAAATTGGATTTCTCAAAAAATTGTACTGTTTCTGGATACCCGAGTGTCTCCGAACATTAAGGAAAGGTTTTTGGGCCGCAGTGACCACGCCCACAGCCAAACAAAATTAAAGTTATACTTTGACTCTTCATAGAATTCCAATAATCCTGAGTATTCATATCGATATTCGAAACGGCAAATTTTTCGGCACCCCAGGAACCTTACTCCCATGGCTGAAGGACATAAAAATAGTTACATCGTAAAATAATTATTATAGAAGTATTTTGATCCGTGAGAAGCTTCCACCGTTTTTGGATACCCATATGTCCTCGAAAATTTGAACCGCTTTCTGGGCCCCTAGCGGCCAAGAACCACGCCCATTTATGGGGAGGTTGAAGAATATAAGTGAATTTATCAAATTACATTGCAAATGTCAAAAAATTAGAAATGTTTTCAGAACTTTCTTAGGGGACCTTTTTGCCCTTTTGTCCATTTTCAATATCAACCGATCGGCGACTACAAACATTATATACGGTATGTTTAAAGACTCCAGCTCTTTTCGATTGGACTGAATCGTGCTTTCAACAGATGGACATGGCTAGGTCGTATTAAAATTTAATGACGAGCAATAACATATTTACTTTAAGGTATATGGTCGCAGATAGGAATTTCAAGGTATTACAAACGGCATGACAAACTTAAATATACACCCATCCTATGGTGGAGAGAATAGTGATTTGGAATATTTATTAGGTATAGAAAAAAAAAATGTAAACAAATTTTTTAAAAGTTTTTAAGCAATCCTCCTAAAATTCTTGGAGAAAAGTATTTTGAAGTAGTAACGTATTCTTGCGTCAAAAATAACTTATACAATTAATGATGGAGAAAATTAATCAAGTTTTTTTCGAAACCTGCTGGCTTATAGCTTTAAACTACTCGAATCTCCTACATTTGCAAAATATGTTTTACAGTGTCGAAAGTTTATTATATTCACTGCATTTTTTTCAATGTTTTTTCATCAAGTTCCTTAGCGATTTGTTGGGGTTTTTTTTCTGCAATTTCTTCTTAGCGATTTTCCCTCAATTTTCTTTACTGCAAGCGACAATTATAAAATCTATACAAATAAGCAAAGCATTCAAAGCAGAATTTCGAGGGCGTATCAGGTACGGCCACTCTTCAAAAAAGCGGAGAATAAATCTGCTCCCCTGATTATGTAAGCGGTTTACTAAGCCCGAAAATACATGCATAGACATAAAACTTTTGCAAATGAAACAAAAAACACGCCTGAACTTGTAAAAAAAGAAACAACAGTATTTGTGTGACATTTGTTAAATCTTCTAAAAGGAAGATTTGAAAGAACTGAACACGAAACTACAGCAAATCTCGCCAAGAACTGCGAGAACATTAACACTTGCCACGCAAAGCTCTGCACCGTCATCATTAGCAACAATGCCAGAGTTGGTGGTGAAAATGAAAGAAATCTAAGAAACTGAAACCTCGACAGGGAACTGAACAGCAGAAAACGAACGGACCGAAAAGCCTGAAATGCACAAAACACGCAAAACAAATGCAACTTCACACAGAACTCAAGACAAACAAACACTCAAACGCCGCCGCCCAGGATATGAGGACCAAATGCTCGGCATTTTCAGCTTAAACACAAGAATGGCAAGCAGCAGGAACAGCAGCGTGAGCAACACCCCCACTACGGAAGAATACGAGGACTTCACACTTGTGTGAAACGTGCAGGCAGCTTTTTTTTGCGCTACCCTAAAAAGACAAGCACGAAAAGCGTGTGTTTTTGACACTTGTTAAAATATTTGTACTTTAGGCATCCTTGTTATCCTTTTAGAGCTTCTTTTCGTCCTTGTTACTGCTCAGAGCCGGGAGTTGCTGTTTATGTTTACTTTGCCTTCAGTTTCAAGTGTTCGCTTTGCCATGTGTTAAACGCTGGAGACCAAAACGACGAAGACGAGGAGGGTGACAACAACAGCAACAGTGGCCACATTAGACAAATAAATAAAATCGTGTTGCAACAAAAATACAAAAAAAGGATATTTTAAGCAAACAGCGGACGTTTAGCAAAATGCGATGGGGTGACACTTCTTTCGTTCTTTTGAAGTGACAGAAATCGAATGTGATTTTTTGTAATGTGTGACCGATCTTTCCGATCTTTCAAATCATGAGCGACAGTTAGTATCACTTCTCCGTGGAAGGAAATAAATCGCTTTGCGCCAAATGACGTTGTGAAATTATGCAAACTCATTTCTAAAGTTAAAAAGAAGTTTTGGCTGATATAAGGCAACCAATGCCGGGGACCGTAAGTTGCACATAGACATTAGGTTAAATGAGAGTTTGTGACTCAGGTCTGAAAAACAAAACCGCCATCGTTGTAAACAACTCAATATTTCACTTACTAGTCTGATGTCGATTTGGCGCAAAGGCCTTTCTTCAATCGCTTGTAAGGTCCTATTGACTCGAAAACAAGCGCTTCGTTATTTGCAGAAGCACAATAAACCTTTCCTGCGATTTGACATTGTTAGACTACTTTGTCGGGTACCAGCAAGAAGTCGTAAGAAAGGTATATAACAATTGGGATTGTGGAAAATGCCCTGTTGCGAAACCAACCATTAATAATAGGAATCTGCTCTAAACCAATAAATAATATGCCGGGAAGAAATAATTTTTGTTCATTGAATTGAAATACGAATTTGGTTAATACAAATCCTTAAGGACTCTTGTTTGTGGGCTATAGTTTCTCAGAACAAATCCACCATCTATCTTCAACCGTTAAGGGAGTCTCCATACAATTTTTTACCATGAATACCCTATATCGCTAACCCATAAGAACAGTCCAATGCAAAATGCACTTAAAACGACCAAACAAAACAGAATTCACCACAAAATAATATTTTTGTTTAAATTTTCTGTTATTATTGATGATTATTTATTTTCGTCTTTATTTAAAAGAAAAACACACGTACGAGTATTTAAAACTCGAATTTTTTTATAGTTCAAAAATGTTAGTCAAATTAATTTAATTTTTTCATGTGATGGATATTTCTTCCGATTTTCGGCGAAGACCTCAAGTAATATACATTTGCTCTAATGATGATAAAAAAATATTATGACTTGAGGTCGTCGCCGAAAATCGGAAGAAATATCCATCACATAAAAAAATAAATTAATTTCCATCGTGGGCATTAAATTATGCCGGGATCCCGCGAATTTTTAAAAATCCTACATATCCGATTTGTTGAAAAAATTCATATTGAAAGAGCATAAAATTAAGTGAATTCTTATATGATATTGCAACTTGTTGGACGGACATTGAATGGCTATTAGCGGATAATTTTCGAGTTTTATAGGATTACGAGGATTCCTATATGTGACAGCGCATAGAAAAAGGGACCTAAGGGTAAAAAAAATCAATTTTCATTTTTTTCTTTTTTTGATGTGGACTACATTTGAGCATCGAATGAGACCGATCCCATGCCCCAAAAGTGTTCCTTCCCAGAGATATGTGCGTTTTATGAAAGTGAAGTAGACGATTCTAAGCGCAAATAGAAAGGGACCTATTCTTTAAAATGGCTCTCCTGAACAAAACTGGTTTTTAATCTTAGGTCCCTTTCTATTTTGCAAGTCACATATATAAAGGTATTTTTGGCTTAGGCAACATTGGAAAGTTTGACATTTTTTAGCATAAACGTACTCAGAATGTTTTGACGTGCGACCATCATTTGTGTTGTTTACAGTGACTTAAAAAAATTTGGCAAAAATGGAATTAACTCGTGAACATTTTCGTGCGATCATTTTTCACAACTTTCGACGTGGATTATCACAACAAGAGTGCATCGATAAACTTAAATCTTCGAATGGCGATGAATCACCATCCCATAGCACTGTGAAAAACTGGTTTAATGAATGCAAACGTGGCCGACGCTCACTCAAAGACGAAGCTCGTGAAGGTCGTCCAAAAACGGCCGTTGGTCCAGAGAACATTGATTCCGCGCGTGAACTGATAATGCAAGATCGTCATTTGACAAACCGTGAGATAGAGGCATTCTTGGGCATTTCTTCCACCAGCATACATTCGATATTGCATGAACACCTGACCGTAAAAAAAGGTTTATTCTCGTTGGATCCCGCACAATTTGATAATCGCTCAAAAAAGGCTCGTGTCGATTGGTGCAAAGAAATGTTGAAAAAATTTGATCGCAGTGCTTCAAAAGACGTTTATAAGATCGTCACAGGTGACGAATCATGGATCTATGCGTATGAGCCCGAAACAAAACAGCAATCGACCGGGTGGGTCTTCGAAGACGAGCAAAATCCAACGAAAGTTGTTCGTGGAAGAAGCACTTCGAAGCAAATGGTCTCCTGTTTCTTCGGCAGAACTGGTCATGTGGCAAGTGTTCCGCTTGAGCAACGTAGGAGGTCAATTCTGAGTGGTGCACCACAATTTGTTTGCCTGAAGTCTTCGGAGAAATTCGAAAAACGAACAAGAGAAGACGATTCATTGTGCACCATGACAATGCGAGCTCTCACACATCGGCTCAAACCAGCGCCTTTTTGACGGCCAAAACGTCGAATTGATGGGTCATCCGGTACAGCCCTGACTTGGCACCCAATGACTTCTTTTTATTCCCGCACATCAAGAAATAAATGCGTGGTCAATGATTTTCGTCGCCAGAAGATGCAGTTGAAACGTTCAAAAACCATGTTTTGGAGGTGTCTCAATCGGAGTGGAAAAAGTGCTTCGACAATTGGTTTGAGCGCATGCAAAAGTGTATAAATCATGCTGGAGAATACTTTGAAAAACAATAAAACCATTTTTGATGATAAATATGCGCATTTTCATTATTAGGCCAAAAATATATACAGCAGCCCTCATTATAAGGAAAGGTTTTACTTATTGTTGGAAATAGGAATATAATTTAATAATATTTAATAATATGTTTCCTGAAAGAGACAACTTTTAAAGATGTTGTAATCAAATCTCCTAAGTCCTAAGCTACCCCAATTATTTTATGAAGTAATAATCAAAATATATTTAAGGATGCGACAGTAAATACAAATAATGTATTAGTTTCTTTATTTCTAATATTCGACCTTTGCTAAATATCTTTAAAATGCTCCAGATCAACTTTAAAATATTATTTAATTAACTATTTTGAAAATATTCATTTGCTAAAACCGAATTAACATTATTGAGATCAAATCTGTTTTCTAAACTTTTTGACCACGTACCATTTTGAAGAAATTTATTTTGAGTTTTGTTAACGTATTTCATAGATACTCTTAACTTAAAAATATTTCATGCCTAAAACATGAAATGAAAATTCATAGGTCACAAATTTCCACTAAAGTTTATGGTGCTCAAAAGTGCACTTGAAGTTCCTATTTTGGTAAGGAGTGAGTTTACTAGATACTATATGGATAGTATTTTTACTTTTTTAATAAAATTGGTTCAACGATAAGTAAATTTATATTTGCTTTTTCTCCGGCCAGGATCCTAGAAATATTCCAAATTGTTTCCGCTTTCCCGGGAAACGAAAAAGACCGGAGAAAGAAAGAACTCTATCTGTGACTTCTCCCTTTGCCAGTATAAAAAAGGAATGGGCATGGTAGGGATGGGTAGTGATCTACTAAAACGATGTCGAGACAACTTCCCCTAGACAGGGTAAATGTCATTTATTGGTAGTTGACGAGTTACTTGCGATGAAGCGATGGTGCAAGTTTTCGAGAGAAAGGTTCTACGTACACGCAGACAAAAAACATAGTTACTATATGGTCACGGCAATAATAATATGTTCTTCGCAATAAAAGTATGTTCGTGGCAACCATAGCATTGTTTTCATGAATTTAATTTGGAAAATAGTATGATTACCGCAATAATAATATTGTTGAAATGTTACAATAGTATTATTGCCAAATTTAAAAATGAAAATATGGTTATAGCAACAATATAAATATGGTTGGTGCGACAAAAGTGTTGTTTTCTGGGTTTTATGTTAACGATAATAAGATTACGGCAATCATACTGTATGATTGTAATTTTTCTTCATTTGAATATGTTTGTTACGGATCTAATGCAATTATTGTACTTTTTATATTTTCAAACAAACTGCTTTGGATTTGTTTAACTGAAATATGTTTAATTAAAACGCATACGTTTTTTAACTTATTTTTTCTACTGTTAAATAAATCACTCCTATTATTTTGAATTTAATGTATTTTTAAATAATTTTCATAATTCAAATCTACTGTTGGCGACTTAACATCAATCTAATAAATAATTTTGGGAATCATAGTTTAACTGCCTGTGATCATACTATGGTTGTAGGGATCATAAAAAGATTGCATGTGAATCATACTATGGTTGTGAGGATCATACTATGGTTGTATGTAAAACATGCTATGCTTGTGACGATCATAATACGGTTGTGGAGATCATAGTATGGTTGAGTGTAAATCATACTATGTTTATCTATGAGATCATAGTATGGTTATGTGTGAATCATACTATTGTTGTGAGGATAATAGTATCGTTGTATTTGAATCATACTTTTGTTTTGAGGATCATAATATTGTTGTACCAACAATAGTATTATCCTCTTTGAATATAGCCACCACAACCATACTTTTTTTCTGCGTGTAGAACTCCCTAATGTTGGAACGCTGAATAACGACGGTGAACGAGCAGTGAGCTGAAATGAGTAGAAATCAACGTAGTCGATTTCGCTAGCAAAGATAAGTTGTGCGCTAGATGATCCGGAAATACGGAACTTAATACTAAGCGAAATCGCACGGACTTGGTCTTTGGACTGTTCACATCTGAGAACTTCACATCTTATAATAAGCTCAGAAAGTTTAATATGTTTAACAACTCACAAAAGATGACAAACTAGTCACACGAAAACACACACCCTTTGCACCATGTAACGTCCTTAAAGTGAATAGTATTTGTTCAGAATGTTGTTTTCATAGTTAACCAAAGTGTTAATTTACACTCCACTATTTTTATTTATTTCTCCTTTTTTCCACCCGCAACGTCAAGAGTTTGTGCTTTGCTTTCTTTTTCTGCCATTTTGTCCTTCCGCAGACGTCGCACAACGCCCAGGACAACGGCTGAAAGCAGGACATCGAGGGAGATTTGAGGGAAACCTCTTAAACATCCGTGATATGGCCACACATGCAGAAACCTACACCGACACAAGCTGAGCAATGTGGTCATCCCAAGTAATGTCCGCTATTTAGGATTGATGCCTTTAATGATGCCTCTCCTACGGTCGCCGAGACCACTCATGCTCTGGATGAAGTACGTGCACAGGATGTGAGCTGATGAAACTTTAGCCCAGCCGAGGCTAGGTTTTATGACTGTATTTAAAGCACAAAACTCACTGGGAGAGAAGACATGCAGGGCCCACCAGCCAAACATCCATACATTCAAAAGGACAACAATGGGAGTGCGAGATGAGAGGGTTGGTGTATTTGGATTGGACCATCCATCCTTCTGTCCGTCCGTCCGTCCTTCCATCCATGTATGTATGCGCCCCATTGCTGTTGATGATGAAACGAGCAAATACTGCAAATGTCAGCATTATCATGTTCATCATACTCATATGAAAAGGACAATGTAAATATAAGCCACTGGCACTGTCGTGGCCAGCCAGGACACACTTACTCATCCACACACTTGAGTCTTCTGTATGTACATGCATGTGTCCATGTTCTATTTGCTCTTCGTTTTTCTGGCCATTCGAACTTCATCAAATGTTCGTTTATCATTTGCCATGATTTGTCGTTTGAAGAACTTTTGAGTATGGAAAATTACAGCAAATGAAGGATATCTCTGTGGTTACGATGATGAGTTTGTTTATCGGTATTGGCATAGGTCTCCTCTTGCAGCACGTCTCTCCAATTGAACCCTCTCCCTCTTACTCCTGATATTTGCGCAAGGAATAAAAGATAATTTCTATAATAGAAATATGGTTGCAGCATGTTTATTTTTAGTTTTTGCAAAGATTAGCAATTCCTAGAGAGAATTTCTGGCTTACCTGAAGAATATTTGAAAAAGAAGGTGGTTACGTTTGGATTAGGGCTGGCATGTTCTGTTCTAAGACCTTTCTTTGAGATATGGAGTTTAATGCGAGTTAAATGCTGATGATTTGCTAAAATAATATAGGCTTTAAAAGTCAATTTATTATCGGCAGTGAAGGGTAGCGCAAGCAGCGAAGTATTGCAATGGGCCTTATCTTAACAAGCGTTCTTAGTACTTAGTAGGGGCATAAATACTGTTACACACGTTTTACTCGTATGCTGTAAAATAAAAAGTACTGAATGTTTTTGGACCAAATATTTTTTAATATATGTATT
The DNA here is from genome assembly GCA_963513945.1 of Hydrotaea diabolus. Lineage (NCBI taxonomy): Eukaryota > Metazoa > Arthropoda > Insecta > Diptera > Muscidae > Hydrotaea > Hydrotaea diabolus. The sequence continues at coordinate 113,432,445 of OY740717.1, forward strand.
GATGTATATTGTATCCAAAAAGAATCTTCTTCTTCGAAATGTCCGCCTTTTGCCTTTACACACGACTTAAGTCGCACTGGCCAATCGTCAATAGCTGCACGAACCTCGTCCATTGGAAAATTGGCCACAGCTCGAACCAAAGCAGTCTTTAGAGATCCAATGTTGGGGTATCTTTTGTGACAAGCCTTGTCCTCTAAAACCGTCCACAATTTGTAATGCAATGGGTTCAAATATGGACTGCCTGGGGGACATTCTTCAGAGGAAATGAACGCTGGCAAATTGTTTCGAAGCCAAGCCTAGGTCGTTTTAGCCTTATGGGCCGGCGCAGAATCCTGCTGGAAAGTCCATGGCTGGTTTTGGAACAGGGAATTGTTAAGAGGCTTCGCAACAGCTTCCAAAACGGGGTTTTGGTAAACTTTGGCCGATGTTTTGACTCCTTGTTCGCAGAAATGCAGGTCAGTGGTCCCATCGTAAGAGACACCCCACCAAACCATGACTTAATGGCACTGTGTGCCAAGAATGGCTCCTAAGCGATGGGCGCTAATGACGATAAAAAGGGCAAATATGCTGACGAGGCTGAGGTGGGATTCTATACAAAATAGCAAGAATGGCTTGAGCTCAAAAGTAGAAACAAAAACATAGACCTCACTACTGAATTTCGGCAAACAGACAAAAGTTATACAAGAATGACTACCGCAAAGACGGTGAAGCGGAAGAATCAGTAAAACATATGATGTGCGAGTGTCTGGATTTAAAAGAGCGACTACTCATCTTTCTCGGTAGCCGGATTCTTGACCACCATGAACACGGAGCGAGCATGCCTTAGGACTCCTTAAGAAGATTTTACCACTTTACCGAATGATTCTAAGGTTCCCTGAATACTTATACACCTTTCTTTACCTATGCTTTCCCCTTATCCCAATATATTTATCCTTTCATTCCCTGAACACTAATACATCATTCTCTTCTTACGCTTTCCCCTTCTCCCAGTATCCTTGTCGTTCATTTTCTACTTTAAATGGAACCACAAATCGCCTAACCATGGCTTTCTGATGAGACTCGCCATTATGAGAAGGCAACCGATTCCTATTTGCTTTTTCACATAAATTAAAATAATCCATGACATATTTCTGCCCTATATTCTGTTTTCCTAAGTCCACAGTTCGCACTGAAGGCCCGCGTCTTTTAAAAAAAATGGCAATCAATGATGTCTTGAAAAAATCATATAGTGAGATCTTGCCGGCCACTACAAAGCTACACATTTAGCAGCTAGAAAAGTACTCTTCGAAAGGTCCATTGTTGAGCGAGTTGTGTTAGCAGTAGAACGTCCTGTCTCAATTCGTCCTTAGTTTCCAAAATAATTGTAGATCATGATTCTGTAAAACTCACCGGCAACCGAAACCCTATTACCCACGACATTTTTGGACAAATAAGACCCGATAAAGCGCTTGTAAGAGGGCTGCTATATACATTTCTGACCTTATGATGAAAATGCGAATATTTAACGTCAAAAATCGTTTTATTGTTTTTCAAGGTATTCTCCAGCATGATTTATACACTTTTGCATGCGCTCAAACCAATTGTCGAAGCACTTTTTCCACTCCGATTGAGACACCTCCAAAACATGGAACGCTTCAGCAGCATCTTCTGCCGACGAAAATCGTTGACCACGTATTTTTTTCACGATATGCGAGAATAAAATGAAGTCATTGGGTGCCAAGTCAGGGTTGTACGGCGGATGACCCATAAATTCGACGTTTCGGGCGGTTTGATGTGAGAGAGCTCGCATTGTCATGGTGCACAATGATTCGTCTTCTCTTGTTCGTTCTTCGAATTTCTTCGAAGACTTCAGGCAGTAGTGCACCACTCAGAATTGACCTACATTGCTCAAGCGGAACAGTCGCCACATGACCAGTTTTGCCGAAGAAACAGGCCAAATCCACGAAGTTGGATTTAGCTTGTGTTCGAAGACCCACACGGACGATTGCTGCTTTGTTTCGGGATTATACTCATAGATCTATGATTCGTCACCTGTGACGATATTATAAACGTCTTTTGAAGCACCGAGATCGTATTTTTCAAAATTTCTTTGCACCAATCGACACGAGCCTTTTTTGAGCGATTGCCAAATTGTGCGGGATCCAGCGAGAACAAACCTTTTTTACGGTCAGGTGTTCATGCAATATAGAATGTATGCTGGTGGAAAAATGATCAAGATTGCCTTTATCTCACGGTATGTCACATGACGATCTTGCATTATCAGTTCACGCACGGCATCAATGTTCTCTGGCACAAAGGCCGTTTTTGGACGACCTTTGTCATTGAGCAAGCTGGGCCACGATTGAATTTATTAAAACAGTTTTTACAGTGCTATAGGATGGTGTTTCATCGCCATACAAAGACTTAAGTTCATCGATGCACTCCTGTCGTGATAATCCACGTCGCAAGTTGGGAAAAATAATCGCACGAAAATATTCACGAGTTTATTTTAATTTTCGTGCCAAATTGATTTTTTTTTCAAGTCACTGTAAACAACACAAATGATGGTCGTAATTCAAAATGTTCTGACGACGTTTATGCTAAAAATGTCAAACTATCTAATGGAAATGTCAGAAGGCGCCACTACACACGACAGTAAGTGTTGCCTAGGCCATATATAGCAACCCTCGTATTCCTTATTTTATAACGTACCAATACATTTTCAATTATGATAGTGGAAGTGGAAAAAAAACTATGAGTTACCATATATTATTGAAAGTTGGAACGAAGCGTAACATTGACTTAATGAAATATTAAATATCTTCAAAATCAGCCACGCCCATTGTCTACACAATCCATATCGACTTCAAGAAAATGTTTCGAAGAAAATGTTGCCCAATTTGGTACAGACACTTCCGAGTAACAACACCGATTTAAAATAAGTTTCATCAAAATCGGCCACGCCTACCTGCCATGAAACCCTTACAAAAAGATACGATTTCTTAATATTTGGTTTATATCAGACAAAAAACTATTTATTCTTTATACACTATTTTATGGAACACATCGTCACATTACAAATCCTAGATGGATGGTTCAGTTCTTTATATACTACGAAAAATAGCTAGGTACGGAAAGACGTAAAGACCCTAGTCCAACCCCAACAATATTAAATGAAAGGGTACCTTGTACACGGCTTTGTCATTGGAGAAGAACAATTGGTACTGCTCCGATACCATGTGACATACCACGGTTACGACATGCCATGAGACAAAATTGGTCAGACCGGCTAAAAGGTAAACATTTTTCCCACATAGACTGGGTGAACTTCTAAAAAAATTATTATCCCAGAACTTAAAAACACAATATCACAAGAACTATAGGAAATATAACAATGATATTTGGCACAGGATATGTTGGCGTGAATCGAAACACATTCTGGAGGAAAAGTGAGCGATGATACGCCCCTTTGAAATGAATTGCATTTATGGCTAAACTAATGGACCGATCGTGTTAAATTTTAAAAGATTTAAATCAATGATAAGAATATTATTATAGACTATATTGTGTTAAAGTTGGACAAAAGGGCGCGGCCCCGCCCATACAATCTTATAGAAGAGATGGCGGTGCCACAAAATTTCACACAAAAAGTATGTCTTTCGGATGCACTGGCATGTGTTTCACCACCTTGTAAATCCATTTTGATCTTGAACCAACCTATTGATGTTTTCATCAGGTGTACCGCAGTGAAAGTAACATTCAGGCTGAGAAAACCAGGAATAACCATTAGCAGTACGGGTGGACATGGCGCTCAATTCTGAACTGTTCGGACACCACGAGAAAAATTTACAGACTACCTGGCACCGAAAACGTTTTAAACAAATCCTTTAAAGTAAGAATGCCTAGCTGCAAGGGTTGGGCGTCAAGCAGCGCCTTAGAAGCTGATACAATTTCCATCTTCACCTACCGCTCGAAAAATCGGAGACAAACACGGGATCGTTAGTATACTCCGAATTCTTTAAACTAAGAATTTCCACAAGACTCCCAGAATGTACGGTATTTCAGGAAGAGATAACATCACCGCAAAACATATTTTGAAACAGAATATCCCTACAGTTAATATCAAAGTCTACCTCTATAGATGGCAAGCTAGAAAGCCCATAGACTCAAGGGTCTTAAAAACACGTTGTACTCTGGACAGCTGAATCTAGGAACTCTGCGCTCAGTTATGTACCAGGACAAACTAAACTAATAATAGCAGGTAGCGAATTATTAGACTATGGAGCTAACCGCGACCCTGGACGTAAGCATTCCTTCCGTAGATCTTAAAAATTATATCGACGAATTGGACGCAGCAGAAACCAGGTTGAGATGGGAATCACTACAGAATTGCAGGATGGCTCGTTCTCATTGACCGAACATTGATGTGACACGCCCCAAATGGCTGATTTTCTTCTGTTTGTGGAACTTAAAAGTCATATCTAAGAACTGAGAGCAGAAGAAATCAGGATAAGATGGGAATCAGTGCAACTGGCTCAATCTATTTGATCGGACATTAATGTGGCATGCACCAAATGGCTAATTTTCCTCGAGCACACCCAGTATTCTAACAGGCATATTAACCGGACACTGCATATGACAACTTAAGGCAGACATGGGAACTCCACTTAAAGACTTCTGTAGAAGATGTTCAGATGAAGAAGAGTGGGAATCAGTGCAGCACCTGATATGTTCCAGCAAGAGTATTGTCCAGCGATCTACAGTGCAGGTTCATCGATGACCTTCATAAACTAGCAGATGCTCCTCTTAAAACACTAGACATGGAAAATTCATAGAAAAATCAATAGAGCCTATAAGTATAATTGAAGGCAACGTAACCGAATTGCCCTTTCCTTCATACATTATTTATTTTTCTTGATTTTCTCTCATCTTACGCAATACTTCTTCTAATATGTGGTTCCTCAATGAACCTTTACAGATGGTCCGAGTCGTCAGTTTTTTTACCTTTACAGGCAGCGTCCCATTCAATATTACATAGTGGACGTACCAGAATAGGGCGTGTTAACCACTCGTTTCGTAAACACTCGACGGGTACAAATCTGTTATTTATCACATGTTATATGGGTTCCAATCTGTACTGGTACGGGGTCATTTGTATGGGAAGGGCGTGGTTACATGACCCATTTACAACATGCTAAGTTTACAAACGATTGGTAATTCCTTTCGAAAGCTATTGTGCTTACCAGACGCAAATCAGTATTTGTAATTCGGAGGGATTCCGTTGAAATTTTAGGGTTCTTAATCCGGCGGGACCTCGCATCGTGAGTTACATTTAAATAAAGGATATTCTACACATGGAATGGTCTCATCCATGTTGTAGTACCAGAAACCAAAGCGGGAGGTACTGCTATACTTGAATTGGGCTAGATTAGAACGCTGATGAATTCCTCCGAAACGAGACCATCAGTAGCTGGATGCCTTTCTTTGAGGAATATAAAATATTCACTTGAGGTGGGTTCATATTACAAGTATAGGTGGACAGACGGACATGCTTAAATCGACGAACATGTCTAAGTCCTACTTTCCATTTGCACCACCGAAGAGGAGAATGCTCTTGTCGCCTGCCTTTTTTCCCTCGGGTAATATTTACACATGACAAATGCCTTCATTATTTCCAAGATTCTTCTAAATAACATCCTTTCATAATACAGTCCTAAGAACAGCCACAATGAAGCGTGTATTCCTTTCGTCCACTCTGTCAACATAAGGAGCGGATGGATGAATGAAAGTTGGCATGTCGTTGTGGATGTGGATATGGAAGCCTGTATTGTATTCAGTTTTGTTTATTTATCATACATTTACGTGAGTAATGGATGCTTTTTGGATTATGACATCTGTTTGTGTTGGTCGTCCTTGTTGCCACAGCTATTATGGATGCCTTTCTTTGTGGCCAAGTGGCAGGAGCCGAAGATGGCAGAGCTAGTGGTGTTGACCACTTTTGTTTGTTGGCCCACCGAAAAAGAAAAGGGGTCAACTGAGTGCTAAACACAAGTGGCCAACACTGAAGTGACTTCCAACACCATTGCCAGGGAAAATCCATCATTTATCCGACCATCGACCGAATTCACATTTTGTGACGCATACACTCGCATGGTCCACTTACATGCGAGCGGAAGCTGGACGCTTTCTTTTTCTTTTCGTTTTCGTCCTCGTTATCCTTGGGCTTTTGTGTGCCACTTTCACTTTTACTAGTTTTGTTGTTCAGATTCCGTTTGTTTGCTTATTTAATGCTGTTAATGTATCGACGATATAAAGGGTCTATGGCACATGGGGCGATGACATTTTTGATTATTATATTTATGGTCTCATACAGCACGGCTAACGAACGCCGCTACCCAAAAAAAATTTAATTACTTTTTTTCTATTTAATAAATCTGGTTGATTTTTTTTTTTTATTTTGCAGAATGATTTTAAGATTAAACAAAAATGGATAACTGGGGCACTGAAACAAGAATTTGGATTATCCGCCGCTAACACGCACTGGAGTCCGTAGTTTCGCTTCAAAGAGAGTATAGGCGCACTAAGATTTGGACTTATTTCCATATAAAATTCAAATGGCCAACAAACTGGACGCAGCAGACTTCCCGAATCGCTTGAAATTTTGCCAGAAGATGCCTTAAATGGTGGAAGAGGACGGACACTGTCTTTTCATGTCTAACGAGGCCCATTTCAACAAGCAAAATTGTCGAATATGGAGTGCTTCCAACCTACAGATACTCCATTAGACGGAATTGCATCCACTTCGTGTCACAGTGTGGTGCGCAGTTTCAGCATTTAAATTCCACTACTTTTAAAACTAGTTAAGCTATATTTAATAAAATTGACAAGCTTTAACATAAATAAAAGAAAAATGAATTCCATACACTACAAAAAAAAACTATTTCGTATTGTAGCAATATTCATCAGCCACCCTGTACTTCATCAAGTCAATCGCTTCCCAATTATGGCGCTGAGATTGTGGAGCTTCTTTTTCGTTAAATTGACAAATAAAAAATAAAAGTAATGTGAAGGGTTCAACACCAGGTTAGAACATCAAAACATTTTGCCAGCGTCGGATTTCCACCTCGTAAGTGTCGGCGACTTTACGAGTAAGAGATATATCGCTAAGCGACGTATAAAACTTCTCTATAAAATTCATTAGTCGTACAGAGCAGACGTTAAACAGTAGGTCCCGACCGAAAAGTGCACAACTCACTGTTTTGAGAGAAGTTTTCCCTTGTTTCTTAATGGGATGTTGTTTGTGGGACTTAAGTAATGTCTAATTTTTGAATTTTTCTTTTTTTTCTTTTTTTGATGGGGACAGCATCTGAGCATCGAATGAGACCGATGCCATGCCCCAAAAAGGGTTCCCTCCCAGAGTTATGCGCGTTTTATGAAAGTGAAGTCGACGATTCTAAGCGCAAATAGAAAGGGACCTAATCTTTAAAATGGCTCTTCTGAACAAAACTGGTTTTTAACCTTAGGTCGCTTTCTATTTTGCGCGTCACATATGGTTCATATGGTGCTTATTTTAGGTACTCCTTAAGCGTCTTCCGTTCTTTGGTCCTAATTGGACTCAAATCTGTTAAAAGGTCATCGCCTAAGAATCGGAATCTAATGTTTGTTTGTTTGTTTCGTTATCCTACCCGCATATCCTGCATTACGAGTATGTTGAACAATTTTTAAAAAAATGCCGTGATACATGAACCAAATTATATACGTTTGAAAGTAGGTACAATTTTAAGTAAAACATTTGCCGTTTTTTTATTGATCCAATATCCTTTTTAAAGGACCTCAAAGTTTGAAATAATGTATTTATATTTAAAAAAAAATAAAAAAAAAAAACGAAATTCATCCCACGAAGTCGACTTTGGTATCAAAATAACAGAAAAATGAAGGCTTTCATTTGCCTATTTTTTATATTTCGGAAAAAATGACATGAAAAATGTACTTTCAAAATTGTTTTCTTCAATATCCTTTAAGTGTACCGCAAAATTACTCTTCAAAAATATATATAATAAAGGCCTAAACAAGGAGTAACTCGTGGCAAAATTTCACTTTTCTAACGATATTATTTATGGAGAAAAACATTGGGATTTCGCCCTCAAATCAAAAATGCCAAAAAACCATAAGAGCTAACCATTCTCTAATATTTCCCTCCTTTACTTGTCGTCACTTATGGTCACGCATGTCCTGAGACGCTCCTCTTTATTATAAAGGACATAAAAAAATGTATCCTTCAAGTGTATCGCAAAAATATCCTTCAATCACTAACTTATAACAGCACAAAGTTGAAATTTTGGTATTGATATACTCTTGGTTTGGTGATACTCCTTATTCAGGACTTTAAGGTAAATTTTTATTTATGTTAAATTTACTGTCGAACGGTGCTACCAACCAATGTATATGCGCCAGAGTGTCATGTAAGGACACCCAGGATCTTACTAGTTTCATTGCAACCGTTTTTACTATTCTATAGCGTGGTAGCCATTTGGCTATCTGTAAAAAGATTCACATTTGTCAGCCTAGTGTCAGCGCTGAGTTAGCTCACACGCTCAGTTATTGCTGGGACATTCGCCTGGAACCGGGTTATGCTTCGGTTGGACGGAATAAAAGCTCGCTTTCGACTTTTCAATAGTGAGTCTAAAGTATGATTTGTGATCCATTTCGCTTTCGATCCATTTGCCCACCTCGTTAAGACTCATTGCGGTGAGGGCCGTCTTTTAGGAAAATAGTATAGCGTCCTAATGAAATAAGCTATAATCATGAAATTTCACACAATGATGGCGCTTATGGTCATAAGCCGTTGAGGTACATTTGATAACTCAAAATGAAGAATGGTTAGACGTTTCAGCTTATGTTGACCAAAACCGGCTCAGGGTCCTATGAATTGTTTACTAATAAAAATGGACGTATAGGCATTAAAAATTAATTAAATGTAAATACATGCCCAATTTTTAAAACCATCCTAAAATTTAGGTTCGAACGTGTGGTCCGGAAAAGGGACCGTATGGTCAAAACGAGCGATCAGCAGTGAATGTCATATGAGTACTCAAATTAAATAAATTTCACTTTAAATCCATATGTACGGGGTGGAGCGCGGAAATTTGCTTAATTGGAAATGGAATAAAGAATTATGAACCTTAGAAAAATTTATTTTATATATTTTAATTATATTAAACAGTAAGGGAATTTTTAAATTACATGGTTTCAAATAGTGTATCTGGCAAATGTCGACCTTCGCTATCCACACACTGCTGCATACGTTTTCTGAAATTTTCATGAACTCTAAGAAGCATGTCGACTGGTACTCGTATTCTGCCAATTTCAGCCTCAATACTCGTATTGTTAATTAGGTCTTCTAAGGTGTTGGGGCGGTTGATATACACCTTCGACTTCAGGTAACCCCAAAGGAAAAAATCGCATGGGGCTAAGTCTGATAAGCGTGCCGGGCAGTTCACATCACCCCTCAAAGAGATTAGCCGTCCAGGAAACATTTACCTCAAACATTTCATGGTAACCCTCGCTGTGTAAGCAGTGGCTCCATCCTGTTAAAACCATGCATCCTTCAATTGCATTGCCTTAAGAGCCAGTTGAAAATATACAGGAAATGCCAAGAGCAAGTGATTGCTTCTGAGTAGAGCGTTTCGAAGATTGCAGTACTGCTGTTCTAACTCTCTCGATGTTTTGTGGTGTTTAAATCCTTCTCTCAGGTCCACTTCGTACACATGACACATTCCCTGCTGTTCTTAATGAAGTTACTGAATTTATAATTGATTGCCGTCCAGAAACCCGTCCGCGTGGAGAAACAGCGAATCGTAAACGAAAAGCACGCTACACTGCAATGATCGAGTGCGCATTTGAAAACTACGCTTCAGCACAAAATGACCGCAACAAATCTGTTCTCTGAGTGTTGGTTTTCATATTCACTTTCAACCCTTTCTTGGATATTGCAAATATTTAGAAGATCAAAATAAACGATCGACGACTTTCTACGCACCACAGACTGGTTTGCTAAGGCTAAGTTAAAAAAGTAGGATTTAATATTAAAACTGATCTTCTTTGCTTTAATAAGCCGATAGCCTTAGTTGCTAGTGCTTTCTTAAATTAGTTTTATTATAATTCTTATTGTAATAAAAAAATAAAAATTGCTTTAATGGTGGGGATGAAATACAAAATCTCATGGTACTCTGACGGTCCTTACTAACTCTAGAACACCCACTGGGTACAAATGTATCTTTGCAGTGCTGCAACTCAGGAACGGCTTAACTTAGGGCATCAGATCTAGGAGGTATAAGTAAATTCTAACCTTTTTTAGGTTATTTGATCCAATTCGGATCAGTGGTTCTGGAGCTACGAGCTTCCAAAGTCGACTCCTACGTAAACAAACAACTTGGATTCGTTTATACCTCTCGCTTATTTTGGCTTTTTCTATGTTTCAATTTCATTATTTTTTTTAAATATTGGTTTTTTGTGGTTACTCGAATCCTCCGATAATCTAAAGGATTGTGATGACATCTTGAGCCCAAACTATTACTGAATATTTCTAAGATCAATCACGCCATCTGAAACCGCCTTTTCCTAGACAACATATGCACACACAAGTTTGATGAATTTAATGTGTTGTCGTTTCACTTGTAAAATATTTGCACACAATTACTGGCAATCAAATGGAGAGAGAATGCAACGGCAGGATGAGTGAGCCCGAGGAGGAGGAGCTGGAGTGTGAAGTGTATCACTTGTGTCTGTGTATGACGTGATTTTTAATGTTGTTAGTTTTGCCATACATTTCAAGTGATAATTGATGATGATTTGTCATGCCATTGGATTTCATTACCAACGCCATCATCATCGTCCTCATCAGGGCCGACGACGTCGTTATCCCAACACAATCTGCAGCGTCATCGCGACAGCGCGCCAACGTTAAGCGCCACACAATCGTTGCTTACGGGTATCTGGACGTACTCGTGCAGATCCCTTCATGTAATATGATAAATTACTTCAATGATTAACATGCTCGTACACATACAAAATATATTTACATACATACGATACATACACATTTGTATGTATGCAAGTGTTTTACATGTACTTCTATTGGCCGAGAGTGATTGATTTTGTTAAATCCTTTTCTTTTTTTGGGGGGATAAATTTATTTGAATTTGTGCTAATAAGAGAATAGCGTTGGCAACAGCACCGCTTAATATCACTCGAGCTAGTCATCACTAATTGAAAGGACAACAAACAACATGTGATTTGGAGAACAACCACGGATGGAGTTGTTTCATAAATATTCATTCATGGTAGCAGAATTTATATCAGATTCTTGAGATTCGATTAAGCGATTCACTTAAACTGTCAGTAAACTAATACGAAAGGATCACAGGTTCCAGGTGTATTCGCGCTGATTGCTAGGTATATTAGATTGGGTCACTGACAAGAACACAACTTTGAACATATTCGCGATTAAAACTAAGTAAAAAAGTTAAAGTCGGGATGGGCCGAATATGAGATATCCGACACCACTCTGTAATTCAGAAGATTCCGCATCTCTTTTTGGAGTTTTAGCAGGTTAGACTTTGTGACCTATATTTATTAATTTGTGGTTACACTATTCTGTTTCTTTAACACTTTTTCCATTCTACAAGGTTACTAGGTCAAAACTACATTTTGTTACCTTCATTGTTTAATCTATATTATCGAATATTTATATATGCATGCTCTGCGTCAGAGTATTGAACTATTGGACCAAAGATTGTCGCCGTGGCTGAGAACTCGTTTTATATCGATTGTTTGGGATAGCTATTTTCCCCTCAAAGGTTTTAGGAGAATAAAAGTTTGGTGCAGGTTTTTAAAGACTGCCATTACTGGTACATTTTTTAATGTAAATACAGCTGGAAACATCATTGCATGGTAAGCGCTACAAAAGCCGGATAAATCATTTTTTATAGCCGGAGATTAAAGACATGGACTTTAACCATCTTTGATTTCAGAAGTACTAAATGTGTTATCAGATCTCTCGGTGATGCCAATGGAACACCTCGGACCTGTCATTTGATACCGTTGGACTTCTTTGTGGGGTACTGTAAGGCGAATATCGAACAAAAAAATTAGCGATACGGAGCTAGAGCTTGAAACTGCAACTCATGGTCTTAAAAAATTGAGTTTACACACGTAGAAAAAAGTATGATTGGGATAACAATATTCGAAGAGCATCATACTACTGTTGGGAATATGTGTGTGGTACAACAATATTATGATCCTCACAACAATAGTATGATTCAAGTACAACCATATTATGATCCTAACAACTATAATATAATCGTCACAACATTAGTATGATTCACACATAACCATACTATGATCCCTACAAATATAGTATGATTCACACTCAACCATAATATGATATCCACAACCATATTATGATCCTCACAACCATAGTATGTTTTACATACAACCATAGTGTGATTCACACAAGCAAAGTATGATTCACACGCAATCATGTTATGATCCCTTCAACTATAGTATGATCACACACAATTATACTATGATCCCTAAACCTATTTATTAGAATTGGGTTAAGTTGTAAACAATAGATTTAAATTATGAAAATTATTTAAAAATAAATTAAATTCAAGATAATAGGAGTGATTTATTTTAAAGAAGAAAAAATCAGTTTAAAAACGTAAGCGTTTTATTAAAAATATTTCAGTTAAACAAAGCCAAAGCAGTTATGTAAAAAAAAATACAATCATACAGTATGATTGCTGTAATCATATTATTGTCAACACAAAACCCAAAAAAAAACAATTCTTTTGTCGCACCAACCATATTTATATTGTTGCTACAACCATAGTTACATTTTTAAATTTGGCAATAATACTAGTGTTACATTTCAACAATATTAATTTTGAGACAATCATACTATTATCAAAATTAAATTCAGAAAACAAAACTATGATTGCGATGAACATACTGTTATTGCGGAGAACATATTATTAGAGCCGTGACCATATGGTAACCATATTTTATCTCTGCGAAGCCAGTCGAGGCAATCACATAATTGAAATTGTGTTGTGTAAATAATGGGAATATTTGATCTTTTTGAAGTAATAATATGGAGATTTGTTTGTTTTGGTTATTTTAAAAGATACTTGGATTTGGACTACCCTGCAGATCTGGATCATTACCTAGTAGCAGCAAAGGTGCATATCAAGCTAAGTGCAGCGAGAGCAATGTACATATTTCAATGCAAAGAAAGCTAGACGTCGCAAAGCGGAGTACAAAACAGAGAGCCAAAAACACTCATTTGCCCAATGACAATAGTGTTCAGCGGAAACATATTTCCCACTCTTTGCCGGCAAAGAGTAGCCAAAAAACAAGAGGGTAACAAGCACCTCTCCTACGAAAAACAATGGTATTCCGACTAGTGATGAAATGGTCCGTCCCAATTCACACTAGGCAACTTTACTTGCCGCAACTATCAGTTTCTGGAGAGAGAGAGAGAGAGAGAGAGAGAGAGAGGTACAGGGAACGAGAGAGAATTTTCTCCCTAACTTCTTTCCTTCAAACTGAGAGTTGCAGCAAGTAACGTTGTCTAGTGTGAATGGGGACCCACAGAAGCAAAGACTGTTGCCTATAACGCAATTCTTTAGGGTGTAGCAATAATAGTTGCATGACAGATATTTTTAACTGTAAGAAGAGGAACTTTTATTGCGGCCACAGAAATTAGAAATGGAATTGCGTGGGTGTATGAAGATTGAGTTGTACATTCTGTTTAAAAGACAAACAATACACTGAGTGCCCAAATAGTGGGATCAACTCATTTAATGGTATATACTCCAGAAAACGGAGTTTTAGCATGAAATCTCTTAGATTTTCAATAGGCTAACGAACACTAGATTATTTTCGAAATAACTTGAAAACTTTATAGTGTCCTTCAAAGTGTTGGACATTGAATAGCCAACATAATTTACACGCCAATCTAAATTAAAGAATATAAAAACAGGCCGCGCAAAACTGACAATCGAAACTATTCAACACGCAACATAAATTAAAATCATTGGCGAATAATAACCATCACTTTCGACATCCCTGCAAGCTATTGCACAGGAACTAAATTCCGATCATTAACATTTTCAAATCCCGAGGAATTGAATACTTTAGTTCGCGTTACCAACCCAATCCGACTGGTTCATTTGAGTGCATTGATTCGTGCACTTAAGGACATAATCACCGACAGATTCGACGGCTTTGAATCAGGCCATTGTCCTGATTGTTGGCATTACAGTTGACATCAACAGCATCGATGTGCCGTGACACGGGCTGACAACGATGACGAGACAACACAAACACATGCACAAAATTCCAGATTATGAGTGTCGATGTTGTTGTTGCTGCTGCTGTTTGCGCTTAACAATTCAAATTCAAATTTAAATTCAATTTAACCCAACTACAGCGCGCTTACCAACGACCGCCAAATGCTGTAGGACTCATAAATGCCAATACCAAGTGACAGGAGACAAGCACACAGACACCACACACGCACACAGCCACAGCATGTCCTGCATGAATTAACGAGTGTATATGCATGTGTGTGTGTTTAGAAGTTCGTATTCTGGCAGCATTAACTGGCAACTAAGAACATAAGCGTTTGTTTATATGCCGACAAACGATCAAGAAGACAGAGATTAGTGAGCGCAAACAGGAACACAGACACACACACACTTGCACAGGAGAACATCTCGAACATACACACGCTCAGGCAAAGGGATAAATTTGCAGTTGGTGAATAATAAGGATTAAAATCAAAACAGATTTCTCAATTTGTGCGGCAAAGCAAACTCCACCCGAACGCTAAGGGAGAAGGGGACGGACGAACTTTACACGTATCTCGTGCAGGACATTTAACAAGGATTGAATTGAGTGGATGTTGATGATGATGGCGGTGACACTGTTGTTGTCAATGTCAATAGATGAGCATGAGGGTGAGGACTGTGACGACGTTAAGTACATTGGGAACCAAGACACCTTGTCCATGACCATGAACCAGCAGCAAGTGTTCCATATGTTTCTCGCTGCCGGTTGGTCTTAATCAGCCTTCGGGCAAGCTACGACGAGTGCATACGCATAGACACACACACACACAAACAGAAAGGGTTGAGCTGCCCAAAGGGGTCCAATTATTTGACAATTATCATTTCATTTGCGACAAAAGCATTTCGAGTGTCTGAATGGCCTCTCCTTTGAAGGAGATTTATTTCTAATAAGCCTTGTGTTTGAACATATGTTTGGTTAGCGAGATTTCCAAATGCTTCATTACATTAATTTTATTCCGATATTTCTACTGCTAATGATTGAGCAGCATTTCTAATGATGGTGAAATGATTGGGCATTGGCATGATGTGCTCTTGTGCCAAATTGGAGGGTTCCAAAGGTTCACTCAAAAAACGTTCACTAAATATTTGTCTCCTTTTGCGAAATTTACGGCTAAGACTAAACTCACTTAATAAACACTGATGTAGACGACTTATTGTGTTCTCTACACCACGTTCTAACACATTATTCATAGGTATAAATGAGTAAATTAAATAGGTAAACAAATTGTCATGAGGTTGATCCAACTTACGAGGGCGGTTCGGAAACTTCTTAGCCTAGCACAAAAAGCGCGGTATAAACAGAAAAAAGTTAGGAGATTATATTGAAAAATAAAAATATTTTTGAAAAACTAACTATTCTCTTTCATTGATAGGCTAAGAACTTTCCGAACCGCCCTCGTACATATACTCGTACCTTCCTTCACCCATATATGGAATTTAAATTTTCCTTCCTTCTGAACTGCATTGCTTGAAGAGTACCAAATGTCGTCAAGCGTCGACTGTATACAAGATGCTAGAATTGGGCGTAGCATCTACTTTTTTCCTACGCCCATACAAAGATAAAGTAAGTAAATTTCAGGAAATTCAAGTGAAATTAATGCATTGGGCAAAATGTTATGTGATTACCAATCTACGCTCGGATAGAACCGCGTGCGTGGAAGGTGCAAAAAGAGGCGTGGTAGGCTTATTTACGAGCAGGGTACAATAAAAAAGTTGAATTTTGAAATATCTCGGTCTATTCGATTGCATTCGATTAGGGGATTGGTTTTTGTTGGAGAAATTGTCTCAAACATATGTTCTTAGTTGTGTTTGTTTGTGAAAAACATAACAACCAGACGTGTTTTGTTCTTTCGGCGATTTTTTGCCGTGGAAAAAATAGATCAATGAATTCGCCTCAAACTTTGTGTAAAAAATTGCATTACCATATGCTGCTCTAAACGTTTCTGGTGCTTTTGACCAGAAACGTTTAGAGTAGCATATGGTAATTGTACTCTGAGTCAGTAAAATGTTTAGTACAAGTGGTACACGCTTTTCAGAGAAGCTCAAGAAGATTTGAATGACGACGAAGCTCGTCCTGAAGGATCAATCACATCAGAAACCAATGAAAATGTTGAAAAAGTAATTAAAATTGTTAAGGAGAGTAGTCGAATTACTATTAGAGAAGTTGTCGGCATACTCGTTTCAAATAGATCATGACATACAACTTTGTTCGAATATTTTGGGCATAAAGCGTGCCGTCGCTTTTTCGTAATTTTTTGGCCAAAAGGATTTGCTTTTTCGTAATTTATTGGTCGAAACGATTCATGTTGGATTCTTTCCTCAGCCATTGTATTCTCCAGATTTGGCCCTCTGCGACTTTTTCCTGTTCCCATATTTGAAGAGACATAAGGACGGCGTTTTGAGAAGATAAAAAACGACGATTTAGAAGATAAAAACCGAATCTTGGACAAAAGCAATTGTTTTCGGTTTTTTGGTTCGGTTCGATAAACAACGGTTTGGTTTACGGTTCGGTTTATAGGAGTAGACAAAAAAAGTGATATGCTTCGGTTCAAAACCGGTTAGGTTCGGTTCGCATTCTTGCTTTCAGAACCCTGTTCATTTGGGTTTTTACTAAACATATCGAAGTCATTAATTTTTCCCAAGGAATCATAAAGCCCCTGAACAAATCCGATTTTTTTTTTCATAAAGTAATCATGTAGACAAGGTTTGAGGAATACAACCAAGATCTGATACAAAGTGAAATCAAGACGATGAAACTGGATTGGACGTACCTTACAAGAAAAACCAATGGAAATTTGCGGACAAACCCTAGAGAGGAACCCGCAAGGCAAGAGGTGACGATGAAAACCAAAACAAACCTGGCGACAAACTGTAGAGGAAGACCTTAAACGAATAGGAAAAAGTGTAAACCGAATAAAAACAACCGCACGAAAGGGAAGAAAAGGGCGGAATTATGTTAGGGCTCCATGCTCCACTGGGGGTAAAAGAAATTAAAGAAGAAGAGGAAATATTTTCAGGACATATTTACCACAGGTTAGCTAAAAACATAGGAAGTAAACAAACTACACTAAACTATTTTGTACATTGTGCAACAGTTACAAGCCATATTCACCATTTGGGTGCAGTCCATCCCACCATCCCACTTTAGGTAAAAAAAAATTCGCCGTACACCTTCGAATATAAAGTACAGGGTGTCCGCCGAGAAGGTATACTACTTTCTTTTGCCGCCATTTTTGTAAACATTAGTCTTGACAGTTCATATATGGCAGATGTGAAGTAGAGACGTGGCAAATTTATTATGGAAAAATATTCGATAAATCGTTAAACATTTTATCGAAATCAATCATCGATTACTGTGACGATGAGAAAGTCACGTAAAATTTTTGGGAGAAACAACATGCCAACAAAATGCACTATTTATAGTGTAGTAAATGATTTCGAAGAAAGAGGGGCTGTAGATGATAGGCCCAAGCAGGGTCCACAACGTACTGCAAGATCGGCTGAAAACATTACTGCATCTCAAGAAATTGTTCAAAACAATCCATCAACCTTAATAAGACGCCGTGCTCTGGAGCCTGTTCTTCAAAGAACAACTTTGGCCATAGTTTTGCACAAGGATTTGCATTTGTTTCCATTAGTGATTCAGTTGACACAAGAGCTTCTTCCACAAGACCATTTACGCCGCCGTACATATGCCAATAGGATGTTACAGCTCGCCCATGACAACCCCGATTTTCACGAATAAAATCATAGTGAGAGACGAGGCACATTTTCATTTGAATGGATATGAGAATAAACAGAATAGTCGGTTCTAGGCAATGGAAAACCCTCAAATTATTCATCAGTCACCTTTACATCCATCCAAAGTGACAGTTTGGTGTGCAATTTGGTCAGGAGGAATCATTGGACCATACTTCGATGAGAATGAAAACAGCGAAACGGTAACTGTCAATGGGGAGCAATATCGTGATATGATTGAAAACTGTTTAACGCCAGAACTGCATGCTTTGGGCATGATTAACATGTGGTATCAACACGACGGTGCCACATCGCATACAGCCAGGATAACAATGAAATTACTGCGAGACCTCTTTCCACAACAAGTTATTTCAAGAAATGGTGATGTTGATTGTCCCCCACGGTCGCCTGATTTTACTGCTCCGGGCTTCTTTTTGTGGGGATATCTGAAAAGCAAAGTTTATGCAAACAAACCAGAAACGCTTGAGCAACTCAAACAAAATAGTCGTGATGAAATAAATAAAATACCGCGTGAAATGTGTGAGAATGTAATGAAAAATGTGCTCAAAAGGTCTCGCTAATAGAGGCGGACATTTATCTGATATGATTCCATATATAGGGTGATCCATCTAAAATTATAACAAACAAAGTAATATACCTTTCCGACGGACACCCTGTAGTATACCTTCCCGGCGGACACCCTGTATTATTGAAAGGCGGTTTCGGAAAAATAGGTAAATGTTTTTATTTGTGGCGCTTTTACATTCTTCCTTAAATCTTCTGCATTTATAGTCGGATCTTAAAGTGTTGTACATCAATGTTTTTGTCTGGAGCTTAATAACTTATTCTACGTCAAAGGTTATTCACCTTAATTAACCTCTTCTAGAACTGACCCCTTATATCTCAGTTGCTATTACCCTAATGGCACACTCTAATGTAAGAGAATTAAAGCTCGCACAAAATCATTAAACTTTTGCTAAGAAAGTATGTCGATTTTTCCAGCAGAACAATTTTTAAAAAATGTTTTTGTTTATTTTGCAGAGCGTAGGGATTGTCTTGTTAAGCTGCTCGATGCATCTTCGACTGAAAAAAAGTTTCAAACGCATTGCAATAGGAGAAATCCCAGCGACATAGATAGCTGGAATGTTCGAGGCGACCAGCTTTATTTATATCATTTGGTTAAAGCCGTTCTTCCTGGAAAATGCGATGACAAATATGCCTGCGAGAAGCCCGGTGCTATAAGCACAGCTCGCTGGCTAACAACAGCCTCTCTTATTATCCGCTATTATGTGATACTATCGAAGATAGTAAAAAAAACTGACTCAGTTCTGGCAAATCACGGAAGTCACAATTCACGGAAGTCTTTGATATATGTTAGATTCGTCCGTTGCCGATAGATGTTCTACAAGTACTCCGTCTGTTCATCGAAAGTAAAGGGTACTTTTCATCCTGAATTTTTTTTTTATTGATGATAACAGACCCAGATGTATAGGGTGATCTATCTAGAGGTATTTTTTCAGAACACAAAAAAATATAAGTTTATAAATTCAAATCAAGTGTGGAATCTTTATTGGAAATTTAAAAGGACATTTTATGGCATTTATTTTTTGAAAATAAAATGTTGGCAACTGCATTCTGGAAATGAGCGATCGGTAAGAAACGGGAAAATCCGCTGTTTTAGACCAAAATTTTGTTCAGAGATGAGGTCCATTTCTGGCTCAACGGCAAAGTCAATAAACAAAATTGTCTCATTTGGGCTGAAGAGAGAGGAGCAACAAGAGAGATTATACCCAGAGAAAACCACTGTTTGGTGCGGGTAACGGGTTTCATCCTAAAAATTGGTTTTGTCGATGATAACAGACCAAGATGAACTATTGCGTTCAGATGGCTATGAACAGATTTATCAAATCGCAATGAAGCAACGGGATGCTTGGACAAGTGTTCGTTCCAAAAGTTCATAATTTCATATATTTTAATAGTGACTCATACTTGAATATGATTAATTGGAACAAATTCGAATTGCCTGAGCCGCCATGCTTGCAGTGCTATACGCAAGAGCAGCTGGAAGCATACCAATGTTCTAAAGAAAAAGTCTAGTTACCAGGTTAGCACAAGAAAAATATCTCAATTCGATTGTTTTCTTTGCTAATCATTAATTATTTGCTCAGCTCCTCTATGCCATTCTCAAAACACCGAGCCTTTTTTTCATGAATCTGTCATGGCGGTCACAAATTGTGTTTCTTTTCTACCTCTCGGCGAACAATCTTGTGAGTAATATTCTCAAACCCTTGGCAATATTTTCGGCTCTCAGCTTGCTCAACAAAAACCTTTTTCGCTGCAGAAGAATCCCCAAAAAGATGTGGCATTTTTCTCCCCATCAGCTAAATTTTGGCAGTTTCAGGGATGTTTGGCCCAAAATTATATTCAACTACTAATGGCATAAAGTTTTCTTTCTGAAAACGCCAATTATCAGTTTTAAATTATTAAACTTCATTATTTATTTGATTCAATAAAATTGTATCTCCAACAAAAATAAATAAATATGTCCTCCGTTGATTTTTTAAGTGTTTCTCATAGTTAAAACTCCAGTCCACTCATAGTAATGCCCATGGAGCGAATAAGCCACCAGAATACAAATAATTGAAATCATTTATTTTTCAAGTTTTTAGACGTTCACTTGTGCTTAAATATTTACAGACACTCCACTCTATTGTGAGTGATGAAGCATACATTTTTAGTGGGCCTTAATGCGGGCAAATAAAGCTGTTGATTATTATTTGAACATAAACGCAAATCATAAAAGAGGCCGATAAATCAATATTTTCGAAAGTCAATATACTGGAGAAGACCTTGTCTGCAATCTATCATAAGTTCAATTCAAAGGGTGGTCAATTCAAATATTATTCAAATTTAAAGACAATATTTAGACAAAGTCAATAAAACTCAAAACTTGACACCATTAGACGAAAGATCTAGTTTTACAGATGAATGGCGGAGATTCATTCTTATAACAACTAAATACAATACAATCCTATTAACAGTTTTTATTATAAAATAATAATTGAAAGGAAGTTAATTGAAGAGAAAAAGGTGTGTATGCCTTTGAAAAGATTCACTTCAGACCACTCCACTTTCGAAAAACTGGAAAGTTCTTAAAATATACATTAAATACAATATTACTTTCATTGTTTCAAAACTTATCTTCCAACTTTAAAAATTGTAATTTATCGAAAATTATCTGAGCAGTTCTCGCGCTATATATACGAGTATCTTATTATCATATCTTGTAAGCTATATTTTATTTAAATTTTAATTAGAATCGCTTATAAATTGTAGACAATCTCAGAAGACTGCCAAAAAACGAGTTGATTTGAATTTTAAATTCAGCAACTAGATTTGTATCAAAAAGTTCCTTTAATCAAACGGAATAAAACCACGTACGTACGACCTCAATAAGTCGGAGTCAGCGTTGAAAACTAAAATGGAATGCAAAATAGCAGAACACAGAATACGAAATATAATTGAATGTAACCAACCAGCGCACAGTGGCTCCAAGGAGCATCTTCGCAAAAAAAGGGAGTCTGAGGTTCAGATAAGCTTAAAGGAGGAGTAGCAAATATCTTTGCCAACTTTTAATATTTACTCATACTCATTTACCAACTCATAACATTATTGTACTGAAACGACTTGTGTGCTAGGACTGCTATATATATTTCTGGCCTAATAATAAAAATGCGAATGTTTATCATCAAAAATGGTTCTATTGTTTTTCAAAGTATTCTCCAGGATGATTTATACACTTTTGCATGCGCTCAAACCAATTGTCGAAGCACTCCGATTGATACACCTTCAAACATGGTTTTTTAACGCTTCAACAGCATCTTCTGCCGACGAAAATCGTTGACAACGCATTTTTTTCATGATGTGCGGGAATAAAAAGAAGTCATTGGGTGCCAAGTCAGGGCTGTACGGCGGATGACCCATCAATTCGACGTTTTGGCCCGTCAAAAAGGCGCTGGTTTGAGCCGCTGTGTGAGAGCTCGCATTGTCATGGTGCACAATGATTCGTTTTCTCTTGTTCGTTTTTCGAATTTTTCCGAAGACAGGCAAATTGTGCTGGCACCACTCAGAATTGACCGTCCTGCGTTGCTCAAGCGGAATAGTCGCCACATGACCAGTTTTGCCGAAGAAAAAGGCGACCATTTGCCTCGAAGTGCCTCTTCCACGAACAAATTTCGCTGGATTTGGCTCGTCTTCGAAGAACCACAAGGTGATTGCTGTTTTGTTTCGGGCTCATACGCATAGATTCATAATTCGTCACCTGTGACGATCTAATAAACGTCTTTTATAGCACCTCGATCGTATTTTTTCAAAATTTCTTTGCACCAATCGACACGAGCCTTTTTTTGAGCGATTATCAAATTGTGTGGGATCCATCGGGAAAAAAACCTTTTTTACGGCCAGGCGTTCATGCAATATCGAATGTATGCTGGTGGAAGAAATGCCCAAGGATGCCTCTATCTCACGGTATGTCACATGACGGTCTTGCATTAGCAGTTCACGCACGAAATAAATGTTCTCTGGCACAACGACCATTTTTGGACGACCTTCGTCTTTAAGCGAGCGTCGGCCATGGTTGAATTCATTAAATCAGTTTTTCACAGTGCTATAGGATGGTCTTCATCGCCATACAGAGATTTAAATTCATCGCTGCACTCTTGTAATTTTGCACAACTTTCGCACGAAAATGTTTACGAGTTAATTCCATTTTTTTGCCAAATTGATTTTTTCAAGTCACTGTAAGTAAACAACACAAATGTTGGTGGTACGTTAAAACGTTCTGAGTACGTTTATGCTAAAAAACGTCAAACTTTCCAATGAAAATGTCAGATGGCGCAAGGCAACAGTTAGTGTTGCCTAGGCCAGAAATATATAGTACCCCTATTGTTCGAATTCCGCTGATAGGTTCTAAATATAGAAATTCTGTTGGATGAGATTACCTTCTATTGCAATCAGCAAATATTTATAATCTCAATAGAAATAAAGCGATAACTAATTTTTTTTGTTATACTCGTACTTATACTTGTAATGTACTTATAATGATGTGAAAATGAGTGCCTGTTGTGCAACCTGATAGTTTAAACTTTCGATTAATTAATTTATTTCTAGAAAAAAAATCTACAAATAATATTGTAAAAATCTGGGAACATCCAGAAAATACCTACTGATATTATCCTGACATAGTTCAAATGGACCTTTTATATATTAGTCATTCTTTTCAATGTATATGATTTTAATTATTCATGTCTTGTCTTTAATCTAAACTGGTCAATATCATTGCAGTACCCACACACTTTTCCTCTACATCCCATCCAAGACGACAAGCCAACAAATGTCATATGCCACTTAAACCCCAAAACAAAATATACATACTTTTTATTTTGCCATTGTTATCTCAATATCAAACGAATTTGAAGATCCGAGTTCAAAATTAAAATTCGACCAAAGTTGTTTGGCAGTTTCCAAAAGTCGGAAACAAAATCAGACTTTCGAAAAAACGTACCCTGATTCACCCCCAGCTCAACAGTTTCCGTAGACAAAAATATGTTTTCAGGGTTAGCCGATTGAATTGTTGCCTACTCAACCGACAATTCTATTCTTTTTGTGTGAAATTAGTTTTTACTCATTTAAATTGCCAAATGTGTGGAAATAATAAAAACTTCAGAATTCATTTACTTTCTCATTGAGGCCAACCATTGCCTTGACTATGGCCTTTGATCTGATCAAAACAATGCACGAATATGATCTTAGGGTATTTTGGTCTATTCCTGCACTGTGACTTTCTTTAGCGAATCCATAAAGGCCAGTTTTAAAGTGGTCACATTGCTCTCCAAAACGGCCCAGATGATATAGTTTATCGGATTTGCATCTGGCGAATCCGAAAGCGATTTTATAGCGATTCGGTCATATACGAGGGTTGCTATTTTTTTATCGGGTCCAGACATCGGTTGCCAGATGCAAACTGGAACTTCCATTGAAAACATTGGCATTTTGTAGCAAAACTTCACTCAGAACGTTTTGTCATTTGTGGTCGAATTGTTCTGTTTACAGAGTGTTAAACAATTCGTCTGAGTCAAAAAAAAGAATTATCCCTTGAACATTTTCGTGCGATAATTTTTTACGATTTTCGGCGTGGGTTATCGAGACAAGAGTGTTTAAATCAACTTTTTTCGATTTTTGGCGATGAAGCACCATCAAAAAAGCCACTGTAAATCGCTGGTACCAAGAGTTCAGTCTCGGACGCCGTTCGCTCCAGGAGGAATTTCGTGGAGGACGTCCAACTTCGCTTACTTTGCCACAAACCATCGATGCTGTGCGTGAGCTGATTAAGCCAGACCGACATGTGGCAAACCATGAGATTGAGGCATCCTTGGGCATTAGTATAACAAGCATCAAAAAGATATTGCATGTTCATTTGGCCGTGAAAAACATTGGTCTTGTTGGATCCCACATAATTTGACGAATGCTCAAAGAAAGGCTCGTATGGATTGGTACAAGGAGATGTTGCAAAAGTATAACTGCGGTAGCTCAAAGGCAGTGTATAACATTGTCACAGGTAACGAATCATGGATCTATGCATATGAACCCGAAACAAAACAGCAATCGACCGTATGGGGTTTTCAAGACGAGCCAAATCCAACAAAGTTGTTTGTGGAAGAAGAACATCGAAGCAAATGATTGCGTTTCTTTCGGTATAACCGGCCATGTTGCCACAGTGCCTTTAGTGGAACGTAGGACGGTTAATTCTGAGTGGTATACAACCATCTGTTTGCCAACAGTGTTCGAAGAAATGAGGAAAGACATCACGACAATGAGAGCTCTCACACATCTGTTGAAACGATGAGAAATTTGACCACTCAAGATGTCGAATTAATGGACCATCCACCGTACAGCCTTGATTTGGCACCCAATGACTTCTTCTTACTCCCTAGGATCAAGAAAAGAATGCGTGGTCAACATTTTTCATCGCCCAAAACAGCTGTTGAAGCGTTCAAAAGTCATGTTTTGGAGGTGTCTCAATCGGAGTGGGAAAAGTGCTTCGAAAATTGGTTTGTGCGCATGCAAACGTGGATTGATCGTAAAGGAGAATATTTTGAAAAACAATAAAACCATTTCCAGTGATAAATTATTGTGTTTTAATTGCCGGACCGGAAATATAAATAGCAACCCTCGTATGATAGAGGGATATATGACAATTATGTGTCGCCAAAATGCTGACCATTACTTCGGTGGCATACCTCTACCCGATGGTCCCTATTTGCAATGACAAAACGAACTGGGCGAGCATGCGTTTTCACATTTCCTACAGACCCGGTTTCCTGAAATTAGCGATCAATTCTCCCGACTGTGGACGATTATGCTGACCAAAAAATGCATTTTGACCCCTTCATGATTCAATTATCAAACACTGAAACAAAGAGATGTCAAATTTAGGTGTGCAAAAAACTTGACGTTATGGTGTGACTCATAATTTGCATCGTGCATAGAAGTATTTGGACCACCCTTTATGTAATAGAAAATAATGAAGCAAACAATTCACGAATATATCAAAAAAACAGCTAGATTTCTGATGTTGATAACACAAATATATTTATTAACCAAAAATGGCTGATCATTGTCGATTATTAATTTGAAAGAAGAACCTAACATTTGCATCTAATTTGCAACTACACAAGGAATTGTACAAGAAATAAAACAGTGAGCACTATTGACCTCTACAATGTCCTCGCAGTGAAGCTGATCCCAAACACAAGGCATGTCAATGGCCGACAACAAAGATTTTAATGTAAAGTCGAACTCCAAAACTACTCCAACCAATCTCTATCTTCAAGGAGACAAATCAAATTTACACTGAATTCCACACAGTTTAGGTGTTTTCAACACAACCCAACCTTGTCCTAGGTTGAAATTTGACTTCAAAGTTTTTCTTTCACATCAGCCCACGACGTTCTTAGCCACTGTGCCACCATTGGTAGGTTATCTCCTTGGGATGTAACGCATCGTTTGTGGATATAATCAAATATTTGCATTTAATTTTTGAAACCAATAAATGAATCAACTAAAAAGTTTAAAAGTTAATAAATCCGATGAACCAAAGTCAACACAGACGTACCGAGCGGAACGAAACGGCAAGCGGAGTGAAAGAATAACATTCGGAAATTAAAACAAAACAATCAAAAATCAACAGAACGAAGCACAACAGCACGGGAGGACGAATCTAAAACCGATAAATGAAAACAGACTCAAAGACACACGCAGACATGGGCAACGTGAATGTTGAACCGTCGCTACTAGAGAAGGATACAAAGTGTCAAAATAAGTATGGCATACAACGATGCCAACGAGACACGATGCATCCGTGGTTTGGGCTGTGACTACATTCCAGTAATGAAGAATTAAATCAGAAAAACAACGACGACGACGACGGCAGCCCAGTGAATGCATGACTCAGAAATAGGCAAATCACAAATGAAACGAGTTACTGTGGCAGTCAAACGAACTAAAGGACGAATGACAGGACACACAGGCGGAAGGACGGACGAATAGCGTAGCGTGCACCTAAAACAACATACCCCGAAAAGAAATTCAAAAACACACAGAGAATGTCGGGTTTTTGAAATGTAAACATTGGGAAAAGGTGTTAATGAAAAACAAACTGAAAATGAGGAAAAACAAAAGACCAACCAACAACCCCTTCAATTTACAAATGATCGCGTCTCTTCCTGTTCCGTATGGTCGTAAAGGTGGTTTAAATTTCCTCATACCAATTTTTTTACTAAAACAGGGGGAAGGGCACATGAAATAATGTCGAGAATGTAAGTGGCGCAAAAGATTAAGATTCTTCGACGACGTTAGAATCGTAGATTAAAAGCCAATATGATTAGCAATTCATTGCGCTGGTACTAGATTCTGCCTCAATCGATAATTATGAACAAACATCTGCTAGAAAACTTGTATTTTAAACGATTTCCTAATCAAGAGCCAATTTGCAATATCGCCTCTGCCGCTTGATCAGTTGCCCGCACCAAGCTGCGAAAGCAACGCCAATATGTGACAGCACATAGAGAAAGGGAGCTAAGGGTAAAAAAATCAATTTTCACTTTTTTTTTGATGTGGACAACATCTCAGCATCGAATGAGACCGATCCCATGTCCCAAAAGTGTTCCCTCCCAGAGATATGCGCGTTTTATGAAAGTGATGGTACACCAAAAATACACGTATTTAAATCTTTAAAATGGCTCTCCTGAACAAAACTGGTTTTTAGCCTTAGGTCCCTTCTATTTTGCACGTCACATATACATTTTTCGAGTGGTCAATGTGGAGTTTTTTACGCTCAGTGCCAGAAACTATTCCTATTGAGAGTTAGTTGTTTTTGTCTCAGTCTAGAGAAATCTGAGTAGTGACAGTAAAAGCGTTCAATCCTTTTAAAGACCTGCTAGCCTGCTTCAAAACTATTTAGTCCTCCTGTCCGAATTCGGAATAGATGAGACTTTTGTTGAGTCTTAAACTTATGTCGTGTTTTCGCAATTCAAGGGGGATCCTATATTACACACACACAGGCAGGTATATGGAAGCAAGTTAAGACGACATTGTAACTGATCGCAACAAATCGTATACGAGGGTTGCTATTTAAATTTCGGGTCCGGCAATAAAAACACAATAATTTATCATTGCAAATGGTTTTTTTTTATTGTTTTTTTTTGCCATTTTGTTTAAAACTTGTCTTCTATTTAAATATAGAAGCAAGAGGTCTTGAGCCGGTTAATCCCTGTTAATTGTGTAAAATCAACAGACCGAAATAAAACAAACGAGCTAAACAAACGTTTTTTAAAATATTCTCCTTTAAGATCAATACACTTTTGCATGCGCACAAACCAATTTTCGAAGCACTTTTCGCACTCCGGTTGAGAGACCTCCAAAACATTGATTTTTGAACGCTTCAGCAGCTGCTTTGGGCGATGAAAAACGTTGACCACACATTTTTTTCTTGATGCTTGGGAGTAAGAAGAAGTCATAGGGTGCAAAATCAGTGCTGCACGGTGCATGGCCCATCAATTCGACATCTTGAGTGGTCAAATATCTCTTCGTTTCAGCTGATGTGTGAGAGCTCGCATTGGCGTGATGCAAAATGATCCGTCTTCTCTTATTATCTTCCCTCATTTCTTCGAACACTGTTCGCAAACAGATACCACTAAGAATTGACCGAAAAAAAACGCAATCATTTGCTTCGATTTTCTTCTTTCTACGAACAACTTGTGTCGGATTTGGCTCGCCTTGAAAGACCCATACGGTCGATAGCTGTTTTTTCTCAGGTTCATATGCATAGATTCATGATTCGTCACCTGTAACTATGTTATACACTGTCTTTAAGCCACCGGAGTTATACTTTTTCAATCTCTTTGTACCAATCCATACGAGCCCTTTTTTGAGCATTCGTTAAATTATGTGGGATCCAACGAGAACAAATTTTTTTCACGGCCAAATGAACAAGCAATATTTTATTGATGCTTGTCATACTAATGCCCAAGGATGCCTCAATGTCACGGTATGTCACATGTCGGTCTTGCTTAATCAGTTCACGCACAGCATTGATGGTTTCTGGCAAAGTGACCGAAGTTGGACGTCCTTCACGAAATTCATCCTGGAGCGAACGGCGTCCGAGACTGAACTCTTGGTACCAGCGATTAACAGTGGTTTTTGATGGTGCTTCATCGCCAACTCTCGAAACAAGTTGATTTAAACACTCTTGTCTCGATAACCAACGCCGAAAATCGTAAAAAAACATCGCACGAAAATGTTCACGGGATAATTCCATTTTTTGACTGAGATGAATTTTTCAACACAAACAAAACAATTCGCCCTCAAATGACAAAATAGTCTGAGTGCAGTTAAGCTAAAAAAATGTCAAAGTTTCCAAAGGAAGTTACACTTTGCATCTGGGAACACTAGTATTGCCAGGACCCGAAATATAAATATCAACCCTCGTAAAACGTCCACCATAGCTTTGTTACTGAAATGGCAATTATATTTACGGCCCATAAGACTGCAAAAGCAGTTTTTGTGTTGGTTAGTTCAAGCAAACCAATCCCGTGAGCCGCCGTGGTGTATAGGAAGTGTGTGCACGACTACCATTTCACTTAACCCTGGTTCAATTCCGAGTGAGAAGACTAAAAAAAATGTTAGCGACGGGTTTTCACCGCGTTGATTCCGGCGATTTTACGAGTAAGAGATTTATACCTAAGCCGTCTTAAAACTTCTCTATAAAAAGCTTAAACGTAAGGAGCCGGCGTTAAACAGTAGGTCCCCGTCAGTGAGTATAAGAATTGAATCATACACGGCCCACTGATTTGAAAGAGGTATCCCCCTTGTTCCTTAATAGGATGTTGTGGGACCTAAGTAAGTTAGTTTAAGCAAGAATATAGTTTTGATATGTTTTGAATTGGATTTTTACAAAAAAAAAATCTATTGCCGACTTATCGGGTTTTTTAAGCTGAAAGTCGACCAATCGACTTTTTGACTATCAGTATTAAGAGGGTTAATATATATAATTCTGGCCTAGGCAACACTAAGTGCCTGGCGCTATCTGACATTTCCATTGGAAAGTTTGACATTTTTTAGCATAAACGTACTCAGAACGACCATCATTTGTGTTGTTTACAGTGACTTGAAAAATCAATTTGGCAAAAAAAAATGGAATTAACTCGTGAACATTTTTGTGCGATCATTTTTCACAACTTTCGACGTGGATTACTACGACAAGAGTGCATCGATGAACTTAAATCTTTGTAAGGCGATGAA
This sequence comes from Hydrotaea diabolus, assembly GCA_963513945.1. Classification (NCBI taxonomy): domain Eukaryota; kingdom Metazoa; phylum Arthropoda; class Insecta; order Diptera; family Muscidae; genus Hydrotaea; species Hydrotaea diabolus. The sequence goes on from OY740717.1 coordinate 113,462,438, forward strand.
GCACCATCCTACATCACTGTGAAAAACTGGTTTAACGAATTCAATCGTGGCCTACGCTTGCTCAAAGACGAAGATCGTGAAGGTCGTCCATAAACGGCCGTTGTGCCAGAGAACATTGGAGTCGCGCGTGAACTGATAATGCCAGATCGTCATGTGACATACCATGAGATAGAGGCATCCTTGGGCATTTCATCCACCAGCATACATTCGATATTGCATGAACATCTGGCCGTAAAAAAGGTTTGTTCTCCGTGAATACCGCACAATTTGACAATCGCTCAAAAAAGGCTCGTGTCGATTGGTGCAAAGAAATTTTGAACAAATACGTTGACGGTGCTTCAAAAGACGTTTATAAAATCGTCACAGGTGACGAATCATTGATCTTTGCGTAAGCGCCCGAGACAAAACTGAAATCGACCGTGTGGGTCTTTGAAAACGAACCAAATCCAACGAAAGTTGTTCGTGAAAGAAGCACTTCGCCTGTTTCCTCGGCGGAACAGGTCATGTGGCGACTGTTTCGCTTGAGCAACGTAGGAGGTCAATTCAAAATTTGTTTGTCTTCAGACAAATTCGAAAAACGAACAAGAGAAGACGAATCATTGTGCACCATGACAATGCGAGCTCTTAAACATCGGCTCAATCCAGCACCTTTTTGGCCGGCCAGAACTTCGAATTGGCCAGTGGAAAAAGTGCTTCGACAATTGGTTTGAGCGCATTCAAAAGTGTACGAGTATAAATCATGCTGGAGAATACTTTAAAAAAACAATAAAACCATTTTTAATGATAAATATTCGCATTTTCATTATGAAGCCAGAAATATATATAGCAGCCCTCGTATAATAGATTCTTCTTATTTAAATTTTATAAAATATATTTTTTCTTCATTTGATCTTGCCAACAAAAAATATATAAAATTTGTTGTATGGATTGAAATTGGCGATCAGCAAATGGTGCCATACTTTGGTTGCCAGTCATGCAAAATGTATGTCCGGAACAAACCTATTCGTTTTGGATATACAATTTGGTGCTTGTGTTCTTCTGGGGAATATTTATTCAATTGTATACCATAATTCTGGTTTCAGTGACAGCTACAATCGTCAAATTGGTTTGGATGACGATGTGGTCTTAAGACTGTTGGAATATGTAGAAGATCCTATTCTTTATCAAACATATTTCGACAGCTTTTTTACAGCATATTGGTTAATGTGACGTTTAGGTGGAAAAAGATTTTGGAAAACTGGAAAGCAGTGGCATCGAGTTAAAAGTGACATCAATTTAATAGATCCAATTCGGTATTGGTTTGTCGTTGGGCAGACAACAAAGAGGAGACGGCTCGCACCAACTTTGAACAAGTTGAACCCATGCAGATCGTAAAGCGGTAAAAAAGACGTGAGTGAGTTGAGTTTTAACATACTTATGAACATTCATGGATGGTCTAAACCGGAGTTGAACTCTGGTTGCGCTGTGTGAAATTCGCGCACTTACCCACCTCACCGGGAGGCTCCCATATGTATGAATACTCGTATAAATGTGTTCATAGGGAGAATTTATGTCAAACAGCGGCCAGTGTTCGTACTTACGAACACCTATTTCCAGGACTCACAGGCAAGATAGCTACAAACTGACTGACGGATTTGGGCTCAGAAGATCAAAATAACTTTAGAAAGATCAGAGTTTTTGAAAAAAATGTACTTTAAATTTTCTTGGCTGAAAATGGGTTAAGGGAAAAAAGGTACCCTAGAAAATAAAATTTGGTTTAGCCTATGGCCCCCAACACACACAAAGGGGAAACTTTATGTATATAGCATGACTCAAAATGGCACCGTTGGTATTGGTCTAGGGTTATCCTCAAGAAGCGCTGCCTATCTTAAGGTAGCGAGTATGGAGTAAAATCACAACTCCGGAAATTTTTCTTTGGGGTTCTGTAAAGTTAAAAGTTTTTGATGATAAGCTAGCGACGACACAAGACTCGAAAGCCAACTATAATCGTGTAATTGACATGTTAGCGGTGGCAATGAGGAATGCACACTACCTAGGGAATTGTCGGGTCAAACATTTGAATGAAATTACCTTTAACTGTTTAAGAAGACGGACAAAAGCAGTAGGTTTTGTGCAATCTTCTTATAAATCGCCAGAAAAATTTAAAATGGGAGATTCATTATGGACCTGGTAATGACAGTTAGTAGTTTCTGAGTGCTTTTTGGTAAAAATTAATTCTTTAATAAATTTTTATCAAATGGTTGAATCGAGATTTATTCCATTATGGATTTATCCCATAAATATTGAAACTGGTTCAACAGGGATTAACCGGCTCAAGACCTCTTGCTTCTATATATAAATAGAAGACAAGTTTTTCATAAAATGGCAAAGTGACATTGATTTTCGTGGCTGCACACTGCTTTTATCATGATTCCGGGTCCGTGACAACCCTCTGCAGAAAGCTTTGCTGGAATTGTTGAAAGAGTGAGTTGTATTTTCGTGGGCAATTGTGCGAAGAAACCTGGTTTCACTTAATTGAGCCACGTACAAAACATGGACCGCAGTCCCTCCTGCTGGATGGCCAACTTGAGCGTTACAATTTGCATACGTAGACATAGTTCTACTCTATTTTTCTCTCAAATTTACAAAATATTTACCGATTTGTTGCAATAATTTTGACCAGGTGTAAAATTTCACAGAAACGCTTCCTCTTACAGCCGCGTTGATTTGTTCCTTTCATTGACAATCATGCAGAGACGAGACACACACAGCCAGACGACGACGTCGAACGCGGCGCTGACGACCCTTGTCAAATGCAGAACGGCCGTGGCATGGATGATGATTTCATTCCTATTTCTTGCCGCACTAACACTGGCAGTTTTGGTCTTTCATGGCAAATGAAATTATTTCAATTTTCTATTGTTTTCTCGACAATAATCTGCATACGACTGTGGCACGAACAACAACAACAGCTCCGATGAAAAGGGGACACAGACGGACGGACAAGCCAGTCAATGTTAATTCAATTTTGAAATGCTCAAATTTCGTACAAACATCAGGCGAAACGCAACCATTTCATCGCACAGCCGAACGAACAGATCTTCTTGTGGGCAATCAGTGTTCGTTCGTTCGTTGGAAATGTATGCAAAACGTGATTAGGGTGAGCCCATGTCCGTCTGTACATCCCTGTGTGTCGCTACATCTGAATGTCTTAATAGCCCCCCTCCCCTCACGGCAGGATATGTTACATTGCATTATGTTGTAAATGCAATACAATTCCATTCGAATGTATTCAATTTCATTGTTTTGACATAAAAGACATGTGCGCCCAACGGGCTCGTGCGCATGCGTACTTCGCTACCTTGCCTGCCTGACTGCTGCTTCGCTTTGCCCCCTTGTTGGGCCTTGTTGAACCACTGCTACAGATTTTGTTGGTTTTGAATTGTTAGTTTTACGAGTGGATTTTAAAAGCCAATTTTAATCAACTGCTCAGACACACGATTCCCATGAAATTGTATTTTAATGAAGTGTTGCCGAGAGTTCTTGCCTCGCATGCGTTGCGACTGCTCTTTCCCTTTTTTGGTTCGTTTTACGGTAGAGCAATTCGTCCTTATGTCTTTGTCCTTCTGGATGTGCGTACGTTTGTTTGTCACCACTTTTTTGTTTTCGGATGTTTATACACATTTAGCCATGACTAATGCCATTTTAAGAGCATTTTACAAAGTTGGCAGATTTTTGGATTTGGTAGTTTCAGTCAGTTCCTTAAATGAAACTCTGGCAAAGATTAAAGGATAATTTATCTTACATCTAGAAATCAAATGTGAGGGAATAATCGAAAATCTACATAGACAGGGTGGTCCAAACACAAGCGTCTTAAAAGCATGACCAAACTGAACTCAATTGGTTAACAAGTATTTTGACCTATTCCAATTTTCCCTATTTTATGATTCAAGTTCGGCTGTTTTATTTACCATGGCTGTTTTCGCAGGAGCACATCCAGTCCTCAAATTTGTCCAGACATGCGGTTTCTAGCGGTTTCTGACTCTATTTAACGACTGACTCAGACGATACTGGCATAAAAGTGAACTTGAACAAGACAAAGCTCAACTGCTAAAGAAACGTGGCGAAGAATGTAAAATTTCTCCTACAGCTGGACTCTAGCAATCTATGCTTATAAGAAATATAATATCATTATAAAGAAAAAGATTCGAAGATGGATGCCAACAATTCTAAAACAACTCGTACTGACAAATAGTTGCCAAGCAAAAAGTTTGGGCCAAGCAAAAAGTTAAGAGAATAAACGTACATTTACGAACGAAACTAAAAGAATACAGCAGCTGGTTCTATACGCAAAGAAAAAATATTTCGTTTCAAAACAAACTTTAAATATTCAAACAAAATATTAATTTGGAATCCTGTGATAAAAAATTTTAATGATTAACTAAAATGTTTAGCTCGTTTGTTTTATTTCGGTCTGTTGCTTTTACACATTGAACAGGGATTAAACCGGCTCAAGACCTCTTGCTTCTATATTAAAATAGAAGACAAGTTTTTAACAAAATGGCAAAGTGACATTGATTTTCGTGGGCAATTGTGTGAAGAAAACTTGAAAAGTAAGGTTTACAACAGTAGTTCTCATTCGTTTAAGGAGAGCCTGGCCTTATAGAGGGTTGTCACGGACCCGAAATCATGATAAATGTAGTGTGCAGCCACGAAAATCAATGTCACTTTGCCATTTTGTTTAAAACTTGTCTTCTATTTAAATATAGAAGCAAGAGGTCTTGAGCCGGTTTAATCCCTGTTCAGTGATTAACTAAAATTTCATAAGTTGTAATTTGTTTTGGTTTAGTCCGACTTTAGGCCTTCGGTTGTTGTTGTTTTATTTATTCATTTATTTTTGTTCCCAATATTTCGACTGAAATCTTCAGTCATCTTCAGGGGTATCTACACATTGGACCAAATATTTGTTAATATAATTATTGACGTACTTAGTAGGGACATAAATACTGTTACACACGTTTTACTCGTATGCTGTAAAATAAAAAGTACTGAATGTTTTTGGACCAAATATTATTTACTATATTTATTGATGTATATTGTATCCAAAAATAATCAACTTATTCGAAATGTCCGCCTTTTGCCATTATACACGCCTTAAGTCACACTGGCCAATCGTCAATAGCTGCACGAACCTAGTCCATTGGAAAATTGACCACAGCTCAAACCAAAGCAGTCTCAAGAGATCCAATGTTGGGGTATCTTTTGTGACAAACCTTGTCCTCTAAAATCGTTCACAATGTGTAATCGAATGGGTTCAAATCTGGACTGCCTGAGGGCCATTCTTCAGAGGAAATGAACGCTGGCAAATTGTTTCGAAGCCAGGCCTGGAACGTTTTAGCCTTATGGGCCAGCGCAGAATCCTGCTGAAAAGTCCACGGCTGGTTTTGGAACAGGGGTTTATTAAGAGGCTTCACAACAGCTTCCAAAACGGTTTCTTGGTAAACTTTGGCCGATGTTTTGACTCCTTGTTCGCAGAAATGCAGGTCAGTGACCCCATCGTAAGAGACACCCCACCAAACAATGACTGAAGCTGGGTGATGACCCTTCTCCACCCTTGGGATCAGTTTAGATGCTTCCATGAATGACCGCGCATACACTCTATAATTTTGCTTGTTAAATTTTTTCCTGATCGGTAAAAATTTTTTCATTGGTGATCAAAATTTTTCTGTGCAAGCGTGCTTCACCAAAAGACGTTTGCATTTTTCAATCCTATTTTTTTTAAAGCTGCAGTCAATAAATGTCCTGTACGTCGTTTGAAATCCCCAAGTCCCATGTCTTTTGATAATTCGACTCATGGATATTTGCGTGATATTCATCTCACGGACCATGCCTTTCTGTTTTCAGAGCGGATTTCTGTGAATTCTCGATTAAACGACTTAGATGACATGCGGTGTTCGAACAAAGCGTGGGCGGTGGCGGTCTTTTACATCTCTAGTCTCCTCAAACAGTTTTAGGCATCGGTAGACGAACATGCGGCTAATCCCTAGTGGCCCGAGCGTTTTAAAAATATCGTTTTTTTCATTTCACACTTGAAAAGCGCTATTACAGCGATACGGTTCTCATTATCTGACCACTCCATGATGAAAGTTGAAACAATTTTAAAATCCCGTTACAGACTAACGCTATTGAGGTTAGCTTTCAAAACGCATATGACATTAACGGGGTATGTTCAGTTCAACTATGGAAATTGGTGTGTTCAATATTGTAACAGTATTTATGTCCCTACTAAGTATAGTTCTCGTAGGAAAATCGTTTTGTATTAAAATTGTCTTAATCTAACTTAGATTAGCTATAGTGAACTCGCCGTGTTAATTATAACTCTCCTGGGATGTTAAGATGTGAAGTCTATTAGTCGTCCTGATGCGGTTGGTTTTTGTTACCAATCAACTTTGAGCAGATTACCTTGTCTGAGTACTACCGAATCCAAATATGGTAGTTGACGTCCTTTTCTTCTTCCATTGTAAACTGAATTTGTATGTTAAATGAATTTAATATATTCAGCGAGTCATTTACGTAATTTTCTTTAAAACTGCAAATATATCGTCCACGTAATTCGTCAGGAATCTCAGTTTAATGCTGGGGATGCTGGTGAACCGATCAGCAATCCTTTTCTTTGCTCGAAAATCGTGTCGTTATATTTGAAGTAGCGTGTGTTTTTAATACAAAAAGGTTAATAACTCTATAGAGAGAGATTTCGGTAATGTTCCATTTATTTTCAATAGCCATTTTCTCTATTGAATTGTCAAGAAGTTGTTCCGTTACTATATACGCGATAATTGGGAATGCTGGTGAACCGATCAGCATTCCTTTTCTTTGCTCGAAAATCTTGTCGTCATATTTGAAGTAGCGTGTGTTTTTAATACAAAAAGGTTAATAACTCTATAAAGAGAGATTTCGGTAATGTTCCACTTATTTTCAATAGTCTTGAGTACAAAGTTTACCGGTATACTCGGAAATAGAGATACCACGTCAAATGAGATTAAAATTTCGTCCTCTTCTATTGGTTGGCTTGAGATCCTAGTTATGAAATATTTCGCGTCCTTAACATTATAATTTGAATCCTTTGTCAAGTTCTTGAGTATATCTACAAGGTATCTGCATATTTCAATAGCTGGAAAATTTATTGATGAGCATATTGGTCGCAGTGGTGTTCCTTTCTTACGAATTTCATTTGTCGGTTTTGTTTATGAGGCATCCGTTGTCGTTATGCATTTGTATCCTAATGTTGTGTTGTTGTTTAAGCGTTGGTAGTTTTTATCATCTTTTGTTATGTTCTATTGATATTTGGATCAACTAAAATTTGGTAAGTTGTTTATCGAAAATAATTCCGATTTCAAGCGATAAACAAATTCACATATTTACAAAACAAATTTTATGTTGTTTATAACAAGAATTTTCTTAATGAGGTGATGAAAAAATTCACTTAATTACAAAAAAAATATTGTATGTCGTTTATCGAAAATGATTGCATGTCAGACAATGTAAAAATTCACATATTAAAATAAAAAAGTTGTAAAATTTATTCAAAAGCAATCGGAAAGACTTTAAGTTTCGATTAGCGCCACTTCACAAGACCCCAAGCAACGAATGCGCTGTTACTATGTTAAGCGGCTATACACTTAAGGGCAGGCAGTTTCGCATTAAACGAGAACTGCCGGCAGAAGAGTTTTTTACCAAACACTATAAAAATCACTCGCACAGTATACAAACTAAAACACATACACCCACACACACACATACGATAAAGTGCATGAATTTTATTTTTATTTTCATTTATTTAAAATGGCAATAACTGATAAATAGTTTAGCTTATTTACGAAATTTTTTTGCACTTCACATAACAATTTTTTCGTTGAAATTTACGGGTTGCCTTTTTTCTGTGTGTGCTTAAAGTCTAAAATATGGGTTCTGGAATGCTACTTAAAGGCAGTCCGCTGGAAAAAGCTTCTGAACGGTTCTAAACAGAGGACAGTAGAGTCCTATTAATATCATGGATGTTAACTAGATAAGGACAATAGAAAACAAATTTAAATTAATTAACAACGTTGAGAAATATCACTTGGAAACCCCCTTCTCAACTGCCAATTTAACTCCAACCACTCCCTCGTGAAAAATGTATTTGTCTCTTCTGGCAAAAGGCAGCCCGATGGACGATGCTATCCAGTGAATGTGGTCTTAACACCGTTATGACCATAAAACGCCAATTTAGAACTTTTTCCAAAAGGTGCTAACCAAAGGAACTTCAACTACAGAGCACTGCTAAGGGACAAATACCCAAACTTAGGAGTCGTCTTCATCCGCACTCAGTCATTTATGAGCAGTTTAGCTGCTATTAACGCTACCATTGTAATTTCAGCTCTGTGTACCAACACCTGATGATGCCGTTGCCGCCGATGCTTACGTTGAGGGCCACAACGTCGCTAACGGTTGTGTCGTATTGTGGTGGGGATACGTTTCTTTAGCTGTAAGTACAATTTCTCTTCTCTTAACAATCTTCATTTTTATTCATTTATTTACAGGGTCACCCTACACACTGCAAGAATAGGATTGGTCCTTACCTGAGACTAAGGACATTTGGAGAACCGACTTCTCCACAGAGACACTCATTATCAAAGATGTGAGCATCTCACACGTGATCCATTAGGAGACATTGTATCCTCAGCAAGTGGGAGTTTAGTGTGAACTGCGTTTATATTTTTTTTGACGAAAATATTCCTGATTACCGTCTTTGGTTTCATCAGGTTGGCCATGTCATACTACCCAGTAAACTAGCGATGTTTTATTTAGCACAAAGATCGATTAATGTCTTAAAGAGTGCCCAGATAGCTATTGTATTGATTTTCGTGAGCAGAAATTTGAAAAGTAAGATTTACAACAGTAGTTCTCATTCGTTTAAGTAGAGCCTGGTCTTAAGATTTTGGGTTTTTTTAACAATTGCTGCCAAGCTGTCTGAAGAGGTTTGTCGCGGACCTGAAATCGCGATAAAAGCAGTGTGCAGCCACGAAAATCAATGCCACTTTGCCATTTTGTTAAAAACTTGTCTTCTATTCAAATATAGATACAAGAGGTCTTGAGCCGGTTAATCCCTGTTCAGTTTTTTTAATTGTTATATTTCAGAAGCTGTCAGTGTTATCAATGCCACCCAGCCGTCAAATATACAGTCGTGTTTGTCATTATGTCCTGACAGTTCCCACAATATAAATTCATCCTTTTTTTTGCTTTCATCTCTAGAAGTCACACCTTAAACCCAATCTGCATGACATTTAGTATGGGTAAGTTTTTTTTATCAAATTGTGTTTTTAATTGAAATTAAAGAAAATCGGTTCCGATTTCAGATAAAGGTCCCACACACATTTGGTCATCCAAATAAACTTTTCATGAAGTATATGAAAAAAAATCTTAAAAATTGTGAAATCGGTTTTGATGATAAAAAAAATTTTAAATTGTATGAAATGTTACTTATTTTTCATAAAATTGTTTCATATTTTCATAATTTTGATGAAAATATTTCACAATAAACAATGAATTCTTTCAAAAAGTTAAAAAATTGTTTCATTATTTATATGAAAAATGTTCACGAAAAATATGAAACTTTTTCATAAGAGTTTTCGGTTTGTACACATTTATTCGGCCATTATTATGACTTGCAAAGTTTTTATTTTGTTTGAGACCTTTTAGCTATGGTCGCAAGGCATTCTTATTTGACGATTAATCCAGCCACAAATCAAACGACTTATATAGCTGTATCATTCAACTGAATGAGAATTACCCTTTTACGTATGCACAAAATTATGTTCTTAAATATAACGAAAATTTTTTTTATAATGGCATTTCATACAAAATAGGAACATTTTCGTAAAATATATGAAGCAAAAATTACGAAATTCATATGAAAATGTTCCTAAAAATTACGTATAAAATGAATTTTCATATTTTGGCTTTTAGTGAAAAAAAAAACTTTAATTTAAAAAAACCTTTTTCCAAATTTATTTCTGGTCAGTTCCATTATTTGGGTCCAATGAGTCCATGCGCCCGAATGCAATCTCCACCAACTGTTCAAACATAGTCCATATTTTGATTCGTAGTGACAGTGACATGCCCATACTGACCGGGATTTTTTACTCTTACGGTACTTTGTTAGGTCCACATGCACGATCCAAAATATAAGAGTGCATATATAATCCTATTTAACATATAACGAATAAAAATATCATTAACTGCTAATAAACAAATGTTTTAAAGTTAAAGTTTTGTAGAGGCCGTTTTTGAGCCACAAGAGCCGAAACGGTCAGCAACCATGGCCTTATTGTGGTTAAGTGTGTTTCTATTTATGTCATGGTTTGTAATCAAACACTTAGAATATGTTGAGGAAATGCTAAAAAAAATCGTACTTCTTTAGAGGTACCATAAGCATCTAAAAGAGATTTTGGCCGATATCGCTCATTTTAAATCTCCAACACGAGCGAAATTTAATACGGATGAACGGGCGAGGGTGCAACGTCTGATATATTTACGACGAATATTTATTTAACAGGGTCTTCGATCGATAGTTGCCGGTTTTGCAAAAGGAATGATAAAGTTAGTATGCCTTTTATTCTTGAGTGGAGGGTATTTAAATGGAACAGCAAATTAAACATAGTATATCGGCACATTCGGAAGTGAAAGAACATGTTTTAATTCAGCCACTCTTAAAAATTGAACCGTTACTCTTGAGATTAAATCCGCTCGCCTTTGTTCACTCTTCTAACAAGTTCACTCTCCAATTATTTTGTAGTCTAGTCTTATATCCTACGGCTTCTCGACGACTTCTCAATGTCTTCGTAAAATCCTTTAAGGTATAAAACAGTCGAATTAGTGGGATCACATCAGTTTCTGTGTTGCATTCCTTTTCTCTGTAACTATTTATACCCTTCACCTCACTGTGGCACATGGTATTTTGACTTAGTGCTGATGTTTGCAACATCTTAAACGACCCCTTATGTCTACCGATCGACTAAGAATCACTATCTGATTCCATCGCGCGGTGCCCGTCCGTTCCTCCATTGTTCTGTAGGTCCATCTATTCTTGCGATCAAAGTACAGATCGCAATTATGTACAGCTTTCTATGAAACCGGGTACATTCTTCAGGTATGGGCCAAGGACGAACCCTATTCAAACTGGTCCACATCAGTTCATATTTTGATATCAAACATGGAGTACTCTCGATTTCAGAGCCTACAGCTATAAAAACCACATATTACATGCGATATCGACCAAATATCGCACAGAGCATTACGAGTGCCTACACCCATCTCTGGTTTAAAGTTTCTTTATCCATCAAAGTTTTCCACACAAGGGTCTCTGCCGACTCAAGGCACAGCTGCTCTAAAAGCCACAAATTAAACACATACACAACCAAACTTACATTGGACCATTTTAACTATGGTGAAATTGGACTTTATAGGTCGATATTTTAGTAAATCCATCATACAAAGGTCTAACCCGAGTTCAGAACCTGCAGCTATAAAAGCCACATATTACACCCGAGCGCATACCAGTGACCAATAGATATCTCTGGTAAATTGGACCATATCGGCCTAACTTTTCGAACAGCTCCCACACAAAGGTCCTCCCGATTTGAGGTCCGAGCTTAATGAGTGATTAATACCCATCTCTTTTAAAATGCGACCATCACGGTCCATGTTTTCGAATAGCTCCTGCACAATAAACCCTCCCGATTTGTGATAGTGCAGCTATAAAAGCCACAAATTACAACCGATCAAGCCCAAAACTTGCATGGTAGGTTATGAGCGAAATACTATTATTAACTGTGTTGAAACCGGACTACATTAGTCCATATTTTCTTATAGCCCCACACAAAGGTTCTTCATGATTTTAGATTCTGCTACTATAGAGGCCACATTTACATCCGATTCCTACGAAATTCCGCATGGAGCGTTACGAGCAACAAACACACAAGTCCTCCTATTTTGGCCATATTGGTCTAAGGTTTTGAACAGCTCCCACACAGAGGTCCTTCCCGATTAAAGCTTTAAAGGACACAAATTTTAACCCATCACGCTGAAATGTTGTATCGAACGTTATGAGCGACAAACAATTAACTCTTACATATTGAGTCCGACCTTGCTCAAGCTCCAGACAAAGGTACTCAATCCTCTTAATAGCAGAGGGTTGTAAGGTATCTCATAGTCGACCACGTCTTTTTTACTTGTTTTTCTCAACGTTGTCGCAAAATGACTTTAGCATTTGCAAAGATAATGATGTTTCTTCGTGTGGTTGTTGTAGTCGTCGTTATTGGCGCAGTTCTGGTTGTTGGGGATAATGATAATGATGATGATAATGATGATGCTGATGATGATACGCGTAATGATGATTTTGCTGTTCTGCGATTTTAATGGCCGTAATAATCATATCAACAAATGGTGATGCTCTTCTAAGAGTTCCACAATCCCTAGTCTCGTTTCGTTCCATTCCGTCTTCTTTTTATGATGTCACAAATTTTAAATCTTTCTTTTATACTTTTTATGGACAATGGACGTATGGTGGAGCTTAGAGCTGCGCTTCCTTTGGAGTCGCCTTAGTTCGTTGATGGTTCGCTGGGTTATAACAATAAAAATGATATTAGCCAAACTAACTATTACCGTTATTTATTTTACTTAAAAAAATATATCCCATAATCATGACAACGATGGAAGTTTGAATGGACCCGTGATGGTGTGGAGATGCTCTTCCAACCTCCCAAGTAGCTGCTCCACCTGAGGAAGCCACATAAACGGTGATGAATTCCTATGGAATAGTCGAGGTATTGGACCATAAACATAAGACCAGATAGCAAAGTTTCAAAAATATAAGTGTAGGGATAACTGCCTGATTCCATCCAAACTTTTGAGCATTTCTAGCATATGAAAAATGCACAGTAGGAACACCTGATGGTTCTGTTCCAGCATAAGCATAAGCTTCTGGAACCTATTCATTTACAATGGGTGATCCAAGTAGAGCTACTTTTTTCAATAGCATTTTTTGACAGACCACGTGTGAGTCGTGTCATGCTGTCATGTTGTTTTTGTTTAGTATTGTTTGGCATTTCATCATGGAAAGACTTACTTACGCCTGAACAACGGTTACAAATCGTTCAACTTTATGACGAAAATTCACGTTCTGTGAGAAATGTGTTTCGTGCACTTCGTTCAACTTATGGTCAACATAATCGGCCTACTGAGCGTACTATTCGCAACACCATCACCCATCTTGAGACCCAGCATTCATTTTTGGATAATATTCGACCGAATAGACCACGTCCAGCACGCAGTGAAGAAAATGTAGAGGCCGTAGCTGAGAGTGTACACCCAGACAGTGGAGAGTCGATTCGGCGCCGTTCGCAGCAACTCGGACTGACATATGGAACGACTTGGCTCATTTTATCTTAAATTGAAAGCATACAAAATACTGCTTGTACAAGAATTGAAGCCGCCCGACGTTCCCAAGCGAGATCGCTTCGCTCTATAGGCTCTTGAAAAGTTTCAAGAAGAACCGGCGTTCTCGTTTGTTGGCTCAATGGGTATGTGAACAAGCAAAATTGCCGCATTTGGGACGAAGAGCAACCAGAAGAGGTTCAAGGGCTGCCACTTCATCCAGAAAAAAACAACGGTTTGGTATGGTTTGTGGGCCGGTGCAATCGTCGGTCCATATTTCTTCAAAAATGATGCCGGTGAGAACGTAACCGTCAATGGCGACCTTTATTGTGCCATAATACCCGACTATTTGAAGCCTGAAATTGAAGCTCGTGATCTCGGCGGCATTTGGTTTCAACAAGACGGCGTCACTTCCTACACATCGCAATCCCATGACAGCCGGTTCTACGGAGCGGATTGACCCGAAGAGCAATTCTTCGGCCAAGGGCTGTCACCTCGGCACACAGTTGCCACTACAACAACAACACATCGCATAAATCAATGGATTTATTGAGAGAACACTTCGGTGAGCAGATAATTTCACGTTTTGGGACGGTCGATTGGCCACCAAAATCGTGTGATATCACACCGTTAGACTTTTTCCTGTGGGGATTTGTAAAGTGTAGAGTTTATGCGGACAAACCCGGTTCGATTCAGGCCATGGAGCAAAACATCACGAGTGTCATTCGCCAGTTACCAGTCGAAATGCTCGAACGAGTCATCAAAAATTGGACTTAACGAATGGACCACCCGAGACACATAATAGACATAAGCTTCAAAAAATAAATGCCAAAGAATGTTCTTTCAAAAGTTAATAAACATTCCCCATTCAATTTGAATTTTCTGTGTTTTTTTCTTTAAAAAAGTAAAGAATCTCGAAATGGATCCCCCGTTATAATAAATCAATAATGCCACGATAACAAAGAGGGTTATAGGGAAAAATTTTATAGAGATTTGTTAGAAAAGTCCTGCAAAAGGTGTTAATGTTTGGCCTGGCCGAGTGTGGTCTAAATAAAAATTTTCTGGGGAAAAACAACCAAATTACGCAAATTTTCCTGAATGGCGTTTTTAGCCATGCTCCATTTTCCGTCAAACGTTTATTTTAAGACTATATTTTTAAATTTATGACCAAAAAATAGTTAAATCTAGTTAACCGAAAAATTGCACTGCTTCGGAATAAGTACTGGGTGGGCGTTAAAACATTTTTAATTTGAATCGGCTGTAAAAAAGTACTGATAATTTTTTCAAATTTCTGGTTTTATTTGAAAGGTTAAAACTTTGTCATTTGAAAATGACTACCACAACTGGCTCGGCAGTACCTCAATTTTTCAGAACATTTTCGATTTTTTCGGCTCGAATCTCTTCCATTTCATGTTTTAACGCTTCAATTGTCTCTGTGTGCTTTGCGTAAAATTTATCCTTAATGGCTCACCACAGATAATAATCCAAAGGACTCAAATCACAGCTTCGAGGCGGCCCCACAATTTCGGCTGATTATCCGATTTTCAAAAACAGTGCGTAAAATATCGATGTTGCATCGGCTGACATGTGTCCCCATCTTGTCGAAACAAAATGTCGTCCATGTCATGCTCTTGCATTTTTGGAAAGAAAAATTCGTTGAGCATGGCGCGGTAACGCTTATCGTTGACATAAACGGAGGCTACTTTCTTATTTTCGAAGAAAAATGGCCCAATGATGCCGCCAGCTCAAAATCCACACCAAGCAGTAACTCGTTGTGGATGCATTCGCTTCTCAATAGCCACGTGTGGGTTCTCTGAGTCCCATATGCGGCAATTTTGCTTATTGATATGAGCAATTTTGCTTATTGACATAGCCACCGAGATGAAAATGGGCTTCATCTGAAAAACGATTTCTCTGTAAAATTCCTCATCTTCAGCCGATTGGGCAAAGCTAAAATGCATCGGATGGTCTTCCATTATTAAAAGACAAAGTTCAACCTTTCAAATAAAACCAGAAATTTGAAAAAATTATCAGTACTTTTTTATAGAGCCGATTCTAATTTTAAATTTTAAATGGCCCACCCTATACATTACATATAATCCATACTAAACTGGAAAATTATTTCTCTACAAATTATAAAATTAAAACTTGAACAAAGACAAATAATTGTATTGTAAGCTATGTGGAATATGATCTCTCAGTGCCATGTTCCAAGACACCCTTCAACAAACACAGCCATAATTTATCCGGTTTAACTTCCGTAACCTGTGGTCTCCTTAATTCAAAGCATACAAACACTGGCACAAGGCCCATGGCAGACAACTTGGCCATTCAATTGGCCACAGCGAGACAACAGCACAGGTCCTGCGAATAGGAATAATGCAAAAATAAAGCAGCAGATTGAAACATATGTCAGTGATAAAGTTGTACCGGAACCAAATGGTTTATGTTGAGATGAAACACTCCTGTGCCCAGCAGGACAACGACAGCAACGACATCATCAGCAGAACAGGACGACGAGCATAAGGACATACTACGACTAATAGTAATTGTGAGGGCAATAATAAGAGTATCTAAAGGCAACATCCACAATGTTATTACAATTATTATTATTATTGCAAGTGAGCGAATGAGCGTGTGTGTGTGACTACCTCTGCAGCCATAAGCGTAAATATTCCTAAGGATAACTACACGCTCGTCAAGGAACATAACAACACCACCACCACCATCGCCAGACACATCATCTCTCTAGGCGAAGGCACTCATCCCTTCAGCTCTCCTGTAGGAATAGAGAATATTGTTAAACATCCTGCCTGCTGCTGTGCTGTCGCACAATGTGTGAGTATGTCCCCGTAATGTTTCTACAGATTATGGCCCCCTCTTCAACAAGGATTCGCAGCAAGCGCTGGAAAGGACACACGGAGAGGAGGAGAATGTGTTTATTATTATTTTTTTAATATTAAGATTGTTACACAAACAAAACACCGCAAAAAACAACAACAAAAAGTTAACGCTCGCATGTTACAACTGAAACTTTTGTGCTGCTCCTTTTCCATGTGCACGCATGTACGTCTGGGCCACATGGATTTATTCGCCGAACGAACCCCCGACAGCAGCACAGAATAAAAGACGACAACCGCTGCGGAGTACAACAAATGAACAACACCTCTCTGGAGTATTTTTGTGGGAAAAAATTAAATTTGGAAACAAACAAAAGCTACCGCATCCCGAGCAGCGAGAGAAACATTTGGCGTTCCTTTTTAGTTGTCGCCACATCGGTGTACTTCGGTGCGCTCCCAATGATGACAAAACATACAAATTCAATTATTCTAACCGAGAAATTCGGGGGCCACGGCCATCACCGACTTTACGGGGCGATTATTCGGCGGAACCACACCGAATTTGCATTTGTTTAAAAGCAAAACACAAAACAACAACAAACAAATTAGTTACTACAGAATTTCCGGAACAAAACAAAAACAAAGAAGGTCCTTGCTAAGGGCAACATTGGACTAAAAGGGAATTGCATGTAGCAGGGAGTAATTTGACTCGTATCCCCAGCAATTTATGTTCGACATCATCCATAATTGTTTCATTTTGTAGTTGGAATCCCAGAGTCTCATCGAAATATTAGAGGGCCACAAGTGACTGTGCAATGATTATTTACTATTGAATGAAAGCAGAAACGTGTTCTCATATACAAATTGAAGACTGGGGGGATTTTTTATTTCTCCAAGATTGTATCTAGGAAATCATAGACGGAGGCATGGCACTCTAGGTGGGCTATTATCATTTTGAAAGATATTTTGAGCCAAGAACAATTGTAGTCTACGGTAAAACTTCAATTCAACCTTAGCTATATTGCAACAAACTTGATTTCAAACTACACACAGAGACCAGATTCGTTGCCAAAACCGATTTTTTTTTGCCAGCCGAATGGTTAAGGTTGAATGCACCTCAAGTCCATTAGTACAGCCGTATAACATTTGATGATTGCAACCGAAATTCTTTTTCTGCAACGGAATTTTAATAGTTTCAACCGATTTCAAACTAATTTTTGCGTGTACCTTATTATTTCGTTCTAACTTGTACAGCATTTCTCGGCCCGTAAAAACTAACTGAAACCTACCACCAAATCACCTTAGTCTTCCAGAAGAAATCCCTCACCCAGAAACTCCGAACTATTTTTAGCATAGTGCAATATTATGACCTGAGCAGTTTTTTTATTCTGGTTCGAGACCTTTATGTTGATTCTTTCTCAGAGTCAAAGTAAAAAAGAAGAAATTGGTGAAATGTATTTGCTGCGGTTGCCAGGCAGACTGTACAGCTGTTTCTAAACCCGCCAAGGTTTTTCTTCAGCAGTCTTTGGCAACGATTACTTCGGCCACAAATCGAAGGACTTATACGGTAGACTCATTTTTATTAATGAGAATTACCCTTTGCGTATAGTCTTCGAACTGTGCGTAGAGCAATCTTTAACGCGCAATATCATTTCCACCAATTCCGTTTCGCATGGGTCTTCCTTGAAAACAACAAATGCAAAAAGCACAACCAAAGTACATGCGTTGCACATTAAAGCGTACCAATCCTTTTTCATAGTTTTTTCTTTTTTTGTTATTTATTCGGTTTTTTATCATTATTATGACTTGAGCAGTTTTTTCATTCTGGTTCGAGACCTTTATGTTGTTTCTTTCTCAGAATCACCGTCAAAAGAAGCCAACTTAAAGCAATTTATTTATTGTCACTGCCAATTGTTGGTCCCAATGTAACCAGTACTTCATAATCTGTTGGTTATCATAACCAGCAAGTGTGGTAACCAATAGTTTTTCTGAATTCGGTTGGAAGAACCGACTTGTTGGATGTAAGTACCATACTATTACTGTAGCTACCATCTACTGGTAAGAGTAAGTATAGCCGTGTAACCATCAATACAAGGGAATGTTGGTGATTGCAATAGAAAGTGTGTTCATTCAACCGAATATTTTTTTTAAATAACCAACACTCAGGGGATGACCCCTATACATGCGGTGCATTGCGTTGGCGAGTGGAAAGTAAAGGATCGGAAGGGGGAAAGAGGGAGTAATGATTATTGACGCTTGCCTTGAACTTCTGGATGTCGCAATTAGTGGGAAATACATTTGCCGGAAGTCGATTCCACATACGGACTGTACGAGCGAAAAACGAATTTGAGCTGTAGTGTATAGTGCGGTCAACTGGCCAATCGATAACAAACGGGTGTGAATTCCTAGAAAGTCGCGTATCCCTGCCGAACATCCTCACGTCAGGAATAAGGCGACGGGTGTCTGATGAACACACACCATGAAAGTAACGATAGAACAGCGTCACGCAACCCACATTCCGACGATTCTCAAGGGAAACAATAGAGTTGGATACCCTACTGTCACCTATCAGCACCATCGCTCTCCTTTGAACACGGTCAAGTAGCTCCAAGGATGATTTTGGAGCACCTGCTCATATATGGGAGTTGTATTCCATCTTTGCCCTGATATAAGTTGTACAGATATTGAAAAGATCAGAAGGAGTGAAATATTCCTTGCGCCGCTTTAAGAAGCCTATGCACTTGAGTGCTTCTTTCGACACTTCGAATACATGTCTCGCCCAACGAGCGTCACATTGTATTTTCATGCCCAGAACATCGAGAGCTTCTGATTGTTCAATATCCGTACCATCGATAGAAATTGACGATATTGTTGGGTCAGCGAATCGCTTGTGAGACAACAAGCAGCACTGTGTCTTACGTGCATTAAAATCTACTCTATTCACTCGACCCCATTCGGAAATGGCCAGTAGATCCCGGCCAAGTGTCTCATCCATAATTCGCCTTTTGTCTTCAATATCTTGAAGGCTCGGCCTACGGTCGAATGAATACGAATGACAGAGGTTACTATCATCTGCGAAAGAGTAGATTGGATTCACGGTCTGACCCAATAGATCGTCAATGAAAATAAGAAATAAAGAGGGAGAAAGGACAGAGCCCTGTGGTACACCTGCGGTCAGCCTATGTGTGCTGGATGAGAACCCATCTACAACAACTCTAATAGTGCGATCTCTAAGAAATCTCGATATAAATCGAGCAAACGTATTACCGACACCAAAAGCGATCAGCTTTGATATGAGTGCACCGTGCCAGACTCTATCAACGGCCTTGGAGATATTTAGAGCCACGACCTTACTCTCACCAAACTGGTGGATAGACCGACTCCAACGCTCCGACAAGAACGCCAACAGGTCTCCGGTAGAGCGATTTCTACGGAAGCCATACTGTCGATCACTTAGCAGATCGTTGGTCTCTAAATACCTCACAAGATGGTGGTTTACCATGCTCTCCATTACCTTGGAGAGCGCAGAGCAAATCGCAATTGGCCGATAATTTGTAGCTCGAACTGATTTCCAACTGAATTCTTCTCTGTGTGTAGACACAAAGTACTGCCTTACATTTTCTAATCGTCCTTTGTATTTAGCAGGATCTTTCAATTTAACCCTAGGAGTAAGGCAAATACAATTCATTTCCATCTGCATTATTGCTCACAGAGAACATATTTGTTGCCAGAACCGAGTTTTTTGCTAACCGAATGTTGGTGGTCGCACTAACTATCCATGTATTCCATCGTTTCAACCGAATGTTGACTGGGTACACAGCAATTTTCAGTAGGAACTGACACTTTAGGTGGAAGAAAACAAGTATCGGTTATCCTAACAGACTAAGATGATTATTGGAACTGAATTTGTACATGTACTGGTTGTTGTTTTAAAATGTTGGTTATAAGTACATACTCAAAAAATGTATTATTTAACCGCATTGCAATGGGTCAACTGATCAGTAAAAAATCGCCTTTGGATAGATGTTCTGATAAGCATTGCAGTGATGCCCCATTTTGAAAGGAATTTATTTAAGGTATATAACAAGCTTTGGGTGGCCGTAACTCGGGCTAAATAGGTTTCCACCAAAAAATGAAATGGTTGTTGTTTTGAATAATTAGGGAGATATTCTGGGGTAAATTCCGATCAAGTCTATGTACTGATTTATATAGGGTGGACGATATAATATTTTAAATTTGAATAGGCTGCAAAAAAAGTACTGGAACTATTTTCAAATTTCTGGTTTTATTGGAAAGGTTGAATAAACTCTGTCATTTAATAATGGAATCCCATCCGATGCGTTTTCGCTTCGCATAATGGGCTAGGGGATTGTTTAACAGGAGACGAAAAATTTTACCTCGGTGGCTATGTCAATAAGCAAAATTGCCGCATATGGGATTCAGAGAACACGTGACTATTGAAGCGCGAATGCATCCAAAATGAGCAAGGAGCCGCCGTTACCGTCAACGATAAGCGTTACCGCGCCATGCTCAACGATTTTTGCTTTCCAAAAATGCAAGAGAATGACATGGACGACATTTGGTTTCAACAAGACGGAGCCACATGTCACACAGCCAAATCAACCATCGATATTTTACGCACTATTTTTGAAAATGAAATAATCAGCCGAAATAGTGAGATTGACCGACTCGGAGCTGTGATTTAAGCCCTTTGGGTTATTTTTTGTAGGGAGCCAGTAAGAAGAAATGCTACGCAAAGCATCCAGAGACAATTAAAGCGTTGAAACATGAAATCAAAGTTGCCATTGAAAAGATTCGAACAGAAACAATCGAAAATGAAAAATTGGGTCGATCGAATGAGTTACTACCGAGCCAGTTGTGGTAGTCATATGAATGATATTGTGTTCCATTATAATGGAACACAATATCATTCAAATTTCTGGTGTTATTGGAAAGGTTCAATTTTGTCATTTAATAATTATTAAATGACAAAATTGAACCTTTCCAATAACACCAGAAATTTTAAAAAAATTATAAGTATTTTTTTTTACAACCGATTCTAATTTAAAATGTTAAATCGCCCACCCTGTAGTTCGCTTATTAATATGGCAGTATCGTTTGGAAACATTAAACGTCTAACCCAAGAAACTTAAACTGTGTTATTTTGTTTTTATACTTTTTGGGGATTTCGAAATATATTTTCGTCGTTAACAAAGATTTTGTTGTGACTAGAACCGATAAAATATTAAAGGTTTTATATTTTGATGTTGAAATAACCAATAGTACGCTAGAACAGCTAATTTTGCAGGGTTTGACCACTTCAAAGAACTTATCTGTTGTCACCACCAATTAATGGTACCATAGTAACATGAACATCACAATTGGATGGTTGCCAAAACCGCAACCAATAGTTAAACTGAATTTGGTTTTCATAACTGTGTTATTGGCTGTAAATACCGTCATATGGTTGTAGCAACCGTCATATAATATTTCGAATCATGCTACCATCAATACTATGGAATGCTGGTATTGTCAACCGAAATTCGGATTAACCAACCATATTTCTGTAGTTCTAGCCGATTACCAACTGATTTTTTCTCTGTGTGCAGGTACTTACATATCAGCCTGATTTTTGAGCAAAAAGTAACGACTTACTAAAAATACTTAACTTAAAGGTAAGATAACCCATACATATAAAAAACCAATCAGTTCGAAGTATAGGTCGCAATTGTGAATCGATTAGTATGAAACTTGGTACGTTGTTCAGGTCAAGGACGAACCCTACTAAAATTGGTCAATTTCAGTCCATGTTTTTATATCATACATAGTTTATCCTGATTTCGGAATCTGCAGCTTTAAACCCACATATAAAGGGTGTCCTAAGAAGAGCGCGATTTTTAAATTTTAAATAAAACACAGATACTTAAGAAAAAATCGTGAAACTTTATTATATCGTAAAGTAGACAGAAAGAGGTTATGTATGGAACAATATATCGTGCAGATGGCCGCCGCGGCTTTGCTGGCATGCACGCGATCTTTTAATGAAATTTTCAATGACCGTTTTGCATGAATGCTGCGGTATTTTATTAATGCAGCGTCCAATTTCGTCTTTTAAGGCTTGAGTCGTCGTCGGCTTATTCGCGTAAACCATCGACTTCAAAAAACCCCAAAGAAAAAAATCTAATGGTGTTAAATCGCACGATCTAGACGGCCAATTCTGATCTCCAAAACGCGAAATAACACGACCGGGAAATGACTGATGCAGCAATTGAATTGTTTCTCTGGCTGTATGACATGTGGCGCCGTCTTGTTGGAACCACATGCCCTCCACATTCATTTCTTCAATTCTAGGCAAGAAAAAACTGGTTATCATTTCACGATACCAAACACCATTGACTGTTTGCGCTTGACCTGCCTCATTTTCATAAAAAAAAGGTCCAATGATTCCTTCAGCCCAAAAACCACACCACACAGTGACACGTTGAGGATGCATTTGCTTCTCGTGAATCACTCGAGGATTTTCCGCACCCCAAGTGCGACAATTCTGCCTATTGACGAAGCCATCAAGATGAAAATGGGCCTCGTCACTGAAGATGATTTTATCGGCAAAATCAGCATTTTCATGTTGTCTCTCCAATACCCAATTAACGAACTCCCTTTCGCGTAGCGCTCCATTTTTACTAACCTCGTACCTTCTATTAGCAAACAATAACAATTGTTCAAATGTCAAACAATGACACTTCGAATGTTGCCGGATTTAAAAATTGCGTTCTTCTTGGGACACCCTTTATATACAATCCCGTTCCAACCGAATTTCGTATAAAGTGTTTTGAGCGGCCACACTAAACTCAGGTAAATAGGACTATATCGGGCTATCTTTTTTGGAATTTCCATAGTATAAAGGTCCCTCTCGGTTTAAAGCACTGTACCTCTTAAATGCAAAATTTTTTTCAGAATAGTGCTCCAATATCGTATACTACTTTATGAGCTAGCAATATCGAAAACTGGTGCAAATGAACCATATTTTCATATAACATTCATACATAGTCCATCCCAATTTAAGGCTCAGCAGCTCTAAAAGTCACATATTACGATAGATCTTGTCCAAGTTTAATATAGATCGTTGTAATAATTCCTATAATTAATCATGGTGAAATTTTACCATACCGAGCAATTTTTGCTTATAGCCTCGACACAAAGGCCCCTCACACAAATACGTAAGCAACGTGGGAGAAAGTGGGGTAATTTTTTTTAACAGACTCTGTACAAAGGACTTCTGGACTTGCTTGACAGTCGAGGTGGAATGAACTTTTACAGTAAGAGCAACATAAGATTGAAAGAAACTGATAGGTGGACCACGCGAAAGTCCCCTGACTGAAAATGAAAGTCTTTCTTAGAGACAAAAAGTCTTCTTAAATTCGTTTTACCCTTTGCAGAGTAAAAGAATATTTTTATCAAGTAAAAAAAAATTATTTTCACCATAAGGATGACAATCAACCAGTATGCCAGCAATCTATCATCGTAGTTCTCAGCAGGAGGCCTATGTGTAAATTTTATATTTTTTATTGTCGCTTTTAGTAGTCCTATTGATCATACATGTACCCACCAAATCGTTTTTCGAAATGTTTATTGGTTTAGGATTTAGGAAAAGGCCTATGTGCATTTCTTTATAGGTCAATCCCATGGTACCGACATTTATACAAAATACCCCCAAAAATGTGATTTTTTTTAAGTTGTTTGGGTCCATGTACAGAGAACCTTTTTTCCTCTGAATGGATTTGGTCCATTATTAATAACAAACAACCTGAACCAACAATACATTTATCTGCAAAATTTGATTGTTGAACCGCTATCGAGCCTTCAACGAACACACTGACGGGCAGGTGAGAGTCGGACATCGCTACAGCTTCTTAAAATTGTACGCTGATCAAAAACATTATACTTTATAGAATATCAGATCAATATTTTGAGGTGTACCAAACGCAATGCCCAATTTGGTACACCCCTATCCTAAAGTGGAGGATATAAAAAGGCCTATGTGAAAAATTACCAATTATTTTATTTTAATACAAAAAAGGCAATACTACAAAGGGCCTATGTGACATTTTTGTATATTTTGCTGTGTCACACAAAAACGCGCCTTAAACCCAATTTTTATTTTAGTAAATGCTCATGGAAAGTCTATATACGACGAATTGACCGCAATTACTTATTTTCGGAAATTGCACGAAATGAATAAATGCAACAGTTTTTTGCCTCTCCTATAAAGTATCGGAATAACACATAGGCCTTCTGCTGGGAACACTGACGATATGTTCATTATAATGACACTAAGTAAGATTTAATACCAACTTACCCAGTGCTAACTTCGTTTCTACTGAACATAACTAAATTAATTACCTGAAAGAAAACAAGAAAAACCAAAAATTGTATTAATGTATATTTTAAGATGGAGCCTATATAAATGCTATTGAAACTAGTGGACAAATAAAGTTCGACCGGGCAGAAACTGCACGGCAGTCCGTTGTAGCATAGCGAATATACCTACTAATCGCCAGTTAAAATCTTCAAAACGCCACTCCCATTTTTCCAATCCTGCCAATAGTAAAATTTTATACTAAACGTTAAATCATTTTGGCGAATACCAAGAAATTGTTTTAAGGGGCGTGGCTGCAGACACTTTTTCTAGGGCATTCTTCATATAAAGTCTTAAAAAGATATAGAGATAAAATCTTGTAAACATATAGAGATGTAATCTTATAATGGCCGTGTTCTATTGACAACTCGCTTAGGAGCTCGCTAACGCGATAACTTCACATCCTTGTTAAAAAATATTAAAATGATTTTGTTTACAGAGAAACTATAGACAGTTTGCGTTAAACCCCGTTTGTTTTAAATATCTAAAATTTTTGGGAAGAAAGTAATTCTTTAATAACTTTTTTTTACAAATTACAAATTTTCAAATAGAACGGTTTATGGTACATAAAAGCCAATAAGTTCTTGTATACAAAGAAACTTCAGAAATGCTCTCGTAAAGTTTTAAAGTTCTCGCGTTAGTGACCACTTACTCGTACTTGTTTAATAAGCGAATACCAATAGAACACGCCTAAACTATAAAATTCAGAGTTAAATGGCCTATGTCACAAACTGCCGTTCCTTGAACTTAAACATAATGTTTGCTGACTACATTAAAAATTCCTGTCCAATGATTTAATTCTTTGTGAGCAGTAGGCTACTTCTTAAAGGATTTTGAATTTTGATTTAAAAAAGGTGCATATTCAATTAAAAAATTAATCATAAATGGCGTGAAAAAGAAATTTGTACCAACTGCACACAAAAGTTAAGTTGTTTTTTTAAATTCTCACTCTATACAAGGGCGACCGCAAAACTAACTGGCCTGGCACATTTTCTGTTTTACTAGCAACTTTTTTTTGTTTTTTACAAGCAATCTTTTATAAGCCATCTGTCAAAATTTCCGAAATATTTAATGATTATTTTCTTTGTTACAGGTGATTGAAGTAAACAAGTTTTATAATTTTTGAAAAATGGAAAATAAAGAGTTTCGTGCGGTAATTAAACACTTTTATATGAAAGGTTATACGCCACAATTAATCAAAGATGAATTGGATTCTGTTCATGGTGATAATGCACCATCATACTCCACCGTGAAATCCTGGATTCAACAATTTAAAATGGGTCGTTCAAGTACGGAAGATGAACAACGCTCTGGAAGACCGAAAGCTGCTACTACTATTGAAAACATTAGAAAAATATTTAATGAAGTGACTAAAGATAGACGAATAAAGCTCAGAGAACTTGCTGATATTGTTAAAATACACGAAAAACAAGTTTGTAGTATTTTACATGATGAACTCCACATGAAAAACCTATGCGCAAGAACGCTGCCGCGTTTGTTGACTTTGCCCCAAAAAATCGTCCGTTGGACCAATTTCGAGGAGCTTTTAGCGATTTATCAGCGTAATCCAATAGAGTTATTGCGCCGATTCATAACTGTTGGTTAAATATGGATCCATCACTACATCCCAGAATGCAAAGAACAGTCAAAACAATGGATAGAAGCTGGTAAAAGTGGTCCCAAGAAGGCGAAAACTGTTAAGTCAGCAGGAAAAGTAATGGCCCAAGTATTTTGGCATGCAAGGGGTATAATATATATTGATTATCTTGAGAAAGGAAAACCTATAAATAGTGACTATTATTGTGCTTTATTGGATTGGTTTAGTGAAGAAATCAAGATAAAACGACCGCATTGAGAAAAAAAAAGTTCTTTTTCATCAAGATAATGCTCCTTCACACACTGCATTTTTAACTCAACAAAAACTGGCCGAATTACGATTTGCAATTGCTCCGCATCCACCATATAGTCCAGATTTAGCTCCTTCTGATTATTTCTTGTTTCCAAATTTAAAAAAAAATTCTCGGTGGCAAAAAATGTTCGTCCAATAGCGAGATTATTGCTGAAACTGAGGCATATTTTGAAGGCCTTGAAAAATCTTATTTTTCGGATGGAATTAAAAAGCTTGAAAAACGTTTGATGAAGTGTCTTGAGTTGGAAGGAGATTATGTTGAAAAATAAATAATAATAATTCCAAAAAAACCGTTCTTTTTATGTTAGGCCAGTTACTTTTGCGGTCGCCCTGGTAAATAGATTGTTGTTTTGACTATTTTTTTCAGAAACATAATAACTTCAAATTGTACTATTGTACTACAATTGTACTATTAATTATTATCGATGTATGCCGCACAATTTGACAATCGCTCAGAACAAGGCTCGTTTCGATTGGTGCAAAGAAATTTTGAAAAAAAACACGATCGCGGTGCTTCAAAAGATGTTTATAAGATCGTCACAGGTGACGAATCATGGATCTATACGTATGAGCCCGAAACAAAACAGCAATCGACCGTGTGGGTCTTCGAAGACGAGCCAAATCCAACGAAAGTTGTTCGTGGAAGAAGCCCTTCGAAGCAAATGGTCGCCTGTTTCTTCGGCAAAACTGGTCATGTGGCGACTGTTCCGCTTGAGCAACGTAGGAGGTCAGCTCTGAGTGGTACACCACAGTTTGTTTGCCTGAAATCTTCGGAGAAATTCGAAAAACGAACATGAGAAGACGAATCATTGTGCACCATGACAATGCGAGCTCTCACACATGGGCTCAAACAAGCGCCTTTTTGACCGGCCAAAACGTCGAGTTGATGGGGCATCCACCGTACACCCAATTACTTTTTTTTATTGCCGCACGTCAAGAAAAAATGCGTGGTCAACGATTTTCATCGCCAGAAGATGCTGTTGAAGCTTACAAAAACCATGTTTTGGAGGTGTCTCGATCGGAGTGGAAAAAGAACTTCGACAATTGGATTGAGCGCATGCAAAAGTGTATGCCATGCTGGAGAATATTTTGAAAAACAATAAAACCATTTTTGATGATAAATGTTCGCATTTTCATTATTAGGACAGAAATATATATAGCCGCCCTCGTATCTGTTCGGAGATGCCGTTAAGCACTAGGTCCCGGTTATAGCGTGCCCTGCTCACTGATTTAAAAAAAAGTTCCCCGTTCTTTCTTTAATGGCATATTGTTTACAAAAATCACTGCACTTTAAAAACACCACCTCAATTAAGCTAATGGTATTTTAAAAAAAACCTCTGAAAATAAGGGCGTGGCTAATTTCTTAAAAAACGGTAGCTATAAAACTACTTTACACTGCGGGAGGCATTCAAAAAACCGCTTACAGCTCCGTTCAAACACTCCCGCTGCAGCGGCCATCATCTCATCTGCCCACAAACCACAACGGATTGTGAAATTATTGAAAACCATAACAATTGAGTGGGAATGACCCATATCAGTGGGAGCGCGAACAGAGACGAGTGTGCGTGCAAGCGTTTAAAATTTCAACCAAACATTCTGGCGAATTATTAGTTTTTAATATCGGCAACGAAACGACGAGATGCGATTGTAAAGTGCGAGCGATAAAGAGAACACAAACTAAACCAAAGCAAATCAAAATTGAGGTTGAAATCGAAAACATCCCAAAACCCACATCATAAATGAATAGCGCTACGCTTTTCAACAGCTACATTAGAGTCCTGCTGTTGCCCATGGGTGCAATGCACCCATTCATTCCATGTGATCCCATCCATTTCATTATGACAATAATGATTGGTATGTTTTCTTTACCACCAACGGATTTGTAGACGCCTTTGGATTTTGAACGCCAGGACATGTCGTCCTTTTTTGCGAGGCGATTGTAAAATTATCGAACAATTGTTGGGAAACAATCAAATCAAATTTATAATGACCGTTACGAAAATTAATCACCCATCGCTCTCTCTCTCTCTCGCCAGGCGGAGAGTGGTGTGTTGTCCTTAATATCACAACATTAGGATCCTTGCTCGTGCTCACATGTTCGTGCAGTGTAAGCGGTTGTTTCGTCCTTTGTTCGCCATTGTCTGGTCGTCTGTCTGTCCACCACAAGCAGTGTCCAACTGTGATTTTTTTCTATTCAATTTCCTTAAAATGAGTTCGCATAAAATTTAATGGACCAGGACAACGGAGTTGGGTGTGTTTTGTGTTTTGTCAGTATTTTGAAATGTTGACCCATTAAAATGATTTGGCCAAATGTCTGTTGTACCCTGTACGACAGGAGGCACATAAATAAATATTAAGAGGAGAAATTTTATTGATTCCATGCATAAATAGATTGGCTATTGTTTGTGCACGAGTATTTAAATTATTTGCAAACTATTGGAAATATTTTGCCATCCTGCAGTGTTCTGGGTGGAGTACGTTTGGCCAGAAATGCTGAGCACATGCGAATTTGAGACACATTAAAAACTGTGACGGACTTGAGTCTAAAGATTGCTGATGGGGATGTTTGAATTTCTATTTTTAATATTTCGCATTAATTTCTATATTTATGTCCTTCTCAAATCATGTCAAAGTCTTTTGGCAAAAATCACTAAGTTAACGAGGCCTCATAAAAAATGTCCTCACTATAAATTCAGTATTTCTGGACAAGAAATAATTTCAAAAAAGTCTGTCACCAATAGCATTTAACACAGAGCCGCGAGAAATGTGTCGATTTCATTAGGTTATGCGTCGGCAATGGGCCCTTTAGAATAAACTGATTAGTAAGAGTAAATACAGAATAACCAGGTTATTGGTAGGATCGTTTTCAGATGTAACACAGGGATCGATGACTTTAGAATGTGGCCACATCCTGTACGAAAATAACATGTTCTTAAGGATGACAAGCTTCACAACTTCGATTTTTTGAAGTAAGAGATTAACTTTTTAAAAATTTTGTT
The DNA here is from genome assembly GCA_963513945.1 of Hydrotaea diabolus. Taxonomy (NCBI): domain Eukaryota; kingdom Metazoa; phylum Arthropoda; class Insecta; order Diptera; family Muscidae; genus Hydrotaea; species Hydrotaea diabolus. The sequence goes on from OY740717.1 coordinate 113,492,054, forward strand.
TTTTTCATATTCGTGTTTTATTGGATCTTTCAATAAATATGAAAAAAGGTTTGTTCGCTTTGGACCACGCACAATTTGACAATCGCTCAAAAAAGGCTCGTGTCGATTAGTGCAGAGAAATATTGAAAAAATACGATCGCGGTGCTTCAAAAGACGTTTATAAGACCGTCACAGGTGACGAATCATGGATCTAGACGTATGAGCCCGAAACAAAACAGCAATCGACCGTGTGGGTCTTCGAAGACGAGCCAAATCCAACGAAAGTTGTTCGTGGAAGAAGCCCTTCGAAGCAAATGGTCGCCTGTTTCTTCGGCAAAACTGGTCATGTGGCGACTGTTCCGCTTGAGCAACGTAGGATGGTCAATTCTGAGTGGTACACCACAATTTGTTTGCCTGTAGTCTTCGGAGAAATTAGAGAAACGAACAAGAGAAGACGAATCATTGTGCACCATGACAATGCGAGCTCTCACACGTCGGTTCAAACCAGCGCCTTTTTGACCGGCCAAAACGTCAAATTGATGGGTCATCCGCCCTTTTTATTCCCGCACATCAAGAAAGCAATGCGTGGTCAGCGATTTTCGTCGCGAGAAGATGCTGTTGAAGCTTTCAAAAACCATGTTTTGGAGGTGTCTCAATTGGAGTAGAAAAAGTGCTTCGACAATTGGTTTGAGCGCATGCAAAAGTGTATAAATCATGCTGGAGAATACTTTGAAAAATAATAAAACCATTTTTGATGATACATATACGCATTTTCATTATTAGGCCAGATATATAGGGTGATCCATCTAGAGGTACTTTTTCAGAACATAAAAAATATAAAAATTCAAATAAGTGTGGAATCTTTACTGGTAATTTGAAAGGACATTTTATGACATTTATTTTTTGAATATAATTTTCTTCAAATGTTGGCCGCAACTACGCCTCAGGGTTTCCATTCTGTGGGTCCAATTTTGGATCACTCGTTCGAGCATTTCGACCGATATGGCTTTAATGACACGCGTAATGTTGGCTTCCAAAACCTGAATCGTAGCTGGTTTGTCAGCATAGACTTTGTTCCGGTAATCATCATTTTTGAAAAAATATGCACCGATGATTCCACCAGCTTATGAACCGCACCAAACCAGGGTTTTCTCTGGGTATAATGGCACCTCTTGAACCTCATCTTATTGCTCTTCAGCCCAAATGCGGTAATTTTGTTTATTGACTTTGCCGTTGAGTCAGAAATGGGCCTCATCACTGAACAAAATTTTGATCGAACACAGCGGATCTTCCCGCCTTTAGTCACACGCCTTTAGTCGCACTGGCCAATCGTCAAAAGCTGCACGAACCTCGTCCATTGGAAAGTTGGCCACAGCTCGAACCAAAGCAGTCTTAAGAGATCCAATGTTCATGTATCTTTTGTGACAAACCTTGTCCTCTAAAACCATCCACAATTTGTAATCCAATGGGTTCAAATCTGGACTGCCTAAGGGTCATTCTTCAGAGGAAATGAACGCTGGCAAATTGTTTCGAAGCCAGGCCTGGGACGTTTTAGCCTTATGAGCCGGCGCAGAATCCTGCATGGCTGGTTTTGGAACAGGGAATTGATAAGAGGCTTCACCACAGCTTCCAAAACGGTTTCTTGGTAAACATTGGCCGATGTTTTGGATCCTTGTTCGCTGAAATGCAGGTCAGTGACCCCATCGTAAGAGACACCCCACCAAGCCATGACTGAAGCTAGGTGATGAATCTTTTCCACCCTTGGGATCAGTTTAGAAGCTTCTTTCGATGACCGCGCGTACACTCTATCATTTTGCTTGAAAAATTTTCCTGAACGGTAAAAAATTTTTCATCGGTGAACAAAATTTTTCTGAGCAAGTTATCAGCGTGCTTCACCAAAAGACGTTTGCATTTTTCAATCCTATTTTTTTAAAGCTGCAGTCAATAAATGTCCGGTACGTCGACCGGTGGCGGTCTTTTACATCTCCAGTCTCCTCAAACAGTTTTATGCATCGGTAGACGAACAGACGGCTAATTCCTAGTGGCCGGGGCGTTTTGAAAATATCGCTTTATTTCATTTCATTTTGACATTAACGGGGTATGTTCAGTTCTACTTTTGAAATGGGTGTGTTCAATGTTGTAACAGTATTTATGTCTCTACTAAGTAAAGGACAAACAATCAATCTTGGATCGATTTGAATCAAAGTCACTGTATAGTTTTTCGGTGCACAAACAATTGCTTCTAATATACGAGGGCGGTTCGGAAACTTCTTAGCATAGCACAAAAAGCGCGGTATAAACAGAAAAAAGTTAAGAGTTTTGGAAACTTTCATCTCTGCCATGAACACATGTTAAATTTTGTTTCGATCTGGCAACTCCTTCGTATAGAAACAGGTGTTCACAAAAGACGCATCCGCGATATTTTTACAATGGAAAAATTAGAAATGCGTGATGTCATTAAATATTTACATAAAAAAAGTTTATCGGGACAAGAAATTCATAATGATATGGTGAATGTGGTTGGTGAAAGTGCTCCTTCATACGCAACAGTAAAAATTGGGTTGCTGAATTTAAACGTGGTCGTACAAGCATTGAAGATGAACCACGTAGTGGACGTCCAAAAACAGCAACAACAACAGAAATTGTAGCCAAAGTGCATGATATGGTATTAACTGATCGACGAATAAAAGTGCGTGAAATAGCTAATATCATGGGCATCTCAAATGATCGAGTCCATTTAATTTTGCATGAAGAACTACAGATGAAAAAGCTTTCTGCAAGATGAGTGCCGGACTTGTTAACAGTCGACCAAAAACACATAAGAATGAACATTTCTCAAGCTTGTTTGGATCGTTTTCAGCGAAATAAAATCGATTTTAAGCGTCGTTTCATAACTATACTCCAGAGACAAAAGAACAATCCAAACAATGGACTGAAGCTGGAGGAAGTGCCCCAAAGAAGGCAAAAACAATTCAATCGGCTGGTAAGGTTATGGCAACGGTTTTTTGGGACTTCAAAGGTATTTTATTGATTGACTATCTGACAAAGGGTAAAACAATAAATTCAGAGTACTATTGCCACCTTTTAGATCAATTAAATGTACAAATTCGAGAAAAACGTCCTGGCTTACAACACAAAAAAATAATTTGTCATCAAGACAACGCACCAGCGCACAAGAGTGTTTTAACAATGGCTAAAATCAACGAATTAAAGTACGAGTTGCTTGACCACCCACCTTATTCTCCTGATTTAGCTCCCAGTAACTTTTACCTGTTTCCAAATCTAAAAAAAATCTTTGCGTTTTACCTCAAATCAAGATGCAATTACAGTTGTAATCCACTGTTTTGAAGACCTTGAGGAAAACTATTTTAATCAAGGGAAAGAATTGCTAGATAAGCGTTGGACTAAGTGTATTCAAGTTTCAGGAAATTATATTGAAAAATAAAAATATTTTTGAAAAACTAACTATTCTCTTTCATTGATAGGCTAAGAACTTTCCGAACCGCCCTCGTACATGGACCTATGGCTTTAAAAAGCTAAAAACTGATCTCACGAAGCCAAAAATAGTTATTTTCACAACTTGGCCAAATTTTGGGCGATTTTAGGACCCTAGGCTGAAAAATCGTACCATATAACATAAGGGAACCAACAACAATAACATATTCTTATCAATTTAAATATAACATTAGTTTAAAAATCTGAGTTAATTTAGAGCCCGTCCAAAATACTGTTTTCAATTGGCTTTTCTGCACAGTCAGAAGTGGAGGTCATAATTAAGCCGGCCACAACCAACTTTAGAAATTTTACTACTTGCTTTTTAAATAAAAACAATCCTCTATTCGTAGCAATTGATTTTATGTGTATCACATATAAACCTTTTACTCGTACAGTCGCCGGCATTTACGAGGTGAAAGCACGCCGCAGACAATTTTTAAATGTTCTTACCCGGATTTGGGTTTACATGCAGTCGTCCCCACTAACCATTACAAAATGGCGGTCCACACTTTTTTGCTAGTTCTAGACAAAAGGCTTAAACAGGAATGCCGGTTTTTTACTTTAAAAAAAACCAAAGTCGATTATTTTAAAAATCCGAAATGCGGTTTTCTGGAATTCCGGGTATTTTCAACACTCTTGTTGCAAACCGAATGACAACGTGATAATACCCTCCCCTCTGCCATAAAAACAGACAACAAATTAATTAAAGGTAATTTCTGCTTACTTTTATTGTGTCGTTTCAAAGATAAAAATCAGCCCCTGGCGGGACGCAAAAGAACATGCAAATCAATTACAAATAATTTTAAATGATTGTCTTTTGATTTGAGTTTATTTTTAAAACAATGCCGACAAAATATGCGAATCAAGTTAAAGATGCTTCAAAAACAAACAAAACTAACTGCCCCAATCAAGATTAGCAATGAAATGAATCATTTTTGTGTCAATTCAACGAACGGCATAAACTGCCAAAGTGGGTCATAAAATACTGACTCTGAATGTTTTTCAGTAGTCAGCCAGACCGTCGACCGATCTGAGGTGACCAACTAAGAGTGAGCCACGCTAAAAGGATTTATGTCAAACGACAAAGAGAGAAATTCCATTGAATTCTTCCCAAAAGAAACGAAAACACAGGTGTTAATTAAGAATTTAATTGTCGCTTTGCCATAAAACTCAGCCAGTATTTATTTCTCTTACGAAAAAAATAAAGAATTCCATTAAAATCGTAAAAAATAAGTCTTCTTTTATTAGCCTGGACATTTTTTTGTTTGGTTTCAATTGCCGATTTGAATATCCCAACTGTTGTTTATGTGGCATGGCCCATTAAAGCGTGGTTGGTGTCTAATGGGTTTAGCCAATATTTCATAGCCTCCCCCAATGAATTGCATAAGCTTCTTCCTCTCCCTTCGTTCAGTGAAATGCAACAATTGTAGCGTACAAAAGGAAATGTCATTTTGGAAATTTGTATTCGCTAGACTTGGTTTTCAATATCCCCTTCCACCCCTTGGGCCGTTGTAAATTAAGAGATTGCTGTCATATGTTGCAGGACGAAAAATAAATAAATGGGTTGGATTGAAAAGTAAAAAAGAAAGGAAAGAAAAAACACAATGAATGTAAATAATTACGGGCAGAATGATCGACCTGCCTCCGCCCATCGCTGCGATATGTCAGGTCACATTATCTTTCATAAATCAAGAATCTAATTGATTGCTGCAGGGTTGTGCCACACTCGAAGCGGTAGGGGCCGATGGGTGGCGAGGCATGGGGTGTTCGATGTGGTATTTCTACAGCGTAATAGAACCAACTGATAAATTAGCGAGTAAAAATGTTGTTACTTTCGGCCGGACTAGATTTTATATGCCCTCCATCGTTGAGCAGATACTCAGCATAGTGTAGTTTTTCGAGGTAATTTAAATCACTTAAAGGGGTTAAAGGCGACTGAGATTAGGGTCGGACACATGGACACAATGGGTTATAAAAACGACTCAATGGTCAAAACCACCAACCGATACTAAATAGGGACATATTTTTAAAGATCTTGTCAGGAAGTCAGACTCGTAACCATGGACCTTAAAATATTCTCTTTTATACCAAAACACGGGACCACAATTATGATAATTGTTGTTTAAGCAATTTCCATAATGAATCCACGGCCAAAGTTCGGTCTGGTGAAGTTAACAACGTTTTTATTTTTTTTGTTTGAATTTAGCAAGCGGAAGTCATATTAACCTAATCGTTCATAGTTTGCTCCATAAAATAATGGTAGAGATAACAATATTCGAAGAGCATCATCATTATGTATATGGTTGTGGTACAACAATATTATGATCCTCACAACAATAGTATGATTCAAATACAACCATATTATCATCCTCACAGCCATACTATGTTCCTCACAACCTTACTATGTTCCTCACAACAATAGTATTATTCACACATAACCATACTATGATCCCTACAACCATAGTATGATTCACACTCAACCATGATATAATCTCCACAACAATATTATGATTCTAACAACCATAGTATGTTTCACATACAACCATAGTATGATTCACACGTAACCATGTTATGATCCCTACAACCGTAGTAAGATCATACACAAATATACTATGATCCCCAATCTTATTTATTAGAATTGGGTTAAGTAGTCCACAATAGATTTGAATTATGAAAATTATTTAAAAATACATTTAATTCAAAATAATAGAAGTTATTTATTTTTTTTTATTTATTAAAAAACGTTTCTTAGCCTAATGTTATCACTCAAGTTTACAGAGTTTTAGTCGCATCATTCAACTTAACATCCAAAATATTTTCCTTTCAATTGTTGTATGATTTTTAACGTAACAAAAATTAAGTTATTTATTTAACAGTAGAAAAAGTTAGTTTAAAAAAACGTAAGCGTTTTTATTAGAAATATTTCAGTTAAACAAAGCCAAAGCAGTTGGTTTGAAAAAAATCATATTATTGTTCACATAACCCCCAAAAAACAATACTTTTGTCGCGCCAACCATATTTATATTGTTGTCATAACCAAATTTTTATTTTAAAATTTCGCAATTATACTACGAGTATTGAATATTTCAACAATATTAATATTGCGGCAATCATACTATTGTCAGAATTAAATTCAATAAACAATACTATGGTTATGACGAACATACATTTATTGCGAGGAACATATTATTATTGCCCTTACCATACGGCAACCATATTTTTTCTCTGCGTGTGTTTTCTACACAACATTTTACAATTTTGAGTTAATACCCTTTGGCTGAACTTGGACAATTTATTCAAACAACGCTAACCCCACTAGACTTTCCTTAGACCAATAAGTTGGACAACTTATGAAGAGCTTTAAACATTTAACACCGAAGCTATCTTCTGTTTAGTGTTAATTCTTTCACTTCGTGCAAGACTGTTACAAGTCTAAATCCATTTTCCCCTGTGTACTGCAGAATTTTCTCGATAAAGTTTACAGAACTTTAACAAATATAAAGTGACTAGATCAGAATGATAGGAAAATACATTTAAATTTAACAACAACATTGTAAGATATAAACTTAATTGTGGCTTTGGTTTGACGCTATATTGATGCCATTAGGGAAAAGATACCACCTCCTTAATATCCGCCTAGGCTTCGCCTAAGTGTTGCATGGCGCCATCTGACATTTCCATTGGAAAGTTTGACATTTTTTAGCATAAACGCACTCAGAACATTTTGACGTAAGACCATCATTTGTGTTGTCTACAGTGACTTGAAAAAATCAATTTGGCAAAAAAATGAAATTAACTCGTGAACATTTTCGTGCGATGATTTTTCACAACTTTCGACGTGGATTATCACGACAAGAGTTCATCGATGAACTTAAATCTTTGTATGGCGATAAAGCACCAACCTATAGTACTGTGAAAAACTGGTCTAAAGAATTCAATCGTGACCGAAGCTCGCTCAAAGAAAGTCGTCCCAAAACGTTCGTTGTGCCAGAAAACAGTGATGCCGTGCGCGAACTAATAATGCAAGTGACATACCGTGAGATAGAGGCATCCTTTGGCATTTCTTCCACAAGCATACATTCGATATTGCATGAACGTCGTAAAAAAGGTTTGTTCTCGTTGGATCCCGCGCAATTTGATAATCCCTCAAAAAAAGGCTCGAGTCGAATAGTGCAAAGAAATTTTGAAAATATACGATCGCGGTGTTTCAAAAGACGTTTGTAAGATCTTCACAGGTAACGAATCATGGATCTATGCGTATGAGCCCGAAACAAAAGAGCAATCGACCGTGTGGGTCTTCGAAGACGAGCCAAATCCAACAAAAGTTGTTCGTGGATAAAGCACTTCGAAGCAAATGGTCGCATGTTGCTTCGGCAAAACTGGTCATGCGGCGACTGTTCCGCTTGAGCAACGTCGGACAGTCAATTCTGAATGGTACACCACAATTTGTTTGCCTGAAGTCTTCGGAGAAATTCAAAAAACCAACAAGAGAAGACGAATCATTGTGCACCATGACAATGCGAGCTCTCACACATCGGCTCAAACTAGCGCCTTTTTGACCGGCCAAAACGTCGAATTGATGGATCGCCCGCCGTACAGCCCTGAGTTGGCACCCAAGGACTTCATTGTATTCCCGCACATCAAGTGCTTGACAATTGGTTTAAGCGCATGCAAAAGTGTATAAATCATGGTGGAGAATACTTTGAAAAACAATAAAACCATTTCTGATGATAAATATAAATATCATTTTCATTATTAGGCCAGAAATATATGTAGCAGCCCTCGTATTTCTTTCATTTCATGCAAGACTGTTACAAATCAACATTTTTTCCCTGATTACTGCAGAATTCTCTCGACAGTCAGACCTTTCACTTTGGCTTAAGCTTATTAATGGAAGTCGACTTAATCCTCTGTCAAAAGTAATCATGATAAGTTTTCGAAACTTCCACAAATAGAGTGTGACTAGATAAGATCGATAGGAAAAGAAATATAAATTAAACAATAACGGTGTAAGATATCAACTTGATTCAGACTTTGGTTTGAAGCTAAATTGATGCCTTTTTTATGAAAAACACCTCCCTTAAATTAGCGATCGGCGCATATTTAAATAAATCGATTTAATATGTGCGACTTTATTTTGCTCAGAGTTTCTCAAATGTTGGTCTCAATCTCGCCCAAATTGTTTGACCTGTTACCCTTCAGCAAGGAATTGAAGTAGCTTTAGAAAAAATAATCGAGTGTCAAGAAGTTTTATCGAATCTCGTCGAGAAATGAGACAGGCTTTATATATATTTTTAAGACTTTAAACTTTGCTGCACTTGTTTAGCAAGTTGCGCCGTCTCGTTGAGACGCACTTCGGATATTGATGTTGTTAAGGTCTGATCACAGAGAGTAGTCCACCATCGCTCAATAACGAGGACCATTATCTATTTCGTAATTTTCAAAGAAATCAGATCCGCTTACAGAGAAAACACTAGTCGGAAACCGGTTGGAACTACTAGAATTCCGTTGCAAAAAAGAATTTCGGTTGTAGTCACCATATGTTTATAATCGCAATGGATATTTAGTTCGACATAACGCAAGAAAATAAATCTGATCATCGCCACCAATGAAAGGCAGAAAATATATTTAGTTGCCGTAACTGGTGACTGTGGCAACCGATAGTTTTGCCAACATTTCGTTGTTGTAACCGAATATTGGTGATGATATCTAAACTTCATTATAACCGAAAACCGTCCAATTATTACTATTTTAATCAAATCGTTTAATAAAATGTATTCGGTAAACATTTTATATCACCCTTTCCTCCTTTTCCCTTACATGACCCTCCCTATATGTTTAGGAGTGATTCAATTATATAAAAAATCCGTTTACAGAAAATTTAAAATTTTTCGTTTAACAGGCGTGGCATGTGGACTTTTAGATCCAAAATTTCTTTTCCGTTGGTTCGGATACTTGGTATTTTATACCGTTACTTTTGTTACAGTTACTGAACGTTATAAGCACTACCATACATTCGGTTGTACTGATGAAATACTCGAATGCATGTCAAACATATTCGGTTAGGGCAACGAATCTGTTCACTGTGTGCGATGGTGACGACCACAATAAGATCTCGATATCAACTGAAGTGTACCAATACAAAAGGTTAGGGGAAGAAGTCGTGGCAGCCGGATAAAACTAGCTCACATAGACCAGTTAAAGGCCCTAGGTGTTACCAAGGCATAGGTGGCTCTCATCTTAAGAAAACTGTCGGATACACAAAATTATCAATAATGCAAATATCAGCAAAAAAATTTCAGTCCTCTTGGAAAAGTATTGGACTCGATGCCAGTGTAGTCGGCTATCATGCAAGTCCCTTCAGAACTGACTCTACAGAAGACAGTCTTTTCCTCTCTTCTGCAAGGAGGTATTGTTACCTTCCCAGGTTATATCTAGGCCCGAGCTAACCTACAGCTGACGAGATCTGTTTATGTCTTTTTGTCTAAGGGAAAGAATGTTTGGGGAAAGTGGCGCACCAATACCAACAAATTCTTTGCGATTCTGTAGTGTTGTCACCTTTCCCATATTCAAGTCTGGCCTGGATAAAGCCTAAGAAGGTAAATATGGCTCCTTGTACTAGACAAAAGACTAGCAAGTAAATCAGCTTTGCAGTTCCCTGGTATATTACTAAACTGGCCAGCCATCTCATTTAGAGGTCTACTGCGGCTGTTTCTGCATTAAGGTATGAAGCCTTGCTGTCGCTAGATTTCTGTGATTTTCTAAGATTCACCAAGCCACGAACCGTATATGTGACAGCGCATAGAGAAAGGGACCTAAGGGTAAAAAAATCAATTTTCTTTTTTTTTCTTTTCTTGATGTGGACAACATCTGAGCATCGAATGAGACCGATCCCATGCCCCAAAAGTTTTCGCTCCCAGAGATATGCCTGTTTTATGAAAGTGAAGTCGACGATTCTAAGCGCAAATAGAAAGGGACCTAATCTTTAAAATGGCTCTCCTGAACAAACCTGGTTTTTAACCTTAGGACCCTTTCTATTTTGCGCGTCACATATACAGTTTTATTGCACGAACCACTGTAATATAAATCCCATCGACAATTATTAGCAAGAGACACCAACGAGCTTCTATAGATTTCCTACAGAAATATAAGGCGACGTTGGCTGTCCTTACAAGTTTGATTGAAGGTCCTTACCGTGCACAGACACTACTTCTTGTGGTCTAAACAGTATCTGCTTGGTTGTCTTCGCAGTAGTCATCCCAACCACCACCTTATGGACAGGATGCCTCCGCCCAGACAGATTAGGTACGATCTTTATGATCGAGAGATCATACAAGAGAGAGCGGTACAAGAGAGAGCTTTTAGATCATCGAAACTACGAGGCAGGTCTGAACGACATTTTCGCTGACGAAGCCACAGCAGCAGTATCAAGATATAGCGTGAATGTAGTGCTAGGGGAACATCCGTAGGAGATTTCACCCGAGGAAAAGACGCTACCTCGGCAGACGCGCGTGCTTCTTGCTCATTTGAGATCTGGGTGGTGCAGCAGCCTCATTTCGTATTGGGCGCGAATTGATGCTAACCTTCATGACGTTTGTCCCGCCTGCCATCAGGGACCACAATACGCGCTGCACCTTTTCAATTGTCCAGCCAAGCTGGCCTCTACAAAGTCTGCGCTTTTATCACTTCACACCAATTTCTATACCGTTGGCGGCAGAATTTCCACTTATGAACTTACGAAGAAACTCGCGTTGCATGTTTACAATCTTGTCAGAATTTCTATATTTTTTTTAATAAGTTTCACTCTTTTGGCGGTCGTAAAACAATGCATGTTGAAATGGCAAACCTTGCTGAATATTCTGAAATCCGGTTGATATTGAGAACATTAACAGGCTCTTAAATATAAGAATTGGTCAAACTATTATTACTATATGGTCGCGCCTAGTAATAAACAAAATGTTTACCTCGTGTGCCAATGGTTTCCCATGGCGGCATTGTCATTTACCATAGACACATTACCAGACCCAAAGTTAAGGATGAACTCGTAGCTAAAAACTGCAGGAGCAACCACGATTCCTGTTAATCGCAATAAATTGGCGAAACGCAGACTTTTTTTTGCATTGCATACGAACCGTACAAAGACAGAACATACGCAAATTTTCCGCGTTACGAGCGGCTGAGACGGGATAGGAGGACAGGAGCAACTCGCAGTGAATGATGGAAAATCTAAATATGCCCATAGAAATCATCCCCTTGTTCACGCTTGCCATGTCGAGTCATATGTGCACATTAAAAAGTAATAACTCCAATTGTCCCGGTGTGCATTTCGCCAAACCCGCTGAAAATCCCTTCCTTAGTCTGGTTGTTGTTTTTGTCGATGGGCTAAAAAACTGAGAATTTTGTGCCTTCGTCAACTGTGAGAAACCGGAGGCAATAAGCAAGACATCATTTGGCAGGGAACAGAGCTCAGCGAGCTGTCATTTTGCAACACCCGAAAGACAAAACCAAAATATTTATTTAACCCTCCATGATGTAGGGTACATTGAGTCAGGCGCAAGAAATTCTCCCCACCCTCCTTCGGGCTTAAATAATGAGGACCTGATAAAAGGTACATATGCAAACTATTCAAACCCTTCTCTCACTCTACCTAGCCTCACCCCTTTGCCATGCAACGATGTTGTCGATTTTGTTGTAGTTTTTTTTTATTTTCGAAATAACCCTTCATAACCCTCGTCCTTCCTCTCTCACTCTCGCTCAGTCAGTCTGGCTATTAAGCGCAAAGGCAGGGGACAAGGCTTATGAATAAATTAAAATGTTCGTAACAAAAACATTAATACAACAACAACAACGACGTCAGAAGGCAACAATAGTTATGGCCCATAAATTGTGCCATAACCAGAAAGGAACCAGAAAGCCCACCGCCGTCTGACAGGCTGACTGCCTGGCTGGAGGGTACCGCAGAATGCACAGATGATGCGTTCGCTGCTGCTGTTCATTTGCTTTGAGTCGAGTCACTTGTGTTTGAATTGGCGGCTTTAAATGAACGCAAATAGCTGCGGGGAGTTGTACGTAAATTCAACCATAAAATCCCCGTTAAGCCCTAAAAAGATGATAATCATTTATTAATAACCATATCAACTTGATGGCTTAATTTTCCCATCTGAGATTTTTCACTCTCCGTGTGTCCTCTCATGTCAAGTTGATGACAGGATTTCCCATTGCCATAAATAGACGTGCCTAGGTAGAGATTTCGAGGAAGCAGCAATAGGGAAGTTACAGGATATGGATAGAAAAGTTGACATTTCCAGTAGGGCTAAACTAGAAATTGATCAAATACCGAGGACTGATCAAATACTGAGGATCTAGCGTAAGAAAGAAAGAATTTCATATACTGTAATACGTATCAAAAATCCAAAGGTTTTACTGTGGCATTAATCATGAAATTATTGCGACTACTATCATCAAGGCACAATTTTTTTTAATATTTTGTTAGGTTTTGACTTTTTTAATTTGTATGTCTTCCATCAGTAAAGACACTGAAAACAAGTTCAGTAGAAGATTTGTTTAAGTTTGAAGTATTTTTTGTAATTCCTTTCTTTATTTACAGTCTGTCGACGAGACAATAAGTAAATTCGTTAAATACGAGGGCTGCAGATCAAAAAGTCCGTGACTTTTTCAACTTCTCTTGTAGTTACATGAAATGCAAGACTGCTCCCATCAAGTACCATCTGTTAAACGACTACTGTCAAACTTTTAGAGAGTTCCGTCATTTAGTTTGTGTTTAACAGCTGTTCAACAAATACTTAGTCGGGACATAAATACTGAGACACACGTGTTATGCTGTAAAATAAAAAGTACTCAATATTTTTGGATCAAATATTTTTTAATATATTTATTGATGTATATTGTATCCAAAAAGAATCTACTTATTCGAAATGTCCGCCTTTTGCCTTTACACACGCCTTAAGTCGCACTGGCTAATCGTTAATAGCTGCTCGAACCTCGTTCATTGGAAAATTGGCCACAGCTCGAACCAGTCTTAAGAGATCCAATGTTGGGGTATCTTTTGTGACAAACCTTGTCCGTCCACAATTTGTAATCCAATGGGTTTAAATCTGGACTGCCTAAGGGCCATTCTTCAGAGGAAATGAACACTGGCAAATTGTTTCGAAGCCAGGCTTGGGACGTTTTAGCCTTATTAGCCGGCGCAGATCCTGCTGAAAAGTCCATGGCTGGTTTTGGAACAGGGAATTGTTAAGAGGCTTCACAACAGCTTCTAAAACGGTTTCTTGGTAAACTTTAGCCGATGTTTTGAATCCTTTTTCGCAGATATGCAGGTCAGTGACCCCATCGTAAGAGACACCCCACCAAACCATGACTGAAGCTGGGTGATGACCCTTTTCCACCCTTGAGATCAGTTCAGATGCTTCCTTAGATGACCGCGCATACACACGCAGAAAAAAAGTATGGCTGTGGTGGCAATATTCGAAGAGGATAATACTATTGTTGGGTATATGGTTGTGGTGCAACAATATTATGATCCTCACAACAATAGTATGATTCAAATACAACCATACTATGATCCTCACAATAATAATATGATTCACAACAATCATAGTATGACAGTTTCGGGTGTATTGACCTCAATTGGCCGTCCAGAACGTTCAGCGTCATTTGTACTACTGCGACCCCAACGAAAGTCAGTAAACCACTTTTTTACCATTAAAATCGATGGTGCAGAGATAGTATTTAGCAAGCTTTTCCTTGGTTCGGTTGGTTTTTTTCCGCAAAAATAAAGTTAAGTGAGCACTCGAAATTCACTTTTTTATTTTTAACTAAATCCACGAGGTTGTCCTTATTACACGCAGAGAAAACAAACACATGGTTACTACATGGTCACGGCAATAATAATATGTTCTCCGCAATAAAAGTATGTTCGTCGCAACCATAGTATTGTTTACTGAATTTAGTTTCAACAATAGTATGATTGCCGCAATATTTAATAATGAAAATATGGTTGTAGCAACAATATAAATATGGTTGGTGCGACAAAAGTATTGTTTTTTTGGGGATTTATGTTAACAACAATATGATTACGGCAATCATAACGTATTATTGTAATTTTTCTATATTTAAAAATGTTTTTTAGAACAATGTTATTGTTGCGCATCTAATGCAATAATCGTACTTTTTATATGAAAATTAAAAATGTTCAAACAAACTGTTTTTGCTTTGCTTACGTTTTTTTAAACTAATTTTTTCACTGTTAAATAAACCAATTCTATATTTTTGAATTTAATGTCCTTTCAAATAATTTTCATAATTCAAACCTATTGTTGACAACTTAACCCAATTCTTATAAACAATATTGGTGATCATAGTATATTTGTGTGTGATCATACTATGGTTGTAGGATCATAATATGGTAACGAGTGAATCATACTATGGTAGTGAGGATCATACTATGGTTGTATGTGAAGCATACTATGGTTGTGAGGATCATAATAATGTTGTGGTGATCATAGTATGGTTGAGTGTGAATCATTCTATGGTTGTGGGGATCATAGTATGGTTATGTGTGAATCATACTATTGTTGTGTTGATCGTAGTATGGTTATGTGTGAATCATACTATTGTTGTGAGGATCAAATAATGGTTGTGAGGATCATAGAATGGTTGTATTTGAATCATACTATTATTGTAAGGATCATAATATTGTTGTACCATAACCATACACCCAACAATAGTATTATCCTCTTCGAATATTGTCAATACGTTTTTTCGGCGTGTAGATGGGCTTTCGATTTTTTGTAACAAAGTTTCATTTCATTGTTAAAGGAAGTATCGATTATCTCTCTTTCCGATGATAAAAATATTTATCCATTCAAAGCGTTAGGTCTGTCCTTACGAAATCAATAAATTTGTTCAAGGTAAGTGAAAGTATTGTTGAGAAGGTAGCTTGTGAGCTAGTAATTTCTCCCAACAAACGGCGAGATTTAAAAAATTATAAAATCAAGTCCAGGTTTTAGCATTATTTTGAAACATTTTAAATGTAAACAAAAATTTGCACTCTTACAATCCCTAAAAGCCCAATTTCTGAAAAAATTACGGAATTTTTATGAAACCCTTTCTATTTGAATAACACCACGTTTTAAAAGCTACATTCGGATTTGTCAAATATTGACAAAAACGTGTCAATTATTTGTTTGTAGCAATCTGAACAATAAATATTTTCTTAGGCTCAACCAAGAAATCCGCTAATATTTGGCAAATAAAATGTTATGTCCTCAAGAAAAAGTCCAACTATCAACTGCCTTTGGCCAAAATGCACGACGTTAATTGTCACCTTAATGTCAAGTCTTTTTGCCAACTTAATTTAACATTTTTCGTTTCAGCAGTGCACTGCACCGTCAAACTGTTGAACAACTCTTGACTAGTTGTAGAGTTGCCAACAACTGTAGCAGATATTTTCAAAACTCTGGTTGAGATGGCACATACGGTTACCTTCGCATTGTGTGGGCTCATTTAAAAAAGTAAGAGCAGTATATGTTCGAAACGCTGTCGGACGACCCCCTACATTGAAAAGCAAAGACCCAAGGCTGAAGATCCTACTAGCCTTACTGTGGTCCCCACAACTTTACAGTGAGTTCTACAAACATATTAAGACTACACTACCAGTAGCTTTATCATGGTTCCCTCAACCACATTATCAGCACACAAAATTCAGTTAAGAATCGGAAATATATATTTATAGCCTCAACCTACTGGGTAAGAGGGCATATATCATTTGGTACGGACAAAAAGTGTAACGAATCGAAAAAAGCATTTTAGAGCCCACATATGTTTTCACCAAATCCGTTTCATGACTTTTTAAGTCGTTTGAGCCACGAGCGGCTGGTTTGCCACATAACTCGCGAAAGGAGCTAGCAAAGCAACATAAAAGTACATAATTTGTATGTGGCCTTGATTCATTTTTTTTAATTGAATTTTAGAACCGTTTGTTGAAGTTTCAAATACTGATAAAGTTATTTATGTAAAAATGAAGTTCGTAGCACTAAGTAATGCCTGGCGCCATCTAACATTTTCATAGGAAAGTTTGACATTTTTTAGCTTAAACGTACTCAGACTATCATTTGTGTTGTTACCAGTGACTTGAAAAAATCAATTTGGCAAAAAAAATGAAATTAACTCGTGATCATTTTCGTGCGAGTATTTTTCACAACTTTCGTCGTGGATTATCACGACAAGAGTGCATCGATGAACTTAAATCTTTGTATGGCGATGAAGCACCATCCTATAGCACTGTGAAAAGTTGGTTTAATGAATTCAATCGTGGCTGACGCTCGCTCAAAGAAGAAGGTCGTCCAAAAACGGCCGTTGTGCCAGAGAACATTGGTGCCGTGCGTGAACTGATAATGCAAGATCGTCATGTGACATAGCGTGAGAGAGATAGAGGCATCCTTGGGCATTTCTTCCTCCCAGCATACATTCAATATTGCATGGACACCTGGCCGTAAAAAAGTTTTTTTTTGGTGGATCCCGCACAATTTAACAATCGCTCAAAAAAAGGCACTTGTCGATTGGTGCAAAGAAATTTTGAAACAGCACGATCGCGGTGCTTGAAAAATCGATTGTAAGATCGTCACAGGTGACGAATCATGGATATACGCGTATGAGCCCGAAACAAAGCAGCAATCGACCGTATGGGTCTTCGAAGACGAGCCAAATCCAACGAAAGTTGTTCGTGGAAGAAGCACTTTGAAGCAAATGATCGCCTGATTCTTAGGCAAAACTCTGCTCATACGGCGACTGTTCCGCTTGAGCAACGTAGGGCGGTCAATTCTGAGTGGTACACCACAATTTGTTTGCCTGAAGTCTTCGGAAAAAATCGAAAAACGAACAAGAGAAGACGAATCATTGTGCATCATGACAATGCGAGCTCTCACACATCGGCTCAAACCAGCGCCTTTTTGACCGGCCAAAATGTCAAATTGATAATTCATCCGCCGTACAGCCCTGACTTGGCACCCAATGACTTCTTTTTACTCCCGCACATCAAGAAAGAAATGCGTGTTCAACGATTTTCGTCGCCAGAAGATGCTGTTGAAGCGTTCAAAAACCATGTTTTGGAGGTGTCTCAATCGGAGTGGAAAAAGTGCTTCGACAATAGTTTGAGCGCATGCAAAAGTATATAAATCATGCTGGAGAATACTTTGAAAAACATTAAAACCATAATAAATATTCGCATTTTCATTATTAGGCCAGAAATATATATTTCAGCCCTCGTAGATAGATATATGTGACGAGCAAAATAGAAAGGGGCCTAAGGTTATAAACCACTTTTGTTCAGGAGGGCCATTTTAAGATTAGGTCCCTTTCTATTTGCGCTTAGAATCGTCGACTTCACTTTCATAAAACGCGCATATCTCTGGGAGGGAACACTTTTGGGGCATGGGATCGGTCTCATTCGATGCTCAGATGTTGTCCACATCAAAAAAAAATTTATTTGCGTCGATGTGGAACATAGCTGTACCAAAAAGTGGTATAAGATATCGTAAAGTCGAATAACTAGATTGTATCCCCTGCCAGCCAGGTAAACCACAGTTTACCCCGTAAATGTCCAGCTACAATCTAGATCTGGATCATCGCCTTAAGGTGATGATCTTCTTTTTAAGAAGGCCACAAAGTCCATTGTTTCTAAAATGTAAGCAGTCCATAGCGACGCATAACTTTGCCTCATTCAGTGGGATGTTTTTAGAGCTCCGAATGATCAATCATCGAAGTCACTCTACTTCTATTTGAAAGACTTTCTCATTCATCGGTGCATTCTTCACTCATTCATTATTTTCAATTTATTCATGGTTTATTAATGGCGGAACATTCGTTCCTTCTCAAACACCAGGGAGTTGGGCGGTGGGCGATGAGGAGTGCGCGGCATTTGTGTTATTCCCGCCGGCTGTTGTTACGATTATTTGTGGGTCCTTGCGGGGTATGGAAATGGCAGCGGCTTGATAATCAATGAAAATAAAATAAAATCATCATCAGCTTCATCATTCGACGATCATTAATTTTAAACAAATAATGATGATAGTAATAACGACGGACGATAACGATGATTTGACACGCGATAAGGCGCGAGCAAATGACGCATCCGCCACAATGTTTTGCCGGGCAAACATAATTCTCGGCGGACGCGTCAATAAGGATACGGAACGGAACGCACAACAACAACAACATTAGAAGGCATAAAAAATACCGAACACAACAAAGGCAACAACACATCGGCTGGTGTTCACAAAAAAAAGGAAATTAAAATGAAATTTATGAGTTTTTGCTTAACCAACACCTTTGGAGGATGAGCAACCGAGCAGGGGTCGGTGAGGGATGATAGCTGCTTCATTCATGACTTCTATCCCGGTGCTCGGTGTCTATTATGTCTGAGTGCCACCAGCAAAATATATTCCAACCACTGACCTTAAAAAATTATTTAGTTTCGTACGAATGCCGCCACGTTGCGTGCTCGTTTGCCACTTTCCTGGTCTGAGTTTTTTTTTCCTTTTTTTTATATTTCTTCCTTTTTTGAATTTAAGGAGCGCTAACGTTAATGTTGCGTCCTGCTGTGATGCATCAACAGCAACAACAAGAAGTGAATTTCTTTTAGCCGTTGTCCAACTGTCCTCAGCCATCAGACAATCAAGAACATCTTGGCCTGGTGTGGTGGACCGACCCGTGGCTTACAAGGATGGCACCATATTGTGTCATGTTACCTCTCTGCTGGCCCCTGTATCTGTGTGTGCGTGTGTGCTTGATAATTTAATTATCCTGTAAGTAACCGTATCGAATAACAATCGACAAAGCCCGGGCCGGTAATAAATAACCAGTAAGTGTCGCATTGCCCTGTTTGTGTAAGAAAACAACAACGAAACTCAATAAACTTGTAAAGCTGTCGATATTGGCAAACCTGAAATAAAACAAGAGTTGCTGTGGAAAATAAATAGTAACCCTTGCCGAATTACAGGCAAGAGCCATATTTAAATGTGTACGAGTATAGCCAATTAGGCTTTAAGTGTCGAACTACTTTGACATCTTTGGGGGCAGGGTTATAGTTTTAAGTTGAGCGGGCTAAACTCGGCGGTTATAAGTAGGCGCACAGCCATACCCTTTGGAAGAGATAAATGTTAGTAGGGTGCAAGCAGTTAGTTTAAGAACGAGAAGAAGTATAAGAATAAAAAAGCATTAAAAAGGGCTCAAAACCACATTGAACAACCAACGACGAAGAAGTCAGCTAGAAGTTCAAGCGCCTCAAAAAACTCTGTTCCTAAGATATGATCTGTTCCTAAAACTTAGGATTAGATTTCGTTATTAAATTTTTTGTTAACACGGAATTTCAGCTCCGATTAAAAGAAAACATATAAAACTAAAGTAGCTGTTAAATACAAATTATGTTATTGTTTTTGATCAGAAAACAATACCATTCCTTGCAAACTGTTATCGATATAGGACTGCTTTCTTTGTTGCGTATGTTAGATTGTTGTCCTTTAAAATTAGTATTGATGGCAACTGCACCATTAACGTTTTTTCGCTTGTTATGGTATTTTGTTTAAGTTCTACAGGGTGGAGCGCGGTAATTTGCTTGTTGGGGAATGAAATAACAAAAAATCATTAACCTTAGAAGAATTTATTTTATATTTTTATTATATTGAACAGCAAGGGAATTTTAAATTACATGGTTTTAAATAGAGTCTCTGGCAAATGTCGAGCTTCGCTATCCCATACATTGCTGCATACGCTTTCTGAAGTTTAATGAACTCCAACAAGCATTTCGACTGGTATTTTGAAAACTTCAGCCTCAATATTGTTAATTAGGTCTTCCAAGGTGTCGGGACGGTTGATATACACCTTCGACTTCAGCTAACCCCAAAGGAAAAAATAGCATGGGGCTAAGTCTGGTAAGCGTTCATATCAGCCTCTCAAAGAGATAAGCGTCCAGGAAACATTTGCTTCAAACAAATCATGGTAACCCTCGCTGTGTATGCAGTGGCACCATCCTGTTGGAACCATGTTTCCTCTAATTGCATTGCCTCAAGAGGCGGCTGAAAGTACCATTCGGAGTTCACAGCTACTGGTTACTGCCTATCCTGTAAGAAGTAAGGCAAGACGTTTATCCTGATGCCTACTCGTGATATGGCGCACCACACAGTGATGCGGTCCGAATGCAGTGCTCTCTGGTGAAGTTCTCTGGTTTTTGTTTCACTCCAGTACCGCATATTTTGTTTGTTTACACACCCACTGAGGAAAAGCACGCTGCACTGCAATGATCGAATGCGCATTTGAAAAATACGCTTCAACACAAAATGACTTCTCCACACATGTCCAATAAGCGATGGCAACTGAAAGGCAGACGAATACAAATCTCCTACCAGCCACTATAAGCCACGCCCACTCTTCACACTCTTCGACCAACAGTGCCGCCACAGCATGCAGTTCAAAAAGGCACATTACTGCTCACCACCCTGTATATTATTGTAAAATCTTAACATTACAGGCATAAAACTTCCGAGGATCCCGAATGATGAAACCGACTAGCGATAGGTGAAAGAGTTTTCTTTAAGTCTATATTTTAATTTTTATAATAGTCTGAGACAACTTGTAGAATACTTTTTTAGTTTTGAGCAAATTACATGCTCAAATGGACCCAGCTTTTTGCCCCTATGAGTATGAAATGATGTGCTAAATTTGCTCTCAATTCAGCTCTTGCTCAGTCAATTTTCCACAGTTTTTTGTTTTGTTTTTGCTTTTGCTTTATAAGTTTATAACTCGCAGTCCCAAGTAACATTCCGAGTAAGTTGCAATTAAAAGTCTTCGTGGATTATATTCTCGGATCTGTTTCGAATTACTTTGACATGGTAATGACATTGGGAGAAAGTACTTACGATATGTGCAAGCATAATCGACGCCCAAGCATTAGAACTCATTTGAAACTATTCCCGAGCTCAGGTGAAGACCACTTATATATACATATATGCGAGATCGAGTGAGAGAGTAAATTTTGAGAATTTACATAAAAAAATAAAAATAAACTTTTGCAGGGCGTTGGACACGGACTTACCTGATAATAGTTTTTTGTTGATTTTCTCTTTACAGCCCTCTGTAACATCAGTTTTAAACTATGTTTGAGTCAAATTAGAGAGTGGGAGAGAGAGAGAGCTGATCAACGAAACTGTGTTTTAATTTTGGGCTACAGTCATACTGATAACTACCTATTTAACCTATAATCAAGGACAGATAGTAATTAGGTACTTACTTTTGGTATCAAAGTAATACAGAGGGTAATGAAAGGTTATTACCTGGTAATGCAAATGGTAATGCTTAGCACTTTCTGAGTCTTTGATGGGTGTTAAGGTTGCGACATGTTTAAGGTTAAATTTTGAGGAGAAAAGGTAGGTTTTTTATTGATGTTTTTCTAAAAATGATTTCTCCGACATTTCCTGTTCAAATGAAAAAGGTCAAAAACGTAGTGCTCTGTTTTTTTTTTCAAAATATTAACAGTTAACTTCGGACGGGGTCGACTATAAGATACCCTAGACTTCTTTGCTATTCGGAGGGTTAAGCAACTCTGTCTGGAGCTTAAGCAAGAAGGATCTCAATATGACGATAAATAATACTTAGTAGGGTCATAAATACTGTTACACACGTTTATGCTGTAAAATAAAAAGTACTCAATGTTTTTGGACCTAATATTTTTTAATATATTTATTGATGTACTCGTATATTGTATCCAAATAGAATCTACTTATTCGAAATGTCCGCCTTTTGCCTTTACACACGCCTTAAGTCGCACTGGCCAATCGTCAATAGCTGCACGAACCTCGTCCATTGGAAAATTGGCCACAGCTCGAACCAAAGCAGTCTTAAGAGATCCAATGTTGAGGTATCTTTTGTGACAAACCTTGTCCTCTAAAACCGCCCACAATTTGTAATCCAATGGGTTCAAATCTGGACTGCCTGAGGGCCATTCTTTTGAGGAAATGAACGCTGGCAAATTGTTTCGACGTCAGGCCTGGGACGTTTTAGCCTTATGGGCTAGCAGAGCAGAATCCAGCTGGAAAGTCCATGGCTGGTTGTGGAACAGGGAATTGTTAAGATGTTTCACAACAGCTTTCAAAACGTTTTCTTGGTAAACTTTGGTCGATGTTTTGACTCCTTTTTCGCAGTAATGCAGGTCAGTGTAAGATCCACCCCACCAAACCATGACTGAAGCTGGGTGATGACCCTTTTTCACCCTTGGGATCAGTCTATCATTTTGCTTGTTAAATTTTTCCTGAACGGTAAAAAATTTTTTCATCGGTGAACACAATTTTTCTGTGCAAAAGACGTTTGCAGTTTTCAATCCTATTATTTATTAAAGCTGCAGTCAATAAATGTCCGGTACGTCGTTTGAAAGCCCCAAGTCTTAAGTCTTTTTAAATGATTCGATTCACGGGCCATGATTTTCTGTTTTCGGAGCGGATTTCTGTGAATTCTTGATTTAACGGCTTTGATTCGAACAGAGCGTGGACAACCTGACCGGTGGCAGTCTGTTACGTGCTGTTTTAATAAACATTACCATTCATGAAAGACTAGGGGCGGCATGCTGGTATTTTCTTCGACTAGCTCTTGTCGGAATAGCGTGGTTCTAAAGTCTATCACGATTGGAACACGCAAGCATAGTGAAGAACTATCATGCCTTTTCAATTTACCATTAAAATTCTTTTTAGACCAAAAACAAATAAAAACGTTGTCAATTAAAATCAATTTCCACCGCCTAATACTTACTTTGTGACATGGTGTTTTGCCACAATTTGAGTGATATTCCCACCCCTCCTAGGTAATCTTTACACTCCGCTATGTTTCTTTTTTGATTATCCCTTTTAAGAAAATTTATCAACACCTAGTCATCTTGGCACTTCATCTGGAAACACATTCCTCTTATATTTAAAAAATTTAGCAATTCATTTTATCTCTACAAGTTTAATAAAATAAACCTAACATCTAAACGAACTTACAGTATAATTTCTCTTAGAGATATATCTTATGTCAGAGAATAGACTTTTTCAAAAAAAGAGAAACACAAGAAATAAAAAATACTAAGGTTAAAAACTATCGCATGCGAGAAATACTGATTACAGTTGCAAAATGTATTCTCTTAAATGGTCACACTTATGAATAGTTGTTTTTGTTTTTTTCTTATTTTTTCCTACTCCTTACGTTCTAATTTTATTCTTTTGTTTTGGTCTAACCTTCCCTTATTTGATCTCTTTATGTATGTCTATTTTACTTTTGTCAATTTTTTTGGGATAATGACACGAAAAATGTTAAAATAAAGATCAGCAGAAAGGAAAATCAAACAAAAACAAGAAAAAATGAAATGCTAAAGAGTGAATGAGAACAGTCTACCGACTTAGATATGGATAATTATATAAGTAAATTTCGAGTTCTTCATAACAATTTAATGTATTAATTGGAATTATTCCCAATTAGAGGATTCTTGTTACACGTAAAAGTGCTAGAACAATTATTCTTTTTTTTATTGTTAAGGTACCAGAGAATTACTCACTCCTTTGGTTTGTTGAACGTTTTCGACGTATGTATCTTCGACACTTTGACGCCGATGGGAAGCAAAATTATTGACTAGGGAATGTGGTTATAGGTAATTCTGATAGCGTTAGAGTTTTAAAGACTGGATTCCAAGGGTTATACTGCAGTTCTCCTTACTCTATGTTCTTTTTTTGTTGATGAGAGTAAGGAGAGCCAATTATCCATCCACGATATTGCCGAAACTCTTCTTACGTCTTAAGGCGTACACAAATTTGAATATGGACCAAATGTGTCACTTCGCTTATTTGGATAATTATCACGCACTTTGTTGGAACTTTTAAGCCTTTATTTAAAAGTATTGATAATGTTGAAAGTCAAATTATCTTCAATAAGATGTAAAAATTAATTATTTCCAATAAAAGTAAATTATTTCTGAAGAATTTTTTTTTATGTGTTATCGCCACGATGGGTTTGTTAAGAAAGAAAGAATTTTACAACACGTAAGTCGGAAATGAGTTTTGACAATCACGACTTAAGCTCTTTGACAATTGGGACATTGTTTATAAACAAATTACAGAGACGTAATTCGACACCATCTACAGTTTGAAAGGTACTGCATTTAACTATGGAAGTACCAATAATACGGTTACATTAAAAAACCTTATTAACAAAAAATGTTATAAAATAAAAAAATCTACAACAAGTCTTTTACATCTCCAGTCTCCTCAAACAGTTTATGCATCCGTAGAGGAACGTGCGGCTAATCCCTAGTGGCCGGAGCTTTTTGGGAATATCGCTTTTTTCATTTCACACTTGAAAAGCGCTATTACAGCGATACGGTTCTCATTATCTGACCACTCCATGATGAATGTTGAAACAATTTTAAAATCACGTTACAGACTAACGCTATTGAGGTTAGCTTTCAAACCCCATATGACATTAACGGGGTATGTTCAGTTCTACTATTGAAATGAGTGTGTTCAATGTTGTAACAGAATTTATGTCCCTACTAAGTATATATACACAGAAAAAAATGTCGGTTCATTTAAAAATGCATATATTCAAACAAGAATAAAACATTTGCATTTAAGATAAGTGTTGAGATGAAACATTTTTCATTATCTAAA
Organism: Hydrotaea diabolus; assembly: GCA_963513945.1. Classification (NCBI taxonomy): domain Eukaryota; kingdom Metazoa; phylum Arthropoda; class Insecta; order Diptera; family Muscidae; genus Hydrotaea; species Hydrotaea diabolus. The sequence continues at coordinate 113,517,232 of OY740717.1, forward strand.
ATATTCGGTTGTTGTTTAACGAAAAAATATTGGTTTAACAAATTTAAACATTGCCGTACATCTGCTTTTAATAAGGAGCTCTTAAGCCGCTCAGTAAAGTTAAACTAAACTTAAGATATTTAAGCGATGTTTGCCGTGGTCTGAACAGAAATAACAAAGAAAAATTTGCAAAAAAAATATTTAATATTAAAACTCATTTAAAATAGTCGATACGTAACCCTTCAGGAAGGAGCGTAATGCCTAGATTCAGGCTTCCCTAGATGCATATTTAATAACAAATACCCCAAAACTTATAAACAAGTTAAATTGTCTTTAGTCCGACAGGGTCGATTTTGTGATACCCTACACCACCTTTTGGCTCAGTAGCCAATAACTCTCGACGTAAAATAGCTTATAATGCTCTTTATTAAAATTAAGCAAGCTGCGATTTTATATGTGGCTTCAAGAGCGGCAGCGAATCAAACTGGGAAGAAACTTTGTATAAGGCCTATACTTATATGTAAACATGAATCGGTTCGATTCAATTTTTGTCAAATTAGATTAAGATTTATTTAGTGGATATCCTGGACAAAAGACTGTAATACTCGTCGTCTCATAATTCAGTATAGGATATTCATTTAATACATAAAGACGAAACAATATTCTAACAAGTAGTGGTAGTGATCCCTTCGCATGACTTCATGGTTATTAAATGGACTACAATACATTAAAACACATTTAAAGGGTAACTAAGTTACATTAAAAGGTAATACGATCAGAACTTTTTGACCCACGACCGTCATTTGACTTGTTTACAGTGACTTGACAAAATCAATTTGGCAAAAAATGGAATTAACTCGTGAACATTTTCATGCGAGTATTTTTCACAACTTTCGACGTGGACTATCACGATAAGAGTGCATCGATGAACTTAAATTTGTGTATGGCAATGAAGAACCACCCTATAACACTGTGAAAAACTAGTTTAATGATTTCAATCGTGGCCGACGCTCGCTCAAAGACGAAGGTCGTGAAGGTCCTCCAAAAACGGCCATTGCGTCAGAGAACATTGATGCCGTGCGTGAACTGATAGTGCAAGATAGCAAGATGCAAGATACCTTGCCGTAAAAAAGGTTTGTTCTCGTTGGATCCCGCACAATTTGACAATCGTTCAAAACAAGGCTCGTGTCGATTGCTGCAATGAAATTTTGAAAAAAATAAGATCGCGGTGCTTAAAAAAACGTTTATAAGGTCGTCACAGGTGACGAATTATGGATCTATGCTTATGAGCTCGAAACAAAACAGCAATCGACCGTGTGGGTCTTCGAAGACGAGCCTAATCGAACGAAAGTTGTTCGTGAGTGAAGCACTTTGAAGCAAATGGTCGCCTGTTTCTTCGGCAAATTCAATTCTGAATGGTAAACCACAATTTGTTTGAATGAAGTCTTCGGAGAAATTCAAAAAACGAACATGAAAAGACGAATCATTGTGTACCATGACAATGCGAGCTCTCACACATCGTCGCCTTTTTAACCGGCCAAAACGTCGAATTGATGGGGCATCCGCCGTACAGCCCTGACTTGGCACCCAATGACTTCTTTTTATTGCCGCACATAAAGAAAAAAATGCGTGGTCAACGGTTTTCGTCGCCAGAAGATGCTGTTGAAGCATTCAAAACCCATGTTTTGGAGGTGTCTCAATCGGAGTGGAAAAAGTGCTTCGACAATTGGTTTGAGCGAATGCAAAAGTGCATAAGTCATGGTGGAGAATACTTTGAAAAACAATAAAATCATTTTTGATGATAAATATTCGCATTTTCATTTTAGGCCAGAAATATATATAGCAGTCCTCGTTAATAAAAACATGAAAATGAATGAAAGCATACGAAATATGTTACGTATGGTACACACGTAGATGTAAAAAAAAGCAAGTAATACAAGTTAAAGTCGGGCGTGGCCGACCGAAGAAGAAGCCCTTCGCCAGTCTGCTATTCAGAGGGTTAAGCATTTCTGTCTGAAGCATAAGCAAGGTCGATCTCAATATGAGAGTGATGGAGTGGAATTAGTGGCTTCTAAAGCTTTAGGATCTCAAATCAGGAGGATCATCTATGTGCGAGCTATTCCAAAACTTGGGCAGATATGGTCCAATATTAGAAACGTGGGCATTAAGCGCTTGTAACGCTTCATGCAATATTTGGTAGGAATCGAATTTGAAATGGCGCTTCTTAAGCTGCAGATTATAAAACAGGAAGAAAAATTATGTGGGGGCTATAGGAAAACATGGACCTATGTGGTGAGAATAGCAATTTGGGCGCCTCGAAAATTATTTTTCTGATAAGTCGTAGTTGAACTTTGTTCTCCTCATGCCGATAGCGATGGCACAGTATCGCCTAATTTTTGTATATATAATGGGCGACATTTAACGTTAAGGATTTTTCTTTAGTTCAACATGTCCATATTTTTTACAATCCCACAACCAAAGATCGAAAATTTTGTAATCGAGACGATGATGTCTCCCTGGGAAACCTTTAGGACACACCGACAAAACCACACTGCCAATTGTGTGTGTCTGGCATGAGGAAGTTATCAACGCAGTCAAAAAGGAAACGGAAATGAATTTGCAATGGCAGAATACACGAATAAATAAGATCAAATTCCCGCTTATTTCTAAAACCACCTGATAATGATGGGCTTACTGAGGAGGCACGGAGAGACGGACACTGTGTGTCCCAAGTCTAGGCGAATCGATAGCGCCATCACTGCCACAGTCAACTTTTGTGTTTTTCCTTAACGACTCAAACAATTGCAATTCGATATTTTTGGTGTTGTCGTTCTGGTCTATGACAACAGTAGAGAAAGGCAATGTTGCACGAGAAGAAAGGCAGACGGCACGAAAAAATCCATTTGGACATGTGACCAAAGATTCAAGATTTTCCTGCTGCCCATTGTTTGCATGCAGTGGCAAAGGCAAAGAAACGTCACGAAGATGGGTGCGATTTGGCAAACAGCACGACGATGTTCGTTTAGACATTTGTGGGGACACAATAGCAAACAAGAGCGACCAAGGGGCGACAAAAGACGGAGACGCTGATTAAACAACGGGGCAATAGAAACAACACAAATAAGGAGGACAACAATAACAACTGGAGAAAGGACATAATGTTTGAACAATGGTATCGAGTGTTGCTGGCTACTGCTGCTCCCACAAAACGTGGCTGCATGCATGCCTGCCATGGCCTGAATGGAAGCAACCAACCGAGCAGCATTCTCACTATGCGCTCCGCTCTCACTGTTGTTAATCAGGCACTCACTCACTGTGTTCACACTATGCGCCAATGCTCAGTGGCTCAAAGTTGTTGGTGTTGTTGCCAAAGAACTCTTAGAAAATTGTTGTCATAGAAAATTGTTGTAAGCATGTGTGTGTGTGTGTTTGGATTTGTTTGCGCCGCTCCGTGTTTATGGGAGAGTGTGTAAATGCAACTGAATGCATTGAATGCGACTCTGCTGTGTGTGTGGGTGTTTGTTTTTGTGTTCCTTTGTGTGGATCGGTGTCCTCTGTCCGTGTATTTGGATAGGGAGAGCTAAAGTATTATTTTTCCGACTTTGTTCCTTCTGAACGAACACAGCAGCCGGCTATGAACAAAAGAGAATCTTTCAAATTTGCTCCAACGAAATAAAATATTTGTGAATGGTGAGTGAGTGTGTGTCGGTGTTGGATCTATGAATGAACGTGGAGTTGAGTGTGTGATTTCTGATTTGTTTGTGAGACTGCCGTTGATGTTGTTGCTTCCACTCGCAGAGATAGCATCATTTAATTTCTTTTGTCCCATCTTGCTAAAGATGTCCTTTATTTTCGATTTGTTTTTCATTTTGTTGTCATTATTGTCACAACGTTACAGTGGGATAGCTGGCACATGATATGAGTAGGTGGTTAAGCCCCTCGGAGTTATTAAAAGATATAACACCATAACGAAAAATTGAATATTGAAAATATAAACAAGTGGACAAAACAAAAAAATCATTTGGGCAGATTTTTTAAAATTCACTTAAACTGGTAAGAAAGCTAAAGTCGGGCGCTGCCGACTATTTTATATCCGACTATTCTTGAGGTGATAAAAACCATTTAAAAACAGGTGTGTGGGCCCCTTGGGCGGGAACCAAATGTACCAGGTTCTAAAATTTTGTCAGAAAGATTTCTTGTGTAATGAACCGCTTTTGCTTAAATGGGCCAGATTTTCATGCCCTAAGGTCGTAACCCAAATACATACACCCAAATTGGAAAAAAAAATTTGGCTACCTAGAAAAATTGTATGTATGTTCTAGAGTGGTTATATGTTAAACCGAATGAAACCTTTGTAAGGCTGCTATATATTTCTGGCCAATGCAACACTACGTGTTGCCTGGCGCCACCTGACATTTCCATTGGAAAGCTTGACATTTTTTAGTATAAACGTACTCAGAACGTTTTGACGTACGACCATCATTTGTGTTGTTTACAGTCCCTTGAAAATATCAATTTGACAAAAAAAATGGAATTAACTCGTGAACATTTTCGTGCGATCATTTTTACAACTTTCGACGTGAATTATCACGACAAGAGTGCATCAATGAACTTAAATCTTTGCATGGCGATGAAGCACCATCCTATAGCACCTCAAACTGGTTTAATGAATTCAATCGTGACCGACGCTCGCTCAAAGAAGGTCGTCCAAAAACGGCCGTTGTGCCAGAGAACAGTGATGCCCCGCGTGATCTGATAATGTAAGACCGTCATGTGACATACCGCGAAATAGAGGCATCCTTGGGCATTTCTTTCACCAGCATACATTCGATATTGCATGAACAACTGGCCTTAAAAAAGGTTTGTTCTCGTTGAATCCCGCACAATTTGACAATCGCTCAAAAAAAGGCTCGTGTCGATTGGTGCAAAGAAATTTTGAAAAAATACGATCGAAAAATACGATCGCGGTGCTTCAAAAGACGTTTATAAGATCGTCACAGGTGACGAATCATGGATCTATGCGTATGAGCCCAAAACAAAACAGCAATCGACCGTGTGGGTCTTCGAAGACGAGCCAAATCCAACGAAAGTTGTTCGTGGAAGAAGCACTTCGAAGCAAATGGTCGCCTGTTCCTTCGGCAAAACTGGTCATGTGGCGACTGTTCCGCTGGTGCAACGTAGGGCGGTCAATTCTGACTGGTACATCACAATTTGTTTGCCTGAAGTCTTCGGAGTAATTCGAAAAACCAACAAGAGAAGACGAATCATTGTGCACCATGACAACGCGGGCTCTCACACATCGGCTCAAACCAGCGCCTTTTTGACCGGCCAAAACGTCGAATTGATGCGTCATCCGTCGTACAGCTGAGTTGGTAATTGTAATGAACTGTGCCATATATCATAAAGATTGCATGCAGCTACAATGGGGTTTCCTGTCAATCTTCCTTGGGATTTGTAAATTCTGCTGCGTCGTCTAAGTACAGATGCAGGTCCATCATAACAGGGTAGGTCCATAGCGGCCTGTGAAATATAACATTGTTGTTGTAGCTAGGGCGAAGATTGCAGCTTCGGATCTATCCGGTATATATAACCAAAATTGATATAGATCTCCCATAATCAAATATACTACATTTGTGCAAGATATGCAGTAAAATGCCACAGTTGGTTATTGGTCGCTCGAAGCCACACATAACACACATGATTTGGACAAAACTAAATGAAATATGTGACTTTTGGATAGGTAGAAAATACGCTGAAAGGGCGAAAAGTACGATATAAAAACAGGGTTCGTCCTTGGCGCAAACCTTAGATATGTCTCATATTAGCGATCCACACTTTGATTGCAACGACAGATCGGCAGACCGACACATAGTGTGGTATCACAAGCTAAGAATGTTGCCCATAACACAACACAACAGGAGCTGCATGAGATATGTGAAAAGAACAACAGCCTTTTGCGAAGAAAAAATTGCAAAATAAAATTGTTCGACTACGAAGTGAATACAATGTCCGCCGTTTTCAACATCTTCTTCTGAAGAAAATAGCCCAATCTTGTCAATCTGCTATATAATATACCTTAAAAGTATAATTTTTTTTTAAAGACAGAAATAATTTTCGGTTCAATACTATGATAAATAATTTCACATATTAACTAAAATATTCGTACGCTTCTTATCGAAAATATTTCCGATTTCAGGCGGTAACAAATTCACATACAAGCATTTACAAAAAACTTGTGTGCCGTTTATCGAAAATAATTTCGCAATGATGAATAAATTCACATATTTACACACAAAAAAAGTTGTAAACCGCTTATCGAATAAAAAAAAGGCTATGAAACACTTCAGATATTTACAAAAAAAAATGTTAGCTGTTTATTAAGGCAACAAGTTTCATTATGAGGCGATGAAAAAATTCGCATATTAACGAAAAAAAAGTTGTAAAAAGTTGTATTTCAGTTTCGGTTAGCGCCATCATACGACAAAGAATGTGCTCTAACTATGTTCAGCAGCTTTATACTTAAGGTCAGGCAGTTTCATATTTAACGAGAATTTCCGGTAGCAGACAATTCCACGGTACACAATGAAAATCCCTCGCACTGCATACATTGCAAAACACATACACACACTTGCGATACAGTGCAAGGTCGTTGTTCCTTTAAAAACTATAACAGCATAAGGCAATCGGAGTCAGCCTTATTTTATAAATTTGTTTGTTGTTCCCCTGCATTAAATATAATTCCAATATTTGAAAAATAGTTTAGCTTATTTACGAAATTTTTAATTAATAGTTTTTTTTTTAATGTTAAGGGTTGTCTTTTTTCTGTGTAGGCAAAGCCTGACACTGAAGTACTGCGGTCAAATCAACCACATCCCATTCCGAATTTTTTTATGTATCTTAAAAGCAGTTATTACACATACACCAGCTATAACTCAGTTGTCGAAATGGGACACCAACTTGGGACAGAAGCACCCTTTGAAAGCCGAACAAATTTAATTTCAGATTTGTTGGAAATGCCAAACAAAAAGTTTATTTTTTTACTTTTATCGTTAATTTCATCAATTCTGTTTCCTTGGACTACTTTGAGTATCTTTCTATAAATTTATTGGTGTTTAAGAAGTTGACTGGCATCCAATGTTTTTTTTTGTGTTTTTTTTCGAGCTTGATTCAATAAAACTACAAAGGAAGAAAAAGAAACAGGAAACATTGTGCTCCGCCTTTGCTTCTTGCTTCATTTTTACCTTGTAATTAAATTGTTCACTTTTCTTTGTGTCACAGGCAGTTTACCACCAGTACCGTCTCCAGGACATTTCCCCATATAACCGGCATCTCAGACGTTTATCTTCGACGAGTCTCGTGTATCATTTTGGCTTCCAAATATTAAAAAAAATATGTATGTATATGGAGCAGAAGATGCCTGCCAGGAGCTCCACAATGGTTGGTTATATATGAGAATAATTTTCTTGTTTTTTTCCTTAAAGGAAATTCGATTACGTTTTAAGATTTTGCTACACTGAGAGAAAATGGTTGGTAATGACAGAGAGTAGTTTGTAGGTGAGCAGGACCCCGAGAAGGACAAGGTGTATAGACATATTGTAATCACTTACAAGGGAAATTGGAATAGCATAAAGGGTGTTGCTGAGGCAGCCTTTTTTAAAGCTTTAGCTATAAAAGAGACAAACCCGTACTATAGCGCTGGTCGAATCATAAGTCCTTACTGCATACTATTAATTAAATTCGACACAATGTCATACAAAGCGTGCCACAATAGAGTTATTGGAGGAAATACTTGAAAATTGGAGGAAATACTTGATAAAAGGAAATATTTTAAACCGCTAGTATGTGGAAATAAATCAGAGGCGATTAACGACTTCGAAGGCACCATTATCCCCGTGTTTACTCATATAAAGCTCTAGATTTACCAAAATCAGGCAGACCGTGGGACATCCCCACTTGACTACACTCAAACCAGTCGAGTGTCTTAGTCCAACTAAAATGACAAACATGTCAATATCATTACAATTAATAGAACTTAAGTATGTTTTATTGAATTTTAAAATTGTATACCTCTAATTAAACCATGTGTCTGGTTATATTTTTCATGGTAAATGTTTGACAAGGAAAATAAAATAACGTTATATAAGGTAAATGTTCATACAAAATACCAGTTGAGTGAACATTATATAAGGTTGTTTTTTTTTCAAGACAGAGACAGAAAATTTTAATGGTTGAAAACACACAATGCATTGTTAAAACAACTATAATTATATTAAAATTAACAATTTTCATGGTTAAAAAATTCAACCATTGAAAAGTTAAATTAATTATAATTTTTGTTAAATACCAGTCTACAAAAAAAGGTTTATATAACGTATACATTTTTTTGGAGAAACTTTGAACAGATATAAATAATAGGGGAAAACCCCTTAATATCATGAAAATGGTATGAAATTTCAAAAAAAAAGTTGCATTTTTAATGAAGCTATACTTATCCCATTATGGATTCAAATGACCGCATTCGCTGGCAGCAGTCGATCCAATTGTTTGATGACTCGGTGCAATATGTGCAACACATCTAATGTTTTCCCGAAACTCGTCTAAAGACTTTGGCTTTATAGCATAGAATATTGGAACTGGAGAGAATTGGCTAATGGCCGAAAGCTCAACGTGAGGTGACATTGTCGCTAAATTTTCATTTTACTGAAGCATGCATTGCCTCGGTTGTATAGCATGTAGCGCCATCTTGTTGGACCTACAGCTGGAATGTATCGACGTTGTTAATCTTAAAGGTCCATTTAGTCTTGACGGTTGACGGTAGGCAATCAGCTATTTCAGTTGAGGGTTGCATTTTGCATGTGTTAGAGGGAGATAACTACAGTTTGACGGTTGACGACGGTAGACTTCTGCAGGTTGCAGAATCAACCGTCAACCGTCGAGACTAAATGGGCCTTTATCCAAAAGTTTGATTTTTTAAACAAAACCCGGATATACCGCGAACATTTTCAGTGCCTGATAAGCAAAGTCACGGTGTTACTTATGGTCGTCCGGCTTCTGTTCTGGAGTTAATACATTTTTTGTGGATGCAAGTTTAAATTCTACAGCAAAAATAAGCAAGGTCGACCCTGTGACAATGACCAATCGGCATTGCGTTAATAACACAAGGGAACAAAATTGAACCTTTTTGTGTTGCTTAGAATTGTATAGCTTTTTTTTACTAATTTGAGGTAGCTGATTTTAAATTCGATCTCCATTTTTCTCGATCAGCTTGACTTTTTGAGATATACCGTCATTTCAAAAATGAAGGCACATCCACTACTTATATTGGAATAACTTAAAAACTTTTAATTTTTAGTTAAACAAAGTCTTAAAAATCGCCAACAAAATCATATTTAAGTCGTGTCTACATTGGTTTTCAATTTGACCAGTAGTTTTAGAGATATCGTTACAGTTTAAAAAAGAAACCCAACTTGCTTTTTGTTCTTTAAAAGTTTATAAAAAATAAAAATGAGACAAAAATTACAGTTTTGGTTTTAAAACATTTTTAATTCAATATATTTCGAATGGAATGAGCCTTATTTCATTGAAATCGGTGCACAACTGCTGATTTTGTTCACAACTTACTGAGAAAACTGAAGTGAGATTTTCTTTGACTAAATATGATGAACGGGTTTTTCAAGTTATTTCAATATATGTAGTGGAAGTGTCTTAATTTTTGGCCTAACGGTATATCTCAAAAAGTCGTGCTGATAGATAAAAACCCCAGTGCAGATTTGGATTCAGTTCCGAAGCAACAAATACCTTGTTCCCCTATGTATTCCTTTAACATACGACATGCGGGAAATGGCAAACCGTACAGAATATTTAACAGCCGGATGGCAATGAAAGCTCTAGCAGGTCCTGAAATATAACAACTGGAAAAACTATCATTGCTATCTAGTCACCCTTTATAAAGTGCAGTCTTACTTTTTATCGAGTAAAGCTTGCCTTTAAATATTAAAAAAAAAAATCCTACACTTTCACCGGATAAAATCCAGATAATCCAGGATCATAAATTTTAATGTATTGAAGCTATCGCCGAAATCCATGAAATCCCGGAAAACTGAATGAACCAGAGAAGAACGAAAATCGGTAGGCGAATTAGAAATCACTCACAAAAGGCAAATATTCCAACGACAAGAATGGCAATTTGGTACGAAACAGACAGATAAGACGCGCCAATGTCAGCACATAAGCCCAGTATGGACCAACTAACAGCCGATACGCATAACATCCTCACAAATGTATCTACTTATGCAAGGTCGCAAAAAACGCAGCACAGAAAAGAAGAAACAGAGGGTATAATACTAGCAATGCCACAGTCCAACTGTCGATGAAAGTCGACTCAATGATCTTAAAGGCAATCGACGCTTCTTGTCAACCTCTTACATCTATCAATCGTTCCTCTGTCCATCCTTTTCGAGGTTTATCAAAGACATTAAATCATTCGTAATTGCACAGTCTCTTACACATGCCCCATGCCAACCTTTTACCCTCTATTATCCCTTGTGGGGTTTGTTTTATTCAAATTCAAAGCTTCAGAGAGATAGCCCTATCAATCTAAAGCTAAACTATTTCAAGGTTTGTGTTGATGCGGCTGTTAATGAAAATGGTCAGCTCGATTAAAAGGTTAACATTTTCGCCACAAGCACTGAGTCCACCGCTGGCCTCCACACTTTCTCTCTCTCTATCTCTCTCTCTCTTCTCTCAAGGTATTACTCAAATTCAAAGCTTCACAGAGAGAGAGAGAGAGAGAGAGCCATATCAATCTAAAGCTAAACTATTTCAAGGTTTGTGTTGATGCGGCTGTTAATGAAAATGGTCAGCTCGATTAAAAGGTTAACATTTTCGCCACAAGCACTGAGTCCACCGCTGGCCTGAGTCCACCGCTGGCCTCCACTCTCTCTCTCTCTCTCTCTCTCTCTCTCTCTCTCTCTCTCTCTCTTCTCTCAAGGTATTATTCAAATTCAAAGCTTCAGAGAAAGAGAGAGAGAGAGCCATATCAATCTAAAGCTAAAATATTTCAAGGTTTGTGTTGATGCGGCTGTTAATGAAAATGGTCAGCTCGATTAAAAGGTAAACCTTTTCGCCACAAGCACTGAGTCCACCGCTGGCCTCTATATTTAAAGGGGTATATTTCATCACTATTAACCTCGATCGTTTGAATATTTGTACATTATGTCATGCTCGACTAGGAAATATTTGCAGGGTTTGTGACACAATTCGAAGCTTAGAAAGACTATATTTTATTAACTTCTAGAGACATGGATGATATTTGGTAATAAAAGGTGTATTTTTAAACGTGTGGTTTTCAATCGCAGTTGGTCTTTTGGACAGCTGCCACTTGGTTTATGCTCAGTTTGGTTTGCCATTTCATGAATAGACTTACTACGGCACAATAGGCCCAAAACGAGATGGTCACCGATCTTGATTTTTACAAGAAAAGTTTATTCAGCAATGAAGGATTAATGAAAATCCACAAACCATTGTTGAGACGCCGTTACATCCTCAAAAAGTAACTGTTTGGTGTGCTATATAGGAATAATTGGTCCACATTTCTTCAAAAATGAAGCCGACCATAATGTTACAGTCCATGGGGAACGCTATAGAGCCATAACTAATGACTTTTTCTTGCCTGAATTGTAGGATGTTTGTGTGGACTACCTTTGGTTCTAACAAGACGGTGCTGCATGCCATACAGCCAACGAAACAAGCAATTTATTGAAGGAACTTTTTGGTGAGCGCATTATCTCTAGTCGTGGGCCTGTGGCGTGACCTCCAAGATCGTGCGATTTAACACAGCTGGACTATTTTTTGTGGGGTTATGTGAAGTCGCTTGTCTACGCAGATAAGCCCGACACGATTGACACCTTGAGGGAGAATATTCGGCTCGTTATTGCTGACGTACGGCCACAAAAACTGCAAAAATTGGGCATCTCCACTGGAATTTATTTGAGCCAGCCGCGGCGGCCAATTGCCTGAAATCATTTTCAGAACATAATGGCAAACCCTTATCTTTATAACAAAGCTAAATTGACTATAACAATACATTATATGCGAGTTCATTCTTCTTAAAAAGAACACGTCTATAAAAACACCCTTTATAATGTTGGTATAAAAAGAAAAAGACACTGCTGAAATAGTGAGCGGTACCAGTCCTCCAAACATATGCCACATTACGTACTTCTTCAAACAAACGTCTTCGGATTATTAAAATTGCTTAATTTTTACGCTCAGTGTAACGGAAGATGGCAGAGATGTTGTCTTTTTTAGCTCTTTTAATTTCAACCATAAAAATATCAGAGGCTTTTAAAAGTTTAATCGAGTTTCGTTTGTTCTCTATCAGAGGCTCTTCAAACAATTCAGTTTTGCAGTTTGCATGAAACCAACACATCCATACAAGTTTCTCTTCTTGATTTTTTATTTGTTTTTCAAGAAATGCATCCTAGTCAGAGTAACAATTAATTAAAACAAAATAAAGAATCTTCGAACACGCAATTTGTTGTATGGAAATTTGTTTATTTTTTTAACCCTCCATGTCTATGACATTTGAGACGAAGCTGTCGACAATATTGTGAGCAAATAGGTAAAAATGTAGCCCTCACTATCTACAACAGAACATAAAAATCTTTCGAGTGTGGTTATCGTGCCCTTAAAAAATCCTGGGAGTCAATTGTAGCATCCGGTACCATAACTTGAAAACTTCTATCAAATCCTTTGTGTTAATGAGTATAGAAACATCATAAAGCGGAACCATGCGACCGATTGAGTTGATAGTAACATCATATGTGAAGCAAATACTAAAATCGTGAACTGGTAGGTACAGTTCCAGCGAGATAAGGGTCGTTGAAAGCGTCCCTCATCCTTGGTCCAGTTGCACATACATACAAAAATACATAAAATTCACTCATTTACAAAAGGTTCTCCATGATATCGCTTCAGACAATTACGAAGGATCGACGAGTGACTTTTGCATAGGGTGTACTAAAAGAGCATGGCTGGATTTCAATTTCTTTTTTAGAATGAGGCATGCTGTAGCCATAACACGGCTGTAGCGGAACCATATATTGGTATAATGGAAATTGTGTAATTTTGTTATCCAACTTTGTCCAAAATTCATTAGCAACCACTTTATATTGCATAGATTACTTGTTCCAAATTTCTAAGATCACTCCTACTAGCTTTGACCGTACCTTATATGAAATCACGACACTATGCTTCCTTTTGTCCAATTTCATAGTCTATAATAAAATGATAATCATTGATTGAAATTTTTTAACGATCGGTCCATTTGGCCATCAATGCAATTGTTTAAGGATGTGTTTCGATCTATGCCTTTATCATATGTTCCAAATATCATCGGCGCACGAGAAAAGATATGGTTACTATATGGTCACCGCAACAATAATATGTTCTCTACAATAAAAGCATGTTCGTCGCAACCATAGTATTGTTTTTTGAATTTCATTTTGACAGCAGTATGATTGCGGCAATATTAATATTGTTGAAATGTTACAATAGTATTATTGCCAAATTAAGAAATGAAAATATGGTAGTAGCAACCATATAAACATGGTTGGTGCAACAAAAAGTATTGTTGTTTAAAATTTACGTTAACAATAAAATGATTACGGATAATATCATATGGTTGCGAATATGAACATAACGAAACAGGTTTTATAGAGCATACATGTATGTATGTGTATGTTTTTTTTTTTGATTTGCCAAAAAACACATACACACGATACAGTGCATGGTTGTTGTCCATTAAAAAAAACAACAACAACAATCGAAAGGTAGTTCGAGGGATTTTTGTTGTTTTTACTTTTTTCGGTAAAATACTCTGCTACCGACTGGTTCTCGTTTATTTAAAATCGGCCTGCACTTAAGTATATAGCCATTGATCGTGGTTTAATCACATACGTTACTTGGGGTCTACGGATGGTGAAGTAGCATTCACCTCTGCTGGCAACTAAAAGTATTTTTGACCGTTGGAATATATATTTTGGTTTCTTAAATGAAATGTTCAATAAAAACATGGCCCTCAAAAAATTTAAAATCTATATTTTTGAATAACAACATTACCCAATCCTAATAAATAATTTTGGGGATCAAAATATGGTTGAGTGTGAATCATACTATGGTTGCGTGTGAATCATACTATGGTTGCGTGTGAATCATACTATGGTATGAGAAACATACTATGGTTTTGAGGATCATAATATGGTTGTGGGGATAAAAGTATGGTTGTGTGTGAATCATACTATTGTTGTGAGGATCATAGTATGGTTGTGGAAATCATAGTATGGTTGAGAGTGAATCATAATATTGTTGTGCCACAACCATATACCCAACAATAGTATGATCCTCTTCGAATATTGTCACCCGAACCATACTTTTTTTCTATGTGTGGATAATTCTCATAAATTGTTAAACAGATATTTCCAATTCAAAAAAATATCATGAGCGAGTTGCACAACGTCAAAAATCATACAAACCCCTAAATCGTGTTAATCCGGTTTTGTAATACCCTAAATATAATATCCCATTACAATTTCCAGACCCCACCACCGAAATATATTTACCTCCATTTGCAAAATAAATTCCCCACCTTGGGGATAAATACCTCAAACTGACAGCGTTGATGGGCATATTAATCAAATTTAAGTTTAGTTCAATAAATGCGTGTATTTTTAAAAGCGTAGGGACCCAACAAATTGGCCGGAGAGGTACAAATTAAATATGAATATATGGGTACGGTAAACCAAATTTCACTACATCTTTGAATACGGATGTGTTCAGAAGATTTGACTGAGATTGTGGTCGGACTATGGGAACCAAGGGGTCCACAACAGGTCAGTATGGTCAAAAGAAGGGCCCAATACATGCATATAGGTAGTTAAATTAAAGTATCGAATTCAAATCAGATTTGTCAGAGTGTGAAGTGATGACTTAAATTAAAGAAAAACTACATGTGGGCGACGAGGCGTATCTTTCTCCACCACACAGCATCAAAATCTCAATTTACTTAAAATGTGAATTTAGCAGGATTGCACATTAAGCCAACGATATGACTGATTATTACATCAACAGAATGTTCGTCTTCTGTTAAAAATTAGTACGAGGGTACCTACTTATATTTCGGGTCCTGGTTTTTGATGATACTTCATCGCCAAAAGTCGAAACAAGTTGATTTAAACACTCTTCTCTCGATAATCCACGCCGAAAATCGTAAAAAATCATCGCACGAAAATGTTCACGGGATAATTCCATTTTTTGACTGAGATGAATTTTTCGTCTTCTGTATAAAATTAGTACGAGGGTACCTATTTATATTTCGGGTCCTGGTCTTTGATGATGCTTCATCGCCAAAAGTCGAAACAAGTTTATTTAAACACTCTTGTCTCGATAACCCACGCCGAAAATCGTAAAAAATCATCGCACGAAAATGTTCACGGGATAATTCCATTTTTTGACTGAGATGAATTTTTCAACACACTGTTAACAAAACAATTCGCCCTCAAATGACAAAACGTTTTGGGTGAAGTTATGCTAAAAACTGACAAAGTTTCCAATGGAAGTTCCTGTTTGCATCTGGGAACACTAGTATTGCCTGGACCCGAAATATAAATAGCAACCGTAAAGTAATATTCAGAAACATCGAATCTTAAACGATTGGAGTCACATAGGTTTGTTTTTGAGACTATACAAATTGTCTGGGGCCCAAAAATTTCTGTCCATATAACCCATGGGCATATGGCTTTAAAATGTCTATCAAAATTTTCCACAAAGCTACAAATAAAATTGTTTTTGCAGTTTGGCTTAATTTTGCTGACGGATCCTATTTTCGAGAATCTGACCCGTTCTAAGATGGCCATAGGGGTACAAAACACAATGAATTTTTACACAAATTTAAATGTAACTCATTTTTTAAAATGTGGGTAAATTAAAACCAGCTAAAAGGGAAAATATTTTCCATTCTTAGCAAAAGGCCAAAACCGGAATGTCGGTTAATGCCGCTTTTCTTACTTTTACAAAAACCCGACAGTCGGTTTTGAAAAAACCCGAAATGCCGGTTTTCTGAAAACCCCGATTTGTTTGATACTCTTCCCCACACACCACAAGATCCTTAAAGGGGTGCCAAACTGGCGCCATTTACACTTTTGGCCATATTGTTTTATGGCCCAAAAAAAGAAAAAAAGAAAACAAAAAATGTTTGAGGACATTTTGTCTTACAGCCACAAGAAAATGTGCATCGTAAAAAGCGCCACTTGTGGTAACAGAAAAAAATTCAAAAGTGCCACAGCAGAAATCGACAAACCACACACAGATTTGTGCCCATTTGGGGCAAGTACGAGTACGAGTATGCCGCAGACATTGCCAGTCATCGCAAAAGGGACGGATGCCAGGGATGGGATCGCATGGAGTGACGGACGGTCGTCTCTATGTGAGTACGAGTATTTAAAATATGATTTTTGTGTGCTTCGTTATACCGAAATTGCCATCATAAAAGAAGTTATTACTAATGTGGGAAAGATTTAATAGCCCAGCCTCGACAACACCAGCTGGGATGGCGAGTAAAGATGGCCGGCCTGGGGCGTATGTGTCTCCACAATTGGGTGACTACCCCCCCCCCCCAAATCAGTTACCCTCAATTGATTTTACACAAGGATATATGTGGAGCGGAGGGAGCAGACGTCTGCGTGTGTGTGTGCTTCTTGAGTGACTCTAAGTGACCTCTTATTCCGAACATGATGTACGACTATTGGGTCCATTACCACACGTTTCCACGGAATTGAGCTGCGCTGAGTTGGGCGGGTCTTTCAAGTTACGATGGCCAAGAAGCATTTTCCACCCAAGTTGCTGCCATCATTGTGGTACCTTGGTGTGGAAGTGGCGTGGAGCCGTGTCGAGTCGAGCATAAAGGCTCTTCTTATGGCACTTTGGTGTAAAATGAAATTAGAATTTATTAAGACACATCAAGGAATCATAACTGTTTTTAATAACAATAAATTGAGTTTTGCCACGACTTGACGGCACCGGACGGACTGAACTCAGTGGGTTGGGGGTTGGTTGTCAGCCGTAACTGAGTAGCAGGGAGTTGTTCGATGTTTGTGTTCTCGGGCGGGCGGGCGGAAGAAATGCTTGGCTAAGTGGACCTTTGGCATACATTGAACTGTGCTCAAAGGTTACCGGCTCTATAATTTAAACGAAAAACTTACGCTTTGTAAGAAAAATCAAATTATTTTCACTGCAACATTTCGTTGCGAGGCGTATGTGCGAGTAATTGAAAACGAAATAAGGGGAATTTGGAAAATTCATTCGATTAGTTATGGCAAAGATTTCGAATTCAACTTTGCGCTGATAAGCGCAACACTTAATTGTGTAAGATCAAATTACAGAATGCAATATTTAAACTAGAAAAATAAACAATTTAAAAACGTCATCAAAATGGCTGGGGCCACAAGACTTTTCCAACTTAATGTTCGGAAACTGAATAATTGAATTATTTATCGGCATGAATAAATCAAATGCGACATAGAGAGTTTAATTGCATTTATAATATTCTTATATGTGACAGCGCATAGGACCTAAGGGTTAAAAAAATAAATTTTCATTTTTTTTTCTTCTTTTTTTGATGTGGACAACATCTGAGCATCGAATGAGGCCGATCCCATGCCCCAAAAGTGCGCGTTTTATGAAAGTGAAGCGCAAATAGAAAGGGACCTAATCTCTAAAATGGCTCTCCTGGACAAAAATGGTCTTTAACCTTAGGTCCCTTTCTATTTTGAGCGTCACATATTCAACAGCTAAATGTGGGCAACATCATATTCAGCAAACACACTAAATAAAGTGAAAATAATAATAGGATGGTGTTTTACGTTTGCAACGGCTTAAAGTATTGAGGGTTGCTAATTATAATTCAGGTCCTTTCAATACTAATCTTCCCAGATGCAAACTGGAACTTCCATTGAAAACTTTGACATTTTTTAGCTTAACTTCACTCAGAACGTTTTGTCATTTGAGGGCGAATTGTTTTGTTTACAGAGTGTGGAAAAATTCATCTCAGTCAAAAAATGGAATTATCCCGTGAACATTTCCGTGCGATGATTTTTTACGATTTTCGGCGTTGGTTATCGAGACAAGAGTGTTTAAATCAACTTGTTTCGATTTTTGGCGATGAAGCACCATCAAAAACCACTGTTAATCGCTGGTACCAAGAGTTCAGTCTCGGACGCCGTTCGTTCCAGGATGAATTTCGTGAAGGTCACTTTGCCAGAAACCATCGACGCTGTGCGTGAACTGATTTAGCAAGACCGACATGTGACATACCGTGAGATTGAGGCATCCTTGGGCATTAGTACGACAAACATCAATAAGATATTGCCGTGAAAAAAAAATTGTTCTCGTTGGATCCCACATAATTTAACGAATGCTCAAAAAAGGGCTCGTATGGATTGGTACAAAGAGATTGAAAAAGTATAACTCCGGTAGCTTAAAGGCAGTGTATAACATTGTCACAGGTGGCGAATCATGATCTATGCATATGATCCCGAAACAAAACAGCAATCGTCCGTATGGGTCTTTCAAGACGAGCCAAATCCGACACAAGTTGTTTGTAGAAAGAAGAAAATCGAGGCAAATGATTGCGTTTTTTTCGGTATAACCGGCCATGTTGCCACAGTGCCTTTAGTGGAACGTAGGACTGTCAATTATTAGTGGTATCTGTTTGCCAACAGTGTTCGAAGAAATAAGGAAAGATTATAAGAGAAGAGAGATCATTTTGCATCACTACAAGGCGAGCTCTCACTCATCAGCTGAAGCGATGAGCTATTTGACCACTCAAGATGTCGAATTGATGGGCCATCCACCGTACAGCCCTGATTTGGCATCCAATGACTTCTTCTTATTCCCTAGCATCAAGAAAAAAATGCGTGACCAAAGTTTTTCATCGCCCGAAGCAGCTGTTGCAGCGTTCAAAAATCATGTTTTGGAGGTGTCTCAAACGGAGTGGAAAATAGCTTAAAGAAGAATATTTTGAAAACAATAAAACCATTTCCAATGATAAATTACTGTGTTTTTATTGCCGGACCCGAAATATAAATAGCAACCCTCGTAAGCTATGTTCAGAATGGAGCCAAAATCTTACAGAGGGGCGATTTGAATATTGATTTTTTTTAATCCAATAATTTTTTAATAACCTACCGAATATGACCGATATGGTAGTATATGTGACGCGCAAAATATTAAGGGACCTAAGGTTAAAAACCAGTTTTGTTCAGGAGTGCCATTTAAAAGATTAGGTCCCTTTCTATCTCCGCTTAGAATCGTCGACTTCACTTTCATAAAACGCGCATATCTCTGGGAGGGAACACTTTTGGGACATGGGATCGGTCTCATTCGATGCTCAGATGTTGTCCACATTAAAAAAAAACAAAAGTGAAAATTGATTTTTTACCCTTGGGTCCCTTTCTATTTTGCGCGTCACATATATTTTTTATCACATCTATAGCCAATACTTTAAGAATTCCTTTGAGGTATTTTGTGTCTGTACCCACTACTGAAACTTGTCGGGTACTCAATCAACAGTCGGTTGTAGCGATGGAATGCATGGTTGTGACAAAAAATTAGGTTTTTGCAAAATATCTGTTCCCTGTGTGCGTGTTTGAAGACTGGTGGTAGGCCATGTACTGTTTCAGACTAATTCAAGGTTAGTTTTTTTTTTTGCAGCCATTTCAATCAAAAATGTTTACTGCTTCTGGATGTAAGGGAAAAGAGCTAATAGTTCGGTATGACGCGTTCTATTTTTAGGAGGGAAAATCCTGCGTAGAAATTAAAGCAAAGTTGGATGCCATCTTTGCGGACCCTTTACCAACAGTGACTGCCGGTAGGTATTGGTTGAACAAATTTAGTCTGTTTCAGACCATAAAGTCTGACCTTAGAAATTCCGACCTACGGAAGACCTTAGAAATTCCGGCCTACATTATTGTAGGGTGCTTTGCCAACTTACCGAATAATCAGAATTCTTTTTTATTAACAGCCAACATGTTTAAAATTACCTGCAAGTAAAGAGAGTAAAGATATTTAATATGGTCAAAACAGAAATGATAAATTAATATATTAATAAGCAAATATTTGATACTTCAACTCATACAAAATAGGTGAAACGTAAACCTTCAGATAGGAGGACTTTCTTGTCCAGTTATTACAAAGGCATGCCTTGTGTCCGCACATTAAATTAAAAAATACCTAAAAAATTATTAACAAGTACAATCCTTTAAAGTCCGACGGGCCCGATTTTGTGATACCCTACACGACTTGGTCGATCACAAGACAATGTAGCTAGGAAGCCCATAACGCTCCATATTAAAATGAAACCAGCTTAGATTATATATGTGTCTTCAAGAGCGGTAGGGAATCAAACCGGAAAGAAACTTTATACAGGGTGTCAGTCGGGAAGGTATGCTACTTTATTTGTTTATAATTTTTGATTAAATGAAAAAGAATGGATCTTATATTGATAAATGTTTTATTTAATGTCGGCAATTACGTATAGAGTACAATATCAGATAAATGTCCGCATCAGGTAGCCTCACAAATGCAAGCTTAAGTCGCACATTTTTCATTACTTTCTCACACATTACACGCGGTATTTCATTAATTTCATCACGAATATTTCGTTTGAGTTGCTTACGGGCTTCTGGTTTGTTTGCATAAACTTTGTTTTACAGATAACCCGACAAAAAGAAGTCCGTGCAGTCAAATCAGGCGACCGTGGAAGTTAATCAACATCACGATTTCTTAAAATTGTCGTGGAAAAAGGTCTCGCAGTAATTCCATTGTAACCCTGGCTGTATGAGGTGTGATACCACATGTTAATCAAACCCAAAGCATGCAGTTCTGGCGTTTATGAGGGCGGTTCGTAAAGTTCTTAGCCTATCAATGAAAGAGAATAGTTAGTTTTTCAAAAATATTTTTATTTTTCAATATAATCTCCTGAAACTTCAATACACATAGTCCAACGCTTATCTAGCAATTCTATCCCTTGATTAAAATAGTTTTCCTCAAGGTCTTCAAAATAGTGGTTTACAACTGTAATTGCATCTTCATTTGAGGTAAAACGCTTGCCAGCAAGGAATTTTTTTAGATTTGGGAACAGGTAAAAGTCACTGGGAGCTAAATCAGGAGAATAAGGTGGGTGGTCAAGCAACTCGTACTTTAATTCGTTGATTTTAGCCATTGTTAAAACACTCTTGTGCGCTGGTGCGTTGTCTTGATGACAAATTATTTTTTTGTGTTGTAAGCCAGGACGTTTTTCTAGAATTTGTACATTTAATTGATCTAAACGGTTGCAATAGTACTCTGAATTTATTGTTTTACCCTTTTGCAGATAGTCAATCAATAAAATACCTTTGAAGTCCCAAAAAACCGTTGCCATAACCTTACCAGCCGATTGAATTGTTTTTGCCTTCTTTGGGGCACTTCCTCCATTGTTTGGATTGTTCTTTTGTCTCTGAAGTATAGTGGTGGATCCATGTCTCATCAACAGTTATGAAACGACGCTTAAAATCCATTTTATTTCGCTGAAAACGATCCAAACAAGCTTGAGAAATGTTCATTCTTATGCGTTTTTGGTCGACTGTTAACAAGTGCGGCACCCATCTTGCAGAAGCTTTTTCATCTGTAGTTCTTCATGCAAAATTAAATGGACTCGATCATTTGAGATGCCCATGATAATGGCTATTTCACGCACTTTTACTCATCGATCATTTAATACCATATCATGCACTTTGGCTACAATTTCTGTTGTTGTTGCTGTTTTTGGACGTCCACTACGTGGTTCATCTTCAATGCTTGTACGACCACGTTTAAATTCAGCAACCCAATTTTTTACTGTTGCATATGAAGGAGCACTTTCACCAAACACATTCACCATATCATTGAATTTCTTGTCCCGATAAACCTTTTTATGTAAATATTTAATGACACCACGTATTTCTAATTTTTCCATTGTAAAAAAATAGCGGATTGAAACAAAATTTAACATGTGTTCATAGCAGAGATGGAAGTTTCCAAAACACTTAAACACTTTTTTCTGTTTATACCGCGCTTTTTGTGCTAGGCTAAGAAGTTTCCGAACCGCCATCGTAAAAGTTTTTAATCGTATCACGATATCACTCCCCATTGACAGTTACCGTTTTCATAGAAGTAAGGCCGAATGTTTCCTCCTGACCAAATTGCACACGAGACTGCCACTTTTAATGGATGCAAAGGTGACTGATGAATAATTTGCGGTTTTTCTATTGCCCAGAACCGACTTTTCTGTTTATTCACATTTTTATTCAAATGAAAAGGTGCCTCGTCACTCATTATGATTTTTTCATGAAAATCGGGATTGTCATGGGCGAGCTGTAACATCCTATTGGCATATGTCCTATTGGCTCTTGTGTCAACTGAATCTTTAATAAAAACAAATGCAAATCCTTGTGCAAAATGGTGGCCAAAGTTGTTCTTTGAAGACCCAGCTCCTGAGCACGACGTCGAATTGAGGTTAATGGATTGTTTTGAACACTTTCTCGAGCAGCAGTAATGTTTTCGGCCGATCTTGCAGTACGTTGTGGTCCATGCTTGGGACTATCGGCTACAGACCCTCTTTCTTCGAAATCATTCACTACACGATAAATAGTGAGTTTTGTTGGCTCGTTGTTTCTCCCAAAAATTTCACGTAACTCTCTCATCGTCACAGTAATCGATGATTGATTTCGATAACATGTTTTAACGATTAAAACATGTTGGCTTATCGAATATTCACGACTGCAAAATTTGAACTGTCAAGACTAATGTTTACCAAAATGGCGGCAAAACAAAGTAGTATACCTTCCCGGCGGACAACCAGTATTAAAACAGGGTGACCATATTTTTGTCGAAACCTTCTTACGGTTGTTATAATTGGTCCATCAATTAAGGGAAAGCATAATAAACATTTCCAGCTCTTGCCAGCTTATGCCTGCATTAAGCGTATCTCTGTGTTTCACACTAAAAAATTGACTTTCTTACTTGACCCTCTTCAGTAGCTAAAGGAGTGTAGCATTACATTTACTTCATTACGGCCAGGTCAAATGCACAAAAGGCCATAACAAATATGGCCGAATGCAAAAGAGAATATTGCATCAAAAGGTGCTGGCAGCTACCCTGGGCAAAAAAGCAACAGAGACCATAATTGACACTCTGTCCAAGGGGAAGGGAAACTAAAATATGGAGTAGTGCAAGATGACTCTTACTGCAGTACAACACCCCCTCTCGACTCTTGCTCGACTGCCGATGTTTCAAATGTGGCATTTGTTTTTTCGTCAAATGCTTGTCAAACAAATGACAAAATTTAATTTAAGTCAGAAAACATGTCACACAAAATTCCAAATCAAATATGACAGTCGGTGTTGTTCTTTATTATTTTTTGATACGATGTATCGCCACCGAAATGGCATGGGAATGGGAGGGACTGCAGTGAAATCAGCAGCAGCACCACCATCCGCACGAGTGTCAGTCAGCATCACCGCCACCATTGCCGTTCGCCAACAACAGCATCTGAAATGTGTTTGAACTGTCAAAAAGTCAGCATCAATTAACAGCAGCAACAACTGGACGAAAAAGGAATACCAGGCAATCCCGTGTTGCCATTCACTTGTAAAAGGACACTTTTAATTTGCAACAAATGCACTTTTTACCGGAGACGTCGACAGGAGGCAAAACGGAAACATGAAAGGAAGGTTACATAGCCCAGCGCTCCTTTTTTGTGGCCAATTGTCTCTTGTTGTTTGTTTTATTATGCCATCTGTGATTATTACTCATATCTGCAGGTGAATGGGGAAGCAAAAAACACCGGACATTGATGGACCAAGCACAGTGGGTCAATCGGTAGACTTTAGAAATATCGCGCAACAAGCATCTCATTGATGGTGGAGGCCAAGCAGCGATCTGTTTGGTTTAAGCTTTGCAGAGTTCAGCCTTTTTATTTGGTCATCCTCCCATGCCAAGTTTACGCTGACCCCCCCGATTAGCTCAGCTGCGAAACACTGTGCAGCTCGCCGCGACAGAAAGAATCAGAGTGACAGCGCCTTAAATTATTTGTACGGGGGCTTAAGCATTAAAAGGACCTTGTGCGACATTATCTGAACGTCGGCTCTAGAAATGTTCTCTGTATATAATATATCAGAACATGCTGAACTAAAGTACAGAGTTGTGCAAAATGTGGAACAGTTTCAAGAGATTACCTTGAAACTGCAAAATGACTAAAGTTTCGCCAAAATTGGATTGTATGTGTGTCCTACAGATGCTTGGTTGGAAGTAGGCAGAGCTTTTGTCCGCTCCATGACAAAAAGACCTAACCAGTTTCACGGTCTGTTGTGCGCCCTAATTTAGGGTAAGTCTAGTTGTGATGATAGATATTCTTAGTAGGGACATAAATACTGTTACACACGTTTTATGCTGTAAAATAAAAAGTACTGAATTTTTTGGACCAAATATTTTTAATACATTTATTGATGTATATTGTATCCAAAAGAATCTACTTATTCGAAATGTCCTCCTTTTGCCTTTACACACGCCTTAAGTCGCACAGGCCAATCGCCAATAGCTGCACGAACATCGTCCATTGGAAAATTGGCCACAGCTCGAACCAAAGCAGTCTTAAGAGATCCAATGTTGGGGTATCTTTTGTGACAAACCTTGTCCTCTAAAATCGTCTACAATGTGTAATTCAATGGGTTCAAATCTGGACTGCCTGAGGGCCATTCTTCAGAGGAAATGAACGCTGGCAAATTGTTTCGAAGCCAGGCCTGGGACGTTTTAGCCTTATGGGCCGGCGCAAAATCCTGCTGGAAAGTTCATGGCTGGTTTTGGAACAGGGAAGTGTTAAGAGGCTTCACAACAGCTTCCAAAACGGTTTCTTGGTAAACTTTGGCCGATGTTTTGACTCCTTGTTCGCAGAAATGCAGGTCAGTGACCCCATCGTAAGAGACACCCCACCAAACTATGACTAAAGACCTTTTTCCACCCTTGCGATCAGCTCAGATGCTTCCTTAGATGTCCGCGCATACACTTTATTAGTTTGCTTGTTAAATTTTTCCTGAACGGTAACAATTTTTTCATCGGTGAACAAAATTTTTCTGAGCAGCTATCAGCGTGCTTCACCAAAAGACGTTTGCATTTTTCAATCCTTTTTTTTTAAAGCTGCAGTCAATAAATGTCCGGTACGTCGTTTGAAAGCCCCAAGTCCCAAGTCTTATTTAACGATTCGACTCGTGAACTTTTGTGTGATATTCAGCACGTTGTGTCCATCACAACTATGCAAGCTGCAGGTGGCATTTAGCTTCGTTTATTGGATCGCAGCGACCCTGATGTTTCTCCGACTCGTAAATTCTATTAACTCACTGATTTGGTTGCATAGACCATTGCAATTAAATTGCAAAATTGATGCACTATCGGAAGTGGCAACAGCAATCCTTGGGTTAAGGTGCTGCATTTGGTAATGCATCGGCGGGGAAGACTGTGGGGGTCTCATATTTGGATGAAGACGACGAAGGAGTAGACAAAATACAAAGCTACAGCACGAGAAAACGTAGTCCGTTTCGCTGCACTTCCTGAAGTAATTTGAACAATAGCCACATCATGGAGGGCATCCACTCCAAGCACCGATTACACCTTACAGCCGCTGCTCCATAGAGTATACGGTTCTGACAAATCGCAAATTCAAAATTCGAAATTTTGTTCGATCCCGGATCGACCACTAATATAAAAAGAAGGCATTCCAGGAAGTTCCGGTACCACGCCAAAAAATGGAAAAAGAAAGAACACGCGTATTCTTGACCTGACTGCCCCCTGGCCGAAGATTGTTTGTTTCGGGTCAATTCGGCGCAAAAAACCGGCAGCTGGGGGATTGTAAAATGACAAGGCAATCTATTGGCCGACGGAATCGTGCAACTTGACACTCCCTCAATTTCTTACTTTGGGACCACATTTAGCCCTTGGTCTACGGACACAAGCTAACAATTTTGAACAAGCACGTCACTCGAAATACTATTGTCGAAATAATGTCTCGCAAATTGCTTGAACCGCGACCACCAAAGCCGAGGCGACTATTTGAATGATGTAATATTCCATACATATTGGAGTTGAAGCATTTATGTTAAAGTTAAATACTTGTCTTTCATATCTTATCAGTTCCTATATTGATGATAATTGTAGAAAGTGTCTCAGATGGTTACTACAACCATATACCCCACAATACGAGGATGCTCTTCCAAAAGCACCACCCCAACCATATTTTGTTCAAAGTGTCTCTACTGTGCAACGACGCGAACAAGTGCAGTATGCAAAAGTCCATTCAAAGGGGAAAAATGTTCGTTGAACAACTCACTGGAATCTCATCACACCGGCAAACAGGCTTCCTTCCCCTGACATCTGTACAAAGGTCAGTCGGACATCAAAGTAGTAGCCAATGCCCGGTACCAGCCACCAGTTGGCTAAACAACCCGCTGGCTGACTCTATTGAATTACCTTTGATTTGAGACCATAGGGAATACTTAGATGATGCACTTCGCCCGCTGGTTTTCTTTTTGTGTGCCAGTATGGCCATGCCAGGAAGAAATCTTATCTAGCAGCGAGTATCCGTGCATCATCCTTGTATCGCCCCCCTCCTCTCACAACACCAATCACAGTAAATTGAAAAAGACAGAAGCAACACGAAAACGAAAATTAAATCTTCCTTTATGACGATGACGATGATATCGTCTACTCGTCCTCCCCCCGCGTTGGATTACAACTTTTTTCTTGGTTTGTTTGTTAATGTGACATATGGAAAATATGTTTTGAAAAGAAATGCATTCGAATGGCAACTCAATTTAATGCTCATCACATGGTGCGAGTACAAGCGACTCTCGATGCTATCTGCGACACCACCATCGCCGTTGTCACTTTACATTTTCACCGCAGCCACTGACACAAGGACTCTCACGCGCTGGCTTCCCTCGCCCACCAAAACAAACACTTTGCGCACTGGCAAAAGAGAAACCCAAAGAAGTTGGCAGTTGGAAACCCGGAGCGTTGGCGAAAAATCGAAACATCTGTGTCGACTGGCAGTAGTTCGTATTACTTCAGCACCCATTATCGTCCTCATCATCATCATCATCTCTATTAAAGGCTGTTGTCATCCTCGACAGCAAACATGGTGCGGCACAGGGATCAGTAGTCAATCAAATCGCAATTGTAAGGATTTACAACACACACCGCGACAGGCCCTCGCAAATGCGAATCTCTTCGAAATCAGACAAAAGAGCCTTTGGCTCTCGAGTGCCCTGAAATGGAAACCCTTCAACAGGCAAACACCATCAAAAGGTGAACTGTGAGTCGAGCGACTGCCTCGGATTGTGTCGTCTTTCACGGCCAACTGTCATTGACTAACGGCTTGTTGTTGCTGTTCCCTGGTGTTTCCCCCTCTGCAACGGGTTGAAGTGCATTCGCGCAAAGTCAGTCAGTCGTTCCGCCAGCAACCCTCATATCCTTGTGAGCCCGTTGACTTTCCTTCGATGCGGTACTTAATAGCTCTGGGGAATTTTCGTTCCATCGTTTGTGTCCTTTGTGAGCGCTTGAGTGAGTGTGTGCGTGTGTGTTCAGTATTCATGGCTTAGCGTTTCTCGCTCCTTCACTGGCTCTCCTGCTGGTAAATTAACACGATAAGTACTTGATGGCCTTCAAATGTGGCGGAAGTAATTCCTGTGTGTGTGTGTGTGGGTCGACAATAAAACTATTACCCCATTATCTAGTCTGATTTGTTTGTGAACGTCCTTCCGTCCGTTCGGCTTCCCGTCGTTTCTTGGGGTGGCAGCATGTTTTGTTTGTAAACTGAAAGTTAATGTGGCCATTATTGTCGTCTCCTTGTTATGCTGGGATTTAAATTTATTAGTTTCACATAAATTACTTGAATATGGCCTATAAATCTTGGATTTTTGGTTATTGCAAATGTTGAAGGGATGAGCGTAAAGGTCCAGTTAGTCTTGACGGTTGACGGTTGATTCTGCAACCTGCAGAAGTCTACCGTCGTCAACCGTCAAACTGTAGTTATCTCCCTCTAACACATGCAAAATGCAATCCTGAACTGAAATAGCAGATTGCCTACCGTCAACCGTCCACCGTCAACCGTCAAGACTAAATGGACCTTAAGTTGTAACTGGAAGTCTAGTCTTTTGGATTCTAATTAAAGGCATTCGGAACAAATGTGGCCCACTAAAAATATACTTCTAGATTTTATTTCAAAACCCCTTCGAACCTTTGGAGACTATAATGATTTTCACATTCAGAGTGTTAATCTTATCAAAAACATGTTGAAACGGTGTAAAATTCGGCCAGGCTCGTTTTTTAGGCCCCATAGTACCATTAGTCCGATCATAATCTCAGCCAAATCTTTAAAATAAATCCAATTTCGTTTGCTTTGGTTCTCATCTTTTGAACGTTAGGGACATTTTTGGCCCCTTCTAGCCGCTCATCTAATCCTAATCTCTTTGCTTGGTCCAAAAAACGAGCGTGTGCCGAATATCATTAAGACTGGAGCTAAACACATAATTTCGGATGAACGTATATGTGTGGAGGCTATATCAAAATCTGAGGCTATTTTCATTTATTAAATTAAATAACCTCTTTCCTTGACCCAAAAAAAATACTCGTGCTTAACTTCATTAAGATTGGATGCAATATGTGGCATCTAAAGCTTGAAACAGAAAAACCTAATGAACATATATGTGGGAGCTATATCTGAATACGATGGTTGCTATTTATATTTCGGGTCCGGCAATAAAACACAATAATTTATCATTGGAAATGCTTTTATTGTATTTCAAAATATTTTCCTTTTAGATCAAAACACTTTTGCATGCGCACAAACCAATTTTCGAAGCACTTTTTCCACTCCGATTGAGACACCTCCAAAACATGATTTTTGAACGCTTCAACAGATGCTTCGGGCGATGAAAAACGTTGACCACGCATTTTTTTCTTGATGCTAGGAAATAAGAAGAAGTCATTGGGTGCCAAATCAGGGCTCTTCGGTAGACAGCCCATCAATTCGACATCTTGAGTGGTCAAATAGCTGATCGTTTCATCTGATGTGTAAGAGCTCGCATTGTCGTGATGCACACTGATCCGTCTTCTCTTATTATCTTTCCTCATTTCTTCGAACACTGTTGACAAACAGATGGTTGTATACCACTCAGAATTGACCATCCTACGTTCCACTAAAGGCACTGAGGACACATGGCCGGTTGTACCGAAAAAAAAACGCAATCATTTGCTTCGATGTACTTCTTCCACGAACAACTTTTGTTGGCTCGTCTTGAAAGACCCATACGTTCGATTGCTGTTTTGATTCGGGTTTATATGCGTAGATCCATGATTCGTCACCTGTGACAATGTTATACACTGCCTTTGAGCTACTGCAGTTATACTTTATCAACATCTCTTTGCACCAATCCATACTAGCCGTTTTTTTGAGCATTCATCAAATTATGTGGGATCCAACTAAAACAAGTTTTTTTCACGGCCATATGAACATGCAATATCTTATTGATGCTTGTCCTACTAATGCCCAAGGATGCTTCAATCTCACGGTATGTCACATGTCGGTCTTACTTAATCAGTTCACGCACAGCATCGATGGTTTCTGGCAAAGTGACCTTCACGAAATTCATCCTGGAACGAACGGCATCCGAGACTGAACTCTTGGTACCGGCGATTAACAGTGGTTTTTGATGGTGCTTCATCGCCAAAAGTCGAAACAAGTTGATTTAAACACTCTTGTCTCGATAACCCATGCCGAAAATCGAAAATCATCGCACTAAAATGTTCACGGGATAATTTCATTTTTTAACTGTGATGAATTTTTCAACACTCT
This sequence comes from Hydrotaea diabolus, assembly GCA_963513945.1. Lineage (NCBI taxonomy): Eukaryota > Metazoa > Arthropoda > Insecta > Diptera > Muscidae > Hydrotaea > Hydrotaea diabolus. The sequence goes on from OY740717.1 coordinate 113,547,188, forward strand.
AAACAAAACAATTCGCCCTCAAATGACAAAACGTTCTAAGTGAAATTATGCTAAAAATGACAAAGTTCCCAATGGAAGTTCCAGTTTGCATCTGTCAGGACCCGAAATATAAATAGCAACCCTCGTATGAACCGATTTTCTTCAACTTCAATATCGTCCTTCCTTGGTCCAGAAAACTAACGTGAGCCAAATTTCATTAAGATTGGATGTAGGATGCAGGTATTTTTGAGAGCCTTGTACTAAATTAACAACATAAATCTTTCTAGTAAATTAATTTTGGTGTCGTTAGTAACTCGTGTGCATAACTGCCATACAAGTAAGCCCAGGTTCAGATCCCGCTAAGAAAATATAAAATGTGTTTTACACCTCATAAATGCTGAAGACTTAAAGAGTACGAGTTTAATCTATGTAAAAGCTTATCTAGCAATGCTTCTCAAAAGCAATGGGATTTAAAATTGGAGTCATATTTGTTGATGACTACACACAGTAAAAAAGACAACCCTTACATTTCAACCAAAAAATTGTTTGTGTATTTTATCACTTTTCAATTAAAAATTTCGTAACTAAGCTAAACTATTTATCAGATATTGCAATGGCATTTAATGAATGTCAACAACAACAAAATTCATCCACTGTGTCGGGTTTGTATGTGGGTGTATGTGCCGTAGTATGTATGCAGTGCGAGGGATTTTTAATGTGTTCAGTGGAAAACTCTACTGCCGGCAGTTCTCATTAAATGTGAAACGGTCTGTCCTTAAGTATATAGCCGCTAAACATAGTTGAAGCACATTCGTTGCTTGGGCTCTTGTGATGGTGAAGTGGTGCTCACCTTAACTACAGACACCCCGGCTCGTAACTATAAGTCTTTCCGACAGCTTTTTGAAAAAATTGTACAACTTATTTTTTGTAAATATGTGAATTTCTTCATATGTGACGCGCAACATATAAAGGGACCAAAGGGTAAAAACCAGATTTGTTCAGGAGAGACATTTTAAAGATTTAAATACGTGTATCTTTGGTGTACCATCACTTTCAAAAACGCGCAAATCGCTGGGAGGGAACGCTTTTGGGGCATGGGATCGGTCTCATTCGATGCTCAGATGTTGTCCACATCAAAAAAAGAAAAAAAAATGAAAATTGATTTGTTTACCCTTTCTCTATGCGCTGTCACATATGCTCATAACGAAAATATTTTCAATAAATGGCTTACAACTTTTTTTTGCAAATATGTCAAGTGCTACATCGCCTGATACAAATTTATTTGTGATAATTATTTGTGGCTTACAATTTTTTCGTAAATAAATATGTAAATTTGTTCATCACTCCAAAACAAAAATATTTTCAATACATGGCATACAAGTAGTTGTAAATATACGTGAATTTCTTAACCGCTTAAAATCGGAAATATTATCGATAAACAATGTACGAATATTTCAGTTAATATGTGAATTTTTTATCACCAGATACCTTATTCATTTTTCTAATTGAATATTTGAGTTTTTTAAATAACCAAAAAAATGTATTTCTGTGCAGTTGATATTGTCTTAAAGTCAAAAAGTAAGTCTCTGTAAATTGGTTTAAAACTACTACGAAAAAATTTTTCATATTCTTTATTAAAATTTGACAAAAAATCCTCAATGTTTTAAAAAGGACTAATAAACAAATGGGTACTGAATAAAAAGGGCATTCCCTTACAAACCCAAACAATTTCTTATTCAGATTGACTAAAAACTAAGGTGTTCAATCAAACCTTAGTTTAGAAAATAATTCGATATTTTTCTAAACTTCGATTTTGGGTTTGAACCCAAGATGCATACTCGTACAAGCATAACTACATCGAATCCTTGAATAACTTTTTTGAATATCACTATATGTGACAGCGCATAGAGAAAGGGACCTAAGGGTAAAAAAATCAATTTTCATTTTTTTTCTCTTTCTGATGTGGACAACATCTGAGCATCGAATGAGACCGATACCATGCCCCAAAAGCGTTCCCTCCCAGAGATATGCGCGTTTTATGAAAGTGAAGTCGACGATTCTAAGCGCAAATAGAAAGGGACCTAATCTTTAAAATGGCTCTCTTGAACAAAACTTGTTTTTAGCCTTAGGTCCCTTTCTATTTTGCGCGTCACATATGTGACAGCGCATAGAGAAAGGGACCTTAGGGTAAAAAAATCAATTTTCATTTTTTTTCTCTTTCTGACCGATCCCATGCCCCAAAAGTGTTCCCTCCCAGAGATATGCGCGTTTTATGAAAGTGAAGTCGACGATTCTAAGCGCAAATAGAAAGGGACCTAATCTTTAAAATGGCTCTCTTGAACAAAACTGGTTTTTAACCTTAGAGTAGTATTTTCCAACGACATTCCTACTGACTAATTGTCGACATGTTGCACCTTAAGCGTCATTTTGTAAAACATTAATAGTGCTGGTGATAATAAACAAAAAAAAACTTTCCTAACTTTGCTTGTCTCCGTGCAAATCAGTGGCTCCCTGAGCCAGTTATACAGGATCATGTGCGGTTATCCTCGTCCAGTGACCATCAGCTGTCCGGCAGTACAAGCATTAAGATACTTCGAACAAGATGAGTACATGACACGCCTTACAGATATTCATCGTCCGGCGGCACAGGTTACTTTGGATAGCATTTTTCAAAATAAAACAACATAAAAATACAGCTGATGCCACCAATGATGATCATTTGCTGACCACGCTGCTCAGGCTGCTGTCCGAGGTCTTGTTACCAAACGCCGCATACGATTTTCTTTTAATGGCCTCGTTGAGAAACTCGTTTCGATTGGTATTCGTTGTACTCGCCGCATCGCGCATTTTGCTTTGGCCTCCATTAATTGCGGCAGATGAATTTATTTGGCTCCACTTAGTTTTGCTTTTGTTGCAGTTGCTGTCGACTTTGTCTAATCTCTAAACATGTTTTGCGTTTTGGCTCTCTGATGGACGACCATTACCGCAATAGTAACATTTGGTTGCAAGATTTCCCTAGAAGTTGCAGCACACCGCCAACACAGAAGCTTAATTAAAGATGGCAATTTGAAAATTTAATGTTTGACGCAGGCTCAAGTTCGGGAGTTAGAAAAACTGGCCGCATTAGTTTGTCTGTTTTGACAATAGAAATATCTCAAGGAAGTTTTTATACTAAAATCGCAGAAAAAAGACCAGAAATGTCGACCGGTTAATTATAATTTTGCCACTTTTGAGTAAGGAATGCAAATTTATTGGGCACGTATTTTAAAGATTTTTAAATATTTATTTAAGGCGGATATTGTTTGTGTTCCCAGTACTCTAGTTATTATATTCTTTTATTTTGTTTTCGAATACAAAAATCCCATTGCCTAGTTGGTCTAGGCAGTCTTTAGAACGAATTGAATAACAACTCCTTGGTTCAACTGCACAGAATTGATTGATTTTTATGGTGACTTCCTTTTCATTGTACTTCCCATCTAAAATATCTCCAATGTCGCGGCGTCATTTTGCCTCCGTTACAATTCTTACAATTTGTATAAACTTAGTTCGGCTCAGATAGGGATGCACGCCTGTACCATAACATAGCCAGAATAAAGCGGCCAATGTAAGAATTATCGCGAAATTTGTTCTGAACGATCTGTGAACTCCTGATAACTAAAGAACACTTATAAAATCGGATCACAACATCCAAATATAAGCCAGCATAGGAAGACTTCTTTTGGGTCATAGCTCAAGAAATGTCCCCTATACACGCAGAGAAAAGATATGGTTACTATATGGTCAGGGCAACAATAGTATTTTCTCTGCAATAAAAGTATGGTCGTTGCAACCATAGTATTGTTTTTTGAATTTTATTTGGACAATAGTATGATTGCGGCAATATTAATATTGTTGAAATGTAACAATAGTATTGTGGCCAAATTTAAAAATGAAAATATGGTCGTAGCAACAATATAAATATGGTTGATGGGACAAAAGTATTGTTTTCATGGGTTTTAAGTTAACAATAATATGATTACGGCAATTATACCGACAAAATGGTATTTTATTTTAATTTGACAATGTTATTTTTACGAATCTTACGCAAAAATAGTACGTTTTATACGTAAATTAAAATTTTCAAAACATACTTAACAAAAATCTCTATTGTTGAATAACAATTTAACCCAATCTTTACAAAAATTTTTGGGGATCATCGTATAGTTGTGTGTAAGTGATACTATGGTTGTGAGGATTATACTATAGTTGTACATTAAACATACTATGGTTATGAGGATCATAATATGGTTGTGGGAATCATAGTATGGTTGAGTGTGAATAATAATATTGTTGTGGGAATCATAGTATGGTTGTGTGTGAATAATTTTATTGTTGTGAGAACCATAATATTGTTATGGGGATCATAGTATGGTTGTGTGTGAACCATACTATTGTTGTGCTACAACCATATAATCAGCAATAGTATGATGCTCTTCGAATATTGTTACCACAACCATACTTTTTTTCTGCGTGTATGTGCAGATAATTGTGTGGGTAAAATAAGGCAATTTAGAAAGAGGAAATACTGCGGAAAGAAAGAGGAAACACTACGAAAATTTTAATTTGAGTCTGTTCGTACATGGCTGAAAACCTCTTACAGTCCACAGTCCAATAAAAATATATAATGTATCGCGAAATTAGTAGGCCAGTCAATACACAATGGTTGAAATATCCGGGAAAGCGATTGCTTCGAGCAAACCCTTGTGTTTCGGGAATGGGTCAGTTGTTTCAGAAAAGCGCATCCCAATGAAGTACCTGGAAAATAAATAGTGATTCGTTGGCCATATTCGGCCAAATCTCAAGGGAAACAACAAAGTTGGCTGCCATGTGACAAGCCTCAGGGCAATTTTCAGCAACCGGTCTAGAAAAAAAGATTTTTTTCACGAACTTTAATGATGTCGGCATTTGTACTGATGTAGAAAGCCCTAAAACAATTGCTGCTTTTAACTATTTCCTCCCTCCATCGAAGGGAGGATGGTATATTAAATTTGTCATTCTGTTTGCAACACCACAAAATATTAATTGGAGACCCTATCGTCGTGTGTCAGTTCAAAGCACGATAGCGGTCAAACGAATACACTTAGGATCGTTAAATTTTGCATGCTGATGGCTTATAAAAGTGGTGTAGCGTGTCCCACTATCAACTCCGCCCCAAATTTAATTTTTAAAAGTTCTTTATATAGTGCAGCGAAAAATGGCAAACGGACATGGAATTGGGCCATCTTTTATTTCAGCAGGATAGCGCGCCATGCCTTACAGCCCACGCGCTAAGTTCGTGTTACCAACCGTCGCGGTAATGCTAATTAGGCACCTTGAAGCTGCGATTTGAAGCCCCTGTTTTCTTTGATAAATTTATATCTTGGTTATTTGGATGCACAGGATGTACTTTTGCGTAGAGAGACTAGGCGGCAACATAATTTCCATTGTATTCCATATGGGAATGCCTGGTGTTTCGAAGGCACCTTTAATGGCCCAATAAAGTCATTTTTTTAATTTAAAAAGAAACATCTTAAATTTGGAACTTCCTGTACATAAAATTAGAGTGGGAAGATTTGTAAGGACAACAATTTTTCGGTATTGTGCCATCGATAACTTTTGGCATGAGAAAAAAAGTTCTACTACGACATAACAAAAAAATCATTTTCAAGGAGCCCAAATTTCATTTTTTTTTTACTTTTGTTAAGGTTTTTCAGTAGGTAATAAAAAAGCATTTTTTTGAAGTAGGAATACAAGCAGAGACAAAATATGGTTAATATATGGTCACGGCAACAATAATATGTTCTCCGCAATAAAAATATGTTCGTCGCAACCATAGTATTGTTTATTGAATTTAATTTTGACAAAAGTATGATTGCGGCAATATTAATATTGTTGAAATGTTACATTAGTATTGCTGCCAAACTAAAATATGGTTGTAGTAACAATATAAATATGGTATGCTTTTACGAACAATGTTATTGTTAAGGATCTTAAAATTTTTCGAACAAACTTCATTGGCTTCGTTTAACTAAAACATTTTAATAAAAACGCTAACGGTTTTTTAATTTGTTTTTCCTACTGTTAAATAAATCACTTCTATTATTTTGAATTTAATGTATTTTTTTAAAAATTTTCATATTTCAAATCTATTGTTAACAACTTAACCCAATTCTAATATATAATTTTGGGGATCATAGTATAATTGTGTGTGATCATACTATGGTTGTGGTGACCATAACATGGATGCGTGTGAATCATACTATGGTTATGAGAATCATGGTTGTATGTGGAGCACACTATGGTTGCGAGGATCATACTATGGTTGATTGTGAATCATACTATGGTTGTGGGGATCATAGTATGGTTATGTGTGAATCATACTATTGTTGTGAGGATCATAGTATGGTTGTGAGAATCATAGTATGGTTGTATTTAAATCTAACTATTGTTGTGAGAATCATGTTATTGTTGTGCCATAACCACATACCCAACAATGGTATGATGCTCTTCGAAAATTGTTATCCCAACCATACTTTTTTTCTACGTTTAGGGTCTTCCATCTAGAGGTATTTTTTCAGAACAAAAAAAAATTCAAATCAAGTGTGGAATCTTTATTGGTTATTTGAAAGGACATTTTATGGCATTTATTTTTTGAATATAATTTCCTTCAATTGTTGGCCGCAACTACGCCTCCGGGTTTCTATTCTGAGGGGGTTTGGATGACTCGTTCAAGCATTACGAACGGTATGCCTTTAATAACACGCGTAATGTTGGCTTCCAAAGCCTGAATCGTAGCTGGTTTGTCAGCATAGACTTTGGACTTTACGTTTCCCAAATAAAAATGTCTAAAGGTCAAAAGGAAGGATATCACTCGATCTAGGCGGCCAACTCACCTGCCCAAAACGTGAAATTAGCTGCTTTTCGAAATGACCTCTCAAAAGATCCATTGTTTGAGCAGCAAGTGGTACCGTCCTGTTGAAACCAAGTGTCGTCAAGATTACGGGCTTCAATTTAAGGTAGCATAAAGATCGATATAATGGCGCGATAGCGAGCACTATTCACGGTTACGTTCCGGCCATCATCATTTTTGAAAAAATATGGACCGATGATTCACCCAGTTTACAAACCGTGGTTTTCTCTGTGTATAATGGCACCTCTTGGACCTCTTTTTGTAGCTCTTCAGCCAAAAGCGGCAATTTTGTTTAGTGACTTTGCCGTTGAGCCAGAAATGGGCCTCATCACTGAACAAAATTTTGGTCGGAATCAGCGTATCTTCCCGTTTCTCACCGAACGCTTATTTCCATAATACGAGTACAGTTGCCAACATTTGAAGGTAATTATTTTCAAAAATAAATGCCATAAAATGTCCTTTGAAATTACCAATAAAGATTCCACACTTGATTTGAATTTTTATATTTTTTTATGTTCAGAAAAAATACCTCTAGATGGATCACCATATATAACCTTTCCAAGGTGACATACAAATATACATTTACACATACAATACAATATACATATGAGCGCGTGAGAATAGAAATACGATTCTCTCAGTCGTATTTCTATTCTTTAGACGTCTCGAAAATGATTTTTTTATATGTCGTAATGGAACATTTTTTTTCATGCCAAGAGCTGTCGAAAAATCGATGGCACAATATCGATTGCTAAATCAATCCACCCTAATGTCTATGATAGTCTTTTTATTCGAAGCATTTTACTTACGTGCGATTTGTAACGTTTGTACATTTGACAAAATATTTGCTGGTTTAACTAAAAAGTTTTATAGACTGCGCCCAAAAAATGTTTTTAAAACTTTGAGCTTAAACATTGCACCTTGTCGATATCTCCGGGTAAATTAGAAACAGTAGAGTTAGCTATGGACAAAACTGTACCTGTATGACGGGCCATTAGTTCTAAAGAGCACATAGCTGTTCTGGGAGTATCAGAATTACTTGGCCTATTTCGCATACCTGTTATATCCTGTTATTGCAAAGGCTTATCGAACTTTAGATTTCAATACAACTAAACTGAGATCCAGTATTTCCATTCTAAAATCGAGATACATTCTAAGTCAACAAATAATCACTTAGTTATTACATTAATTTCCTTTAAAAAAATAAAAGACCTACAGCTTTGACGCTCAACTCCCCCTTAAGACTAGCGCAACCCTGATTTCCTTCTTCCGTAGCATTCAAAACTTTTCTCTCTGACAAATTTCAAATTTTATATTTCCTTTGGTTGATTAGTTTTGTCATTTCAGATTTGTTGAGACAACCTAAACACTTGCGAATGGACGCATCTACCGAAAACAGGAGTTGCGACCGAACAAATTGGATCGCTTCAGCAGAATGAAAACGCTGCGGTAGGTAAAGGTGGTTGATGGTCGTTGGTGACAGAATTCATATGTTCGATATTTATTTAAATTTCTCGCCAAGAAAAGACGACGACGACAAGAAGTATACCCGCCTCTACGCCTCCATCGTTCCACTAAAAAGAAGCTGACGGACCCGCTGACACAATGTGTACGCCGTCAAAATGTCTCATTATTCATCAAATTCAAAAACACACACTCGGAACGAGTTTGGAGAAACTTGGCAAAGACTTGTTTTCAGTTCTTATGCCAGTCAGTCAGACAGGTTGGCTAGCTGACAGTAAGTCAGTCAAACTGCGAACGAATGGGATTGGGATGCCATTGTGGCGAATGCCAACATTTAACTAAAAAAAAAGACAAAACTCAGGAACCGCACACAAAAAGACTGAAAACAGCAGCCAAAAAAGAAAAACTGAAAATTCATATCGAATGTGGAAATTGTAAAACAAACCCCTTCTTTCGTCGACTTGTCACAATTGCGAGCAGGAAGAAAGCATTGAGCGGTATAAGAAGACATTTTAGACACGCTACAAACACTTTGAGGTGTTTGTTCTACTAAGCAACTTGCACGATTTGGATGTTTGTAAGACCTTGAAGGAACAGAGATAGACCACATTTGTACTCTACCGATCAATTTAGAATGATTCCTTAGAGCGATGTCCATCCGTACGTCTCTCTATATATCGCCGATATCAAAGTGCAGGTAGTAAATATGGACCGATTTCAAACAAACTTGACAGTATGGGCCAAGAACTTAACCTATTAAAATTGGTCCATAACGCTCCATGCTGTACTATAATTAAAAGGTATTTCCGACATTAAAACCTGAAGCCTGAGGGACCATATTGTGGCGAGGCAAAGGAAGAAGGAGTCAAACACTTCGTATCAGACCCTGTATCTGCAAAGGTTTAAGTGTTTAGCCTTATACTCCTTCTCTTTGATATTTGAAGCACACACATTTTAAATCTCACAGGACTTCTGAGCAGTAGGGGTTTGTTTGACAGTGTGCACGGTTATCATGACAGCAAACCAAGGTTCAACTCCGTGTAAGAACATCTTACAATTATTAGCCCGGGGTTTTCCACTTCGTAAATGCCGTTGACTTAACGAGTAAGAGATTTTTCACCTTGCCTTATAAAAACATGTCTATAAAATTCATTAGCCGTTTGGAGCCGGCACACGGAGGAGCCCATGGGGCAAACAAATCAACATTTTATATGCGCTTACGATATTCTAAATAAATCCATCTTACAGGAAATGTTTCAACGATTTAAAATATGCTACTCCCGATTACGAGGGCTGCTATAAATATATATCTGGCCTAATAATGAAAATGCGAATATTTATCATCAAAAAATGGTTTAATTATTTTTCAAAGTATTCTCCAGCATGATTTATACACTTTTGCATGCGCTCAAACCAATTGTCGAAGCACTTTTTTCACTCCGATTGAGACAACTCCAAAACATGGTTTTTGAACGCTTCAACAGCATCTTCCGGCGAGGAAATTCGTTGACCACGCATTTTCTTCTTGAACCAATCTCAGCTCCAATCAAGCTCAAACCAATTGTCGAGGCACTTTTTCCACTCCGATTGAGGCACCTCCAGAACATGGTTTTTGAACGCTTCAACAGCATCTTCTGGCGACGACAATCGTTGACCACGCATTTTCTTCTTGATATGCGGAAATAAAACGAAGTCATTAGGTGCCAAGTCTGGGCTGTACGGCTGATGACCCATCAATTCGACGCTTTGGCCGGTCAAAAAGGCGCTGGTTAGAGCCGATGTGTGAGAGCTCGCATTGTCATGGTACACAATGATCCGTCTTTTCTTGTTAGTTTTTCGAATTTCTCCAAAGACTTCAGGCAAACAAATTGTGATGTACCAGTCAGAATTGACCGTCCTACGTTGCTCATGCGGAACAGTCGCCACATGACCAGTTTTGCCGAAGGAACAGGCGACCATTTGCTGCGAAGTGCTTCTTCCACGAACAACTTTCGTTGGATTTGGCTCGTCTTCGAAGACCCACACGGTCGATTGCTGTTTTGTTTCGGGCTCATACGTATAGATCCATAATTCGTCACCTGTGACGATCTTATAAACGTCTTTTGAAGCACCGCGATCGAATTTTTTTAAATTTCTTTGCACCAATCGACACGAGCCTTTTTTTGAGCGATTGTCCAATTGTTCGGGATCCAACGAGAACAAACCTTTTTTAAGGCCAGTTGTTCATGCAATATCGAATGTATGCTGGTGGAAGAAATGCCCAAGATTGCCTCTATCTCACGGTATGTCACATGACGATCTTGCATTATAAGTTCACGCACGGCATCAATGTTCTCTGGCACAACGGCCGTTTTTGGACGACCTTCACGACCTTTGTCTTTTGGCGAGCGTCGGCCACGAGTGAATTCATTGAACCAGCTTTTCACAGTGTTAGAGGATGGTGCTTCATCGCCATACAAAGATTTAAGTTCATCGATGCACTCTTGTCGGATAATCCACGTCGAAAGTTGTGAAAAATGATCGCACGAAAATGTTCACGAGTTAATTCCATTTTTGTGCCAAATTGATTTTTTTCAAGTCACTGTAAACAACACAAATGATGGTCGTACGTCAAAACGTTCTGAGTACGTTTATACTAAAAAATGTCAAGCTTTCCAATGGAAATGTCAGGTGGCGCCAGGCAACACTTAGTGTTGCAGAGGCCAGAAATATATATAGCAACCCTCGTATATCAGATTTCAGTTTAGAATATATAACCGTTTAAATTTGACCGGTTTTCGAATTTGAAAAAAACCCACCCTTTTTAGGTAATTTGGTCCGACTTCAAGTGTAAGAACACGAAAACTAGTTAAAGAATAACTTTTTTTGTTTCTATTGATTTATGTATTTATTAAATGTGTAATACGAGTAATAAAAAAGATGAATTGTTTGCTGTGTGTTTTTTTAGAACTATCCATTGTTCGCTATTCTTCAAATTTTAAGGAAAATAAAATCTATATTTGCCATACATTATACAAAATATGATCTTTGATTATTGCTTTAAAAGGTTTCATTGATTATTGCTTCAAAGGTTTCTGTCGTTAGGCGCCTCTTTTGCTTCTAGAGGTAAAAAGGAATGGTTCCAGAAATTGCATGGCGTGCATCACTTGCCTATTCAGACATACGCGAACATACGAGTTTGTCCGTGGAAATCCATTGGTAAAATTTTTTAAGGTGTATGATTTACATTTTTCATTCTGTAATGTTGACTGTTAGTCAAAGGTTTGATCTAATAGTTTGAAAAATTCATTTTAAGTTGATTGATTACCTGAAAGCCTCTGCCTAAGACTACTTCCAATATTCTGTTACAGACATAGGATGCCCAAAAAAGTAATCATTGAAATAAGCAGGTACGCACCTCCCCTAAAAATTACTTTGGCGTGCAAATAGTCAAGCCTCAAGTCACAGATTAATATTGACTTATGGTCCCTACAGGACACGAGTATAATATCAAAATTACATAATCTTAAGCCATCCCACACGGGTAACGGGTACATTTTAGGCATGTTAGGATAACCCTTTACAGGTAATATATGAGGCTGCGAGTATTGCAAAATAAGCATAAGCCCTGGATTAGTCTACGACTGAAAGTTGAGGCAACAAGTTCTGAAAACATGGCATTGAACAATTTAAAATTATTTGACCTCTTTAGAAAGTCAACCTCACAAGCTGCGGAAGCTGCTTTAGAAGAACTCGGTAGCTTGTAGGGAAATATTGAGAATAGCGAAAGTATAAATAAGTACAAATATTAAGGCAAAATAAATAAAATCCAATTAAACTTTTGGAAAATTCAACACCAAATAAGAGGTCTGGCTTAATGACGAGACCATCCTGGATACAATGGCAGAAGATAAAGCCACCATAACACTCAGAGAATCAAAAGGAAAAAAAGTTTAGCGAAGTTTTCAATTTTTACAAAAGAGAGGAAACTGGCCTACGCCACCAACGAATTTACCATGAGGCATTTATCGGAAGCACTGTCTGTTAGATATACAAAGGATAATGGATAAGTTACGTCGCATTTTACAAAATCTGTTGCTGATGCACGCCCACTGCGACTCAAAATGATTAAGGCAAGCATTTCACGCGACCGAACGCTCACATTGAAAAGTACGGTTCCGAAGAAGCCTTGGCCTTGTTTATGGACTAACAACTTTAAAAAGAGAAATATGAGACACGGGTCTGACATTTTACAAGATACAGAGGCTTGTAAACTCTGTGAAAGCCAATCTGCAGAATCGTATGGGACATGCAGCAAAACGGCTATTGACGTTTTCCTACGAGGGCGACCGCAAAACTAACTGGCCTGGCACATTTTTTTAATTTTTGAAAAATGGAAAATAAAGAGTTTCGTGCGGTAATTAAACACTTTTATATGAAAGGTTATACGCCACAATTAATCAAAGATGAAATGGATTCTGTTCATGGTGATAATGCACCATCATACTCCACCGCGAAATACTGGGTTCAACAATTTAAAATGGGTCGTTCAAGTACGGAAGATGAACAACGCTCTGGAAGACCGAAAACTGCTACTACTATTGAAAAAATTAAAAAAATATTTAATGAAGTGACTAAAGATAGACGAATAAAGCTCAGAGAACTTGCTGATATTGTTAAAATACACGAAAAACAAGTTTGGAGTATTTTACATGATGAACTCCACATGAAAAAGCTATCCGCAAGATGGGTGCCGCGTTTTTTGACTTTGCCCCAAAAAATCGTCCGTTGGACCAATTCCGAGGAGCTTTTAGCGATTTATCAGCGTAATCCAATAGCGTTTTTGCGCCGATTCAAAGCGGTTGATGAAACATGGATCCATCACTACATCCCACAATGCAAAGAACAGTCAAAACAATGGATAGAAGCTTGTAAAAGTGGTCCCAAGAAGGCGAAAACTGTTAAGTCAGCAGGAAAAGTAATGGCCACAGTATTTTGAGATGCAAGGGGTATAATATTTATTGATTATCTTGAGAAAGGAAAAACTATAAATAGTGAATATTATTGTGCATTATTGGATCGGTTGAGTGAAGAAATCAAGATAAAACGACCGCATTTAGAAAAAAAAAGTTCATTTTCATCAAGATAATGCTCCTTCACACACTGCATTTTTAACTCAACAAAATTGCTCCGCATCCACCATATAGTCCAGATTTAGCTCCTTCTGATTATTTCTTGTTTCCAAATTTAAAAAAAATTCTCGGTGGCAAAAAATTTTCGTCCAATAGCGAGGTTTTTGCTGAAACTGAGGCATATTTTGAAGGTCTTGAAAAATCTTATTTTTCGGATGGAATTAAAAAACTTGAAAAACGTTTGATGAAGTGTATTGAGTTGGAAGGAGATTATGTTGAAAAATAAATAATAATAATTCCAAAAAAAACGGTTCTTTTATGTTAGGCCAGTTACTTTTGCGGTCGCCCTCGTAAACATGAGGTGCACATTCTTCCTAGGAAACTGACATTGATCAGTAAATGGGACTGCAATGAATCATCCAGAAAAAGCATTTATAAGCAAAGGATATTTTCCGATGACGCTACAATATCGGAAAGGAATATGTTTAAGGCATCTGTTGTTCCTTTGCGACTTAACTCTGATATTTCTTACACTAGACAAATCCAAGGCCAAATGAGGAGAATTGCGAATATGGAATATCACCATTAGAGTTCTTACTAAAGTGGGCGTATATCCTACTACAAGAGGAGGAAAACTGCGACAAGAATACATCAATTAAGAATAAGGAAAATATCAGAAGGAAGTAAATACAAAATGTTTTTTTTAAACAAGTGTGACTTTAAACAGACTATCCCAAGTACGAATACGGAAACTCAAAGGATGGAAACACTTCTTGGAGATTTTTTTGAAAACGATGAAGCAATAACTGGAATCACTGAAATTGACAATCGTATCGTGAAAAGATTGGAAACGATTTTAAATGTTTTAAACCACAAAGAAAACGTCGATTTTTCAAAATATGGAGAATAAACATAGAAAACTGCATTACTTGTAGCGGGGAAAAGTATCCAGAAAAGATGTTGGCCCCGACGGCCATTCAAATTCGATTATCGTATTCGGTTCAAAGTATTCGGTTCGGAATAAACTCACATAGCGCCACTGCGCAGCGCTATATAGTAGGTACCGCACAGTTAGTATACGAATATTATCGCACAAAGCTTACAGATTTTGAAAGAAGTTCTTCCCAGTTCCTTAATGGGATATTAGTGTGATCAGAAAGTGTGTAACTTCAATTGCAGCAACCTGGACTCATCGCCCCGCTACCTAAACTGAAAGATCTGTATAGGATAACAGGCCACTGTGCGATAGGATCGATGGCTGTTCGTATTGGCAAAAATATGTCTCAGAATGACAACTAAGACAAACCAATAGAAAGTTAAAACCTGCTGTGGATCTAAGCAAGTCTACACAACGATAAGTCACATATCTTAAGAGCAGGTTCTATAAGGATGCTAGTGTGTTGCCTACTTTTTTAACAAGATTTATCAACCGTACCAAATGGTTCTTCTTCACGAATCCTTACTCATCCTTCTCTGTCTTGCAAGGGCATCACTTCGACCAATAAGACGGCGCTGCATGCCTTATAAGCAATGCAACGCTTAAAGTTAAGAAAAAGAGAAATTTGGCGATCTGCAGAATCGTATGGGTCATGCAGCAAAACGGCTATTGACGTTTTCCTACGAGGGCGACCGCAAAACTAACTTGTCTGAAAAAGGAAATAAAGAGTTTCGTGCGGTAATTAAACTCTTTTATATGAAAGGTTATACGCCACAATTAATCAAAAATGAATTGGATTCTGTTTATTGCATGCCTTATAAGCAATGCAACGCTTAAAGTTAAGAAAAAGAGAAATTTGGCGACTGAGACATCTTACGGCGAGCTCTAAAATTGATACCTCTCACTTAATTTCTCCGGGGCTACTTCCACTTTGGACGAGCTCGAGACCAACATTCTAGATGCTATTGCCAGAATAACTGCGCATGTACTGGACCGAGTCATCACAAAAAATACACCAGCCGCTTAAAGCATTGATCAGATACCCCTCAAGAAAATCGGCCGCAATTGCCAATACATCGGACAACGGTCTCAATGTGTGAACATCAATTACGCTTTCAGAGTCCTTACTTTGGCGTACCCAACAATCATTATAGCGTGTTCACAACCGTCATAGACCGGCAGTTACCGTATGCAGACAATGTGTATGACTTATGCCACCATTTCCAGATGCCTTTGTTTTTTTCGTCTCGTTTTGGGATAGACACTGTGAACCGAACTCATTGGGTGGTACGGTACGCAGCAGTAAGTGCTCGAAAGGCGTAAATGAATCCCGAACACGGCGTCTTCCAAAGAAAACACAAACATTTTTGTAAAAACAACACTGGCGGCACTAACAACGACGGCAGCAGCAGCCACAACAACAACAAAAATGAAATGGAAAACAATAATACGACAAGTGTACGACAAGGCAGACAAAAGGGAAAGAGCAGAGTGAAAAGTTCTAAGACGCAGTGAAATATACGACGACAGTCATCGTCATGACACATGACGAAATCGCATTTATTCCTCGACAGGACTCCTGATTGCAACATCCGTGTGCGGATGGATAACTAGAGACGCCGCCGTATGTGGAAAACCGCAAATTAGAACTAAAGCAAAGCAAAGCACCACCACCACTCGCCCTCTTTCACTCTCTCTCTCTCTCGACCGTTTTATTTGTGGTGTCTGTAGGTCCAACTAATTCCATCATGCCTCTTACATGTGTCCAATATTCCGTCATATGTGGCATCGTGGCCTCCTCGCTACCTACCGCATTTCGAGATGATCCAGATCTGTTTTGTTGCTGTGCTTTTGCCTTATAAATATTCCCCCCCCCCCAATATACGGACGCACGTCAGTCAAGTCATGTGACGTTACGGCAAAACCTCAACAAGATTTTTCAGAACAAAAGTATTGGGTTACATAAAGCCAACACCGTACGGAACGAAATAAAAGTATTGAATTTATTTGTTTTGTTTTCATAATTTTTTTGTAATAACAAGAAATCCTTCTTTTTCAAAATCTATTCACAAAATTTTCATTTTCGGAAATGTGGAAACCGGCAGAGAAGCAACAGAACCACAATCTGACAAATGCTGAAAAAAAAAATTGCCAATGGCTACAAGAAATACGTGGCTGATTATTCAAAAACTGTGTGAAAAATAAATGCAACGCGCAAAACTTATTAAAGATGAGCTACTCCTTACTTAAGTCCCACAACATCCCATTCAAGAACAAGGGAAAACTTCACTTCTCTCAAAGCAGTGAACTGTGCACGATTCACGGCTAATACATTTGATAGAGAAGTTTTTACTTGTCTTGAAGATAAATCTCTTACTCGTAAAGTCGCCGGCATTTACGAGGTGGAAACCCACCGCTGAAAATTTGTTTAGATGTTCTTACCTGGGGTTGAACCTAGGTTAATTGCCATGATACTCGTGCACACTACCATTACACCACAGCGGTCGACAAAAAAACACTCAGACAGGAAACTAAAAAACAGCAAACCTGGCGGCGCAAATACTCGTTAATGGTCCGATTTCTAAAAATCAAAGACTGACAATGTGTCCAGGACGCTTGTATTTTATACTGCTAGGAAAATGTTGAAAATACTGAACGTTTAAGAAAATAACACATACATCCACAGAAAAAGAGACAATCCTTAAATTTCATCCAAAAATATTGCATGTGAATTTTATCACAACTTAATTAAAAATTTCGTAAATAAGCTAAACTTTTTATCAGATATTGCAATGATATTTACGAGAGTTGCTTTATATATTTCTGGCCTAGGCAACACTAAGTATTGCTAGGCGCCATCTGACATTTCCAATGGAAAGTTTGACATTTTTGAGCTTAAACGTACTCAGAACGTTTTGACGCACGACCATCATTTCTGTTGTTTACAGTGATTTGAAAAAATCAATTAGGCAAAAAAAATGGAATTAACTCGTGAACATTTTCGTGCTATCATTTTTCACAACTTTCGACGTGGATTATCACGACAAGAGTGCATCGATGAACTTAAATCTTTGTACGGCGATGAAGCACCATCCTCTAGCACTGTGAAAAACTGGTTCAATGAATTCAATCGTGGCCGACGCTCGCTCAAAGACGAAAGTCTTGAAGGTCGTCGAAAAACGGTCGTTGTGCCAGAGAACATTGATGCCGTGCGTGAACTTATAATGCAAGACCGTCGTGTGACATACCGTGAGAAAGAGGCATCCTTGGGCATTTCTTCCACCAGCATACATCCGATATTGCATGAACACCTGGCCGTAAAAAAGGTTTGTTCTCGTTGGATCCCGCACAATTTGACAATCGCTCAAAAAAGGCTCGTGTCGATTGGTGCAAAGAAATTTTGAAAAAATACGATCGCGGTGCTTTTAAAGACGTTTATAAGATCGTCGCAGGTGACGAATCATGGATCTATGCGTATGAGCTCGAAACAAAGCAGCAATCGAGCGTGTGGGTCTTCGAAGACGAGCCAAATCCAACGAAAGTTGTTCGAAGCAAATGGTCACCTGTTGCTTCGGCAAAAACTGGTCATGTGGCGACTGTTCCGCTTGAACAACGTAGGACGGTCAATTCTGAGTGGTACACCACAATTTGTTTGCCTGAAGTCTTCGGAGAAATTCGAAAAACGAACAAGAGAAGACGAATCATTGTGCACCATGACAATGCGAGCTCTCACACATCGGCTCAAACCAGCGCCTTTTTGACCGGCCAAAACGTCGAATTGATGGATCGCCCGCCGTACAGCCCTGACTTGGCACCCAAGGACTCCATTTTATACCCGCACATCAAGAAAAAAAATGCCTGGCCAACGATTTTCGTCGCCAGAAGATGCTGTTTAAGCGTGCAAAAACAATGTTTTGGAGGTGTCTCAATCGGAGTGGAAAAAGTGCTTCGACAATTGGTTTGAGAGCATGCAAAAGTGTATAAATCATGCTGGAGAATACTTTGAAAAACAAAAAAACATTTTTGATGATAAATATTTGCATTTTTATTTTAAGGCCAGAAATATATATAGCAGCCCTCCTAATGTTAGGAAACAAGAACAAAATTCATGCACTGTATCGTGTGTGTGTTTGGATGTATGTGTTTTAGTATGTATGAGTGCATAGGATTTTAAGTGTGTTCGGCTGAAAACTCTACTGCCGCAATTCTCGTTAAATGCGAAACTACCTGCCCTTAAGTTTATAGCATCAGTTACAGCTCATTCGTTAATTTGGGTCTTATGATGGAAAGCTGGCGCTCACAAAAGTTGGCGGCCAAAAGTTCTTCCGACCGCTTTTTGAAATTATTTTACAACTTTTTTGTAAATACCCATTAAACCGAATTTACCGACAATGTCTGATATCAGACAATTCTAAACAATATCTGAGCTCTATCGAGAATTCTTACCGAAATCGTTGCGAATTTTATTCGGTTTATCTGAGGATTTTTTTTCTGGGAAGCAGTTCAGAATTCGAACCATCCCCTGTTTTTCGAAATCGTAGCATTTTGCCGATTGTCGTACAGCATTCTGACCGAATTCTGAAAGTTTGGTTTGCTGGGTATGTACAATTTTTCATTGCCTCATAACGAAACTATTTTCATTAAACGGCTCGCAAATTTTTTTGTAAATATGTGAATTTGTTTATCACCTCATGACTAAGAAATGACTAAATTATTTCCGATAAACGGCATACAATTATTTTGATAAATATGTGAATTTGTTTTTCACTGGAATTCGAAATTAGTTTCATTAAACAACGTACGAATATTTTAGTTAAATGAACAGATTTTATCACAGGGATCCTACTTAATTTTTTGTTTGAATACTTAAATTTTTTAATTGAACGAAAAAATGTGTTTTCTGTGGTGTTACACACCGCACAAACCAAACACTGATTTTGTTAAAAATATATTTTGGCAGAAATACCGCGCACGTTCTAGGCGAGTTTTTGCAAAAAGCTCAGGAGACTGGCATGCTAGTGGACAACACTCATGCCCCCCGTTGTCGTACAGTGCTTAAAGGCGACATTGTGGCCGCCAGAGCCGAGAGTGGGTAACTCAGTCCTGGACTTTCGAGACTCATTATTTTACCCGCCAGCCTAATGCGAAAAGACCTGACATTATTCGGCTACAATGGCAATAGAAAGAACACGACTATCCTTTTCGTTTTCGGTTCTGGGTTTGAGCCTTAGAGCTTAAAAGTGGCAACAATTTTTTATTTCGGTGGCTATCTAGGGATCGGGAAACCCTATCGTGTTTGTAGAAATCCAACGTATACTCAGAGAGTGCGGATTTTGGAGCGGTGGCATCATTGGTTAATTTTTTGATGATGGTGCTGCTGGAAATTTCTTTTAGGGAAGCGGTGAGTCATGATTTTTCATTTTCTGTTGCCGGAGATTGAGGTCTAGACTGGGACGATCTTTAGTTGCAGCAGGACGGCGCTACATGCCACACAGCCGACGCCTTTATAGATCCGTTGCGCCCCATATTCGATAATCGTGTTACCACCTGTCTCAACGATGTCAGTTGGCCGCCTCGGGGCTGCGATTTGACGCCGTTAGACTTTGTTTTTGTAGGTTAGCCTGAAGGTTAGCCAAACACAAATGGCAAATACCGATTTATTCGTGAGATTGAGCCTAAAACAGAGGCAGCCACACGAATGACATCTTTTCTCCTGGACCTCCCAAACTGTGTGGAAAGGCAAATGCACTTCAACCCTGGCTGTCACTGGTTAAAAGATAGCAAAATTAAAACAATCGTTGAAGTGTCGCCGTTTTGTGGCATCTTCTGAGGATAAACAAAAGTTTCCTTTTTAAGGACTTTTTAAATATTTGTCCATTCTCAAGATTTGACAACAAATCATCTGGTGTTCTGTTGCTGTTGTTGTTATTTTTGTGGCTATTTTTATAAGAAAAATTGAATTTTATAGTTTGGCTTTTGTAAACAAAACAAAAGGATGGCTTTTTCCGTTTTGTGCTAAAAACTGATGGGCAGCACAAAAAAGTTCCCCGAAAAAAAATGAAAGCAAACAAAAAGGGCCAGTTTGTGTTTTGTTCAGTCTTTTGTCATATTCTGTTCCTTTGTGTATGTGTGGGTATGTTTTGTTACAAAATTCATTGATTTTGTTGTTGTCGTTGTTTTATGTAAATTTTTTTCCAATTCGGTTGTAAAAGTTTCAGTTTTTCTTTTTCTTTTTTTTGTTTCTTTATAAGGTAGTGTGTGTTTGTGAGTGGAAGAAGGGACTTCAGTGGAGTGGTGGTTGGAAATGGAATGAAATGACTGACGAATTGTTGGCCAGTGGATGTGTGGGTGGTGGTGGGTTTTGGCGGTGAGCATGAGGATTGGCTTGTACGGCTTGATTCGACCAAAAGTATGACATCTCCAAAAAGTTGAATGGATTGTTTTTTTGTTATTTTTTTTTGTTGCTGTCACCGTTGGTTGGCAACATTTTTAAGGACCTTTGTGGTTGAGAGTTGTTGGTTTTTTTTATTTTTGGAAGCTGCTCTCCTTCACAATTTGAAATTTATTTGCATTTCACAGTTTTGTTTTCTCTGGCTGCTGTTGTCAGTTTTATTTTAAAATTGTGTCCTTAGAATTCGGCATAGCCATGAAAACAAATTGGGCACTTCGATGTGGGCCATATCGATGAAGACGGCAGTGGAGATTTAACAAAGCCATTGGCAGATCATGAAGTCGTCAGCAATAGACTACACCTTACAGGATCATCATTTTAAACAATATTTAAAAATGGTGTAATAAAGAAATCCAAAATCAATACTCAAAATTGTCAATTGCTTCATCCGATGGTTAACTGGATAAAGAACCCGTTGAAGGCATGATCTAGGATATTGACGCTCCGTTCGATACTGGGTAGGATAAGCTTACATCCGATTCGGAGTAGGTCGGAGGCGTTGGTTTAATCTAAGGAGAATCCCCGGGGAACCTCGTGGTATACTCAGACGATATGACGCCGATAAAACAACCGTGCAAATAAGGTAAAGGCTAATAATCAGCAAGGGCAGCCTACTCCATGTAGCTACACAGATAAAAATATTTTTTCGGTTTAATTAAAAAGTTCAACTAAAAAATTAATTAGGAATCTGGTGACAAAAAATTTCACATATTAACTAAAATATTCGCCCGTTGTTTCTCGAAAATATTTCCGATTTCAAGCGATAAACAAATTCATATATTTACAAAAAAAAATCAATAGCGTTTACTGAAAATAATTTCGTTATGAGGTGCTGAATATATTTACATACGAGTACTTAAAAAAAAGTTGTAATTTTTTTTACAAAGCATTGTAAAAGACTTTTAGTTTCAAGCGGGGGTTTCGATGAGCGCCATTTCACCATTGTAAGACAGCAAGCAACAAATGTGCTGTAACTATGTTTAGACTGCGTTAAATAAGTATCATTGTCAGCTTTATCTCAAAATTTGTTGACACTTTGAAGTCTAAATTGTACTTTTTTGGCCTACTTTACCAATCTGATGCATAAAATCGTTATAAGAGTCGCAAGTAAAAACAATTTCTTAAAAATACCTGCTCAGAAATTAAAAAACAGAATAAATATTTTCAAAATTGTTAAATATAAAATTAAAATAAAACAACTTTATACATGAAAAACCAAAAAACCAAATACATGAAATTTAACCATCAGTTGGTCCAGTAAACTAATGTACTTACAACAGAATTCAAAGAGTTATTATAGCCAATAATCTATAACCAAAGCCAATACACATACACATTCAGTTCCAACAATCATCCTAATTAGTAACGTTTACCGATACTTTGTCTCTTCAACCGATATTGGCAGTTCCCACTACTGAAAATTGTCATGTACCCAATCAGCATATGGTTGTAGCGATGGAATACATGAAATGTACGTCCAACCATCAACATTCGGTTAGCAAAATTCGGTTGTGACAACAAATCTGTTCTCTGGGTGCACGCAGAGGAAAAATAGTTGAAAATCGATTGGACTATAATGATTCGGTTGCAAAAGAGGTTATGCGGTTATAACCACCAAATGTTTATAATCGTAATGGATATTCAGTTCGAAATACCACAAGATGATAAATAGGATCATCGTACTGTAGTCACAACTTATAGATCGGGCATGCCAATAAAATGCGAAAAAGGTATTTATACTGGTCGTTGTCACAACCAATAGCTTTGTAAACATTTTTTCATTGTAACCAATTATTGGTGATAATAACTAAAACTTCGTCATAGCAATGGAATTTTTAAAAATAAATTAATTCGATTGTTTCTGACTTTAAGCCAATCGATTAACCAATTTTTTTTCCAGCAAAAATCATCCATCATCTTTCGACTTTTTCCTCGTCATGACCGTCTTTCACTGCCTTCCTCCCGTACTTCAATTGTGTTAGTGAACAATTTTTTGCCTCGGACTAAATTTAAAATATTTTCGTTGAACATGTGCGGCATGTGGATTTTAAACCAAATATTCTTTTCTAGAGGTTCGCATACTTCGTATGTTCCACCGATACTTCAGTTCGAAATACCGAAAATTACAGAGCACTAACTTACATTCGATTGTACTGATGGAATATTCAAGATGCAACCTCAATCCATTGGTTGGCAAAAAATTAGGTTGTAACAACGAAACTGTCACCTGTGTGTAGATTATGGCCTTTAAGCGGTTAAAAATGAGTTGCTATCCGAAAGGGCTTAAATGAAATAGTCCATCGGAATTCTTTTGTTGTCCATTGCGAATTTCTTTTGCTTTTTAAAACTAAGATGAAAATGCTTGTGGCAGCACTAAACAATATAAACAGCTGGCATTAGTATGAATTTGACATAGCTGACATTATCGTTTTGCCAGTATTGCCAGCGTGAAGTTTAGAACACTTCAATCGCCTAGTCATGGACAACTAAACCCATCGAGTACACCAACAGATTCATGTAGCGTTTTATAACCTCCACCGAACGGTGGAGGTAGACCCTATAAAGTTTATATAGAATTGATCATCGTAAAATTCTAAGACGATTTAGCCATGACCGTCCGCCTATCCGTGAGTCCGTCCGTGTACCAGTAGAAAGACGATAGAGTTCAAACGAATTAATCATCAACGGCTTATGGTCATAAGCTGTTTGGGATTGTAAATGGGCGAAATCGGCTGAGAAAGAAAAATATTTCCTTTTAAGTACTAAAGGTGCTTCGGTAAAAAGTACGAGTTTTTGTGAACGGAAAATGGTTAAAATGTTAGTTGTGACGCACGAAATGCCTCAAAAATGTGCATAGTTGCTGGACTTTTGGCTCATATGGCCCAAAAAACGTCCCGCATGGTCCAAAAAGGGCGATTAGTAGTTACTTTGGACATATGGCTACTTCAATTAAAGCAAATTTTGCTACGATTTCCAATATAGAGTCATTTTATAGCGTAATTTTTACGAAGAATTTTGGCTGAGAACGGACGCATGGGCCAAAAAGGCCACAAAACGGACCATATTTTGCCTGGCCGAACTTAACGACGTTTTTGCATGTTTGGGCTGAAATCATGGGCATATGACCGAAATTTTATATCACACACAATTTTTTTGGATCCTTCTATCATAATTAAACATGTTTAACTCGTTTGTTTTATTTCGGTCTGTTGCTTTTACACATTGAACAGGGATTAGCCGGCTCAAGACCTCTTGCATCTATATTTAAATAGAAGAGAAGTTTTTAACAAAATGGCAAAGTGACATTGACTTTCTTGGCTGCACACTGCCTTTATCATGATTTCGGGTCCGTGACAACCCTCTTCAGAAAGCTTTGCTGCAATTGTTGAAAGTAAAACCGGACTTTATAAGCCAGGCTCTCTCCAAACGAATGAGAACTACTGTTGTAAACCTAACTTTTCAAGTTTTCTTCTCACAATTGCCCACGAAATTACAACTCACTCTTGCGACCTCTACAGAGACTCCACATCGAGAGCCATCAATAGATTTCTTTTACAACGTGTGTTCCTTTAACAATTGCAGCAAAGCTTTCTGAAGAGGGTTGTCACGGACCCGAAATCATGATAAAATCAGTGTGCAGCCAAGAAAATCAATGTCACTTTGCCATTTTGTTACAAACTTGTTTTTTATTTAAATATAGAAGCAAGAGGTCTTGAGCCGGTTAATCCTTCTTCAATGTTTAATTAAAAATATTAAAAACTTCTTGTTTTATTTACAATTAACATCGTGCGTATTTGTTGGACCACCCTTGATTTCTGCCATACTGTGAACTAATTTCTGAAATCGGCATTACCAATTTTAAGTACCGCTTACAACTATCGTTAAGCTATTAATGAAATGACCAAGAAGCTTGGTCAATTTAAATACCCGAGCACAGTGAAAGAACGATGGGCGAATAAGCTGGCCGAAGACAAAAAACAAGTTCCACTACATCCAGTACATAGAGGTGCTTCCCTTCTTACTTTCAAGCTACTTATATATCATTAATTAGAAACTTTAAAGCGGACCACGACTCGAAATCTTAATGTGTTATCAACATCTAGAGACGATATCAACGATTATGAAAATCACCTTCTTTTTCGGGGTCGGCTTTTTGGATCATCGCTTTACATAGCTTAGCTATTTATTTAGGATCAATGCAACCTGGTCTCAACCTTATTATGGCTACCTTGTATGCCTTGCATGTCGGTTGTAGGGTATATCTCCAACTTTAATTGGTACTATTGGTTTTCTCTTCAGTTTGTTGATTAGTTTTTCCTTTTGTTGATTACAGTCAACAAAAGGACAAACTCTGCCCACCGAACTGAAGAAGCAAGTGTCGCCCCTCCCACTAGCACCAGCCAGTTGCAGAAAATTGGATGATACCAAACTTTTTGTTTTTTTTCTGTTTAGTTTTGCTAAATTTCTACAACATGGAAGTTTTCGGCTGTGAATGTGAATTCGGGATGGCTGTTGTGGCCAGCGAGGCAACTTTTCGACTGACTCTGCATTTCAGTCTGTATTTGTATTGAGGAGTGTTTGCTTTTCCAACTAACATTGAAACCATTGCCACGAAGTTACGGCAACTTTTGTTTTTTTTTTTTTTGTGGTATGCAGCAGAGAGGTGAAGAAGCTCGGCTGTCATGTTTGGATAAGAGTTCTATGCTGTTCGAAATCGATATGGCCTCCAGAGGAAAGCGCTGGTCCCATAAAAGGCCCATATGGTTTTGGGAAACTTAGGCATGTAAAAACTGGGGTTTCCAATTCGAACGGGCCAATGTTGCTGTGGAGGCCATGTTATTTCGGTGGCATCTGTGCAATCTCTAATGCATATTTGGGGCATAAGGTCCAAAGGATAACCCTTGAGGTAATAACAGACGGCACACCCATTTTTCGAATTTTGAATGATCGAGTTTGTCAATAATCAATGTTCTCGAATTTGGAATGAGGTAAAGCCACAGAAAAGTCTTCGCATTTTTTTGAAAATGACATTCTTGAGGACATCAACATAAGCGGCGAGCAGTTCGGAATAATGATTCTTCCCGGTGACTAATCCATTGAATAAGCTAAAGATATTTATGTCGAAAGCTCATGGTGTCGCTATATACGAATACCTCTTTAATGCGACCATCATTTGTGTTGTTTACAGTGACTGGCAAAAATAAATTTGGCAAAAAATGGAATTAACTCGTGAACATTTTCGTGCGATCATTTTTCACAACTTTCGACGTGGATTATCACGACAAGAGTGCATCGATGAAGTTAAATCTTTGTATGGCGACGAAGCACCATCCTATAGCACTGTGAAAAACTAGTTTAATGAATTCAATCGTGGCCGAAGCACGCTCAAAGATGAAGGTCGTCCAAAAACGGCCGTTGTGCCAGAGAACATTGATGCCGTACGTGAACTGATAATGCAAGATCGTCATGTGACATACCGTGAGATAAAGGCATCCTTGGGCATTTCTTCCACCAGCATACATTCGATATTGCATGAACACCTGGCCGTAAAAAAGGTTTGTTCTCGTTGGATCCCGAACAATTGGACAATCGCTCAAAAAAAGGCTCGTGTCGATTGGTGCAAAAGATTTTTAAAAAATACGATCGCGGTGCTTCAAAAGACGTTAATAAGATCGTCACAGGTGACGAATCATGGATCTATGCGTATGCGGGTCTTCGACGACAAGCCAAATCCAACGAAAGTTGTTCGAGGAAGAAGCACTTCGAAGCAAACGGTCGCCGTTCTGCGGCAAAACTGGTCATGTGGCGAATGTTCCGCTTGAGCAACGTAGGAGGTCAATTCTGAGTGGAACACCACAATTTGTTTGCCTGAAGTCTTCGGAGAATTTCGAAAAACGAACAAGAGAAGACGAATCATTGCGAGCTCTCACACACCGGCTCAAACCACCGCCTTTTTGACCGGTTAAAACGTCGAATTGATGGGTCATCCGCCGTACAGCCCGGACTTGGCACCCAATGGTTTCTTTTTATTCCCGCTTATCAAAAAAGAAATGCGTGGTCAACGGTTTTCGTCGTCAGAAGATGCTGTTGAAGCGTTCAAAAACCATGTTTTGGAGGTGTCTTAATCCGAGTGGAAAAATGGCTTCGACAATTGGTTTGAGAGCATGAAAAAGTGTATAAATCATGCTGGCGAATACTTTGAAAAACAATAAAACCATTTTTGATGATAAATATTTGCATTTTTATTTTCAGGCCAGAAATATATATAGCAGCCCTCGTATAAATCATGCTGGAGAATACTTTAAAAACAATAAAACCATTTTTAATGATAAATATTCGCATTTTGATTATTTGGCCAGAAATATTTTTAGCAGCCCTCGTATATAAACGCTAGGAAATTGTATCAAAAAGTAAAACAAAGACTGACGGCCATAATAATGGTAGGTAGGATCACCTGTTGAGATGGAATTTAAAATCTGAAGCCGGGTATGGCAAGTTTACGGAGTATAAGGAGTTTCGAACTGTTGCACGCCTCAGATGAAGAGGCTGATCATGTACCAATCATAGATGATGATCCCCCCCCCTGCAATCACGCGCCTTAAAACAATGGGGCTGCAGTTACCGATGGTACACAGGCTGATTTTTTAAACACTTTCGGGTTAGGATCAATTATCATCTTTTCCGCCGAATTTGATTAAAAGAAAACATGCGTGAGGAGGTCAAGTTTAGTTTTCAGTGTCATATTCATAGAAAGGGGCACCTCCCGATTGAGGCTAACTAACATCGTCGAATTGCTTACAGGCGAAGAGTGTTTAATGCGAACAACAGCAATTCTATTTCTACAACACCATTGGTCCGGTCCAGTAGGTCTTTAGGCCTGGTAAATTTTACCGGAACTTCACACTGTGTCAAATCCTCATAGTTGATTCAATAAAGTGCTGCAATACATCGTGGAGGAACTAAACAATATGAGATTGTACTCTTTGCTATAGGATTCGTGAAAAAAGAAATAAACGAGGAATTAAAACAGCTGTTGGTTTGACCTACTTAAGCGGAGAAGATGCAGACAGTTGCAATTCCGAGTTAAATTAAGTGTTTTTCCATCTCGGATTTACCAAAAGAAGAAAAATACAGAATTAAGCCAGTCTGCAAATTGAAAGAAGATTCATGCCAGCAAATGGGTGCTACATTGGGCCATGCAAAAAGTTGCAAGATAGTTGTCTCGGCGGTCAAAAAACACAGTCTACAATACTTTTATTCTGTAAAAAGGGCAAGTTTCCTAGATGGATACTTAAAGCAGTGCTAGGAGTATTCGTTTGATCCAAATGCCACTATCTGCTACTGGAGAATTCCACAGTTTATAAGCACAACAATTTGTTGCTGATTTGTTGTACAACCTTCTCCGAGTTGTTTTAAATAAGTATTTATTGTCGATCGTTTTGCTCTCTGGGGTGACTTGTAAGGAGTCGAAGCAACATATGGGTTAACTTAACTTTCTTATGTTCGTCAATGCAAGAAACTGCTGTCAATGCTGCTTTGATTTTTGATAAAATTACCATCAAAAACTTCAGATTCCACAAAACTTATTTGTAAATATAGGGTGATCTATCTAAAGGTATTTTTTCAGAACAAACAAAAAATAAAAATTCAAATCAAGTGTGGAATCTTAATTGGTAATTTGAAAGGACATTTTATGGCATTTATTTTTTGAATATAATTTCCTTCAAATGTTGGCCGCAACTACGCCTCGGAGTGTATGTCCTGAGGGTCCAATTTCGGATGACTCGTTCGAGCATTTCGACCGGTATGGCTTTAATGACCTGAATCGTAGCTGGTTTGACCGCATATAATTTGGACGTTACGTAACCCCAACAATAAATGTCTAAAGGTGTGATATCACTCGATCTAGGCGGCCAACTCACCTGTCCAAATCGTGAAATTAGCTGCTTTCCGAAATGACCTCTCAATAGATCCATTGTTTGAGCAGCTATATGGCAAGTGGCGCCGTCCTGTTGAAACCAAGTGTCGTCAAGATTACGGGTTTAAATTTCAGGTAGCATAAAGATCAATGTCATCGGGCGATAGCGAGCACCATTCACGGTTACTTTTCGCCATCATCATTTTTAGAAAAATATGAATCGATGATTCCACCAGCTTATAAACCGCACCAAACCGTGGTTTTCTCTGGGTATAATGGCACCTCTTGTACCTCTTCTTGTTGCTCTTCAGCCCAAATGCGCCAATTTTGTTTATTGACTTTGCTGTTGAGCCAGAAATGGGCCTCATTACTAAACAACATTTTGGTCGAAAACGGCGGATCTTCCCGTTTCTCACCGAACGCTCATTTCCATATAAAGTTGCCAACATTTGAAGGAAATTATTTAAAAAAAAATGCCATAAAATGTCCCTTCAAATTACCAATAAAGATTCCACACTTGATTAAAATTTTTATATTTTTTTTTGTTCTGAAAAAATACCTCTAGACGGATCACCCTTTATTAAGAATTTCATTGTCAAATCGAACATGTATTGTTTCAATAAATTAGCTATGAAATTTTAATATTAACAATCTTTATGGTTAAAAACGATGCATTGTTAAAACAACAGTAATTATTTGAATAATAACAATTTGTATGGTTAAATCAGTCAACAATGCATTGTTAAAACAACAATAATTATTATCAAATTAACAATTTTCATGGTTAAAAAATTTAACCATAGAAAAGTTAAATTAACTAGTATTATTATTAAATACCTGTCAGCAACAAAATGTTCAAATTAACCTTATATATCGTGGATTCCAAATCATGTTAATTTATGGTTAAGTTAACCTTATATAAGGTTATTTTTCTTCTTAGTGTATGAATCACCTGCACTTCGTCTACAAAAGCGACGTAAACTCTATTAGCGATGTTACTAGCCTGCGTTTATAAAGAACAGGCATATCTCACCAATTTGAAGAAGATTCCCCCGTTTGTTCCCTATTGCCAAGAAAAATACGTACAAATTTTTCGAAACATGCAATAGGTTATTGAAAGAAAAAAACTTTTGAGTACTCTAAAAAAAACCAACACGATTAAACGAAACTCCGTTCAAGGCATAGGCAGCTGAGGCTTTAACCACAATTTGAAACGACGATCCAACCTTAACTTCTAAACCGATGCCAACTACGACGACATTAATCCTTAACGTCACCGGTGGAGCAACAAAATAAAAATCCCTCGCTTCAATTGGTCGTGGTAAAACGAATTCAACAATTATCCGAGAAAACGTTACAAAACTCTCTCTCTACTCTGGAAACGCATTAAAGACGACAAGACAATTTAAAGCTTTCAGTTGAATTTGTCGCCGAAATACAAGACTTGTCTGGATGAAGGAAAGGAGGCAACCAGGAAAAGCAATAAAAACAACCATAGCGACAACACGGTAGGCAATGGCGGCTAAAATGACAGAACATAAAAAAAACAGCGAAGAAACAAATAAGGGGAGGAGGAAACAAAGCAGCGGACAGACTCAT
Source organism: Hydrotaea diabolus (assembly GCA_963513945.1). Lineage (NCBI taxonomy): Eukaryota > Metazoa > Arthropoda > Insecta > Diptera > Muscidae > Hydrotaea > Hydrotaea diabolus. The sequence goes on from OY740717.1 coordinate 113,577,575, forward strand.
AGATGGACAGACACCACTGAGCGTAAACAAATGTACGAAGATTCAAAAAGTAGAACATAAGCGAAAACTTAAAGATGGACTTAAAGGACGGGCGGTTGGTGGCAGGGTAGCGAGATGGCACAGTGGAGTTAATAGTTCGTAACAACACAAAGCAGCACATAAAATAAACCCAACACAACAAGGATGAAGAAATAAACGCCATAACAAAACCCAGCAACAATAACGAAATTCACGCACACACACACACACTGGAGAAGTGCTGACACACCAGCAGACAATGAAAGCCAAACAACAACACAAACGACACAGAGAAAAAATTCTAATTTAAACTCTGGCCTACTGGCTGGCGCAGGAGCGAAGGGAGCCTTTGAAGAAAATGAAGGCTCCGACGATCTCCACACACACGCAACGCGATTACGATGTTTGCAAGAAAACAACACAAACGCCAAATAAAACCAAACACCACCAACAATAACAAAAACAGAAGGCAGCAACAACAATGACAGCAAACGGCTTTACTGTTTTGCGGTAGAGAGGAGAAAAATGAAAAAGAAAAACAACAACAACACAAATGAATGCATGTGATGATATTCACATTCGCGGCGATTAACATTCTGTGGCAGCACATAAACACACGCACACACACTCTGCATAATCATGTAGCCGTAAAGAAAACCTAAACATCAGTGCCAAGAGCACCCACCAGGCCAACCCAAAGCAAACTTCTCTTTCACTCTCTTACACACAGCCAATGGATTATATTGTGCACCACGCCTAAGCGCAAACACTAGTGCCATCCTTGTTTAACAGACGGTGGTCTAGTTACTGTCATCCACTTCATATAGTTATCTCTTGTTCGAATTTCCCCTATTCGTGAGGTTATATTTCTCCACACTAGTTTCTGGATTTTGCCGTTTTGAGAGAGTATTCGAAACCACATGAGTTATGTTAAAATACAACAATAATATAGACTCTCCTGTTGACTGTAAAGTTTAGCTAACAGGACAGGTTCGGTTAAAACACGTACTGTTAATAATTATAGCAAGAGATTTTTTAACAGCGTTGCAGTTTTGGTCGGTTCTGACTAGAGTTTCCTAAAATGAAACCGAAATAAGACATTCCGGTTATTATGTCAAAAGCCGACAGTCGGTTTCTCAAAAAATCGCTAAAACTGGCATGATGGTTTACCCGGTTTCTTAATGTCGGGTTTTCGTATTTTTTGTTGCTTTATGTAAAATCACGTACGGAATAGCTATTTTGATACCCTGTAGCACTCTGTGCAACAGGATATTAGAAGTTAGTTTCAAGACAAATATGTGTAACTACCCACAATAATTGAAATGAGACGCGTATACGATAGGAGACCAGAAAACACAATTAAAAGAAGAGATATGCTAAATTCAGAAAAGATATTTGGCAAGCCAGGTGGGACAAAAGCTCGAAAGGCAGATGGACGCACCAGTTAATCCCCACTGTCTCCGACTGGATAAATCGGTCCCAAGGGGACGTAAACTATTACCTGACGCAATTTCTTACAGGGCATGATTGCTTTTGGAACTATCTTCACAGATTTGGACATGACACCTCGCCTGTATGCCCGAACTGTGTGGAGGAAGAGGAAACTGCAGAACACGCTGTATTTAACTGTCCCAGATTTAGCGCTTCATTTATGGACATCCCGTGCCCTCAACACATTGTGGAATTTATGCTCCAGAGTGTTGACAATTGGGTAAAGGTAGAAATACATACGGCAATAGTGCTTAAGGAACTACGAACGACGAAACGCATTCGAAATGTGGAATCAAGATCCAACGACGATAGCTTATATTTTAACCAGCCGCCACGAACTTATACCTTACGGCAGTCCCGCGGGGGAGATTGGTTGAAGTGTGGGGGTGTGGTTTAGTACTTAGGAGCCAGAGATGGGAAAGCGTGCATGCTTGTTGTGCGGGCTTCTTGTATCGATGAAGATTCCACACCTCCGGTTCGTAACAAAAAAAAGCCATAATAGTTGAGCTAGATGCATCTATAAATGTACCGATCGACCTAAAATCACCAATTGATTCGATTCATTGAATTCTCCGTCCGTCTTTTGTCAATATATGGCTTGTTATCAAACTAAGGATAGCTATTGTTGTCCGAATATCATAAAAGTAATTTTAATGGCCCCACACATACAAGGGTTGCTATATATATTTCTGGCCTAGGCAACACTTAGTGGCGCCAGCTGACATTTCCATTGGAGAGTTTGACATTTTTTAGCATAAACGTACTAGAACGTTTTGACGTACGACCATCATTTGTGTTGTTTACAGTGACTTGAAAAAATCAATTTGGCAAAATATGGAATTAACTCGTGAACATTTTCGTGCGATCCTTTTTCACAACTTTCGACGTGGATTATCACGAAAAGTGCATCGATGAACTAAAATCTTTGTATGGTGATGAACGATTTTCGTCGCCCGAAGAAGCTGTTGAAGCGTTCAAAAACCATGTTTTGGAGGTGTCTCAATCGGAGGGGAAAAAGTGCTTCGACAATTGGTTTGAGCGCATGCAAAAGTGTATAAATCATGCTGGAGAATACTTTGAATAACAATAAAACCATTTTTGATGAGTTATATTTGCATTTTCATTATTAGGCCAAAAATATATAAGAGCAGCCCTTGTATTCGTTTGGACTGAATCGTGCTTTCAATAGTCGAATATAGCTAAACTTTATGTGGCAGCAGATAGATTTTCGAAGTATTACAAACGGAATAAGAAATAAGTACGAGTATCGAGCCCTTAGCGAAAAGACGTAAGAGCCAAAAAGAACATGTTTCAGGAGATGTTTTTTATTGGTTTTTAGTCTAATTCATCTGGAGGATTCCGGTGCAATGAATTTGCTATATCTTTGTAAATATTTCTATGAAATTTTTAATATTTTTACCTTAAGAGCACTGTACAATTTCTATCAAATTTCATTAAAAGGCGAATATGGCGCTTACGACTTTTACGCGGAAGGGCTCAATATATACTCCTACGCTATTAAAGCGCAAAAAAAAAAACAAAAAAGTGGTTCGTGTTTTGGACCCCTTCGACCCAAAAACAAAAACGTCAATCCTCCAAAATCGTCAAAATTGCAAAAAAAAAAAACAAATCATCAGAGTTGGCATCGCTGCTTTAACTTAACATAGGAAGAGCGACTTTAATAACAATCCATAATTAACAGACAAAATTCTTTACTCTCTATGAGTCATGCTCTTTTGTGGCAATGCCCTCTTCACTTTGGTGCCGAAAACTTACCTTATTAAATCCGGTAGGCGTTCCAAGACTTTGGGGTGGGTGTGCTTCTTCGTATAGGATGGCGACAGAGCCACCGTGCATGCCAGCATTAACTCGGTGGACAACTCGACAGGATGTTGTGGTGATTTCTCCTCGGGAAGCTTAAAAAAAACACAAAAAGATGCGAAAAAAAAGATTATTAAAACAATTTGTACACACATGCATACATACATTATGCTAGAGAGCGTTATGTTTGAGAAAACCATAGACAACGCGAGTGAGAGAGAACAAATGGCGAAGAGTAGAAAGTGGAAGAAGGTTCATCCGCCGAAAGGATTTAAGGGCAATTGTGCTCCGTGTTTTGCCACAAAACAATGGACAAATTATAGCAAAAGAGTTTTTTCTAGTCACGTCACAAAATTCATCACTTCTGGTACAAAAAGAAAACTCTACAAAAGCAAACTTTTGCATTTATAATCGCGCCAAAGAGTGAGTCTATGTGGGCGAATGGGAGATTAACACACACCCACACACACACATACTCAAAGGCACAATTAAGTGGAAGAGGAAATTCTCTCCTATGCAAAGGACTTGCCTTGTTGAGCTCATTTATTTTCGCTTTCCGCTCGCTGCTGTTTGGTTAGATAATCATTCGTCAGGATTATCTTCACGTGCTGATAATTTATTGTCATCGCTTGTGTCGTATCGCATTCAAGTTGTTGTTGTGCTATGAATTATCAACATTTGGCGATAACAACTGTTGCATATGGGTATTTCCAGGGACACGCACGCACGTGACATTCGAACACCTTCCGATTCGGAAAAACACAAAGTAAAAGTACTTTTTTTTAAAAAGTGTTTTTGCAGCACTTTATTTATTCTAAAAGTTGAGAGTCAGTTAAATCTTAGTCGGAAGAAAGATAAACTAATCAAACGCGATTTGTCACGTGACAAAACTAGTAGAGGGTATCAAATTTGTTGATGCAACTCATCAATATGAAGTAGAGTTATGATACTCAATATATGCGGCCGCGAAGTGTAAGTGTTTTTATAGCCCTAACATTAAACGTCACATGGTTTGCAGCATTTATTAAACAAAGATAAGGTGAAACAAGGTAATGTCGGAAGGAAGTAACTGTGAGATACCCTACACCACATTAGTATTCTAAAGATTGCGCGTCCCTTAATGGAGTCTGTGCAATGTAGGACTTTATATGGCAAATTGTGGGAAATTTAAAATTTAAACTAACGATTACTTTGACTCTGAAAGGTAGAATACGAGGGCTGCTATATATATTTCAGGCCTTATAATAAAAATGCGAATATTTACCATCAGAAATGGTTTTGTTTTTCAAAGTATTCTCCAGCACGATTTATAAACTTTTGCATGCGCTCAAACCAATTGTCGAAGCACTTTTTCCACTCAAAGCACTTTTTCCACTCCGATTGAGACACCTCCAGCGTTTTTAAACGCTTCAGCAGCATCTTCTGGCGACAAAAATCGTTGACCACGCATTTCTTTCTTGATGTGCGGGAATAAAAAGAAGTCATTGGGTGCCAAGTCAGGGCTGTATGGCGCACAGTGGGGTATTGTACCTCCAAAATGTAGATTAATAAGAGGACGCTTTCCGGAGATGTAATGTTTATATATATTTACTATTTCTGAGATATAAGCTGATTCCAGTTGATTTTATTAAAATCGGCCTTAAAATGGCTTAGATATGGCCGAAACAACGGAAAAGATATGCCAAAAATATAATTTTTTAACGTATTTTGAGATATAACTTCTGATGTATGCATTCCACGTGGCACCTTCAAATACGAAAATTATAGCCCTCAACAATCTGCGTCCTTTGCACTTAATTTAATCAATTCAAATGGCCTAACTATCGGCGATTTTACGTCGAAAAAATACATTTACGGCAGATATCGGGCTAAAACTCCCGATATGTATATCTTACATAGAGCCTTCCGAGATCAATTTGATAGCCCTAACTGATATCTGTCTATTGCAGTTCATTTCATTATTTTTGGTAATCAACTGGCGACAATTTGAATTATAGTATTTTAAAAATATATATTTACATCCGATAATGTGCTATAACTTCCGATGTGTATATCCCACGTAAATGTGTTACGTCGAAAAAACACATTTACGGCAGATATCGGGCTAAAACTCCCGATATGTATATCTCACGTATAGCCTTCCGAGATCAATTTGATACCCCTAACTGATATCTGTCTATTGCAGTTCATTTCATTATTTTTGGTAATCAACTGGCGACAATTTGAATTATAGTATTTCAAAAATATATATTTACATCCGATAATGTGCTATAACTTCCGATGTGTATATCCCACGTAAATGTATTACGTCGAAAAAATACATTTACAGCAGATATCGGGCTAAAACTCCCGATATGTATATCTTACATAGAGCCTTCCGAGATCAATTTGATAGCCCTAACTGATATCTGTCTATTGCAGTTCATTTCATTATTTTTGGTAATCAACTGGCGACAATTTGAATTATAGTATTTCAAAAATATAATGATAATAATGTGCTATAACTTCCGATGTGTATATCCCACGCGGAACCTTAAAATATCAGTATGATATCATCTTTTAACGTTAATTAATAGAAATGAGTAAAAAAATTAAAAACCGACAGCCGAAAAAATCTTTTCAACGACTTAAGGCTATTTCAATATAACTCTGTGAATGCAAACCCCACCCCTCAGATACCAAAATAATGCCTCGACCATGATATATAATATGTGCGTAATTATGTAAGTACACACATTCTCTTATATAGATCTACAATTTTTTGGGGGGGATTTTGCCCGGTACCCTTTAAAAATCTACAAAAATACTAAAAATGCCTAAAATTAAAACCATTTTCCCAAAAATAATTAAAAATACTTATACATATTCACTGACAACCGATATGTATATTTGTTCTAAAAACCTGAAGTTGAATGTTCCATAGCAATAATATTGTTTTCGAATGGTTGAATAGAAAAAATTGTCACTCGAAACAACTGAAATGTCACTTTCTGAGACAGTTTAAACAAATCGAAAAATACTTCCACTTTTGGCAGAATACAGAAGAAGCAAACAACATATCTTATCCATTCTTTCAGTTAGTGAAGTAGAATTTTGTATAGAATTATGGAGTACCAATACATAATCGGAAATATCTTATTTCATTTTTCATTTAAGCGCCGTTATGGTAGTCAAGTACCCCACTGTGCGGCGGATGACCCGTCAATTCGACGTGTTGGGCGTTCACAAAGGCGCTGCTTTAAGTTGATGTGTGAGAGCTGGCATTGTCATGGTGCACAACTAGTAGTCTTCTCTTGTTCGTTTTACGATTGCCTCCGAAGATTTCAGGCAAACAAATTGTGGCGTACCACTCAGAATTGACCGTCCGCCGTTGCTCAAGCGGAACAGTCGCCACATGACCAGTTTTGCCATAGAAACATTTACTTTGAAGTGCTTCTTCCACGAACAATTTTCGTTAGATTTGGCTCGTCTCCGAAGACCCACACGGTCGATTGCAGTTTTGTTTCGGGCTAATACGCATAGATCCCTGATTCGTCACCTGTGACGATCTTATAAACGTCTTTTTAAGCACCGCGATCGTATTTTTTCAAAATTTGTTTGCACCAATCGACACGAGCCTTGTTTTGAGCGATTGTCAAATTGTGCGGGATCCAACGAGAACAAGCCTTTTTTACGGTCAGGTGTTCATGCAATATGGAATGTATGCTGGTGGAAGAAATGCCCAAGGATGCCTCTATCTCACGCTATGTCACACAACGATCTTGCATTATCAGTTCACGCATGGCATCAATGTTCTCTGGCACAACGGCCGTTTTTGTACGACCTTCGTCTTTGAGCGAGCCTCGATTGAATTCATTAAACCAGTTTTTCGCAGTGCTAAAGGATGGTACTTCATCGCCATACAAAGGTTTAGGTTCATCAATGTACTCTTGTCGTGATAATCCACGTCGAAAGTTGTGAAAAATGATCGCACGAAAATGTTCACGAGTTAATTACATTTTTTTTTGCCAAATTGATTTTTTTCAAGTCACTGTAAACAACACAAATGATTGTCGTACGTCAAAACGTTTCGAGTACGTTTATGCTAAAAAAAATGTCAAACTTTCCAATGGAAATGTCAGATGCCGCCACTAAGTGTTGCCTAGGCCAGAATTATATACAGCAACCCTCATATGCCCTCACCGATACAAAGTTTTGGAACCTATACGGCAGAACAAAAATTGGCTAGAATTGAAATTTCTCGCATGTAGTTACGAGAGGAAGGTGCAAGAATAGAATGTGGCATACACTTTTTTCTTGTGCGCATCCAAAGAAATGAAATAAACATATTGCCGAAACGTTCATGTGTAATTCATGCTTTAGGATAAAAGCTATGAAGGTTTTACATTAAATACGAAATTAAAGAGTTCTTTTAGCCAATAATCAATAATAACAACCAATACATATACAAATTCAATTCCAATAATAATCCTAATTAGTTCGATGCTTTGTCTCTTCAAACGATACTGTCAGTTCTCACTACTGAAAATTGCCGTGTACCCAAACAACATGCGGTGGTAGCGATGGAATACATGTGTAGAGCGTGCGACCACCAACATTCGGTTGGCAACATTCGGTTGGTAGCGATGGAATACCTGTATAGAACGTGCGATCACCAACATTCGGTTGGCAACAAATCTAATCTCTGTGTGTTTTTTTGACTTATAAACTACAAGTGCGATACAATAAGTGAGAGGTAAGGTCTTCGTTTCATATCTCGCTTCTGACTGAAGCTCATCTTTTAGAAGTTTTTCTAAAGGATCTCTCCCATAGAAAAAGTGTGCAATAGTGGCAATGGATTGCCAATATAGTACCGAGTCTGCCCAGGTTATTTGCTATGAAATTAGAAGAAAATTAATACGAAATCGGTTGAAGCTACAATGTTTCGGTTGCAAAAGAAGAATTTCGGTTGCAATCACCGAATGTTTATAATCGTAATGGATAATCGGTCCAAATTACCACAAGATGATAAATTTGATCAGCGTACTGTACACACAATTTTTTGATCGGTCATTGCAATGAAACGCCCAATGGTATTATGTTGCCACAACTGTTGGTTGTGGCAACCAATAATTGTAGTAATCAATTTTTAGTGATGATAACTTAAACTTGATCATAATCCAAAAAAGGTTGTTTAATTGGCATTGCCCATTAACCAATTTTGTGTGCAGTAAAAAAAACCATCATTTTTTCCTCTTATCCTTGTCCAGGACTCTTCCTTTAAGTACTTCAAGTTATTGAATTGTGTAATCAAACAGTTTTTTTGCCTCTGACTCAAATTTTTAATTGTTTTTTCGTTGAACAAGTGTGTGGGTTTTTAGATCCAAAAATTCTCTTCTCTTTACACCGATACTACGGTTAGAATAACTGAAAATTACTGAGCACCAACTATTATTTGGTTGTACTGATGGAATAATCGAGGTGCATGTAAGCTCAATCATTCGGTTGGCAAAAAAAAAATTGGTTGTGGCAACGAATCTGTCTTCTATGTGTAAGCTATGAGCCGTTATTAAAGAAATCGACATGAATCCGTTAACCAGATCATATAAAGGGTGTTTTTTAGACGTGTGGTTTTCAATCTGGACACACTTTCTTCGGAGTTGGTCTTTCTGGCAGCTGTAACTTGATATATGCTTAGTTTGGTTTGACATTTCATTATGAAATGAAATCGTGGTGAATGGGCCCAAAACGAGATGGCCACCGATCCTAATTTATACAAGAAGGTTTTGTTCAGCGATGAAGCTCACTTTTGGATGAGCGGATTGGAGTAATGAAAATCCACAAACTATTGTTTAGACGCCGTTACATCCTCAAAAAGTCGCCGTTTGGTGTGCTCTATGGGCAGAGGGAATCATTGGTCCGTATTTCTTCAAAAATTAAACCGGCCATAATGTTGCAGTACATGTGGATCGCTGTCATGATTAATGGCTTTTTCGTGGCTGAATTGGAGGATGTTGATGTGGACGACCTGTGGTTCCAACAAGACGGCGCTACATGCCAAACAGCCAACGAAACAAGCAATTTATTGAAGGAAACTTTTGGTGAGCGCATTACCGCGCGTCGTGGGCCTGGGGCGTGGCCTCCAAGATCGCTGGACTATTTTTTGTGGGGTTATGTGAAGTTGATTGTCTATGCAGATAAGCCCGACACGATTGACGCCTTAAAGAAGAATATTCGGCGCGTTATTGCTGACATATGGCCCTAAAAGCGGCAAAAATTGGGCATCTCCGCTGGAATTTATTCGAGCCAGCCGCAGCACCAAACCCCTATATTAATAATAAAGCTAAATTCTTGACCAATCACACGTCTGAAAAAAAAACACCCTTTAACAGAAGTCCGCACAATCCTTGGCGTAACAGACCGAAGGAGTCATATCGAAAAGCCAGGAAAGCATGAGAACCACTATTGGCTACATGAAGGCATGGTAAGTGCCATCCGAAATCTAGCCCTTAAGTAAATGATGCCGTCCTGTATAGGATGTCTACTCTGGCAACAAAATGCTCGTACGATTAGTGTCACTTCAGCATTTGAGGAACTGAGCGAGGAGTATTCCATGTAATCAGAAACTTTTATAGTTTTAATCTTTGACATTTGTTGTTGTTCTATTTTTCGTCGTCTCATTTTTTGTTGTGAAATATGTGTGTGTATGTGTGTGCGTGCGTTTCTCTTGTGGAAAATTTAATTTAGAAATAATTGTTTTGCCGCTGAACAAATTAACGCACAATAAAAGTGTCACCGATGGCGCCAGCCAGTGTTCACTTATGCAACACTCGGCCGGGAACACTTGACACACACACACACACACACTGACACAGACACTCGCAAGCAATGCGACACGTGAGTCGTGACTCGTACAGCATCCAATCCGGAGGAGAATGCCAAAGTTAAAAGCCAAAAACTGAAGGAAAAACACACAGCGTAACAGCGGTTTTCGTATCTCGGAAATGAAACGTTTGCCTTGGAGTGCTGCAAAGAAACAAGGGACGACTGTCAACCATAAAACACCGAAAAGAGCAGCAACAAACACAGACGAATGATATGGTCAGTGGCAGTTATCCAGACGGACGGATGGACGGACAGACATTCAACCAGCCAAGCATCCATACATACCAACACACACGCAAATGGCTCGAGAAGCAGTAACCATGAAATAGATTATTTTCTTGCTGGTGATTCTTCCGCGATACTCGTGCTCGTACTTGTGCCAGAGCTGAAAACACAAGGAGAACGAACTTATGGCATAGTGTTGCCAGCTAATTTTTGTGGATATGCGAATGTCTGGATGTAACATTCCCAGTAAAGAAATTAAAAGTACTTTCAAATGAAGAGTTTTAGATGGTTCCTGTGTTGCGCCGGGTCCCTTAAATGAATGAATGAAATGCAAAAGCTAACAATCTCCAGCGTCGGTTCTCCGTATGAAGGGCAGCTGGAAGCGGGTCGCCTTATAAACGTATACAATTGCCTCGATAGCTTAATACCGCGAATCCCAGCATCAAACACCACTGAGGGTTGTTCGCTGGCCCGACAGGCCTGAGCATGTGGGCCGGTTGGTAGCTGTGTCCCGCGTTATCTGTCAGACATTTGCAATTTGCTACAAGGCAATAACCGCTTGGTCCTAGAAGACTTTAATGCTCACCACGAACTGTGGCATTCTCTTCTAGACAACGACCAGAGGGGCATAGCTTTGGTAGAGCAAATTGATAGCTCTACGTTCTGCACAATGAATGAGGACGCCCCCACGCGGATTATGGGCGATTGCCATAGCTCGCCAGACATCACTATGGCATCGCCTGACCTGATCAACGACGTCACCTGGCAACCCGTCATCTCACTAGGATCGGACCACCTTCCCATAATTCTCTCCATAAATAGACCACCCGATTTCATAACCTCTGAACGCCGTACGTTTCTCAATAAAAAAAAGGCTGATTGGGAGGCCTTCAGAGAAGCCACCAACCGCAGCTTTAATAAGCAAGCTATTCCGTCGGACGTTCGGGTAGCCGAGAAAAAGTTCCGGGCCATCATTAACGCAGCAGCCGCTCGCCACATCCCTGCTGGTCGAATACCCGAAGTACGTGATGACGTTCGTCGCGTGATGACATTCGTCGCTCCAACCCTACTGACCCTAGAATTAGGGATCTCAACTCCGAGATCAGTAGGTTGGTCAACGAATATAAGCGGAACAAATGGCTAGACCACTTAAAGCAGTGCAACTTGAGTTCAGGAATTGGTAAGTTGTGGACAACGGTCAAATCACTCTCTAACCATGTAAGGAAGGATGATCGGACAGCTGTCACGTTCGGTGATAGAACAGTGACAGATCCGAAGCGGTGCGCGTGTTATTTTAACCGGCTTTTTATTGAGCACCCAGAGAGTGATAAGGCGAAAAGGAGAGTATTGCGTCGTATCCGCGCTCGCCGAGTCGAAGAGGCACCACCACTATTTACCATTGGCGAAGTTGCCCATGTCATCCGCAGCGCAAAGTCATCAAAGGCGCTGGGTCCGGACGGAATCTCAATGCTGATGTCAAAGCACTTGGATACCCCGGGAGTAGAGTACATGACCAAAGTGCTCAATCTGTCGCTAGCCACTCACGAAGTTCCGATGCTTGGAAAACGGGCAGAGTGGTCCCGCTACTGAAGCCAGGCAAAGACGCAAGTAAAGGAGATTCGTACAGGCCGATCTCCTTGCTTTCTCCAGTAGCAAAGACGCTTGAAGCACTGCTCCTCCCCAGCCTGATCGAATACTTTCCTAGTGCTGATTATCAACATGGATTCCGCAAGCAGCACAGCACAACAACTGCTTTACACGCCATCACCACAAGTATAAGTCGCGGCCTTAACCAGAACAAGCCTAACGACAGGACGGTCCTCGTGGCTCTTGACCTTACAAAAGCCTTTGACACGGTCAATCAACCCACTCTGTTCGAGGACATTGAAGAAACGTCCCTTTCGCCCAGTTTGAAACGTTAGGTAGTAAACTATATGTGTGGGCGCCAGTCATATGTAGAATTTAGAGACAGAAAGTCTCTAAATTAAACAAGGAGTTCCCCAGGGTGGAGTTTTATCCCCGGCTCTGTTTAACCTCTACCTCTCTAAACTCCCTGCACCACCAGACGGCGTTGATGTTGTGTCGTACGCTGACGATTGCACAATTCTAGCGTCAGGACCTAAAGTGGATGACATTTGCGAGAAAATAAACTGTTACCTCACTGACTTAGCACGTTTTTTTACTGCGAGGAATATGAAAATATTCGCCTCCAAATCATCAGCCACACTGTTTACTACATGGACCGCAGAGGTGCGTTTGTCACTCAATGTGAAAGTCGATGACGTCAATATACCGACTACCAACTACCCTAAAATCCTTGGGGTCACATTTGACAGCCTTTTTAGATCCTCTGCACATGCTACAGCTATCTGCGATAAACTCAAAAGTAGGAACAAGGTCCTCAAGTCACTTGCCGGCAGTACTTGGGGAGCCGACAAAGAAACCTTGTTGACCTCTTACAAAGCGATAGGTAGGTCTGTAGCAAACTACGCAGCACCTGTATGGTCGGCGAACGTGAGTACGACGCAGTGGAAGAAAATTTAGACTTGCCAGAATGCCGCCCTTAGAACATCAACAGGGTGTCTTCTGAGGACCATCTACATGAGGAGACAAAGGTATTGTCTAAGCAATACCTGCTAGGCCACCATCTCTTGAACAGGATGCCTCCACCCAGGCAGATCAGGTACGATCTTCATGATCTAGAGAGTGAGGTCCAGCGGTATAATAGAGAACCTTTAGATTATCGAAACTATCAGGCAGGTCTGAGCAACATTCACGCCGATGATGTCGCAGCAGCATTATCAGCTACCGTGTGAATGTAGTGCTAGGGGAACATCCCCCGGAGATTTCACCTGAGTAGAAGGTACTACCTCGGCAGACGCGCGTGGTTCTGGCGCAGCTGATATCTGGATGGTGCAGCCGCCTCAATTCTTACTGGGCACGAATTGATGCTAACGTTCCGGACATCTAACCCGCCTGCCATCAGGGACCACATGATGTACTGCACCTCTTCAATTGTCCGGCCAAGCCCACTCAGCTGACCCCCAGGTCTCTGTGGACGCATCCAGTTCAAATGGCGCGTTTTCTCCACCTGGATATCGAAGCAGATCCCCCATAGACAAACAAGACTTCAAAATAAATATATTGTTGTTACAACAACATGTGGGCGGAGCAGTGTAGGGCATCAACTAGTCGCTCTTTATTTTAGTTGTTACTTGCAGGAATTGTTCAATTCACACTTCATATCTTTTTGCTTTTGAAAGGTTCAATGTTGGGTTCTCTTGACCCATTGCTAGCAATGCTGTTTTTCCGTGCAATCCGAAGCAGTGGATCATCATGGACAACTACAGGATGTTACCTCATTTCATTATACAGCTATCGTGCCCTACACACACAGAAAAAGAGACGGAATTACGATAAAAATGGCTAGACTGTCGCCGTAAAATTCTTAGACGATCTAGCCATATCCTTTCGTCTGAGTCTCTGTTGCTAGCACGAAAATGGTCAAACGAAATGAGCTAGGTTTCTGAAATTGTTTGACGATGTTGGCTTTCAGTCATTAATTAATCTCTCTAGCTCTAACTCTAGCTCTAACTCTAACTTTAACTCTAACTTTTACTCTAACTTTAACTCTAACTTTAACTCTAACTTTAACTCTAACTTTAACTCTAACTTTAACTCTTGCTCTACCTATACCTATATCTATACCTATACCTATACCTATACCTATACCTATACCTATACCTATACCTATACCTATACCTATACCTATACCTATACCTATACCTATACCTATACCTATACCTATACCTATACCTATACCTATACCTATACCTATACCTATACCTATACCTATACCTATACCTATACCTATACCTATACCTATACCTATACCCATACCTATACCTATACCTCTTCCTCTTCCTCTATTTTTTCCTTGTAAAGCTTTAAAAACTAAATTCTGCGATATGCCAATAGTTTTTGCAATTTGACGTTGACTTTGGCCTTTAAGTTTTAAATTTTAAATAATGGAACGCTCAGCGTCGGTACAATGTTTTTCTCGGCCCATATTTTTTGCTTAAAATGCTATTACGGAATATGAGCGCTGTTGAAATTGGTGAAAATCGTTTAAGATCAAGATATAGCCCCCACATAGATAAACCGATATTACCAAACACAATGAAATTTTCTTACAAATTCAAATATGACATACAAATTGAAATCTGGGTAAATTGGGCTCAATAACATACTTTCAGTTGGCTTTTCTGAACATTCAGGAGGGCAGGGTATAATAAAGTCGACCACGTCCGACTTTAGCTATTGTTACTAGTTTATACTTATATTCAAAGAAGGCCTTCTAAAACGTCTCACTTTCAACGGCATTAACGAATGTGTATTGGATCTAAAAAGAATGGGGTTCTAGAAGGTCTAGAAGGAAAAGTTTTGACTTGTTGTGTAATTGGCGTTGGCGATGTAAAACTGTCGCTGAGATATGTCCGACCATCCTGCCCGAGCTGAAAGCAACATTTCTTTTGTCAGGAGCCGTCTCGACACCCTACCAGAACACAGATCTGGCGGCCTTGCTTTAAAATGATATTAAATCGGATATGAAATCACCGGGTTTTGTTGGGGAAACTCAAACCACCAGAAACATCTGGCAACACTGGCCCACCCAATTTACACTTGGGCATGTGTGTGTTGAAGTGGTGAGTAGAAGAGATGTTGCCAAAGGAATTTATTACCTTTGCCGAATTGAGTTGCGACAGAGACTGTGCGTGCGACCCATTGCGAATGTGTGTGTGTGTGTGTATGTTTGTGTCTGTAAGAGTTGTCGTTGTTGCTATTGTCTTTGTCGTCGTGTTGTGGCAGACACTTCTTAAGTGCCAATGAAATCGTTGAAAGATGTGTCCCCAAAACAAAAGTCCACAATAAATTCTCTCTCCTCGGAGACGACAAATGAAGAATCTTGAGCGTTTCGTGGCGTTGCCGTCCCCCCTTTTTCTGGGCTTTTGTATTTTGACTCTCGATGAAATTTGTTTATATCAAAAGTTATTAAATTCTTTGGAAACTGGATTGGCTCGAAGAAGTTTTGTTTGGTTTGTTTATAGTCCTCCCCACTGTCCATTTGAGGTACCGCGAAGAAGTACTTCAAACTTTTCGACATTTATTCGAGTGCTATTAAAAGAGGTTTTTTGTTTGTTTATTTTTCAATTTGACGATAGGCTTCGTTATATGTTTGCATTTCGCATTTAATTGTTCGGTGTCTTCAGCTTCCTTTGCTGCCTTCCTTTCGGAGTCGTTTTTGAAAGCTTCGGCGGCCCGGCTGCTGGTGACATTGGTGGCACAAAGCCGACTGTGTGTTCCGTGAGCGTGTGTGTGTTAGTTTTTTCGTTTATCAAGTGGCGCCTTCATTGACATTAATGGCATTGGGGCCATAAATTAAACGCTACCAACTCGTACCACTCACTCACTCACTCGTACAGACCGCGTCCGTCGTCTTAGCATTAAATGCTGCTTAAAGTGATGAATCAGTGTCTTTGGATTACCACCCAGAATAGAGATTGGAATGGGAGTTTTAATGAAAAGTGGGAATACGAAATTCGCACAAAAATCAAAAAATGGGATCTAGTACTTTCGACCAGAGCCCCTGTACACTGAGAGAAACACAACAACTGCATCAAATCAATAAAGTCGTACACTCCAGCCTTTTACATTGATTCAATAAATGTTTACATTGGCCTGATGTGTACTTGTTCATTAAATAGAAGGGACAATAAGTAAGAACGTCTTTAAGTTTGGCCAGACCGAACCTATATACCCTATGCCGTCCTACTACTCATAGACCCAAGCTATGTTCCGGGCGGCCTTTTCTTGGGCCTTTACGGTCCATGCGTGCAACCCAATTCTCAGCCAAAACTTTCAATGGCTCTATTCGTATAAAAATTTGCTTTCTTTTGAGTACTCATCTGTCCATATTGACTATTGATCGCCTTTTTGGCGGCCACCTGAGCCAAAACGTTCCCCAATTATACCCTCTCTTGAGGTAATAAGTCCTTCCTAACTAACAGACCTTTTTTTAACGATTATTTGTCCTCAAAAATTGTTATTTGTAATGCAAATACTCGAAAATATTATGTTTCTCATAAATCACGCAATATTTCATATCGATGACGAAATTTGTCTTATTTTTGCAGCCAAAGTAACTTTTTATAAGCGATATAAAAAATCTTAAAAATTACAAAATCGGATTGATAATAAATACTTTTGAACTTTTATGAACTCAATGAAAGATTTTCTTTTTTTTCAGAATTTTTCTAATAAATTTGAATTTAATATGAAAATTTACTTATTTTTCATGAAATCGTTTCAAGTTTCACTTTTTTATAATTTGTATGACAATATTTTACTATGAACAAAAAAAAATTGTCATAAAAATTAAAATATTTGTTCAGTATTTATGTGAAAAAATGTTCACGAAAAATTTAATTTTTTCGAGAAATATTTTTCGTTTTATTTACATTTATTCGGTCATTTAACATTTTTTTTATTGACCAACACTCAGGGGATTTCCCCTATTATGCAGTGCATTGCGTTGGTGAGTGGAAAGTAGGAGGGAGTAATGTTTATTAACATTTGTCTTGAATTTCTGGATGTCGTAATTAATGGGAAATACTCAGTAGAGACATAAATACTATTACAACATTGAACACACCCATTTCAATAGTAGAACTAAACATACCCCGTTAATGTCATATGTGACAGCGCATAGAGAAAGGGAACTAAGGGTAAAAAAATCAATTTTCATTTTTTTTCTTTTTTTGATGTGGACAACATCTGAGCATCGAATGAGACCGATCCCATGCCCCAAAAGTGTTCCCTCCCAGAGATATGCGCGTTTTATGAAAGTGAAGTCGACGATTCTAAGCGCAAATAGAAAGGGACCTAATCTTTAAAATGGCTCTCCAGAACAAAACTGTTTTTTAACCTTAGGTCCCTTTCTACTTTGCGCGTCACATATGGGTTTTGAAAGCTTATCTCAATAGCGTTAGTCTGTAACGGGATTTTAAAATTGTTCCAACGCTTTTCAAGCGTGAAATGAAAAAAGCGTTATTTTCAAAATAGGGATTAGCCGCATGTTCGTCTACCGATGTAAAACTGGAGATGTAAAATACCGCCACCGGTAGAGCCGCCCACGCTCTGTTCAAACACCGCATGTCATCAAAGCCGTAAAATCAAGAATTCACAGAAATCCTCTCCGAAAACAGAAAATCATGGCCCGTGAGATGAATATCACGCAAAAGTCCATGAGTCGAATCATTAAAAAAGTCTTGGGACTGGGGGCTTTCAAACGACGTACCGGATATTTATTGATTGCAGCTTTAAAAAAAATAGGATTGAAACATGCAAACGTCTTTTGGTGAAGCACGCTGATAACTTGCACAGAAAAATTTTGTTCACCGATGAAAAATTTTTACCGTTCAGGAAAAATTTAACAAGCAAAATGATAGAGAGTATGCGCGGTCATCTAAGGATGCATTTGAAGTGATCCCAAGGTTGGAAAAGGGTCATCACCCAGCTTCAGTCATGGTTTGGTGGAGTGTCTCTTACGATGGGGTCACTGACCTGCATTTCTGCGAACAAGGAGTCAAAATATCGGCCAAAGTTTACCAAGAAACCGTTTTAGAAGCTGTTGTGAAGCCTTTTAACAATTTCCTTTTCTAAAACCAGCCATGGACTTTCCAGCAGGATTCTGCGCCGGCCCATAAGGCCAAAACGTCCTAGACATGGCTTCGAAACAATTTTCCAGCTTTCATTTGCACTGAGGAATGGCCCGCAGGCAGTCCAGATTTGAACCCATTGGATTAGAAATTGTGGACGGTTTTAGAGGACAAGGTTTGTCATAAAAGATAACCAAACATTGGATCTCTTAAGACTGCTTTGGTTCAAGCTGTGGCCAATTTTCCAATGGACGAGGTTCGTGCAGCTATTGACGATTGGCCAGTGCGACTTAAGGCGCATGTAAAGGCAAAAGGCGGACATTTCGAATAAGTAGATTCTTTTTGGATACAATATACATCAATAAATATATTAAAAAATATTTGGTCCAAAAACATTCAGCACTTTTTATTTTACAGCATAAAACGTGTGTAACAGTATTTATGTCCCTACTAAGTACATTTGCCGGAAGTCGGTTCCATATACGCACACTACGGGCAAAAAACGAATTCGATCTGTAGTGTATAGTGCGGTCAACTGGCCAATCGATAACAAAAGGGTGTGAATTCCTAGAAAGTCGCGTATCTCTGCCGAACATCCTAACGTCAGGAATAAGTCGGCGGATGTCAGCGGAGCACACACCATGGAACTAACGATATATAACAGCGATACACATCTCATATTCCGATGATGCTCGAGGGAGACAATTGAGTTGGACACCCACTGTCACCTCTCCTTTGAACACGGTCAAGTAGCTCCAATGACGATTTTGGAGCACCTGCCCATATATGGGTGTTGTATTCCATCTAAGGCCTGATATACTTATAGGTCGTATAGATGTTGAAAAGATCAGAAGGTGCGAAAAATTTCTTACACTTAAGTGCTTCTTTTGACACTTCAAATACATGTCTCGCCCAACGAGCGTCACATTGTATTTTCATGCCCAGAACATCAAGAGCATCTGATTGTTCAATATCCATACCACCGATAGAAAATGAAGACATTGTTGGGTCAGCGACAACAAGCAGCACTGCGTCTTGCGCGCATTGAAATCGACTCTGTTCATTCGACCCCAGTCGGAAATGGCCTGTAAATCCCGGCCAAGTGTCTCATCCATAAATCGCCTTCTGCCTTCAGAATGACAGAGGCTGCTGTCATCCGCAAAGGAGTAGATTGGATTCACGGTCTGACCCAACAGATCATGACTTATTATGACTAGAACAGTTTCTATTCTGGTTCGATACCTTTGTTGTTTCTTTTTAGAACTAACGTAAACAAAATTTTGAAATGTATTGGCTATGGTTGCAAGGCGGATTGAACAGCTGTTCCTAAATCTGCCAAGGTTTTCCATCAGCAGTCTTTTGCAACAATTACTTCGGCTACATGCAGAGAAAAAATATGCTTACTATATGGTCACGGCAATAATATGCTCGTCGCAACCATAGCATTGTTTTCTGAATTACATTTTGACAATAGTATGATTGCCGCAATATTAATATTGTTGAAATGTAACAATAGTAAAAGGAAACTATGTTTATAGCAACAATATACATATATGTTTGGTGCGACAAAAGTATTGTTTTTTGGGTTTTTTGCCAACAATAAAATGATTACGGCAATCATAGTGTATGATTGTAATTTTTCTTTTGAATTTGAATATGCTTTTTTCAGAACAATGCTTTTGTTACGGATCTAATGCAATAATAGTACTTTTTATATGGAATTTAACATTTTTCAAACAAACTGCTTTGGCTTTGTTTAAATGAAATAGTTTTAATAAAAACGCTTACGTTTTTTTAAACTGATTTAATAAATCACTCCAATTATTTTGCATTTAATGTATTTTTAAATAATTTTCTTATTTAATTTAGTTTTTGACAACTTAACCCAATTCTATATATCTTTAGGAATCATAGTATAATAATCATACTATGGTTGAATGTGAACCATACTATTGGTGTATCATAATATGATTGTGGAGTTCATAGTATGGTTGAGGGTGAATCATACTTTGGTTGTGGGGATCATCGTATGGTTATGTGAGAATCATACTGTTGTTGTAAGGATCATATTATGGTTGCATAGGCATCATACAATTGTTGCGAGGTTTATAATATCGTTGTACCACAACCATATACCCAACAATAGTATGATGCTCTTCAAATATTGTTATCCCAACCATACTTTTAGGTGTGCAAATCAAATGACTAATAAAGTAGTATCATTTAAATTATGGAGAAGTACGCTCTTACGTATCCACAAGCATAAAATTACCTTCTGTAGAATAATTTTCTTCCAAAGACATTTCATACAAAATAAGAACTTTTTCGCAAAACATTTATTTTTGCGAAAATGTTTCCTAAAATTACAAATTAAATGTTTACGCTGCCTTTTAACACAAAATAAGAAACTTTTTAAAAAGCATATAAAGGAAACAATTACGTCATTTTTTTTAAAAGAAACGTAAATTTGTAAAAACTTTTTCACAAAATGCACGTTCGTAATGTACGAAAAGCTAAGTCAATAATAGGAAGAATGTGCAAAGAACAAACTAACATGAATGTTTCGTAAATAGTACGAACATGATTTTTTTTTGGTGTAAAGGGAAAATTCTCCCCCCTGGGCTGATTTCGTCCATTTACATTGAACATTAACCATCATCATGCAAAATTGCAGGATCCTAAGTTACTTCGTTTGACTACTTACGTGCTTTTAACAAACACACGGACGGACGGATAGACAGATATCGTTAATTGGAATCAGTGGGTGATTATACCTCGATCGTTATATTTAGAGGTGGAGTCTAGCTCAAAGAATGTTCTTCATAATTTTCATTGAAGTTGAGTCTTTTTGTTTCACAAACGATAGTTCGAAAAAGACGTGCCACACATTAAACATACATTGTACTGTATATAAAAATTATGGGTGATCCAAGTAGAGATACTTTTTTCAATAGCTTCTTTTTGACAGATTACGTGTGAGTCGTGTCATGTTATTTTTGTTTAGCATTGTTTGGCATTTCATCGTGGAAAGATTTACGCCTGAACAACGTTTACAAATCGTTCAACTTTATTACGAAAATTCACGTTCTGTGAGAAATGTGTTTCGTGCACTTCGTTCAACTTATGGTCAACATAATCGGCCTACTGAGCGTACTATTCGCAACACCATCACCCATCTTGAGACCCAGCATTCATTATTGGATAATATTCGACCGAATAGACCACGTCCAGCACGCAGTGAAGAAAATGTAGCGGCCGTAGCTGAGAGTGTACACCAAGACCGTGGAGAGTCGACTTGTGCAAGAATTTAAGCCGCCCGACATTCCCAAGCGACATCGCTTCGCTCTATGGGCTCTTGAAAAGTTTCATGAAGATCCGACGTTTTCGTCCAAAAACGGTTTAGCGATGAGGCCCATTTCTGGCTCAACGGGTATGTGAACAAGCAAAATTGCCGCATTTGGGACGAAGAGCAACCAGAAGAGATTCAAGAACTGCCACTTCATCCAGAAAAAACAACGGTTCGGTGTGGTTTGTGGGCCGGTGGAATCATCGGTCCATATTTCTTCAAAAATGTGCCGGTGGCGACCGTTGTCGTGCCGACTATTGATGCCTAAAATTGAAGCTCGTGATATCGGCGACATTTGGTTTCAGCAAGGCGCTACTTCCCACCCATCGCATCAATCAATTGATTTATTGAGAGAACACTTCGGTGAGCAGGTAATTTCACGTTTTGGGCCGGTCGATTGGCCAACAAGATCATGTTATATTACACCGTTAGACTTTTTCCTGTGGGGTTAATATTTCGTGGTGTTGCAAACAAAATGACAAATTTAGTATACTATCCACTCTTCGGTGGAGGGTACAAAAACTGTTTCTGTATAGCCTTATGTCATTGAACATTAATATTAAGGACCCCTATGGCCCATTGACCATGCCAATTTATAGAAAGGTACCAATATCCTTACCAATATCCAAAAAAGCCTATTTGAGATTTAATAAATTAAATTACATAGTAGAAGTGTCGCAAAATTACAAAATCTTTCCAGGACAGGCATAATGAAATAAAGCACAATTTCATTTAAGTGGCTACCTCGGGCCTGACTCTTTTATGAAGTCTATACATAACATCGGTTCTTCACAGTACTCCTCAAACCGCCGAACCGAATTACTGAACTTGGCGCCCAAACGGCCGATTGTGGTGTGGGCTCAGTTACATGGCGCGCCATCCTGCTGAAATCAATGATTTTCCAAGACCTGCTATCCCATCATAAAAAATTGCTTATTGCCTTTGTAGAGTCCGCCGTAAGCCAAAATGACCTTTTTAAATAAAAAAGGGCCTGTGATGTCATTCGCAAAGGATGCATCTGCTCTCCGCCGATCACATGCTGGTTAATTTTCGATCATCAGAAACAGACGGTCGTGTGTCTTCAATTGCTGAGCCAATTAGACCTTTTAAGCAAATAATTCGAAGTATTTGTGACTATTTTGCATCTGGCTGGTGTGTAAAAAGTTTAGTTGTTTTAATTAATGGCGAGTCGATGTTCAAGGACAGGTTTTCGTCAGTCAGCACATAACGACAACGGGTGCTGTAAGTGTTCTCCGCTAGAATGCAAGTCGTACGCAAAGTTTGCAGAAACAAACGAAAGGCGGTTAATTTCGTTCCACGAGGAAACGGAGTTTCTGTCAAGATTGTAAGCTGAAAAAAGTTGTTACTGTCGAAATAACTTATGTTTCAAAAAGAAAAAAAATAGATGGACCATCGATAGATGGACAATCGACACGACCCTTTTTTGAGCGATTGTCAAATTGTGCGGGATTAATCGAGAACAAACCTTTTTTACGGCCAGGTGTTCATGCAATATCGAATGTATGCTGGTGGAAGAAATGCCCAAGGATGCCTTTATCTCACGGTATGTCACATGACCATCTTGCATTATCAGTTTACCGTTTTTGGACGACCTTTGAGCGAGCGTCGGCCACGATTGAATTCATTAAAGCAGTTTTTCACAGTGCTATTGGATGGTGCTTCATCGCCATACAAAGATTTAAGTTCATCGATGCAGTCTTGTCGTGGTAATCCACGTCGATAGTTGTGAAAAGTGATCGCACGAAAATGTTCACGAGATAATTCCATTTTTTGCCAAATTGATTTTTTCAAGTCACTGTAAACAACACAAATGATGGTCGTACGTCAAAACGTTCTGAGTACGTTTATGCTGAAAAATTGTCAAACTTTCCAATGGAAATGTCAGATGGCGCCAGGCAACACTTAGTGTTCATCTCAACGGGGTAGTGTGGTTGACACTTTCCATAAAGAATTGCAATCGTCAAAGCTGTCGACCGATTTAAAACATATTCTTCCATTCGAATTTACTTTGGTCAAACGACGCAGTCATATTTATTCAAATGATAACCGGAATAGATAAAAATCCCGATGCAACAGGTTTTGCGGTCTTGGACATACTCATTTAGTCCAAATATACAAGGCGTCTTTAGGGACGTTTCGATAATAATAAATTTGGAATCGTTTAAACTGAATGTGAAAAAAAGCCATCGCTAAAGGCATATTAGAATCCTGAATTTAAAAGTCCTAAAAGCAGGGTTTCGTTTTATGCCACTCGTATTACAAACTAGCTTGAAGTTGAAGTTGCATGAAGTGTGAAGAGCAGGAGCTTCCCGCGATGCCATTTAATTAAAAAAACAGCAATTCCAGGATTTTCTTTCCGAAATATATCCTCACAAAACCACCTACTGTCCAGTTTGCAGTTAAACTCACCTGTAAGCTTTGGAACAAAGCATCGAACAGATCAATGACGGAGTTTCCCAGTAAAGCATGACGTGCGATTTGAGGACACAGCGTACATGCGTTACGATACAATTGCACAGCAATTATGACCGCTCTGAAAGCAAAAGAAAAAACGCAAATCAATATTGGTGGACAGAACGGTCGGTTATAGATTCGTTTGTAGCATACTTTTTTGAAACTTCCGAATCCTCTTGCATTCCCGGACTAATGACGTTTGATGAGATAACACCCAAACCATCCATCAGAAGGAAACATTGGAAATCGAAAACTTGCGCCTTAGCCATAATGCGCAGTAAATGGCCAAGTGCACGTTCGAGACCTTGGGAACCACCACCTTTGTTGACCAAATTCAGATATTTGGGAACCTGAGATTCTCGTTTCATATGAAGCGGTACCGGTTGTAACTCCTTTAGATACTCCTCAGCTCTGAAAGCAGAAATATAATTAAGTGACTAGACATTCTATAACGTGGATGAATTTCAGATGTTACTTACCCTTGGGACATTCGTTGCTTTAGTTTTTTCATTTTCTTTTTGAAACCTCTGGTGTGTTCCCTGCTGCCAACGTCTGATACTGTCGATGAGAGGTCACCATCTTCCAGTTGTTTTTCGTCGAGATCCGATCTCAGAATGCCATTTTCTTCCACATTCCTTGAGGGTATTGTCAATTCCAAAGCCCTTTGACGGATGTGCTCGATATTCTCTTCATGTCTGCGAGCAGATTCCTTTTGTTTTTGCAGAATTTTCCTCTGAAGCTCTTCTGTAGTCTGTTGCTGTTGCACCTGCAGTGCCAACAGGCGTTCCTCGCGGTCGCGTGCCTTTTCTCGAGCCAACGCTTGACGTTGTTTCTCCTTCTGCTCTTGCATTTTGCCTATGCGCTGTTCCCGTTCTAAGCGCGATTCATTCATCTTTTCTAACTTACGCTGCCGGGCCATCTCCAACTCCTGACGGCGCCGTTCGACTGCTGCCTCTTTAGCTGCCTTCTCTTCAAGACGTTTCTGTCGCTCTTGTTCGAGGTCCTGCAAACGACCTTCCGTTTCTTTGGAAGACTCAATGAGATCGAGTCGTTTATTTTGTGCTTCAATATTTTTTATAAAGTTGATTTCCTTCAGTTTCTTCTCTTCGTCGTGAGCCTTTTCTATGATCTGCCTTAAATACTGCTCACGATTTTCGGCTGCCCTCTGCAGGCGTCCTTCCATTTTGACGCGTTTATCTTCGATAAGCTGTCTTTTGGCAGCCTTGACGTCTTCAACGCGTGCCAGGAGTTGTTGGATCTTTATGGCTTTATCCTTCTTTAAGAGTTCTCGTTTTTGTTGGGCTCTGGCCTGTTTGGCCTGATACTTCTTGAGGGTCTCTTGCAAAGATCGGCGCCGTGACGGCGACGAGAGTTTCTGATGTAGCTCCTGGGCTCGGCCAGGATGCCTAGACACATATGCTTGCAGAGTAGCTAAAGCTTCCTCCCTTTCTCCCCATGACATCTCGGACAGTAAGGCCTGGTAACGAGTCTCCAAACTGAGATTAGAGTCATCCTCGTGTTCGTTTATGGGCACAAATACCACCGACGAAGTGTCCAGGTTGAAGTCATCGCGATCTTCTTCGTCGTCACGATCTGTTCCCAGTATACCTACTTCACAGTCGGTTTCATCGTTTTCAGTGTCGACATCAATTTCCGTACTCTCTAGCTCCCTGATTTGCCGTTCCAAGGATTCCTGTTCTTCGACCAAAAGCCGTTGATGTTCATCGCACTCGTCGTTCTCATCGCAACTCGACAAAGTGCCGGGTCCATTTCCGACCTGCGATATTGACAGCGAACTTTCCGATCGATTGGCTATACTTTTGTAAAGGTCGCCGATGGTTTTGGAGAAATCGCGATTGGTTTGAATTTTTATGTCGATTTTAGTGTGATCGCTAGAAACCATTTCTGAGTTCAGCAAGTCCGACGACGTCATTGAGTTCTGCGCCTCGACTATGGTCTCCGCTGAGGAATTGATGTCCGAACAATCACCCGACCCCAGGTGGTAGTGATTCAAGATTTCCGATGACTTGGCAGAGCCATTTAAGAAGTTGTTTTGTTTCCTCAGCGCTAGTTTCTCGCTGCGCATATATTCCTTGTGTAGTGATGTCATCTTGAGACCAGTCAAATCAGACTTCTGTCGTTTGATGATGGTCTGTCTACTGGGTATGTTGGGAACATTTTTTACAGCTGGCGGCGGCGTTTCCCTCGTAGCTTGAGTTACTGTATTATTGGCATTCTTCTTTTGGGCTGGCAATGAATTGACTTTGGCTTTGGCATTTTTAATTTCTGGCCTTATGGAATGTGAAGATGATTTTGCGCCTTTGTCGGCGGCACTCTTGTTTGGCTTGGCGGCTTTCGTAGAACTACCAGCGCTATTGTCATTTTCCACAGCTTTGGCGGTATCCTGTGTGACTTTCGAGGCCTCTACTTCGTCGTCACTGTGATTCTCGTCCAACAAGGCCAGGGTTGGTAGACTGGCATAGCCCGTGGGCTGGTTAAACCGTGACGACCAATGCATACTTGAACGACGACGGTTTTTAACTGTGAGCCACCCGTCATTATTGTCGTTGCTGGGCAATTGTTTGGGCTCGGATTTCCTTTCCTCGGTGCTGCCGTGGCTATGCTGGTTAATACTGCCTCTGGAAGACGAAATTTTCTCATTACTCGCCTTCAGAGTGGACGTAGAGCTGCCGATATCGTCTTTCGAAGACCTCTGGGACGAATGATTGCTAAGAGAAGACGACTTGATGGTGTTCGACGCGTTTCTCTTCGTAAAGTTCGGTGCATGTTTCTGCTGTCCACTGCTGCCGTTGTTCATTTCAATCATAGTACGAGACCGAGCCGATAGTCTGCTGGCTACATTAGAAGGTGGCCCATATACATCTGATTTGTTATTGCTTGTTCGCGGAGCCACGGCAGTTTTATTATTCCTGGTCGCTGCTCTTCCTGTCGTTGGCGTTGGAGGTTTGTTGGATGTGACTATAGCGGTTGTTGCCGACCGTTTTAAGCCGGTATTTGTGGGGCCTTTCGAAGGCAATGGGTTTGCTGGTTTTCCAGCCGAGCTCCTCAGTGCAGTTGCTTTAGTATTGACTCTAACCGGATGTTGGCTGTTAAAAGGAGGAGCCGCAGCTGGTCTATTCAAAACGCTTGAATACTTTAGAGGACTATTTTGCGCTGCAGTATTTTGTGCGGGCAGCACCTTCTTCGAAGCTTCAGATGGCGTAGTATTGCTTATTTTAGCGGGTTTCTCTTCGACAAGATCCACTTTTTTCAACACAGTCTCAGGTGGTGTAGGATCTTTTTGGGTGTTTGAAGACAGAAACTCATTTTCCATGCTATCGAGTTTCTGAATGGTCATTTCTACAGCAGATGGTTCCGCTTTGATGTCTTGTGTTGTTAGTGGCTGCTGCACCTCGGCAACCTGAATATTTCGCTCTTCTTCTTCCCGTTCTAGCTGCTGTCTTTTCAATTCGTCAGCTGCCTCTCGCTCCTCTTGTTCTCTCTGGATCTTCTCTCTGATGCCAGCCAATGTCAAATGATCATCCTCCAGATCGGTTTGAGCATATTGATGGCTTCGGTTCTCCAATATCATGGGTGGTGTTTCTTCCTCCTCCAGTTGAGTCGGTGGTTGTTGCTGTTGGACTTCACAATCTTTGGGCATTTCATTCATGAGCCTTTTCGAGGACGCAAAAAGTTCGCGCACATTCACACGCACTCCCTTGCGGGGTGAAAGACCCTCCAAACATGGAGAACTTTTGCCGGAGTTACACGGACAGGGACAAGGACTGGATTTGCCCGACACCGTTGGGCTAGATAGACTTTTCGCTCTTACTCGCGGCACCGGATTGCTCTTGCGAACTTCCCAAGTCAATGAGTTCGGTCGCAGTTGCAAAGGTCTCGATTCGTAGTCCCACGAGACCTTAAACCATTCTCCCAACGCTTTGAAATCCCGTACATAGTTCTCGAGCACCAGTATAGCTTCCTGGCAAGAGGAGATGTTTTCGTAGCATTCCACCGTTTGGTAGATTTCATTCACAGCTCTTTGAAGATTGCCGAAGAGCAGGGCCCAGTAGCGTGCCTGCAACTCGGATTTCTTGTCTCTGCCAGTGGAGGCACTTCGCACCCGTGGACCCGACGACTGTTTATTTGCATGCCGATCATGGGATTTTTTCGGTGTCTGCAGTGGAAACGGCAGCAGTGCGTTGGGTGATTTGGGAGGTTTACGGTGTGCAAATTCTGAAATTATCAAAAAGTTATATAAGAATATTGATAAGCACAGGGAGATTTACATTTGCAATCGTACAGGGTGAGCCAAAAGTTACCATGGGGTTTAAAATTTAATAACATTTTCGTTTATATTTTTGTTCTTTCTATTTATTTTCTTTCCTGTGTGCAAAATAACGCCATAGTCAGTTAGACCTAGGGTTCTAAAAGTCGATTATGGATTAGTCGACTAATGGATTTTTTGTTGCAAAAACGGAAAAAGTCGCGATCGACTTTTGCTTTCGACATTTAATCGAACAATTAACTTTTGCGTTCGGATTTTTGCTACCGGCTGAACACATATGTTTACCCTGCACTACACTGTGGAACAGGGTGTTATAAGTTAGTTTCATTTTAAATAAAGGGTTTTCCGATAGGGACATAACTATTTCTTATCTTTATGTCAACACACCTTCAAACATCTCTCAGTGTCAAAACGTTAGTCGAAGTCAACATTTTCATCATGGTAAAGTTCACTTAGGAGAAACGTTTGGAAATCATTAAAAATTACTACCGAAACTCTGAGTCGGTGGTTGCTGTAGTGGCTGTAATAATCGTCCCACCCGACAGGCTGTGCGTACTTTAGTGGATAAATTTGGATCCAAATATTCACTTTTGGATGTTCTGGCGCCAAAGAAAGCCCGTACATCTCGCAGCGACGAAAATATAACAGCCGTAAGTGTATCCGTTCCAAATGATCCAAATCAGTCGATTCCACGTCGTTCTCAGGAATTGGGCATCTCTCAAACCACACTGTGGCGTATTTTGCGAAAAGATCTTGTCCGAATCTTCTTCGATCGAGCTCTGGCAAAGTCTCACGAAAACTCAGAGTTTCATCGAAAAATCATCTACAGCGATGACGCTCATTTCTGGCTGAGTGCTTTTGTCAATAAACGCAATATGCGTTATTGGACAGCAACAAACCCACATGTGCTTTAAGAGACACAATTGCATCCACAAAAAAATTTCTCTGTGCTGTGGTTTTCATGCCGGAGGTGTGATTTGGCCGTATTTTTTCGTCGATGAAAATAATCGTCATATTACCGTCAATGGAGAGCGCTATCGTGCCACGTTAGAAAATTATTTTTGGCCAGGATGAACTTGACATCGCCGATATGTGGTTTCAACAAGACGGTGCCACTAGCCACACAGAACAAGCGTCACAAATGATTTACTGAAAGGCAAATTCGATGAATGTGTTATCTCGAAGAATGGTCCGGCCACCTCGTTCATGCGATTTAACACCATTGGATTTCTTTTTATGGGGCCACATCAAGTCATTGGTCTATGCCAACAAGCCAACATCAATAGAAATTGCCAATGTTCCGGTCGAAATGTGTGCAAGAGTGGTGGAAAATTGGGTCCAAGGAATAGATATGGTGGTCATATGACCGAAATCAAATTTCATTCTTAAAATGTAAAATTTGTACTACACCTGGAATAAATTTGAACTCTATATCTTAAATATTCTGTGATTTATTAATATATAAAATTGTTATGTCCTTAATGGTAAACCCTGTATTTGAGCTAGATCCACCTCTAAGTGCGAATCGTTTATCTGCCCGTTTGCTGCCCATCAAAAGCTTCTTATCCAATATCAGGTCTCAGAAACACTAGCTGATTCAATGTAACGATGTCCGTCTTTTCAACTGTCCGTCCGTCACTATGCAATTTTTGTTGTTCATGAAATTCGCCAGATGTAGGTTTTTTGAACTAAAGACGGACGCTTTGGAATTTATGGAAATTCGGTTTCGATTTAGATATAGTGCCCACTAGGGGTATTCTATTTTTTTAACCTATGTTTTACATGCCCATTCACGATGAGAAACATTAAAAAAATGTTAACTGCGTTTTAAGTTTTTTATTTCATTCAAAAAAGTTCACGCACCAAACGATTTTAAAATTTACATGCGCATATACACACAAACATGTACATTTGCATTGGCAATGTATGACCGCTTTTGCTATTGACCGCTTTGCTATTTGTTTTCGTTTGCTTTCTAGTTCTTATAAAAATATTTACCGCTATTTTGCAGTCAGAACTGAGTACAGTGGATTCTCGATTTAACGAACACTCGATTTAACGAATTCGCGATTTAACGAACGGGCATGTTTACTCTGGGTTCCGTGAATAACGAAAAAAAAATTATTTTAGATCAAAAATGAATTTGTAAATAATAAAAATCTTTCTCTGCTTAACAACCAGAGCATGTCAGAAAGAATTTTGTTAATTATAAGATCTGAAATTAATTGTTCTTTTTAATTTTTACTTATATAACAATGCGAAAATTCATTACTCGATTTAACGAATTTTCCGATTTAACGAATTAGGCTGACAATCAATTGTCCGTTAAATCGAGAATCCACTGTACTTCTCTGCTTTTATTTTATCTCTGAAAGCAAATTGATTGAAGCACCTCAGTTATTTTGTACTCGCTGATCGGTGCGTTGTGTCATAAACAATTTGAAGTTAAGAAATAAAAATTAAGATTTTATATACATTTCTAACTCTACTTAAATTTACAGGCATAAAGGAAATTCTCGACCGATTTTCTTTGTGGAACTCGGTTAAAATGATTGTATGTGATACAACAAATGTCAATACAGGGAAAAAAATGGAATTGTTCATTATCTACAATCATGCTTTGAAGAAAAATCTTTGACACCGCCACAATATGTTGGTTGCCAACACCATGTTTTGGACTTAATTCTTAAGCATGTAATGAATGAATTACTTGGCGCGAAAACAGTATCACCAAATATTTCCTACGAAATATTTTCAGATATAATAACTGATTTTCAAAATCTGAAACAAAACTTCCAACAAAGCGACAAAAAAATGAAAATTCCTAATATCAAATGGCGCGATGACATGCAGTATGTGTATGACCTTGGACAATACTTTAAGTATTATCAAAAACATAACGTTTTTCCGTTCATTAACTTTCGAGTTTTACCATCGCTCAGTAACGCCCGTTGGAACTCCAGAGCTATTCTTGCATTGCTCACATTTATACTCCTTCCCAATCACAGAGAAAAACTTTTACCACTTTGTCAATTTATATGCAGTGCATGGTACGAAGTATGGTTTTCCGACCAACGTTTTCGCAACAATAATTTTGAATGCTTGGAAGAATCTGTGAAGCCGTTCAAAACTGCACATCAATGTTTAAATAGACACTGGGTGAAGGAAGATTCAGCCATTCCAAATTTAAAACGGTCTAATATATGTATGTGCCGAAGCCATTAAAGAAGTGAAAGATTTATATTCGTTTTGTAAAAATGGACGAACCTTGAATTTGAAATTTATTTCTTCTAATGTCAAATTAAATACTAAATAAAAATATTTCCAATGTAAGAATTTTTTCATTTTCGTTTTCAAGTATAACAACAAAAACAAAAGCAAACGAAAACGAAAACAAATAGCAAAAGCGGTCAACAGCTATACATTGCCAATGCAAATGTACATACATGTTTGTGTGTATATGCGCATGTAAATTTTAAAATCGTTTGGTGCGTGAACTTTTTTTGAATGAAATAAAAAACTAAAAACGCAGTTATGATTTTTTTAATGTTTCTCATCGTGTACAGCCATGTAAATTTAAAAAAAAAAAAGTCATAATAGAATACCCCTAGTGCCCACACATATATTCAGCAGGTTCTATGTTTTTAGCTCTAAAAGTCAAACATTACATCTAATCCTGATATAATTGGTACAAGTTAGTTTTTGGACCAAGGATTTGCTTTATTGACTTGAAGGAAATTTGAAATCTTGATGATATTTGGCACAATTCATAATGACTGATTCGTTGCCGTCTCAGATAAATTAATAACACCATTTTGTAATTATACCAGTTTGAAACTAGATCATATGGTCATGGACATTCACATGGACGTATGGCAGGGTGACAAATGACATTTTGGCACAGGGGTCCATAGACCTGTTTCATTTGGGTTTTTTGCACATTTTGAATTTATAGTCCCAAATTTAGCTTTTTTACCAATTTATAATGCTATATAGTTGTGTCAATACCCTCCACCGAAGGTGGGTAGTATATTAAATTTGTCATTCTGTTTGCAACACTACGAAATATTGATCTGGGACCCTATAAAGTATATATACTCCTGGTCGTCGTAAGATTCTAAGACGATCTAGCCATGTCCGTGTGTTTGTTGAAAGCAGGATAGCGGTCAAACGAATCAATCTAGGATCCAGAAATTTTGCATGATAATGGCTTGTGGTACTAAGCTGTTTGGGATTGTAAATCGGCGAAATCAGCTTAGGGGGGAAAAAGTTTCCCTTTAAGGGACTGAAGGTACTTCGTTTAAATGCAATTTTTTAATATTTCAAATGATCATAATAAAGTTATTTTTTTCAAAATAAAATAAAAATTCAAATCAAGTATGGAGTCTTTAATGTTCATTCGAAAATACATTTATGCCATTATTTTATGGATATTATTTCTTTTAAATGTTGGCAACTATTATTATTCAAATGAGCGTTCGGTGAGAAACGGGAAGATTCGCTGTTTTCGACCAAAATTTTGTGAGGTTATGTGAAGTCGCTTGTCTACGCAGATAAAACCGACACGATTGACGCCATGGAAGAGAATATTCAGCGCGGCATATGGCCCCAAATGCTGCAATAAGTGGTCGAAAATTGGTCCGCTTTTCCTCTATGTTATTCGAGCCATAACACTAAATTATATGCGTTTTATATCTTCTAAAAAACACCCTTTACTTGCTTAGCAAATAATTATTCTTTGTGGACAGACAATAGTTAAAATCGGCACTGTAAGTTGGGACGCACTAAATACCCCAAAAAAATGGCATAGTTGCTGGACTTTTTGCTTTACGTGGCCCAAAAAGGGACTGTATGGCCGAATCGGGCAATTTATACAATTTTCTACGAATCCAAATATAATGTCATTTTAAAGTTCTGGCTGAGATTAGGGACGAACGCATGGACCCGAGGCCCAAATCATGTACCATAAGCCATCATTAGCCGAAAACAAAATACTCGGAAAGTTTTATCAAGATCGGTTAATATTCTAATATAAATAATCGACTCGAAAGTAGTTCTGTATCGATCGGTATAATTTTTAGTGGGTCTATCACACTTTTTTTATGGGCTTTACAAATATAAAATCCCTGCAACAACGCATAGTTGGCGAATCTCGCAAGCACTATAAGAACGTTGTGTCCGAATCTTTAATTTGGATGTTGCCTCTATCTGGCGGGTGCCCTCGAAAGATATGAGGCTGATATCACCGCCATTTAGGAATACGATGGATTAGTCAAGGCGTATTGAAAACAAACACATAGATGTCGTGGTAAACAACAAGATACGACATCTTATGTCGAGGTTGACTCCAGGAGACGCACGACTGGCCACAAACCGCAGCAAGGCAAACTATTTTCACCTCAGTCTG
The DNA here is from genome assembly GCA_963513945.1 of Hydrotaea diabolus. Classification (NCBI taxonomy): domain Eukaryota; kingdom Metazoa; phylum Arthropoda; class Insecta; order Diptera; family Muscidae; genus Hydrotaea; species Hydrotaea diabolus. The sequence goes on from OY740717.1 coordinate 113,611,228, forward strand.
ATATGTAGAGACGCTACGGCGAAAAAAGGCGATGATACCAAAGAAAGCTTTAATGGGCGCCTAGAGCAAGCATAGGAACGGATTTTAATGCCAAAGTAAGTAGGGAAAGCATCTTCGGACCCACTGTTGCAAAATTCTGCCTTCACTAAAAAACCTCCGAACAGGGAGATAACATGATCAGTGCAGACAGAGCAAATGCCAGCAGTTACAATCTCCAGGTGGTCGACGCGTTTGTTTATATAGGATCTGCCAAAAGTAATTAAGAAAATGAAGTCAGCCTCGAAATAAAAATAAAGATTCATAATATCTAACAAAAGCCCAACCTCGACGATACAAAACAACAGGCTCGTATTGAACGTGTTTTTATACTCGTATGGCGTTGAAACATGGGTTCTCGCCCAAGCGTATAAAACGATGTTTGGAGTTTTCGAGAGGAAGGTGCTGTTACGGCTAATGCATAGTGAGCTGCAGAAACTGTACGGCTGAATTGACGTAGTCCGGCGCTTCAAACTAAAAGGTTGCGCCGGCTGGCACATGTTGTGCGTATGGATGTATTCTGTGGCACAGAAGATTTCCACGGCGAGTTCGTGGGTGCACGCTGTAGGGCAGGCCGAGGCAAGTCCTACGGAATCTTGGTATAACCCACTGGAGGTCATGCGCACAAGTTGAGAATGCCCATTTGAGTTGGTCACTAAAAGATAATCAAATTTCGTTAATATTGCATATATAAATCTTGTAGGTCGTAGGGGCCGAAAAAAAGGTATAGTCTTATTGTATATATTTCAATACGAATCCAAATATGGATTTTTTCTGATTAAACTGAGAGTAAAGCTTGGACCTCTGGACCCAGTGAAACCAAAAATTATCACAACAACGACCAACTGTTGAGTTACTGACTGACTGATCTCTGCCCAGGCTAAACGGCAAAAGCTAGAATCATGTAATTCGGCGGGTAGGTGAAGGTCCAGATGTAGACGCTCGATAAGAAGGGATTTCTCGATATTCGAACTTTAAGGGGGTAAGCACGGGAAAAATGTATCCCTCATAAACATAATAAATAAGCCATGTCGGGACCAAACGGTTGGAGCTAGAATGAATAAATGTGGGCAATGAGCATCCCTTACAATTTGGATTCGAAGTAAAAATGGATTTTTGGAAACTTAAAAGGAATAAGGGATAAAAAGGAATAACTTTCGTACGTCCTCATCCAAATGATAAAATTCATATTATATAGGGTACACGTTTGAGCTAAAAAGATAAGTAAAATGGGGTTTTGTGGTGCTTTCTTATTCTTCTGGTTAGAAATGTGAAATTTGGGTTACATGATGACGCTAGAAACGAAAACCAGCGAATGTCTCGAATTTGTGGGAAAACGGGTAACGTTTTCCCCCATTAGTTGGCAAACATATTAAATGGTTCGTGGTAAACTGAAAAATCAAATATTTTAAAAATATTTGTCATTAGTTCAACTTCTTATTAAAAATTGTAGACAATTAGAAAAGGGTATAAAGAGGTTTAAAAAGGGGTAAACAAAAAAATGAGAAAAACAACATCACGAAGAAATACAAAATTAAATTGGGTGAAATGGGGTGAATTATGAAAATGTTAGCAAAACAATATGAATTCAACAAAATAGTAAAGAAAATAGATTTGGGGTTAAACGGGGATAAAAAGGGCCGAAACGGGTGAATTATCCAGTGTGAGAAAAAATCTATATTAATGGACAGGACATTTTCCATGTCATGGAAAGTAGAAATGTGGATAAACAGTGGGCCATAATGGGCAAAAAAATCCGAAAGTGAGAAACAAAATTTACCATAAACACTATGACAAAAAAGATAGAAGTAGGGATAGAAAGGGGTAAAGGGACAAAACGGGCGAAGTGTTAGACATGTCATGAAAAGTGGAAATGGAGGTAAAAATATGTTAAAAGGGGGCCAAAAAGAGTAAAAAGTGTGAAAAAAAACTATTATAAAAGTTATTAAGGCTATAACGGACGAAATAGAAAAAATGAAATAAGGCTGAAAATACGAATAGGAATAATATGGGATAGAAAGTGCTAAAGAGGATAATTGGTATTTAATAAACAGAATGGCATAGAAAATAGAAATGAAAATAAGGTGCTAAAAGGACGAAATATTAAAATAAAAGAACAACAACATTGAATTAATAGTTGGTAGAAAAAAAGAAAATGGGATAGAAAGGTCCAGTCAGTGTCAAATATTCAAAAATATGAAAAATAAACCAAATCAAAATATTACCAAATAACAAATTAAAATGGGGACGAAACCGGCGAAATATTAAAATGTGAAAAAACCATTTTTAAATCGCGTAAAAAATAGAAATGGGTATAAAAAATACGTCAAATATTAAAATTAAAAAAAAAAAACAATAGGATAGTGCAGAAAAAATATAGGGATGAAAGGGGCAGAATGGGCAAAATATTAAAATTGGAGAAAAACAAGAAAAAATACACAATTTTTTTATGATAGTGGAGATAATTGAAAAAGGGAGAAAAAATGCCAAAATAAAAGAAATAGAAAAAAAGTCAAAAGAATCGCACACATTTAAATAAAAAAGACAAAAAATGTAAAGGGGACATATAAGGAAAAACCTTTTCTATTAGCGACAAACGGTTTTAAATAAACTGAAAAGAGTAAGCGTTTGAAAAAGAAAGATGCACTCAGGAAACAGTGCTACGAATGTCAAAATCGCCCGCAAATATTAGTGATGAACAATAGTGGTTTTATCCGTGGTGTTTGACAACTTCTCACACGAAAAGCTGATTATTGTGCTACAGTTTGGCAATTAACGAATTTTATTATGGATTTATTTTTAAGATTTAACTATGGTTGTTAGTCTAAGATCTTTTTAAATAATCACAAATACCTTTCTATTATATTTGGTCAGTTAATTGATTAGAAGTAGTCGTATTATTTCAGCGTGATCCTATTTAATGCAACTGCAATAGTAAGTAGTTATTTATACTTCGTTGTCTTTTATCTCTTATAAATTACAATACAGCTTCTACAGTTAGTTGTCCTTGAGCAACGTGAGGCAGGTTATAAAGCTCATAAGGCCAACCGTTTTGCGAAAGAAAAACTATTTCCCAACTTCCAAAAAGAGCTCCCCTTTGAAAGCAAGCCGCTGGACAACTACGAGCACCCTTGCCTCACTTTGGCGATTACCCAGCAGCACTTAGTTTATATTTATGTCACGTTTACGCCACGGAGCACCAGCGATCTTATTTGTTAGTTGCTCACCATGCATATCCTACATGTCTGCAACTGTGACCTCCTTAAACGAGCCAGTTCAGCTGCTTCTTTGTTACCTTCAACATAACAGTTTCCCAGCGAAACTCACAGAGCTCATAAGACCGTTGACTCTTAACAAGTTTAGGTAAATTAAACATGGGAAACTGAACTGCCTTAAAAGCTGTCCACATAAGAGTTAATGGCCTTGCTTATGGTAGTCAAGGTCTAAAAACGACCAGTGTTCATTTCGTCGTAGTCGTATTACGACCACGACAACCGCGAGCACGTCGAAAGTAGTTCTTAATCAACAGGTTATCATGTCGCACAAATGGCAAACTGCATTGTCACAGCTAGTGTAGGAAGGACAGTTTAAAATTCTAAAATTGAATCAGCTGTGAAAAAACTGATAATTTTTTTCAAATTTCTGGTTTTAATGGAAATGACATTTAATAATGAAATACCATCCGATGCGATTACTCTTCGCCCAATGGTCTGAAGATTGTTTGGCAGGGGATGAAGAATTTTACTAAAAAATCGTGTTTTCTGATATAGCTCATTTCATCTCGGTGGCTATGTCAATAGGCAAAATTGCCGCATATGGGGTTATGGAGAACCCATGCGTGATTCACTGTATTGCTATTTTTTAATAATCAGCCGAAATTATGATGTCGGAAGGAGCTGTGATTTGAGCCCTCTGGATTATTTTCTGTGAGGAGTTTTTAAGGATAAATGTCACGCGAAGCATTCAGAGACAATTGAAGCGATGAAGCATAAAATCGAATTTGCCATTAAAGAGTTTCGACCCGAAACAATCGAAAATGTACTGAAAAATTAGGGTAGTCGGATGAGGTTAATCAGAAATTTGAAAAAATTATGAAATTTTAATTGCCTACTGTCGTTTTTTATACTTTGGCTTGAACTCGGCATTTTTATAAGGTTTCTCGCAAAATCCCTACTGCCACAAAAAAACAACAGACATATTTCAGAGGTCGAGCATTATTCTTAGGTAATCTAGCCCTTCTGATGAGAAATACCAACCGCTCTAAGTAACCTTAAGCAAGCGATTAGTGGCTGCGAGCAGAGTGCTTCCTCTTTGAGTCTTAACATCTCTCTCGCCGTCATCGCTTGTGTAAAATCCCTAAGTGGTTCCAAGTGCAGCAAGTCTCCGATCTTTGAATGGTAGGAACAGCAAACTTTTATTACTGAAGTTTTTTGTCCTCGCCGGCGACTTTACGAGTAAGAAATTATTTAAAAGGATATATCTTGCACACCTTACTGATTTAAGAGAAGTTTCTCGTATATTCTGTTCCAACCGGGATGTTGTGGGAAGTGATTTCGGATCATTGAAATTTTTAAAATGTTACAAGTTTTAATACTGCAACCCGGACAATCAAGCTCAACGCTTAGTCAATTTTTATATGATCTGCCCCTTTACGATGTCCAACTGAAAAATTAGGCTAACAATTCAATAAGGCATTTTACCCGATTGTGCCACAATTTACAAAACTTGGTTGTGGTTGGAACGGCAAATGTGTCGGTGTGAAAACCCTTGGATCAATCCGGCGCAGAGAACCCGCTGTCGTGGGATCATTTGGTAATAGCATCTAACGCGCGGCATGCTTTTAACTGTTGCGTGGGCCGCTCTGTAAAGTTGCTTTAATTGATTTTGGCCGAGTTAACCTACACAATTTCCAGTTAAACGAACTCCAGCCAAATTTCGACCAAAGAATTGCTCATGTTTAGACAATGTTGGAAACTAGAAAATATTAACCCTCCATTGTAGTGTTACCAACACACCCAGACGGGCTCTGAATAAAATCCTGCAAATATCCACTTTTCGTTCTTCGACTCCAACTTACTTTCATAGGTTGACGAGAGATTTAACGGCTTGTCGTCACATATCTGATAGGCCACCAAGTTCTTGGCATCTCTTCCTTCTCGCCCCAACACTGCTTTCATTTCCATTCTGTAATGTTGCAACTTGTGTACGGCTGGCTGTCGGCTAGTGCGTACGCAGCAAACACTTCGATTCGAGTATTAGTCACAACGCCCACACTTGATAGCACCTCGTCGTCCGTCCAACTTCGTTTGGCTCGGCACCTGTAATTAAATGAGGCAATTAGTACGCATTTCTCAACCAAATCCTAGTTTATTTTCGTTTGATGTCACTGAAATACTTTGAAATTGAGCAAATATGCGTTCCAAGCGTGCTGTTTTAGTCAGTTTAGACGGGAGTCACACCTTTAGTTGTGACAAAACTTTGTTGTCGCCGTTGTTGTTGTTGTTGCGATTTCTTGTTTTTTTTCTTTGGGCTTTGGGGGATCTTCAATTCCAACGCAATTGTTTGTTTGTCTAGCTGCACGATATTTTAATTTTCGAGTCAAAATTTAACTTAAGCGTTGCAACGCTTTATTTCAATGAATCTCCACGATTTTCCACATGGTTTTGTTTGTTTTTTCGGCAAATCTCCAGAATTTTTACGATTTTTTAAACTATCCAAATCCCAAATCCCTGAACATTAAGTAAAGACAGCTGTTCGTAAATGACAGTTGTTGGTAACCAAATATGCAGAGGTGTATTTGTTGTTCTCAGAGTTGGTAAATACATGGAGAAAAACACATGTTTTTTAGAAGGAACTAATTGGTACATTTTCGTTCAGCAACAATATAGAGCACACAACAAAAGTGCCCAAAGAAATGACTGTAAATTCTTGGTGCTGAGTTTAATGTTAAATTTCGTTTCAAAAAATTCTCGTTAAGTTTTAAAGCTATCGCGAGTACCACTTACACAGTGTAACAAAAAAGAATGAAATCAAAACACCTGGGAAGTGGTATTATTTTTCTTGTAGATCTTGCTGAGTACAACAGGAAACCGGTTTTGAAATTTCCCAAACACCTCCAAAATCTGGAGTTGCGGGTAAAAAACCCGGTTTTTCGGATCTTAGGCACTTATATGCCAGTAACTTGGTTGAATATCAACCGATTTGGAAAGAAGAAACTGCGTCCTTTCGAATGGTGTACATATGCACTTTTAAAATCACACTGTTAAAAATCTGTGCATTTCTCCTGTAAACTCATTTTTTTTAAAAATTCTTTTGTAATTTTTTAACTTTGGATGCGTTTTTACACAGGCTTTTTAAAAAGGAACCGAACAATTTTTAAACTTAATAATAAATAGAGTGTTCTTACGAATACAATTCGGTGTCATTTTTAAAAAATCCGTTAGAAACTGATTGATTTATTCAATTTTTATTTAAACATTTATTGAAAAAATACAATTTTTGGCAATACTTCTTGAGATGTTTGTTTGACCATTTTCTTTATAATTGAACATCATTAGTATCCCGTTTAAGTGGCCAGCAATATTCGGAAATCATTTTTATTTTATCTTTTCCTTCAAAACGTTTGTCCATTGTAATTATTTCTTGATAAAAGTGTTCGCCATGTTCATTACTGAACTGGCCAAGATTTTCTGGGAAGAAGTCTAGATGTGAATGGAGGAAATGAATTTAAATTGACATGAACTCAAAAATTCATCAACAATCGCGACATAGTTGTCGCTTCTGTGATTACCAAGAAAGTTATCACGTGGTGCAACAAAACTCTTCCGTTCGTGTTTTTCAACGGAACTGAGCTTGTTGATAAAATTTTCATAACTTTACGAATTTGAGGTCCAATGATGCGATATCACATATTAGATCTGTGAAGAAATTAATACCTTCTTTAATTCTGGCCTCGCTTAAGTATGCGAACACAGCTCTAAGATAGCAAAAAGCTACACCGTTTACCTCAAGTTTTTTTTACAAATTGTTTCATGTATCCTAACTTTAGATGCTGTGGTGGCAGAACAACCTTATCAGCTGTAACTAATGGGGCGTTTAAAACGTTTTTCCTGCCTATTTGATTAGGTGTCACGAGATGGCCATACCTTGCGATCGTAGCGATTTGGTGCACGACTCTCCCATTCACAAAGATAACATGGATATTTTGTGTATCCACCTTGCATACCAAATAAAATTGTCTAAACCTTTAAATCAGCGACGACTTTCCGTTTATGCAAGTCATAAATGACGAATCGCAGTATTTGGTTCATCACTTCATACGTTTCTTTTGTACTAGACGCATATGCGATTGGAACAGATGGTAACAGATTTTTGTTATGCAGTAAAACAGCTTTCAAGCCTAGAAATAGCATTTCAAATTTTATATAAAAAATTAAAAACTATTAAAAATCAATATATTTGTTAAATAATTACTTTTACAAGAACCGTCAATGAAAAGTTGCCATTCGTCTGCCATATAATTGTGACTTAATGCCGAAAAAGTTTGGGTACATTAGCGCAATATATGAGATTACTGTCATTTTCACCAGTCTTAAAACTTTCTTCAAATAATAATGGCCGGTCACTTCTCCTACAAAAAGTTACACGAAAATCTTCTTCCACCGAATTCCACTGACTTAATCGCGACCCAAGGATTTCAGCCTGTCGTTTTGACAAACTTAAATCGCGAACGAGATCGCAGAAATCTGCATTTGAGATAAAATGTCGCTCCGTTGTAGATTTGGATGGAAGGTATTCTTCTTTCACCAAATATTTTTCAGCTTTAAAACCACATATGCTCGCGACAAACTTTACATTATATGCCTGGCTGAATTCCTAAACGCATGTTGCTTTGTACATTGCAGGGTGTTCGGAAACGCAACCCTGAAAATGTTGAGATTGTAGAAGATAAGTACTCGTAGTTATTTGTTGATATGCATTATACAATGCGTTATGCAACTTTATAAAAAAAGTAGCTATACAATGTATCAACTCTGTTTGAATACTGTATTGATATATTGTAAATATACTTTTAGGAAGTCAGCCCTAACTTTTCCTGCCCCATATGATAAACAAAACACCTGATCTTCGGAGTAATTCACTCTTTCAAAAATAAAAACAACAAAATGAACAAGTAAAAACGTCAGTAATTGCGACCAGGCCGAGCCTTATATCCTCTAGAGTCCATAACACTACTAAAGCGGAAAAAATGGCCCGTCCATTTTCTCACACAAATCTTTAAAATTACTCTATTTTTAGATTCGTAGCAAAATTTGGCACAGGCAGAAACCAGTGGAACGAATGGATCCTGAATGCTGCAGATAACATTCAAAGAGCTATGGCAGAGAAACGAACTAAAGATAAGGCCAGCCCATCTACAATAAAGATTTACAACATCCATGTAAAAGACTTGACAAATAGAATAGGGTTATTACTGGCACATATGTATGTACATTGTCTCAATAAATATAAAAAGTAGGAACATGACAGGTCTTGAGTTAGGTACAGTCGAGAATCACCTCACAATTAAAACTTATTTAGACAAAGAGGAAGTTGCACATTTTATATGTATAGGGTGTTTCATCTAGAGATATTTTTCAGAACAAAAAAAAATATACAAATTCAAATCAAGTGTGGAATCTTTTTCGGTAATTTGAAAGGACAATTTATGGCATTTATTTTTTAAATATAATTTCCTTCAGATGCTGGCCGTAACTACGCCTCCGTGTTTCCATTCTGAGGGTCCAATTTTGGATGACTCGTTCGAGCATTTCGACCGGTATGGCTTTAATGACACGCGTAATGTTTTGGCTTCCAAAACCTGAATCGTAGCTGGTTTGTCATAGACTTTGGACTTTACGTTACCCAAAGAAAAATGTCTAAAGGTCAAAAGGAAGGATATCACTCGATCTAGGCGGCGAACTCACCGATGATTTCTGGGTATAATAGCTCCTCTTGAGCCTCTTCTTGTTGCTTTTCAGCCCAAATGCGGCAATATTGTTTTTTGCCGTTGAGCCAGAAATGGGCCTCATCACTGAACAAAACTTTGGTCGAAAACAGCGGATCTTCCCGTTTCTCACCGAAAGCTCATTTCCATAAAACAGTTGCCAACATTTAAAGGCAATTATTTTCAAAAATTAAATGCCATAAAATGTCCTTTCAAATTACCAATACAGATTCCACACTTGATTTGAATTTTTATATTTTTTTTGTTCTGAAAAAATACCTCTAGATGGATCACCCTATATATACGCCTAGGAACTTGAAGCCGTGCAGTCTGATCGTCAAGATGTTCTCGACGACATGCGACGAGGATGACCTCCAGTCGTTTATAGAATAGACGCAAATAGGCATTAGGGGAAAAAATGTTGTAAAATTTAGGGGTGACCGTTGGATAGTCCGGCTTGATAACGGTTCGTATTTAAAAGCTTTCAGAAGATTGGAATATCTTCTTCAATATCGGTTAATTTAAAAAACGCTGTACAGGTGCGTTACGTATCGAGAGTAACATGGGTCAGGAAAGTACCCCCACCCTACAAAGGATTGAGAGGTAGCGGAAAAGATAACTACAGAAGAAAGAAGCTTTAACAGTGGCAAGTATGGTCATGACGCCAGAGCAAAAAAATGTCCCCGGTGGGCAGGGGTAGCATATCTGAGTAGACTTAAGGAGAGAAAGGCTACCGATAGGTCCAAAAAAATGTTCTGGCCCCTACTTTTTTGGCAGTAGTGGGTGGCAACTTGTTGCGCGGACGAATATTTTATCGACGGATTTTATTGGGGTTTTATTGCTAGACAGTCTCGAGGCAGGTGAGCCAGGCAATGGCCAACAAATGCCTGATAAGAATTTCCGAAGGCTTCTTGGCGATGACTTTCTAACTTGTATGGGCAAGATCTGGGAATTAAGAGAGAACACGAGCTTTGTTGAGGTTGTTCCTCAGCCTTAAATTAGATGAGTAGTTTAAAGTACATTTTCGTCAATGTGAATGCGATAGTGTCAAGGCACTAATGACACCATTTACAGCCTTTTCCGAATAAACATAAACCGGACTTTCTCCTGTTAGTGGAACACAATTTTTCGGGCATTCAAAGATTTCAATTGAGGGTATATAAGTATAGTCTAGGATAAAATTGATCGAGTCGGACGAGGAACAGCAGTTCTTCTGAGGGACAATATTAGGGGTGAGCGTTTGACTGCTGATCTTAGTAAAATCGAGGGGGTACGTGGACTTGGTAGGAGATGCATTATTATAATGTCGCTGTACTTAAGGCCTCGAGATACTCTGAGGATGATAGATTTGTAGAGTATATCCAGTATTTTAGGCGCTGATGAAGCCATAATAGATGCTGATATCAATGCAAAGCACATACAGTGGGGTGCAGATCGCTGTAACTCAAGTGGTAGCGTACTACACGCGTGGATGGAGACAATTCCAGCCATTAAGATTCGGTACACAAAAGGGCCGACAAGGAAGTCGCTGACAACTCAGCCCTACATAGACTTCTTCTTAGCAATGACGGAACTCAAACTGATAGGGCACATACGATAGATAGACTATGGACGTTAGACTATGACTTGGACCTCAGAGCAGTTCCCATAGAAGTTACGGTAGGCCGCCACGAGCGGCATGTGGCTGAGGAACACTTAGATTTCAAGAGCATGTGTACTGCCAAGTTGAGCATTGGACTATCGAAGGGACTGGTACACTTTGCATTACCCAAGGATCGAAACGCGAATATTGGGGGTCGGGTTCCTCAAGCAATTACCGCAGGATATTGTTGTACTCATAGCCAGGAAGAAGACTTTACGTAGACAGAGACAAAGGACTTTAGACCAGCTGTGGTACACTATCCTTGGTGCCAATTAGTGGAATTTTGACAAGATTATCCAGGAGCGCGTTGCAATATTTGAATAAGAGGACCACATGAGGACTATAAATAGGATTAGGGCTGATGGAAGCATGTTTCAGAGAAAAACAAACTTTTTGTGCGGCATGGTTGAGCCGAAAAGTCAGTGACCTGCTAGATCCACAGGGCTAATAGGTTGTGTCTGAGGAAGATAAGGACAGACTGCTGACAGTCTGTCCTCAATATTACAGGCCGTTCGTAACTGCGAACATTTGTTTAGAGACAAGTGTATCCCCTCTACGCCTGGACATGGGCCCAACAGTGGCTAGCAGACGGAACGGTCGTAGGCTAGTCAGGGGAAGTCCTTCGAGGATTAAATAGCAAACAGAGCTGCGGAAGCGACGGGATCCCAAATTATGTACTCAGACGGACTCACTAAAGGACCTGGGAGTATTTTGCCTTGATATATAACCGCTGCCTAAACATTGCTTCTTTCTACAATGTGGAAGGGCTCTACGATAGTACCTATCCATAAGCTTGGACATGACCCAACAGACCCAGCCATCTTTAGGCAGAACTATCTTGGAGTGGGCTTTCAGCAGAACTTGCGGTTAACAAGGCACATTGACACTGCACTTAGGAAGAATGTAGCTGTCTTAGAAGATTGGTATATATCGAATCGATAGGTTCATGGCTGGAATTGCCATCGGTATCCTCTAAAGATGGCCATCTCAACCTCATAGTATTGTTTAGGACCAGCAGGTGCCAAGAGAGATGTGTGATCATCACGAGCGACTCGGGTTATTTATCGCCGATGTGCCGATGATGGGCTCCTGATAGATGAAAATGGAAATATTTCATATCATATCAAAGGCGTTTAAGGACGCACGGACTTTGAGAACCTGGTGTATCAGACGGAGCCATAGATTCGATGATATATGCAAATATTGTAAAAGAATTTGTAAATACCTTTTTTCTATTTATATTTTTGTATTTTTGTTATAATTGAATTGTTATTTTTGATTCGATCATGGCCCACTAGTATTAAGTTTGAATTTATTGTGTAAGTAAAATAAAAGATCTCAAGAGAGCTATCCGTTAGCTTAATTCCATATTTGACGGGCAAGAAATACTGGACAGAGTAATTTGCAAACGAATGTCTGAAATGCCAAAAATTTATTATGAGGGAAACCTTTAACGAATATTTCTCAATAATCAGTTTAGTATATCAGAAAAATTATGTTAAACTAGTCATGTAGAGATACAACATACGGTTGATTCTGAGATTATGGGCCACTTTGTTGTCCTTGGATGTTTCAAGCGGGAAAAATAAAATATATTATACTTTATTATTTACTATACAATAAATCCTTATAATCGTAGGGCCTTTAAAGTCTTTAAAATTGTTTTTTAAAAAAATTATTTTTTCTTCAAAAAATTTCCTACCAAAGAGTTCAAATATCATTACCCTGGTTGTCCCTAGCACTACTTTCAATTGAAATTTTCTATTCGAATAGGCAAATCCAGAGGGCATAACTTGCTTGTAATTTGGACTTTGTACAGAAACAAGTTCAAGTCATCATGAATTATTCGTTGCAATGACCGTCTGCTTACTGCAATTTGCGCCGATAAACGCTTGGACTTGCCGAGTCGAAAAGCTTGGATTTGCCTGAATTGACGGTGCCGCGATGTGTTTTGAACACGAACACAGGGTACGGTCTTCGTGCGATGCTTCCAAATTCGGCAATCACCTTTACCAGCCGCATTATAGTCCATCTACTTGTTATATATTATAGTCCGCATTATAGTCCATCTACCCGCCTAAAAATTCCTTCGACGGATATGCAGGACTACAAGACATGGTACCGTCCAAGTCCCCTTTTCGATGTCCCAAGCATTTATTTTCAGAAATCTTAATACTGATCTTTCAGTTGAAATTAAGCCGTTTGCTCAAACAGAAAAAAAAAGTTATAACGTTTTGTGTTATGTAGCGCAATTCGTGCGCCACCCTGTGCTTTAGACGCACATACCTATACTTACCTCGGCGCAAATTCCAAATTTTGCCTAACATCTGCAGTAGATAACGGATATAAGAAAGTCAGAAATCTTACAGTTTTCTTTCTTATATGTGTTTTTTTCTTTCTTATAAGCAATTAAAAGTAGTTATAAATAATTAAACGATGTTTTGCAAAAAATGTTTTTTTTTTATAAAAGATGTTCTTATATCCGTGCTGTACTGCATCATCCCATAAAAAACATATGGAAGGCAAAACTATTTAGCTCATTTTGGTTTTTTTAAATGCAATTTGTTTTCATTTTATTGGTTTCTTGACAGAATTTCATTTTACGAAACTTACAGTAAGGAACATACAAAAACTTGTAAATACTAAATGAAAAAAAAACAAAACAATCAGTCCATACCCCTTGTAAATTAATTTCCATTCGAAAATTTATGATATGGCTGCTGTATGTAGTATAGTTCGCAATTATGGAATTATATATTCCGATACGATATTATGAATGTATTTGGCAACAGCAATCACTGCAAGAACAGGCTAGTCGTCGACCCATCTAATCGAGAAAGAATATAATATTTTTGTTCGAAAGTAAGAATATTTGATTCTCCCGGGCCCCTTTTAAAATCACTACAGGAAAACAATTTGAAATCAATGCATTTCAAATATTTTTTCAAAAGATTGTCATTGTGATTTGAGTTCTGATGTGTGTCTTGCGGTAGTTTAATATTATCTTTATCGTCCTTTTTGATTTCCGATTTGGTGTCAAGTTCTTCTGGAGCCTGGAGCATTTTTTTGTTTTTGAAGTAAGCTTCAATTAAAGAAAACATTTGCAATGCCCTTGTACCTTCTTTTAATGTTAGGAGAAGTTCGTAGAAATCATTCTCGTTTAGTTTATTACAAATGTTACTGCGTCGTATATCCATTATTCTGATTTTCTAAAAACAAAGAAGAACACAAATCAATATCTTCTTAAGTAATTGCATTCATGTTAAATTTAAGTTTAGGTTAAATTTGGTTTTACTTCAGTTTCCACAAATGTTAACTATTGGCGGCTTTTTTTTTACTATGAAGGCCTTTAAGCAGATCTTGAAAATATATTTACAATTCGGTTAGTACCGAGTTTTTTTTATGTTTAAATCACCATAGGTCCATGCTGGAACCAAAGGTGTCGCTTTTTTTTACGTATTTTGTTAAATACGTCACCACTAATAAATACACAAAATAATGGAGATATTAAATTCTACAGGTACCGAGGTACTTTTAATCCCTTTAAGAGAAACTATCTTAACTTTGGTCCGATTTTGCCCATTTGCAACCCCATACAGCTTAAAACCATTCAAAAAAAATTTGACATGAACCAAACAATACGAATCTTTCGAATGACGAAATCGATGCCTACTTGGAAAAATTAAATATCATAATAACAAATGCAAACCAAAGTTTTAAAATAGGGATCAGCTTGCATTGTTCGTATCGCCTATTATTATAAAATTACAGAAAGAGAAAAGCAAAATTCTCAAAGCTATCAAAAAGACACAACCGACTACAAAATCTACTTTCATATAGGGAGCTCATTACTTTAAAAAGTAAACTAAAATTGATCCGGCAGTTGATTCAAGAAAACTTTGTATTTTCCATTAACAAACATCATAGGGAAAAACTTGCCCTCGTAAGCCCCAAAGATACCTCACAACTATTCTCAGAGGGCAGAAAACAATATAAAATATACGATTTGCCAAGTCTTAAAAATTTCCGAATTGCTCAAAATGATGCTGCTCTCCTCGGAAGTGCTAACACAGATGTTAGTACGCTAGAGGTAGAAAATAGTAAACGTATCGTTAAGGACGAGCGGCAAATATTAGATACTATGGGTGCATATCTGGAAACCATTTACGCAGCGAAGGATACTGATATGGATAGGGTTCACAGAAAAGTTACAGAAAGTTTAACAAGAGTTTTAGAAACAAAATCAGCGTTTCTTATTACCCAACTCAAATATAAAAAAATCTTCTCTGACATCATAAGGGCGAAATTGAACACGAAAACTTTGTGACTCAAATAAAAAAACTTTTCTGACATCATAAGGGCGAACGAAATTGAACACGAAAACTTTGTGACTAGAGCAGAATTAATCTACATCTTCAAAAAATTGAAGGGTATGTTGTCTTCTGGAACAGGCAACATTCCAAACGTAGTGCTCAAAAATATCCCCTTACACATGATTCTCCAATTCCTACTTTCCACAAGCTTAGAAACTAGGTAACGTTGTTGCACTGCCAAAAAAGGATAAAGACCATAGCCACCCAAAAAATCTAGGTGCTATAACACGTCTCCCCAATATTAGCAAAATTTTCGAAATCTGTATTAATTCGAGAATAAATAGTTTTCTGGTAAGACATCATATAACCACTCCACAATACATGCTATTAACAGGTTGGATTCAAATATTAATTGGAATTTCAATAAACATCTATACACAGGTGCTTGTTTGATAGATTTCGAGAAGGTTTTTGAATTCCTGCATCTGGATTCCTGGTCTAATTTTCAAACTTCAAAACTTAAATTTTCCATTTAAATTTATAGTTTTACTTCATAACGTGATAAATGAAAGGTATATCTTGGAAAGCAACCGGTCTGTCGTAAGCACAAGGGAATTTCGTATTGTTAAGGGTCTACAACAGGACACAGTGAATGCTCCAGTGTTATTCAATCTTTAGGTTTAATGCGGTAATCGAATATTCTAATAATTGTAATATGAAAATTAACTACAATAAATGTGAGACAATTCTTTTCCGCCCTCCCGTAGGCAAATGCAAATACAACATCAGAAGATATTGTAGATCTTTTGGCATAAAATCGCCACTTACCAACCAAGTAATACCAAATAAAGATGTAGTTTAATACTTAGGAATACATTTAGATAAATTTCTTTATTTTAATACGCATGTGAAAACACAAATACCAACGGCAAGAAAGGCATTTTTCAACTATTAAGCTCTATTCTTTGCTAAATACATAACTCCAGAAGTTAAATTGCCCTCGGAAAGGAGTCGTGTCCTCCTCTAAAAATCTTCATCTCTCTGTTACTCCAAAAAGGTAAAGTATCCTATAAACACAAAAGTGTCCTAAATAGAGCTGAAATCAAACCAGCTGCTAAGGTTTATGGGTCCCCGGTCAAGACTACAACCGGAATAGAAAGTGCTTAGGGACAACATGTGCGACTAAAATTAACATGCTACAGAGAAGACAATTCTGCGTAATTCCTTGGTACACCTAGAACGCAAATATTTACAAGGGTCTAAATATTAAAACGGAAAAATCCGATAATATTTAAGAAGTTACATAAACAAAATAAGCTCTCATCCAAACGAGCTCACCGGACGTCTACTAAATTTGTAAGGCTATGTACGCCTCAGACGAAAAATTACCTTGTACCAGGTTATAGAAAACTTGAGAATAATCGCCATCACCTATAATATTTATAATTTTGAACACAGATTATTTCTATTTATGCGCTTTTAATTACATGTGCAAATCTTTACACTGCTATCACCTTCCGAATCAACTAGGTTTAAAACTTGAATACTTGTTGCTGTTTTCAAAAGATGTCAAGGCCCCGAGGGTCTCCCTTAACCCGAGCGTCCTTGTTCATTATTCCCCCCCCCCCCAATCTCTCTTTTTCTCCTCCCCCAATCTCTCTCTTTCTCCCCCCATATTTTTATCTATCTTGCGTGTCGCGCGCCAAATCTGCCACCACATGCAATAAGGTAGGCCGATTTGTAGAGTCAACTAAAATTTAAATAATATATGTAACATTTTCGATAGCTTTTGGAATGAGGAAAAACAAGTGCCACTACGACATATCAAAAATATCATTTTATAAGCTCCCAAATTTCAATTTTTTCGTTTTTTCCTCATGCCAAAAGCTTTCGAAAAATCGAAGGCACAATATTGATTGTAAATTGAGCCACCCTAATATACAGTCATCATCATTATGTAACGGGTGGCCCAAATAAGACCAGCTGATGTGAAACACAAATAACTTTTTTTATTTTTTAGCATAATTTATTTTTTTTTTTGCAGATTATAACTGAACTCTTGGAAATTTAAAATGAATACGTACAGTCCACAACACCGCATTAAAATTATCGATTTTTATTATTCTTCTCAACGATCAATTGTTCTGACGCAGCAAAATTATCGCCGTTTTTTTAACGTAAGATCAGCGCCCACATCTTCCATGATTCCAAGTTTAGTTCGCTGTTTTGAGGAACTGGGTTCAGTTGCCGACCATCCAGGAAGAGCTGTGCAGCAGCTTGGCGCTAAAAAAGCCAATACCTATATCGAGCAAAATGGTGGTCATTTGTCTGAAGTCATATTTCACACATAGTCACGTTAAATTTCCATAAAATGTATTTAACATATAAAAAAATCATTTAAAAAAACCGTTATTACACGAGTTATACGTGTTTTACATCATTAGGTCTCATTTGGGCCACCCTGTACAATGTCAACAAAAACAAAATCATTTCCAAGTTTTATTTGCAATTTGTTTGAAAACTTTTTATCTAAACTTATAAACCAGATGTTGACTAGGGGTCTAACCAAGCTTGCCATCGATCAAGTAAGGAGTCCATATTTGTTAAACGATTTTTTTGTTCCTTTGACCTCGAAGAAAATTTTTAAATACGCCAAAATTAACAAGAACTAGAGTGCCCGAAACCCCGGTTATTGTAGGATGGCAGTTTTCAGTTTAATAGAAAAATCCATTTTTCGAAAAACCCGTTTCGGTCGTCGTTTTCTAGCATAGCTGGTGAAATCGATTAAACCGTTTTATATCAACGTTCGCCTAATGATTGTCTCTCGTCTGTACGAAATTTAATTTAATACGAGGTTTTCAGAGCTGACCTAGAGCTGCCGAGCTTTAAATCGGAAGTAACATTTGTACTATTTTGCTGTGTATAACTATTATTATCAATTACGATAGAACAAAACAAAAACACTGAATTGAATGAATATAGGACCTCTTATATGAATTTGGTAGCGGCTAGGTTATACCGATATGATATGGCAACAAAGTATGTATGGGGGCAGTTTCAAAACATGGACCAATATACAGCAACTTCAAGCGACCTCGTCGTAGACCCGAGGTTGCTCAAACTACAAAGTTTTGTCGCGGCAAAATTTCGACCTCTTCGTTGATTTAAACATTAGGATGAGCTGGCTGCCGGGCATTGTTAAATCGAATCAAATGGTTAGTCTGAGTTGATCGGCATAAAAATCGATTGTTATTCGATATGCTACAATGTCCTGTCACATGGCAATGCTTAAAAGCAGATCCACGGTTATACACGCCCTTAAGTGTCACTAACAACAACGCCGTCCGTTCATATAATTCAATTTTAATTTTTTGTAAGAAAGTTTCCATTTATTTATTCGCTCATGTGTCAATATTTACTAGTGATCGCTGGTTTTAACATTTTTTTGACCCTTTAGGCCCATGAGTCCGACGACCCAAATCTCAGTCATGTCTCATTTTTTTATATTATATTTTGCACACTTTGGACAATTTGCATCCCTTTTTTTAACCATTTCTAGTGTATGTGTTATCCTTTTCATTATATATGGGTTTTCTTACTTTGTTATATGTCGACCCTTTTGGACCATTTATATCTTTTGGACCCTTTTTCTATCCCTTTATATCCCAATTTCTATTTCCCATGCCATCCTGTTGATTTAATATTTTTTGCACCTTTTTATCCCCAGTTCTATATTCCATGCCATCCTACTGATTTAATATTGTTTTTCCCACTTTCTGATATTTGGCCCCTATTTGACCTTTTTCACCATATCTATTTTTCATGACACCTTGTTGATTTAATTTGGCTCTTTTGGCCCATTTTTTTACCCTTTTTCTCATTTAAACATGTTATGTAAACTTTCTGCTGTATTTCCCGTTGTGGCTCTTATTTTTATTACCATTTCTATTTTATATGACATCTTTTTCCCCTATTTGTATCCCCTTTTTAAAGTTCGTGTAATTTGTATTAACGAAATACCCATTTGTACTAAAAGTTTCGTAGTTGACAAACGTTTATGGAAAGTTCCACTTTTGGGATTACCAAGCGCCGCAAAAAATGGTTACAAACTAATGGTGATAAATTTCACCCGTTTAAAATTGCCCCACTTTTCGCTTTAAATTTCTTACTCATAGATTTAAAAAAGTACCAAAAACCGCTATTTTACACTTTTAACAAATCAAAATCCTTTCGGATACACTTTGATTTGTCAAAATGGAATTACCCTCCGAATTTCGTGTTGCTAGTTGTATCTCTTTCTATACCATTAAGTTTTAAGTTTCCAAAAATTCCTTTAAACTTCGAATCCACTATAAGGGACGACCGCTTTCCAAATTTGGTGATTCAAGCCCCAACCGATTGGTCCCGGCATGGATTAATCACTTGTTTATGGGGGATAAATTTGTCCCGTTTTTACCCCCTTAAAGTACGAATTTGGAAAAATCTGTTCTTTTCGAGCCACACATTAAATTGCAGTCAATCAGTAACGCTACAATATTATATAATTCGTATATAGAATGTAAATCTTACTTCCTTCACATGCTGCAGAAGATCTGTCTCTTCTATGAACTGGGAAAATTGAAACGTTAGTATAACTTCTTTGACGTTCATATTTGGTAATGTTTTTGTCAAATAATCTATAATATAGTTATTTATCGTTGTGACCAGGTACTTATCGCAGATCTTGTATACTTCAAGTAAATCCTCGATCGATAAGGTATCCAGGAAGGAAGCATCATTATTGTAAATGATGTAACGAAAATTTTTAAAATGTCTCGGCTCCAAATCTTCTATACGAACATCTGCATTTGCTTGGAGTTCCTTGAAGTCGCTGTTAAACATGCACTCAAATACCGGAGAGGCGAGGACAAACATTATTTTATGACCAGGTATAGTTTCGGCGGTCTCTTCGTCAGGTCCCACAACAAAGTTACAATCCGACATAAATCCAGAGATTAACATTTTGGCCATTACATCGCTTCGTCTAAAATGAAAAAAGAAAATCAGTGAATGTACTTTACGTAACGTATGGAAAGAAGTGAACATGTTTAATTGTGAGGAGATCGATTTGTACGGCAACAGAAACGACACTAGAAAATCCCATAACAGCCGGTTTGTTTTATGGACCTGATTGTCCCTTAGGGCAATTCTTTGGACAAGGACTGTCACTCCGGCACACAGTACAGCACAGCACAACAACTGCTTTAGACGCCGTCAACACACGCACAAGTCGCTGCCTTAACCAGAACAAGCCCAAGGACAGGACGGTGGTGCTTGTGGCTTTTTTCCTTACCAAGGCCTTCGACACGGTCAATCATGCTACTTTGTGCGAGGACATTGCAGAAGCGTCCCTTCCGCACAGTTTGAACCTTTATGTTTGGGACTATATGTATGGGCTCCAGTCGCATGTAGAATTTAGAGACAGGAGTTCGAATCCCCGTAGAGTTAAATAGGGATTTCCTCAGGGGGGAGTGATATCTCTGGCTCTGTTTACGAGCCGAAGTTGTGTCGTACGCTGATAATTGCACAAAATCGGGAGTCAGGACCTTAAGTGGATGACTTATGCGAGCAAATCAAATGTTACCTCACTGACATGGCACGCTTCTTCGTCAGCTGCACTGTTCAATGCATGGGCTTTAGGCGTGCGGTTGTCACTTTATGTAAAAGTCGATGACGTCAACATCCCGTTAACCAACTACCCATGCTACAGTGAGTACGACGCAGTGGAGGAAAATTCAGATTTGCCAGAATGCCGCTCTGGGAACATCAACATAGTGTCTCCTGTGTTATATGAGAACTTTCTAGATGAGAAGTCGAGGGCCCTTACCGAGTGCAGGCACAGTTTCTTGTTGTATAAGCAGTATTGATCCTAACGTTCCGGAAACTTGTGCCGCCTGCCATCAGGGATCACATAACGTGATGCCATCTTTATAAGTAACTGTCTGGCCAAGCCCACTCAGATAATCCCGTGTCTCTTTAGACGTACCAGTTCAAATAGCGCGTTTCCTTCAGCTGGATATCGAAGCAGATCCCCTATTGTTGTAAACAACAACAAACCGAAATATAGAACCACAAGAATAGACAATCACCTATCGGGAACATTTGTTCCCTCGAAATGTTTCCCCTTTTCACTGAATTGCTATCGTGAATAAATTGTCCCTTTCAGTTGTTCCCTCAGTTAGGAATGATATTCCTGAGCAAAATAGTGAAATTGGACAATTTTCCCTTATCGTGAACGGTCATTATCATTAAACTGTTATTTTCCTTTTTCACGTTAATTTGTTCACTTTGATTTCTGTAGGGAAATAATCAACATGTAAGGTTTACATTAAGTCTTTTCAGGACAAGATCAATTAACATAGTGCAAAGTTATAGTCTGCTTGATAGAATGCAAAGCAATAGGCAAATTGCTTGTGGTTTTGTCGAACTGCCAAAAGCTGTGGTGGCCGAATTTTGGAGCTCTGTCGCAGAAGACCTGAATGCTGTTGGTCCATCGTCAAAAATTGAATTTGAGTGGAGAAAGGTAATGTAGTAAATATAATATTACTAAATATAATAAAATCGAATATGTATTTGATAGGTGTGGGTGGATCAAAAGACCCAGTAAACCAAATTTAACGACAATGTCTGATATCAGACAATTCTGAACAATATCCGAACTCTATCGAGAATTCTTACCGAAATCGTTACAAATTTTGTTCGATTTGTCTGAGGATTTTTTATTTATTATGTCAAGAAATATCTGAACGAATTCGGCCCGAATTCTGATAGACTTGTCTGTGAGATTTTTATTAGATTTTTGTTCAGACTTCTCTTATCGAACTCGCAACGAATTTTGAACTATTTATCTGAGGTATTCGTTTAAAATTTTTGTTATTAGCTTTATATTTTACAGTTGTTCTTCTGTTCAGACATGTCGGAAATTCAGAACGAATTCTTAACTGTTTGTCCGAGGTATTTTTATATTTCAAATTCTAAACGTTTGGTTAGCTTAGCTGTGCGAGGGATTTTTATTGTGTTCGGAGGAAAACTCTACTACCGTCAGTTCTCGTTAAATGCAAAACTGGTTGCCCTTAAGTTTATAGCCACTAAACATAGTTACAGCACAATTATTGCTTGCGAAACTGCAGACACCCCTGCTTGTAACTAAAAGTCTTTCCGAACGCTTTTTGAAAATGTTTTACAACTTTTTTTTGTAGAACAAAAATATTTTCTTCTTTTTGATTGTTTACATTCAGAATTTACCATGACATAAGCTCAGAATTCGTTCAGAATTAGGTTCGAAATGTCGGTGAAAACATCAGAATTTAATAAGACAATACCAGAATTCTGACCGAAGTCGTTCAGAATTAGTTCAGAATTCGATACGAGAAATCGAAATTTCCTTTTGGAATTTCCCAAGACTACAGTTCAGAATTCGGTCAGTAATCGGTTCGAAATGTCGGCAAAAACATCCGAATTCCCTCAGAGAAGTAGTTCAGAATTCGTGTCAACCTTCCCATATGTTTTCGTTACGGAGTCGCTACGAATTCTGATCCAAAATCGGAACATTTTGCCGATTGTCATACAGAATTCTGACCGAATTCAGAAGGTTTGGTTTGCTGGGGAGGTACATAACGTCTAAAGCCGCAGCCAAACTTAAAAGGCAACATGAGGTGGCCCAAACTTGACAAAACGGCTGTCGACTACCGAGCAGTACATTTACGAATTAATAGGAATGAAAGTATCGGTAGAAGGCCTGGAAAACTCGTTGACTTCTGGTTCCAGAAAAAAAGCACCAACACAGATAGTTGAAGAAGAAGTTTTAGGTGAACCAATGTGTTCTTCAAAAGCAACTTCACCACCACCGGACAACACCATAACCGAGGATCGGTCACATAGGTTCTGCCCTAAAGCGTCTACAACTTGCGACAGAACCTCACTAAACGTTTATTGGGCCATTCCAACTTCTTAGTCTTTTCCAACGCCTTTTGGTATCCACCCTCAGCAAAAAATCGTAAGCAGGCACAATTTTACGATTGGCGGAATACCAAAGCATTTTTTGCTGCCGGTAAACACTTGGCCAGAACATCCAGAACGTAGGAGAAGGCTTAGGAATTGACATAAATTACATACAATACGGTGGGCAATTCAAAAGGATTGGATGCATCCCGACGAGAAACTCTTTGTTCTTTGATTTCCTCCTCCTCAAGCAGCAGCATCATCGTCCCGACTCTAAGCATTTCGAATTTCCACCAACTTTTTTTCTTTTAATTGATTTTTTTCCTTCACTACGGAATAATAACAGCGCTATTATGAACAGCTGTTCTTCAAGAGGAACAAACATTTCACGTGATAGCAATTTTCCCTTTAAGGGAATACAAATTTCAAGGAAACTAATTATTTCACTTTTTTTCACGATAGGGGTGAATGGTAAGTTTACTGAGCAGAGGACCCTTAAGCACTGTAAAGAAAATTGCCAAGGCGTCATAAGCCCAAAAAGTTTTTCGGTAATGAAATGGCCATCGCAATCTCAGGATCCAAATCCCATCGGCGATCTTTTAGAACTCCTAGATTATATGATGCCTGGAATGCATTGCTGAACATTTTATTGCCGATTTTAAACCGTCATTGATAAGACACTCGTAAGATTTGCTACAAAATATAACTTTTTTACGGACACGCCTATTTAATTGCATAAAATCGGATACTCCGACATTGCGATTTTTCTTTTCACGTTTAATGCAAATATTTATGAATTAAATCTCATTTTAACGTTTAAAAGTCAACAATATGAAAATAGTTACGCAAATGAACCACTTGTTTTACTTTTACTAGTGCCCCTGCACAACTTATGTACTTAGTAGGGACATAAATACCGTTACAACATTGAACACACCCATTTCAATAGTAGAACTGAACATACCCCGTTAATGTCATATGGGCTTTGAAAGCTACCCCCAATTAAGCCATAAAACCCTTTCGCAGGTATTATATTTAATAATTTCATTATAAGTTATAAGCTATAAAATACCTAAAGCACATACTTAACACACCATTGTACACGAGTACTTATAGGGACGAACAAAAAACATACGCAGCACCTGTATGGTCGGCGAACGTGAGTACGACGCAGTGGAAGAAAATTCAGACATGCCAGAATGCCGCCCTTAGAACATCAACAGGGTGTCTTATGTCCTCTGAGGACCATCTACATGAGGAGACGAAGGTCCTTACCGTGCGCAGACACAATTTCCTGTTGTCTAAGCAATACCTGCTAGGGTGTTTTCGCAGCAGTCATCCTAACCACCATCTCTTGAACAGGATGCCTCCACCCAGGCAGATCAGGTACGATCTTCATGATCTAGAGAGAGGTCCAGCGGTATAAGAGAGAACCTTTAGATCATCGAAACTATCAGGCAGGTTTGAACAACATTCACGCCGATGATGTCGCAGCAGCAGTATCCAGCTACCGTGTGAATGCGGTGCTAGGGGAACATCCCCCGGAGATTTCACCTGAGGAGAAGGTACTACCTCGGCAGACGCGCGTGGTTCTGGCGCAGCTGAGATCCGGATGGTGCAGCCGCCTCAATTCTTACTGGGCACGAATTGATGCTAACGTTCCGGACATCTGTCCCGCCTGCCATCAGGGACCACATGATGTACTGCACCTCTTCAATTGTCCGGCCAAGCCCACTCAGCTGACCCCCAGGTCTCTGTGGACGCATCCAGTTCAAATGGCGCGTTTCCTTCACCTGGATATCGAAGCAGATCCCCCATAGACGAACAAGACTTCCAAATAAATATATTGTTGTTACAACAACAACAACAGTACTTATAGGGCTCTTTAAATTATCGTAATTTGAAGTTTTTAGATCAATTTCATTAAAATGAAAAAAGTGTTCTACCCGCGGGTCGTCGCGGTTACAAAAGTATATATGTGACAGCGCATAGATAAAGGGACCTAAGGGTAAAAAAATCAATTCCCACTTTTTTTTGATGTGGACAACATCTGAGCATCGAATGAGACCGATCACATGCCCCAAAAGTGTTCCCTCCCAGAGATATGCGCGTTTTATGAAAGTGATGGTACACCAAAGATACACCTATGTATTTAAATCTTTAAAATGGCTTTCGTGAACAAAACTGGTTTTTACCCTTAGGTCCCTTTCTATTTTGCGCATTACGTATAGGGTTATAGAAGACACTTTCTCTGGGTGGTACACGTTTCTTGTCCCTTTGAAGTTCTATTCCACCAAATTATAAATTTGAGAAAAATATAGAAGTTTTATAAATATTTCATAACGCCCCTAATATTAAACGCTAGAGCTGTGACCACTTACAACAACTAAAGACTATAATTCTACCAACTTTATAAAAAAGACCGCAGGCCATTATCGATTTTTGATTAAAAAAAACACCTTTTTCTGAAATTAAAAAAAAAAACAGTTGAGTTTGACTGCATTCCACGACCACAATTAGCAATAGTTTAACCTAATTATTTGGATACCTTAATCTTGATATATAAGCTACAAAGTCTTAAAATTTTAAAAATCGGTGTCAAAAAATTACTCTTTTGGCCAACGAATCAAAATTTCAGCCACAGTGCGACGTACCGGACATTTACTGACTGCAGCTTTAAAAAAAATAGGATTGAAAAATGCAAACGTGTATGAGTGGTCATCTAAGGAAGCATCTGAACTGATCCCAAGGGTGGAAAAGGGTCATCACCCAGCTTCAGTCATGGTTTGGTGAGGTGTCTCTTACGATGGGGTCACTGACCTGCATTTCTGCGAACAAGGAGCCAAAACATCGGCCAAAGTTTACCAAGAAACCGTTTTGGAAGCTGTTGTGAAGCCTCTTAACAATTCTGGCCTGGCTTCGAAACAATTTGTCAGCGTTCATTTCCTCTGAAGAATGGCCCTCAGGCAGTCCAGATTTGAACCCATTGGATTACAAATTGTGGACGGTTTTAGAGGACAAGGTTTGTCACAAAAGATACCCCAACATTGGATCTCTTAAGACTGCTTTGGTTCGAGCTGTGGCCAATTTTCCAATGAACGAGGTTCGTGCAGCTATTGACGATTGGCCAGTGCGACTTAAGGCGTGTGTAAAGGCAAAAGGCGGACATTTCGAATAAGTAGATTCTTTTTGGATACAATATACATCAATAAATGTATTAAAAAATGTTTTTTTACAGCATAAAACGTGGTAACAGTATTTATGTCCCTACTAAGTAAAATAAGTTGCATTTGTTATGGCCACCACTGTACTTAATTAAGCCATGGCTTCCTTTATAAAAAAAAAACTACACCAAAATACGGATTAGTACATCCTAAATTTAAGAGGGGACGTCTTTGTAGATATTTACAATAATTGAAATAAAGTCCTTAAGCTTTAAGTTTTATATTGAGGTGTGTGCCACGCCCCTTGTAAGAGCTCAGCTCTGCAACACTCTGAAGGCAGTGACTTTTTTGTTTTCCCCCACAAACTGAACTTCAGCCCGGCCGGCCAATACCACACTGGAAAGCAATGCACTGTGGAGAATATAAAAGCTTCGGCCCGGCCTAACTCTAGCGGGACCCAAGTAAACAGGATTTCATTTGACAACCACGTGTTGCATGTTTTTTTATTATGTCGCGTTACTGAGCGCTGCATCGCCCGTCCTGTACAATTTGTCATTGTTGGTATGCCAATGAAGTGCTGATACAACTAAACCAAGAAAAAACACAGTATTACCTGATGTTAACCCCACTTGAAGTCAAAGATATTAATTTATCAGAAGAACTTTCCTTTGACACTTTTTTGTGATTTATTTGATGAGGAAACATAGTCTTTTAACTTTTAATAATTACTAATTACTAATCAAATCTGTGTGATTGGAAGATTGTCGATTGTCTTACTTAAAGAGAGTAAAACTATAAGAGGTGTCATTGGCAACATCGAGCCTTGCAGCGAATTCCAGTTCATTTACACGATATGGGGATTTGTTAATATAAGACAATTCAATGGAAATAAAATAAAGAACAGAATATAATAAATATAAAATTTGAAAAATGTCTGAACTATCTGTTTGAGTTGATTTATATATTGACATATCGCAATCTCGTGCACATGAAATATAACGCATAGAACCTCTTTATAAAATTGACAATTTTTGAGTCGGACTCAGTGGTGCTAGTTTGGTGTTTTTTCCCTTCAAATCAATATAAAGGGTGTTTTTTATTGGGGTATAGAACTTTAAGTTGGCATCGCTTTTTTAACTGGCGGCCATTTTGTCAGCTGTCAAGTGATTAATATTTAGTTTGGTTTGCCATTTCATCATG
This sequence comes from Hydrotaea diabolus, assembly GCA_963513945.1. Lineage (NCBI taxonomy): Eukaryota > Metazoa > Arthropoda > Insecta > Diptera > Muscidae > Hydrotaea > Hydrotaea diabolus. The sequence continues at coordinate 113,638,549 of OY740717.1, forward strand.
AACAGGTTGACAAAAGAACAACGCTTGCAAAATGGGCCGAAAATAAGATTCATCTCGATGCTGATTTTCATCACAAAATTTTGTTCAGTGATGAGGCTCATTTTTGGTTGAATGGCTACGTCAACAAGCAAAATTGCCGCATTTGGAGTGAAGAGAATCCACATGAGACCCCTGAGACGCCATTACATCCACAAAAACTGACTGTTTGGTGTGCTCTATGGGCTGGTGGAGTCATTGGGCCATACTTCTTCCGAAATAATGCTGGAGAGTCAGTTACTGTTAATGGAGACCGGTATAGAGCCATGATAACCGACTATTTTGTTCCCGAATTGGATGGCATGAATGTGGATGAGTTGTGGTTCCAACAAGACGGCGCTACATGCCACACAGCGCACGTCACAATCGAATTATTGAAGGAAACATTCGATGAGCGCATAATTTCGCGGAATGGACCTGTCAATTGGCCACCAAGATCGTGTGATTTGACACCATTGGATTATTTTCATTGGGGATATGTGAAGTCGCTCGTCTACGCCAACAAACCAGAAACGTTAGGGGACTTGGAAGCCAACATTCGTGGCGTTATTGCCAACATACGGCCCCATATGCTCGAAAAAGTGGTTGAAAATTGGACCTGTAGAATTGGCTTTATTCGAGCCAGCCGCGCCGGCCACATGCCCGAAATCATATTTAAACATTAATGGCATAAAATTATCCTTCCAATAAAGCCAAATTGATGGACATTAAAACGATTTTCTTGTGTTTTATTTCAATTCGAAGTTCTATACCTCAATAAAAAACACCCTTTACATATTATGAATGGCTCAGGGGGTTTAAAAATATTTGAGGGTAATAGCCTAGACAGACAACAGCGTTAATGTGCATTACAGATCTAGTAATGCAAGTTAAAATTTTATGGTGACAGACGATAGTATCTGCATTTAGTAAACAGCTGTTTGACTGTAAATAACTATTTGTCAGTTATTTTTTTCCATTTACTTGATATAAGATAAAAAATAAAAGAAAGAAATTACGATAAGCAGCTATGCTGTCGGCGAAAAATCAAATCACTCGTCACGTTCTGTACAAAATTTGGTCAAAGTTGTAATATGAGGCTGCGGATTTTTTCTGCTGAAACCAGAAAGGCCTTAGTAAGCTATCAGAACGTGGCCCAACATTGGCCAGTTTTAATAGGGTTCGCTCAATTGACTCAGATAGTAATTCTGAAATAATTCAGGTCAATCTACTTGTATTTTGGGGTTGCAAACAACAGTACTATGCCATAATACCCTTTTCAACAGAATAGTGTAGGATATATAAATTTGGAACCTTTCTGGATCAAAAAGTACTTTTTTTTTACCAATTCGCCAACCCCATGTATCAGCCCTGCTAACAACCATAATCGATTTGATAACAGCTGATTCGATAAAAGCTGACTTGATAACTGCCGGTGGTTGTGAGTACAGCGGTTAATTGTGGTTAATTGAGACACTGTTGCCAGATTGAAATACCTCTCACAGTCGAAGTTATCCACACCTTCCTAAAACATCTCTATTTTACATAAAGTATTCGATGTTGAAAGGCAAACATGTTTTTTTTTACAAAAAAATGATGTGTTTTTTGAAAGTATTTTTGAGAAAAAGTATGTTAATGAAACTAAAAGTACATTTTGCAGTCGCAAATGCAACAGCAATTGCGTGATTTAAAATTTATCTTATTTTGTATGTCAAACTCAATACATATTGTAATAGATTTTTGAACGAGACTACGAAAAGCGTAGAACCGAATGCATCAAAGACTATAAACTGTCGAAGATAAACCAAACGAGCTTTTACGAGAAATTGAAAAACACAAAATGAGTATTAATCATTTTGGAAAGTAAATTCGCACACTTTCGTGTTTTTGTGATACAATTTTGATTTCTTGAGTGCTGGGGTGCTGTTTTTCTACATTATTGCAAAGAAGAATGCTTTTGGTGCATCGCCTTTGGATTTCATATGGGAATGCCATATTAAAAATATCTTTGAATTGTTTTTACAGTTTATTTTTTTTTTTTTGAACCTAAGTTGCATTATTTTCCACCAAAATAGTTTAAAATGGTTGTCTGTAAAGAAATTCCGCCAAGAAAAACAAATACTTAAATTGAGTCATTCCCACTAAAAAGCAATCTTTACGTTAGCCGTGTTCTGTTTAGGAAACTGGCTTATTTACCAAGTTAGTTTTCGATCCCCTAAGAAAAACATTTGGCAAAGCAAACGGAATTTAAATTTGTTGGTACTTACCTAAAACGAAATATGACAAAATTTGCAACTGTTACAGGGATGTCTATTACTAGCAATGTAGATGTTTTTTCGCCATCGTAAAATGATTAAGGGCTGTTTTTTACACTGCTCTACATTGTCATTTTTTCGTGTAGACATACGAGGGCGACCGCAAAACTAACTGGCCTGGCACATTTTCTGCAACTTTTTTTTTGTTTTTTAAAAGCAATCTTTTATAAGCCATCTGTCAAAATTTCCAAAATATTTAATGATTATTTTCTTTGTTACAGGTGATTGAAGTAAACAAGTTTTATTATTTTTGAAAAATGGAAAATAAAGAGTTTCGTGCGGTAATTAAACACTTTTATATGAAAGGTTATACGCCACAATTAATCAAAGATGATTTTTTTTTTTTTTTAAAAAAAAAAAAAAAAAAAAAAAAATAAAAAAAAAAAAATCAGCAGTATCCAGCTACCGTGTGAATGCAGTGCTAGGGGAACAACCCCCGGAGATTTCACCTGAGGAGAAGGTACTACCTCGGCAGACGCGCGTGGTTCTGGCGCAGCTGAGATCCGGATGGTGCAGCCGCCTCAATTCTTACTGGGCACGAATTGATGCTAACGTTCCGGACATCTGTCCCGCCTGCCATCAGGGACCACATGATGTACTGCACCTCTTCAATTGTCCGGCCAAGCCCACTCAGCTGACCCCCAGGTCTCTGTGGACGCATCCAGTTCAAATGGCGCGTTTCCTTCACCTGGATATCGAAGCAGATCCCCCATAGACGAACAAGACTTCAAAATAAATATATTGTTGTTACAACAACAACAACAAAGATGAATTGGATTCTGTTCATGGTGAGAATGCACCATCATACTCCACCGTGAAATCCTGGGTTCAACAATTTAAAATGGGTCGTTCAAGTACGGAAGATGAACAACGCTCTGGAAGACCGAAAACTGCTACTACTATTGAAAACATTAGAAAAATATTTAATGAAGTGACTAAAGATAGACGAATAAAGCTCAGAGAACTTGCTGATATTGTTAAAATACACGAAAAACAAGTTTGGAGTATTTTACATGATGAACTCCACATGAAAAAGCTATCCGCAAGATGGGTGCCGCGTTTGTTGACGTTGCCCCAAAAATCGTCCGTTGGACAAATTCCGAGTAGCTTTTAGCGATTTATCAGCGTAATACTATAGAGTTCTTGCGCCGATTCATAACTGTTGATGAAACATGGATCCATCACTACATTCCAGAATGCAAAGAACAGTCAAAACAATGGATAGATGCTGGTAAAAGTGGTCCCAAGAAGGCGAAAACTGTTAAGTCAGCAGGAAAAGTAATGGCCACAGTATTTTGGGATGCAAGGGGTATAATATTTATTGATTATCTTGAGAAAGGAAAAACTATAAATAGTGAATATTATTGTGCATTATTGGATCGGTTGAGTGAAGAAATCAAGATAAAACGACCGCATTTAGAAAACTTTTTTTTTCATCAAGATAATGCTCCTTCACACACTGCATTTTTAACTCAACAAAAACTGTCCGAATTACGATTTGAAATTGCTCCGCATCCACCATATAGTCCAGATTTAGCTCCTTCTAATTATTTCTTGTTTCCAAATTTAAAAAAATTCTCGGTGGCAAAAAATGTTCGTCCAATAGCGAGGTTATTGCTGAAACTAAGGCATATTTTAAAGGTCTTGAAAAATCTTATTTTTTGGATGGAATTAAAAAACTTGAAAAACCTTTGATGAAGTGTATTGAGTTGGAAGGAGATTATGTTGAAAAATAAATAATAATAATTCCAAAAAACGGTTCTTTTTATGTTAGGCCAGTTACTTTTGCGGTCGCCCTCGTAAACGTAAAATTCCTAAGCGAAAGTTTCAAATACTATGTTTCATACTGAAGACAAATCCCAGTACCAATTCGCCAAGAAACTTCTTGTTTATTTATTTTATGTCTACATAACAGAAAGAAGGGTGTGTCATGTTTGATTTTTAATACAACTAAGTGTGGTTATATAAATAAGTGTGGTAACTCTACTTCGTTTCGTTAATGTGTTGAGGACAACTATCATACAAAAAAAATGCGATAAAATAAGCCGATTTTTTAATTCTTCCACATATTGGCAAAAATGACTTTCTCTTTTGTCTCGTTCACGATCTCATGTTTATCGTAAGTACTTGGAGAACACTGAAATTATATAATTTCGAGTTTGCCTTTAATAAGAACTTTAAAAATTGTTGTTTTCATTCTTTTTTATTAACTTTAAAATTGTACGAGCGTCCCGTTTGTAATCCTGGAAATACCCATATGCAAGTATTTTCAACCGAATGTAATGGTTGCAGTAAATTAATTTCAGCTATATAGAAAGGGAAAGCCAGTTATCACAACTGAAAAGTGAAAATCCATTTAAAGTCAAATTCGTTTGCTGCAATGAAACTGTTTTCTGCGTGTATCCAATAAATTTCCAACCTACTATTAATATTTGATAAAATGGAAAATATGTGGCGGTTTGTGGTTCAAAATTTAGATGAATTCAAACAAGTTGCTGCTATAAAACAGTTTTCTGTGTGTACATCAACGGCGGTAACTTTGGTTTTTAATAATAACGGCGGCATACCGTGTTTCGATTTGGCTTCAAAATCTAGCGCTTTCATGCTTCTGTTATTTTTGGGTCGCCTCGGTTCTCTGCTAGTCGCTCATTTGGTGAGACGTTTCTGTGTGTGTGTGCGTGTGCGAAGAAGGAATTTGCAGATGAAAAATTTATTTGCCACCACAAAAAAATAATTAACAATTCTTTTGATTTACAAACAAACGGAGTAAACCCATATAATGATAATATATTCTTTTTGCAAAAAGCAAAAAGAAGAAAGTGTTAAACAGCGTAAAATATGAAAGAAGGTAGTTTGGAAATCGTGATGTCACTATTGCACGGCACGGCAAACAAGAGTTGCTAGTTTTTCGGAGCCAATTAGAAGAAAACTCGCATTTCACTTTGTTTTAAATTAGTTTTTTGTGTGTCAAATTAGAAAAGAAATCGGTGAAAAAAAAGAAAAATCCATTTAACAAAAAAACGCACAAAAGAAGAAATGAAAACGGAAGAGAGCATTTAAATTACAACAAAGAGAGCGCGTGAAGAGTATTTTAAATCGACAACTCTCTTTTATGGTTATTTTTGCTTACAAAAATCACACAACCAGAATTTAATGAAAATACGTCCAAAGATTGATTGATTGAACAAATCAACGTTTTAAAGACAACCGAGTAAAGAACAAAATACAAAAAAAAATAACAAACCCTCCAAATACAAAACAACGAGTTACAAACAAACACAACAACAAGAGACGGCCAAAAAAGGAAATACACAACAAGAAAACATCACGATTCCGCCCACAACAAAGAAAGAGTTGCCACACCTCTTTTTGTAAAACAGCAAAAAAAACAACAAAATAATTGTAACTTTGTTTTCAAACAAACAAAATTAGCATCTGCCTGTACATACAACAAGAAATTTGCAAAACTTCGAAGTCCATCCTTAATCCTTTTAATTTTTCCGTGCCCGTGCCCGTCCACTAAACACTGACAAGTTAAACCTAATTTATAAACTCTTAATCGAATTCAACGCAAAAATCCAAAATCCGAATCGTTTCAAACACAAGGGCCGCAGCTGAGCAGGAGCACGAGTAGAGTGTCCTGAGAAACGACGAACACCAGCCATAAACACAGCAACAACAACGGCCAAGCCACCACGACGTCATAGTTGCTACATATCATCACCATACATCAACATTTTCAGTCGTTAACAACATGTCTATGGATTCAGGTGCTGGTGGTGGCGGCGGCGGCACATCGTCCAAGAATGTCAACGAGCTACACATGGAAGTTGAACGTTTAACGCGTGAACTCGACCAGGCCACTAGTGAACGGGCCCAGTCGGCCCAATACGGTCTGTCATTGCTGGAGGAGAAGTCATCTTTGGAAACTCGCCTCGAAGAGTTGGAAACATTATACGACAATGCCAAGCATGAATTGGAAATAACACATGAAGTAAGTACATACGAATATATCCGCCGCAGCTATTGACCGACTGGCTCGACTGACCGAGGGGGATCACAAGTGTTTATTGTTGAAAAATAGTTCCAAACAACATTTGCGAGTGGGACAGCTTCTGTGCTGCTTTGCGTCGTTGTGTAGAAGGAGGAGGAGTTGATTTCCAAAACAAAAATAGCCCTGGTGCGACGCTTCAGAAATTTTAGTAAAAAATTTTTGATGATAATTATGAATGTTGCATAAAGAATTTTTTATTTACAAACTTTACCAAACGCCATGTCATTATATCAAAATACCATGTCGTTATTACCCTGTCAAGAAAGCGTTTTTACATGGCCACTTTTTTCGTGTATTCAACTTTGCTGCAAATTGAAAAGAGGTCACATCTTGACCCTATGCTTCGTATATTCATAACCATTTATCTTGATAAAATTTAAATTGGGGATTGTTGCCGCCAGTATAACCAGGTTTATTCGCCTTGTAATTCAATGGCTCTAAAGAATACTTTAGATTTCTGTAAGGACCAAATGACCCACCTTGGTTCGAACAGCAACCCCCCAACATTAGTTCAAGCTTTCCAACTTTGATTGTACAAATAATATTGTGGGGTTTACTAAATTGCCAATAAACACTACTAGGAAGCATCCCATGAGTGTTGGCTGTAATAAAACACTTTCAGCATCATCCATGCGAAATGGAATTGGTGGAAATGATAATGCGCTATGAAGTATGAAGACTCTCTTCTTCTTAGTTATTCAAATGAGACTCCCGTATAAGTCATTTGATTTGTAGCCGAAGTAATCGCTGCCGAAGACTGCTGAAGAAACCCCTTGGCGGGTTTAAAAACAGCTGTACAGTCTGCCTGGCAACCGTAGCCAATACATTTCGCCAATTTCTTAGTTGATTCTGAAAAATAAACAACAAAAAGGTCTCGAACCAAAGTAAAAACTGTTGAAGTCATAATAATGATAATATGATATGACACCATTCTAAATGTAATTTGTTTTTTGCAACCAATAATTTGGCGAAAGACAATCACTTTTTTATTTTTATTTTGTGGCAGTGTTTTTTTTTGTACTCGTATGACTTGTCGTATTGCCTTGGTCCAAACAACAACGCCGCATTCTTCTTTAACTTCATTTGCTGATCGAAACTTCTGTCAACTTTTCTCGGCATAATGCACTCCGTTCGCTAAGATATTTTTCGCAAATGACCTCTCGCAGGTGGTTTATAATATAATGTATACTTTGTACGATTTAATAAAACATCTCATCTAGACACTTTAACCGACATGAAGATTGCAAAAGACCCCTGGGGCGGTCAAAGGATGTTATTTTACCAGCCACCTTAAATTATCAATTATCACACCTGACACTTTGAATACCAAATCTATATCGGATCACTTTCAAATTGAAAAATGATTGAAGAAGGTAGCTGTAAAAACACTTTAGACGGTTTTAGTGTTTCTTGTTTTGTTGTTGTTTTTTGCTGTATATATTTTTATATTTAGATAAAAAGGTAGTCGAAGAATACCCTACGAAAATGTTGTGAAAAACATTTTCAATTCGTAGAAAAAGATCATTTTTGGTAAAAATAAAAATTAGGCAATGCAGTGCTTCGTATTTATGGATCGTTAAACTAGTTAAGACCATGTCGGCAGCACACATATATGGTACCGAATAGCCGTCCCACACCAATAGCGAAACGAGCGTCTACCAAAAAGTGATGCGTTTGATTTAACTTTGCTGACTTACTCTTTCTTCCCTCTATGACAAACAACAGCAACAAAAAACATGATTTTATTAGCTTGTGGAGTAATTCACTCTTTTGAAAAATAATAAGAAATGATCACAACAAACCAAAAACTTAAAAAAAATAAACCTTTTTTTCGTTTTGTCAAAACACTTTCGTGACAGCCTGTATGTGTTCCTGGAATCCTTAGCAATTGAAGTGTGAAATGTTCTGTTAATTTTTAGGTTGAACTAGGTCAATCTTTCGATCTGCGCAGTCATAACAATATTTTTAAAAATTAACAAGAAATTTACCCTGGTCCAACAGGACAACTTTGCTTCCTAATTTAACAAACTTTTCTTTATATGTACCACATATGAAGTCATTCTTTTTTGTATCAAAGAATAACAAATGGCAAAGAAGTCTGCAAATGTTCATTGCTCTCAAGTGTTTCCAATCATTTGCGAGTAAAACGAACTCGAAATACAGGGTGTTCCATCTAGAGGTATTTTTTCAAAATACTAAAATTCAAATCAATCTTTGTTGTTCATACGAAAGGACATTTTATGCCATTTCTTTTTTTAATATAATTTCCATTAAATGTTGGCAACTGTGAGCGTTCGACTGTGAGTTTTCGACTAAAATTGTGTTCAGTGATGAGGCCTATTTCTAGCGAAACGGCAACGTGAATAAACAAAATTGCCGCATTTGGTCTGAAGAGGAACCAGAAGAGTTTCCAGAGGTGCCATTATATGCAGAGAAAACTACGGTTTGGTGCGGTTTTTTCAAAAATGATGATGGTCGAAACGTAACTTTCAATGGTGCTCGCTATTGCTCCATCATATCGGACTTTTTACTACCTGAAATTGAAGCCCATATTCTTGACGACATTTTGTTTCAAAAGAACGGCGCGCCACTTGCCATGCAACTGGTCAAACAATGGATCTAGTGAGAGGTAATTTCGAAGAGCAGCGAATTTCAATATCGTGTGATATGACACCTTTAGACTTTTCTTTGAGGCTACGGAAAGCCCAAAGTCTATGCTGACAAACCAGCTGTGATTCAGGTCTTGGAAGCCAACATTACGCGTGTCATTCACGCCATACCGGTCGAAATGCTCCAATGAGTTATCCAAAATTGCACCCTCAGAGGCGTAGTTGCGGCCAACATTTGAAGGAAACTATATTCAAAAAATAAATGGCATAACATAACAATAGATTCCACACTTGATTTGAATTTTAGTATTTTTTATTATGAAACAAATATCTTTAGATGGACCACCCAATGTTTTTTGATTTAATTAAGGAACGAAGTTATTTTTTTTAAACACTTCATTACCACCGCTTTTTCACCATCCAGTTTTATTCTAAATTGCAGCCTTGTCAAATAAGAAACAGATTGATTCATTGCTAGCTGTGCACAACTCTGTTCCACTCTTTTGGTTCGTTAAAGATCATAATCTGCGTTTAAAAAATTACTATTGCGCATTTGGGGAAGATTGAAAGAAAACAGGGCAATAACTATTTATTTTTGGTGGTGTGTTTTCCTTATGTTTTGCCGAACATCTTCTACACCACACATGTTATTGCTAAGCTTTCTATCTACTTTCCATGAAATTATAGTTTGTTTGCAATCTGCCGACCAAGGGAACGAGGGCAATCTGCACAACGACAGCCTGGTTGGCTTCTGTTAAACTACCTAAGCTTAAGTGTATTGATTGGCCGGTCGGTCTTTTGCGTTCATTGCAGATCATTTTGCTTGGCCCGTTTCGTGTAGACATTCGTGCGAGAGTCAAGTCATGCCGAGCATACACCTATAGATTGTTCTGTACTATTTTCGCTATTTTCTTTTAATGTTTTCTTCTCGACGCTGCATGAGATTTCAACAGGTGTGCTGTGCGTGTGTGCTGCGGCCCTCCAACTGACTGGCTGATCTTTTTCTTTTTTGGTGCGGTCTGCGTTTACTTGCTACTGACTCACTCACTTGACTAACGATCGTGATCACGTGGCGGTTGAATCTTTGTTGTTGAAGTGAATGCCTCATTGAAAGCGCGCCCGCCATATTTTAGAACTTTGGCAGCATTACGATTCTTGGCTTTTGTGCTTACCTTAAGTATCCGCGCGTACTTGACTTGCATGTAATCATTTCTAATGAGAGAAAAACACGGAGAAGCCAAGTGTCTTGGTATGTAACAAGTGGTTCCGTTTCTCTTTTTTGCTTTGTCTTCGTTGCTTTCGCTTCGTGTGCTGATTCACCTGCACAGGTATTTCAAGGTTGTCCAGCTATTCAGTAGTCTTTGCTGGCTGCGCTCGCTTGTCGTCTAGAGTTTTAGCCATTCACACGTTGTAGCTACTTTAGAAAATAGCAAAACCAAGTCTTAATTTATTTTAAATTAGTTTGTTTCGTTTGTTTGGTCGGGTTTTTCTTAGCTGAGACGTTTGAACGCTACTAGGGCGTGAGTACCGGGTCGAGGGGGAACAATATAACAATGAAATTTTGCTGAGAGTTGGAACTACTTTCTTTTTGGCTCGGTTTTAGTTAGTGTCGAATTATTGCATTTTTCCTTTACAATTGCCAAAGCTTTAGAACAAAACTAATGTGATTCCACTCAGTTCGTGGAAACACTTATAATTCTTGCTTAGACTAGGTAACTCTCCTTTTTTGTTTTATGGACTAACCAGAATCCTGCTGTATATTAACTAGCAAGAGTGAGTAAGGCTGCAAGGGACACAGCAATGTTAGGGCTGATGGGTAGTAAAAGTCGAATAATACCAATACAGTATGAAGCTTCTGTTGTGTAAATGTCAGTTTCCCCCAAGAAGAGTTGTTTTCTTGCAAAGTGGCGTGGCTCAATGTCGGCTTCTTACAATATTTGGTTGAGTGTAATATCAATGGACCCGTTCGGACTAGCCGCATGTTAAATTTATGACTGAATCTGATGCATAGACTATTCGCGTTTTATTTTCTTGAGTTTTTTTCTTTTTCAAAACCATTATGAGTAATTTCCAAGAAACATTTTTGCTCAATCACAAAAGCGTTTTGAGAGTACAATCGTAATATTTGAACAAAAAATCAAAACTTTACCTATGCCGCAACAGAAAATCCTTTTTCGTCAGCTTTTACATTTTTACATTTGTTAAATAAAAGCCTTCCAATAATTGTTGCAAAGCTTCTGACGAGGGTCGTCACGGACTCGAAATCGCGATAAAAGCAGTGTGCAGCCACGAAACTCAATGTGGATGCGAGAGGTCTCCAGCCGGTTAATCCCTGTTCAATGAGCCTTCTCAAATTTAACCCTGCCAATTAGTCGGATATTTATTTTAAGCCCTAGAAACGCTATTCTACAAAATACATTTTGCCGTTCGAAGCTGGCTTTAGCCGACGGATGATCCCGGCCAGTGAGTTAAAAAACACTGATTTGAGAGAAGTTTCTGTCGTTTTCGCAATGCAATTGTGGGGCAGTAAGGTTAAGGAAGTTATCACACCGACGTACACTGAAACGAAATTTACATCCCTTTAAATACCACAAAATATTTTCAAAAATAATCAAAAGTTGCACATAAACTGAGGTGTTTCTTTTTCGGTGGCGGTGTGATAGGTAGACTCACAAGCCCATTTAAGAAGTTTATAGGTTTTCAACATACTTGTGTGTAATTTCCATAACACACTTGGAAGAAAATATGCTGGCTGTTCAGAGATTTACAAAGGCCAAAAGCTTCAAAGGTAATCTTTGGATTCGTTTTACTTTTGGTAAATGTTATTTCTGTTCCACTAAAAGTTCGTCTGCATAAAAAGTCGTAAAAGTTGCTGCCGTTGCATGTTGTTTTTAATTGTTTACACTGTTTACGCTGACGACTTGACCTACGAGTGGGTGTACCATTAGCAGATGCCTTCGCCATAGGCTAGCCTTTTCTATTGCCGCCCACTTTTCTCACTTTAGATTCTAATGCCAAACCCTTGTTTATTGAAAATATAATCGAACGAATGGCACCAACAGGGAATTCAATTAGAACGAAGTTGGATCTCATGTATGCACAAGCAGAAATTAAACATTTCCCAGATCTTCTTCCGCTGATAAATTCCACAAAGAACCAATTTGGTTGTTTTCCCTCATTCCTCCTTTCTTTCGTTGATAAAGCATAAACTGGGGCAGTTGAGAACTTTTTCGCTTTTGCTATTAAATCATCGAGGGTAACTTGTTTTGGAGCGATTCTCCGACTTGTTATCCTTGTTTTATATCAAATTCTTATATATTTTCCTGTATACACTGAACTCGCACAAGCACTCTCACATATATTGCCTGTTCAAAGATAAGCGCGAGTGTGTGTATTAAGGATTTCCCTCAATGTCGGGGCGTGGGTATTTCTGTCTGTCTTCAGGTAGAGTGTGTGTACCGACAAATTCGCTAATTAGTCGTTAACCATGCAAGCGAAGGCAAAGGTAAAAAACCATAAATAGCTGAGTATGGATGTCTAAATAGCTTTTTAACAGGAAACCAGCCCAGGTGTGTAGTTTTCCCAACATTTTTAGCGTGCTGGTTTTTTTGGCTTGGGAAAATTTATTGGCTGCTTTAGAGCTAAATAAATCGCAATAAAACGCGAATGTTTGGGTTTCTTGGATAATTTTTAGATACTGTTTTTGTTGGGATATTCTTAAAATTTTAATCCGAAAAAGAAGGATGGACGGCTACCAAACGCCGTGGACCACATTTTGCAACATTTACATTAAATGTATTGTGCAAGGGCCAACATACTCGTATTTCAAAGATGTTTAGCCTATTATTACAGAACAACAGATCGCATTTAGTCAAAATTACACTCTGAATTTGAAGGAAAATTGAAGATGGAACAAAACAGAAAAGAAGATAAAGGATAGGGGAATGCCATATTCGGCCATTGTCAGTATAAGTCTCAAGCTGTACCTGAGATGTTGAGGCATTATCAGTATATCCCACCCAACCTGGTCATAAAGCTGCAGCAGCAACAAAAATCCCATAATAATACATTTACTTTATGATCTCACTTAAAGCCTAGGCAGCCTTTCTTGATATTTTTAGCCCTTTTTAGAAACTTTCCGACGATCATCGCTTTTTTTTGTATGCGAAAACAAATCAGATTTAGAAATAAATCTGCTTTAGAACCTAATCCCACTATGAATATAATTCGAGTGTGTTGGATGAAGAGAGTTTGAATGGCTGACAAAATGCTTAAAAGCATTGGTTGCATAGGGAATTTACATGGGTTAGCTTAGAAGGAACTGTACTACCAGTGTCTAACCTTGGAAAGTTGACACGCGGTACTGCCATTTTGTAGTCATCTCTCTAGCATTACAATGGCAACTCTGTTAAGAGGTCGCTAACGCGGTAACTTCATACCATTGTAAAAAACAGACATGGGCATACTGCAGTAAATAATTAATGCAGTAAAAAAGCAGTAAGCAGTAAAATTTTACTGCTTACTGAAAAAATTTGCAGTATTCAGTAAAATTTTACTGCTTACTGAAAAATTTGCAGTATTCAGTAAAATTTTACTGAATACTGAAAAAAAAGCAGTAACCAGTATATTTTTACTGAAGTTAAATTTTTTTACAGTATTTTACTGATAATGAAATTTTGTTGCAGTATTTTACTGATAATGAATTTTTTTTGCAGTATTTTACTGATAACGAAATTTTGTTGCAGTATTTTACTGGTTACTGAAAACAATAGCAGTATTCAGTAAATGTTTAAATTCTGTAGCGTGACTATTAAAGACTCTATAATATGCATTTATTATAAGTCGAAGCAACCAACACAAAAAATACACGCTTTGCTTAAATAACTGCATATTATAGAGTCTTTAATAGTCACGCTACAGAATTTAAACATTTACTGAATACTGCTATTGTTTTCAGTAACCAGTAAAATACTGCAAAAAAAATTCATTATCAGTAAAATACTGCAACAAAATTTCATTATCAGTAAAATACTGCAAAAAAATTTAGCTTCAGTAAAAATTTACTGGTTACTGCTTTTTTTTCAGTATTCAGTAAAATTTTACTGAATACTGCAAATTTTTCAGTAAGCAGTAAAATTTTACTGAATACTGCAAATTTTTCAGTAAGCAGTAAAATTTTACTGAATACTGCAAATTTTTCCAGTAAGCAGTAAAATTTTACTGAATACTGCAAATTTTTTCAGTAACCAGTAAAAACGGATTTTTTACTGCAGTAATTATTTACTGCAGTATGCCCATGTCTGGTAAAAAATATGAAAAGAATTTTGTTTACAGAAAACAAGGGATAATTATTTTAAATAATTAAAATTTTTGGATGGCAATTTTTCAAGCGTAACCTTAAGCAAGTTTAAGCGAGCCCGCTTATAGTATTTCTTGAATATCTTTTTTCTGCGAATTACAAACCAATCAGACTGTTTATGATGCATACGAGGGCTGCTATATACACTTCTGGCCTAATAATGAAAATGCGAAAATTTATCATCAAAAATGGTTTTATTGTTTTTCAAGGTATTCTCGAGCATGATTTTTATACTTTTGCATGAGCTCAAACCAATTGTCGAAGCTCTTTTTCCACACTTTTCCACAGAAGTCATTGGGTACTAAGTCAGGGCTGTACGGCGGATGACCTATGGATTCGACGTTTTGGCCGATCAAAAAGGCGCTGGTTTGAGCCCATGTGTGAGAGCTCGCATTGTCATGGTGCACAATGATTCGTCTTCTATTGTTCGTTTTTTGAATTTCTCGGAAGACTTCAGGCAAACAAATTGTGGTGTACCACTCAGAATTGACCGTCCTACGTTGCTCAAGCGGAACAGTCGCCACATGACCGGTTTTGCCGAAGAAACAGGCGACCATTTGTTTGCTTCGAAGTGCTTCTTCCACGAAGAACTTTCGTTGGATTTGGCTCGACTTCGAAGACCCACACGGTCGATTGCTGTTTTGTTTCGGGCTCATACGCATATATCCATGATTCGTCACCTGTGACGATCTTATACACGTCTTTTGAAGCACCGCGTTCGTATCTTCTCAAAATTTCTTTGCACCAATTGACAAGAGCCTTTTTTGAGCGATTGTAAAATTGTGCGGGATCCAACGAGAACAAACCTTTTTTACGGCCAGGTGTTTATGCAATATCGAATGTATGCTGGTGGATAAAATGCAACAAGGATGCCTCTATCTTGCGGTATGTCTCATGACGATGCATTATCACGCACGGCATCAATGTTCTCTGGTAAAGGGCCGTTTTTGGACGACCTTCACGACCTTCGTCTTTGAGCGAGCGTCGGCCACGATTGAATTCATTAAACAAGTTTTTCACATTGCTATAGGATGGTGCTTCATTGTCATACAAAGTTTTATGTTCATCGATGCACTCTTGTCGTGAAAATCTACGTCGAAAGTTGTGGAAAATGATCGCACGAAAATGTTCACGAGTTAATTCCGTTTTTTTTCCAAATTGATTTTTTTAAGTCACTGTTAACAACACAAATGATGGTCGTGCGTCAAAACGTTCTGAGTACGTTTAAGCTAAAAAATGTCAAACTTTCCAATGAAAATGTCTGATGGCGCCAGGCTACACTTAGTGTTGCCTAGGCCAAAAATATATATAGCAACCCCCGTAAAGCCCATCAGTCCAAAGGAATTCCAAAAACTTATCGTAAAGTTTTTAAGTTATCGCCTTAATAGGATTAATAGGCGAGTACCAATAGAACACGTCCAATGTCCTGGCAGAGTAATCCACGCATTCTGACATTACTTTGTTTTTTTTCAAGCTAGGGTTTGGTTCTGATCTTTTCTAGTTTAGGCCATAGAACCTTAGCAACCTTATAGTTATCGGTCCTAGTGCATGCTGGGTTAATGCTTGGTATGAATCTATTTGTCGAACAGCCCGTTTGGGGCACATATAGGGGCTTTTGCAAAGCTGCAGAGTGCGCGCTCAAAGCCAAGCTGAAAGCTGATTAAAATTCCTGAAAATGTGTCCATACAAATTAGTACAAATCAGCGTCAGAATGGCAGAGTGAAAGCCGAGACGAGCTGATTGCATGGAAGAAAACGGTCTTAAAGTGTTTTTTCGTGCTGATATACGGTTCTAAGGGGTGTTTTTTATTGGGGTATAGAACTTTAAGTTGGCATCACTTTTTAACTGGCGGCCATTTTGTCAGCTGTCAAGTGATTAATATTTAGTTTGGTTTGCCATTTCATCATGAACAGGTTGACAAAAGAACAACGCTTGCAAATCGTGCAAATTTATTTCGAAAGTAATGGTTCAGTTCGCGAAGTTCACCGCAAGCTCCGTCCATTTTATGGTCGACATAATCGTCCATCAGAGCAATTAATTCGGTTAACCATGGATCGGTTAACATGGACCATTGGATTATTTTCTTTGGGATATGTGAAGTCGCTCGTCTACGCCAACAAACCAGAAACACGTTAGGGGACTTGGAAGCCAACATTCGTGGCGTTATTGCCAACATACGGCCCCATATGCTCGAAAAAGTGGTTGAAAATTGGACCTGTAGAATTGGCTTTATTCGAGCCAGCCGCAGCGGCCACATGCCCGAAATCATATTTAAACATTAATGGCATAAAATTATCCTTCCAATAAAGCCAAATTGATGGACATTAAAACGATTTTCTTGTGTTTTATTTCAATTCGAAGTTCTATACCTCAATAAAAAACACCCTTTATGTGTAAAGATTTAAGTTGTTTGTAATTTGTAAGGGGTTTTCTTGAAGTTTTGATATTGAACAAAATTATTCAAATTTGATTAATCGTATTTATAATTAACTGATTAATCATAGTTCTGATTAATCAGAAATTTCAATTATTAGATTAATTACATTATTGATTAACCCAAATTTTGACTAATCTATTGCCATGTTGTTTTGCGTTTATTTTATACGTTTTATAAACACAAATGAATAAAATGACTACAAATAAACATTCATAAATACAAAACAAAAAGCAAAAACAGGGCTGATTTTCAGCTCTCACTCTGCCATCCCCTAATTTCCTTCAAACATGAAATAAGTTAGGCTCGGCTCAGCTCGGCTTTGAGCAAACACTCTGCCATCATCCTTAGGAGGGCCAGGTGCCAGTTTATCTGCCTGAAATTTTATCTGATAATGATTTATGATGATAAGCTATCGTCCTAGGGGGAAAAGTTTCCCTTGATGGAAATAAAGTTACCTCGGAGAAAATTACACTCTTTTTGCTAAACAAATCATATTTTTTGTACACAAGCAATGATTTAAACGGATAATTTTTAGTCGCGGCCCAAAAAACGTCCCGTATGGCCAATGCGGGCAAGCAACAGTCAGTAGGGACATGTGGGTACTTAAACTAAAGCTTATTCGAAGACGAGTCCAAATATCGATTTTTATTTTTAAAGATTTAGCTGTGATTGTGGTCGTAGTCATTCAAAATGGTCCTGTTTACTTCGTGGTGGAGATTTGTTTTTATTTGGACTTGTTTTCTTTCTGTGCCTCAACTTGCAACATGTCCCAGCCTGGTGATTGCGGTCTGTTTATGGGTTATAAGGGAGAGGGTCACAGTTTTCTGAATTTTTCTGTGGTCCTACCATTACCAACATCCTAAACAGAGATTTGTGTAATGAAACATTTATGACTTTTGGACGGACGGATGGACACAAACTAGCCATTCATTGCTCATGTTGAACCAACGACGAGACCCTGTTATATCGTAAATCTAAGTTTTCTAAGATGTTGTGTGCGCCTGTATGTCCGTGTGTGAATCTTTTCCTATGAATTTTATATGAGACGATGGATGTCCTTGGATCCTTGTATTCGTGCGTTCGCCTATACATACATACGAGTATATTCGGTAGTTGTGTTGTCTTGTCGGCTGTGTTGCTGTTATGGCTGTTGTGACACATTGCAGTGGCCATAAAAATGTTGTATATTATTTTAATGGCAACTATTATAAAAATGTTGTTTGTGGCACATGTAAACACACGCCTGTACAACATCCACATCTACAGTAACTGGCGAAACATTAGAAACGTTCAAATGTTTTGCGCCCTCGGATAAAAAAGAAACCTGTTTCACTCTAGGGAAAACTAGTAAATAATTTTACTTGACATCTTTTCACTTGATTAGTATAGATTTTAAGCTCCTAAGAGATCGTACGATCTTTGGGAAATTGAGTCTCAGTTTCAGGAAATTGGTGTCAATTTTATCAGAAGTAGTCATACCTATAAGAATATGTTCCCTCTACACCACATCTTACATCTTTTATCAATAAGGAAGAGATGTGGGCATCTTCCCTTACTATTTGAAACTCAAATAGGTCCACATTATACAACAACTTCAAGAGACGTTTCTTGTCCATTTCGTTTCACCTTAAAGCTTTCGATAAATTTGAGTCTATTCGATGAAAAATAGCACTTCCCTAGATTAAGTACCCGATCGATTGGGAAGTAATAAAACAATAAGTGAATTGTTTGTTTAAATCTAAATGTTTAGTACCTTAAATGTTGTCTATATTCGCAACGTAAACTCTCCAAATCCGATTTAATTTCTACAATTAGATTTAAATTTTAAACTAAATGCTTAGTACTTTTAATGGTGTCTATTATATTGGCAACGTAAACACTCCAAATCCGATTTAATTTATTAATTTATTGAAATCACTCTCAACGATTTGTATTGCAAAATTCTAAATTATTGATGTTGATATTAAAATGTGAACATATTTTTAATTTTTTAAATCTTCCAAGCGTTCCACCAAAATGTACTCGTAAGGTGGTGTATTATTATAATCTCGGTTGCTAGCATTTTCGGGCTAATCGGGATTTAATTTAGGTTAGAATGACTTGTACTAGTGTCTAAACTTTAAAATTTTACTCGCGGTGAATCCATAGTCCATTGTAATAGTCCTTTGTCCATGATAAATTACGCTACAAGTTCTGTAGATAGCTGTCCTTCAGCCAAGACAGATCGTTTTAGAGCTCGAAAGATCTATCAGCTTCCATATCTTCAAGAAAGTTCTTACCTAAACAACAACGCCATTTTTTCTGCAGGAACGGGCCACATAGCAAAAGCATCCTTAAATGTGTCGTTTCTAGTCCGTACTAGGTTATCCTTACTATAGATCCATGTCTCGGTTATGTAAGTATAATATCAGTTATGTTACAAATTAGCAGACTCAAGAGATATTTTGCGTAATTTTACTTTATCGCGAAGTTTTTTAATGGGTATTTGAGGAAATTCACACTATTGTAACGGGCGATCCATTTAGAAATAATTTTTCAAAATAAAAAAAAAATACAAAAATTTAAATCAAGTGTGGAATCTTTAATGTTGATCCGGAAGGACATTTTATGCCATTTATTTTTTGAATATAATTTCCTTCAAAGTATGGCCACAACAACGCATCAGGGTCTCCATTCTGAGGGTGCAATTTTGAATGAATAGTTCGAGCATTTCGACCGATATGGCGTTAATGGCACGCGACATGTTAGCTTCCAAAACCTGTAGAAGTTAATTTGTAACTGGACGTTTTTATTTAAATAGACGTATCCCGGAAGATATCAACAAAACATTGACGAAACGTCGGGAAGAATGGAATAAAAAGGAATTTTTATTTTATATTAGTTTAAAAAACAAAAAATAATACTGAATCGTAGCTGGTTTTTCAGCATGGACTTTGGACTTTACATAGCCCCAAAGAAAAAAGTCTTAAGTTGTAATATCATACGATATAGGCGGCCAACTCACCGGTCAAAAACGAGAAATTAGCTAGTCTTCGAAATGACCTCTCAATAGATCCATTGTTTGAGCAGCTGTATGGCAAGTGAAACTGTCATGTTGAAATCAAATTTCGCCAAGATTAGGGGGTTCAATTTGAGGTAGCAAAAAGTCCGATGTCATGGAGCGGAAGCGGGCACCATTCACTGTTATATGGACCGATGATTCTACTAGGCCATAAACTGCAACAAACCGTGGATTTCTCTGGGTATAATGACACCTCTTGGACCTCTTCTGGTTGCTCTTCAGCCCAAATGTGGCAATTTTGTTTATTGACAAATGCTGTTGAGCCAGAAATGGGCCTCATCACTGAACAAAATTTTGGCCGAAGCCAGTTTCTTACCGATGGCTCATTTCAATTATACAGTTGCACAATTAGGAGACGTTGTTGTGGTGTAAGTCTTTCCATGATGAAACAGTATTGAGAACAAATAAAAAATAAAGTTTAATACAACTCACGCGTAATCTGTGAAAAAAACCCTACTGAAAAAATACCTCTAAATGGATCACCCAATATAACCGAGTCATTGGAGTGTAGAATCAGCGTTCCGTTGAGAAATTTCAAAAAGTGCCACAAAAAGGGATTTTTTTTAAATGGCCCAAAAAGATTATTTTTTTTTTTTAAAAAGTAGAAAACTTAACATAACATAAACTCAACATTTAAATTGAACTGAAATGAAATTAATTGCTTTTAAAATTAGAAAAATGTTGGTACACCTATGCCCTTTTTGCGCTTTATCACTAAATATCCCTAAATTATTCCTTAAAAGGCATACAAACTTTTCGAGTTTAAAAAAGGAGCAAAAAATTCAAATAGTGGCAAAAAAGTGTATTTCTGAAAGGGACTTCATAAGTGGCCTTGCATTGAAAACGGGCCTAATCACATCTTGTGGTATGTGGAACCAAATATTCAACCAGATTAAACACATTTGGAAAACATCAGAATGTTGTACAGAATGTTGTAGCTTAAACCGAATTTCAATTTAGTTTTTCTGCAAGTGAAACAGTTTATTTAAGCTTGTCAGACTACAAGACTACAGCTCCGGCGTCGAAGAAAAAAACATTTGGTATGCAAACAGCTTCAAAACGGTTTGCTCCAATATTTTACTTGTTCGATATTTTAGCCGCTTAAACACTTCGCAAAGCATACTTTGGGGTTTTAATAAAACTTTTTTTGATAAATTAAACATTGTTTGACTATGCATTTTGACAAAAACAACTCTTTTTTCGTTGACAGTTTCAGTTTGTCTTCTGTGTTCGAGTATCCGATATGCTGTCTATTGCCGTCGTGTTGTTTAAAACTGGTTTTCAGTTGCATTCTTTAGAGGCGACTTTACAAATAGGGGATTGCATAGTCGTTCCTTGTCGGGCCAGGTAAACAAATTTCACATAACTAACATTTCTGAAATCTCAAGAAATATTCATTTTAAAAAATGTTGTTTATCCGTCGTCGGAGTTGAATCTTAAAAATTTCGTTACAGAGATATGGGCTATGTGTATATGTATTTAGTATATGCTTGTATCTTGAAACTGGTTTAAATGACTTTGAAGTTCTATACCTCTTTGAAAACCTCGCCACGCCCCTTCTGGTAGGTCCCGCACAAATGATTTAGTTCCAGTGCAGATAAGAATACACATTAGTTGTCACATTAGAGATTGGGGAGAAGATTTTTTTGCTCAGGATTTTTTGTTAATTAAGTTATTGGATGAATTACCAGCCTTTTTTTTCTTTGTGGTAGTTGTTCCCAATCAATTAATTACACTGTATGACAAATTTAAGCTTTTGGTTGCACACATGAAAAAAATTAGTATATTCTCAAAGTGGAGGAAAAAATAAAATACACGTGTATCCCACTTTTTCTGCATCAATTCGTATATTTGCAAATTATGGATATGGGCTTGTATGTTAATACAAAATATGTCCATATAAGTGGTTTTTAACCAAATATATATTCACATTTTTCGCGAAAATACGAATTGATCTAGAAAAACTGGGACACACGGGTAGTTTATTTTTCGACGTAGATTCCGAATATATAGGTCTTCTTCATGTGTGCAAAAGCGTGTTGAACGGTGTTATATATCAGTCAAGTGCTTGGTTCGTTTCTAAATAGTTTTCCGATCTTACTTACCCTCTACAAGATTTAAACTCTTGATATGTTGGCCGGATACTGTAATGTACATATTCATAAATATGTCAGAGCATACACAGATGTACGCTTTATGTACGTACTTTTGGGCGTATGTATCCAGCGGGAAAATTGGCATGGCCTTCTCATAAGAAGGCCTCTTTTTAGATTGAATATAAGTTCCAATACGCCTTTCTAAAATTTGACATTTCAGAAGACCCTTGCAAATGAAAAATGATCCCAGCATATCATGTCGCTTCTCTAAGAAGGTCTATCAATCTTCCACTCATTCTATGGTGCATTCTTTGAGGAAGCCTGCAAGAAGGCCTTTATATTTGTAATGAGCGTGATCCAATAAACATTCCTGGCTCCCTTTTGAGAAAGGCATGCTACCGTGTCTGGCGAGTGAAGGTAGGTCGAAAGATGGACAGTGAACATATATGTGACGCGCAAAATAGAAAGGGGCCTAAGGTTAAAAACCAGTTTTGTTCAGGAGAGCCATTTTAAAGATTAGGTCCCTTTTTTTACCCTTAGGTCCCTTTCTCTATGCGCTGTCACATATAAGCCGTTTGACATTAACACACAATTTGACTCGGTAGGGCAGTACGAAGTATATCGGAGTAGCAACCACAAGTTCGTAGGTTCGAATTTCAGTGGAGGCAAATCAAAAAAATAAATAAAACGGCTAAGTAATTTAAAATTATTTTATTAGTAAGAATTTTTTTTAATATTTTGTAATATGCATTCTTAAAGACCATTTTCTACAGGCCTTCTGGAAGGTCTTTGAATTGAAAGAAACGTGGAAGGCCTTGCTCTGCAATATTAACCAGTGTTAATTTCGAATGAGAGTATAATGCAGCAAGCATGACTCCGAACATCCTAAGAAGAGCCCCTAGAAGGCCTTGCTGGGCCCTTCCATTTCCCACTGGATATGAATGTGGTATGTGTTATTACCTTTAATACTGTTGCTATTGTACACAGCATGTAGTCGTCGTTGTCTGTCCACTAATATACTCGCACACACACACAAGCAAATGCTCCAGTGTGGGTTAGAAAAGGTCCTTAAAACCGACATAATTTCGTTCATATTCGGAATGTGTAGCGCCACATTCTATTGTTTGCCGGGCGAACAGCAGGAGAAGGTGACCATAGTGGCCATGCAGGCATATGTATGTGTAAGTGTGGGTGTGGATGGGGCGTGCGTATGTGTAGTTAGGCGTTTGTGGGAGCACCAACAACAACACTCAATTTATGCTCAGTGCTTTGTTTTTGCCCAGATTTCTGCACCAATTAATAATTGTTTCTATTGTTGGCTGCATCGGCTTCGTCTAGTGTTGCCGTTGCATTCCTCCGTTTAGAATGGACCCACCGCGTAACCAAAAATATAAAGGATGCATTCATTGTTTTATCCAAAGGAAGGATATTGCCATTGTTTTTAGGCAAACACAATAAGTAGTAGCAGCAACAACAACACGACAACCACCGGCACAGCAAAAAATTATTGTTATACAATGAACAGTGGGTCAGGTCAGAAGGGAAATAGGTCGGTTCCAGTGTAGGCATTTTTGCGTGTTCAGGAAGCAATACTCCGGGCTTTCAAAAATGCATAATATCGTGAATTTGACTGATTAGGTAGGAATGCAGTGTCAAGCCAGTTCTGAGCAAATGCGGCAGCCATGTTGCGAATAACTTTTTTATAACTAACTGTTTATGCCTCTTGTCTCTACAATAGTGACACATACTTTTTGAACACCCTCAACATCTATTTAAACAAATGGGGACCTATTAAGCTTTTTTTGCTCTCTGACTACAGTTTAATATATTTTATAGAAAACCTTTTACACGGCTAAGAGATTAATCTCTGATTTAAAAAATTAGACGGCGTTAACAAGATGTAAACCCGGAATTGAACCGGGGTTTACTTGGCTTACCGGCATTCAGAAATCGGCCCACTTTACAATAAATCTGTTGGACAATATGACTTTTAGTTGCAACCACCAAATGTTTTGTTATGTTGATGGATATTCGTTTCTACAAACCATAAGATGTTTGATATGATTAAATTATAGTGCAGGCAATAGTTCGGTTATATCTATGGATGTCCAAATTGTAGTCAGAAAACAGTGCAATATACAATAAATCTGTTGGACAAAAATACTTTTAGTTGCAACCACCAAATAAGATGATTAATGTGGTTAAATTATGGTAGTACATACAGGCAATAGTTCGGTTATATCAATTAATTTCTTTTTTAGTCAGAAATCCGTCTAATTTACAATAAATCTGTTGGACAATAAGACTTTTAGTTGCAACCACCAAATGTTTGTTATGTTGATGGATATTCGGTTCTACAAACCATAAGATGATTGATATGATTAAATTATGGTGCAGGCAATAGTTCGGTTATATCTATTGATGTCCAAATTGTAGTCAGAAAACAGTGCAGTATACAAAAAATCTGTTGGGACAAAAATACTTTTAGTTGCAACCCCCAAATAAGATGATTAATGTGGTTACATTATGGTTGTACATACAGGCAATAGTTCGGTTATATCAATTAATTTATGTTTTAGTCAGAAATCCGTCTTAATTTACAATAAATCTGTTGGACAATAAGACTTTTAGTTGCAACCACCAAATGTTTGTTATGTTGATGGATATTCGGTTTTACGAACCATAAGATAATTGATATGATTAAATTATGGTAATACATATAGGCAATAGTTCGGTTTATCAATGGATGGCTATTTTTAGTCAGAAATCAGTCTATTTTACAATAAACCTGTTGGACTATTACGCTTTTAGTTGCAACCACCAAATGTTTGTTATGTTGATGGATATCGGGCTAAAAAAAACATAAGATGATTTATATGATTAAATTATGGTAAGGCAATAGTGCGGTTATATCTATGGATGTCTATTTTAGCTGTCACAAACACTTAGAGCGATAAAAGCATACAAGATTAACGTTATAAGTAAAGTGTGGTCAGGGGAATTGTTAGCTACCCAACCCAACCGGACTCTTGTAACTCTCGTGTTGTTACGGTAAACGTTATTTGAAATCTTATTTTTAGCCCTGCACCACATTGTGATTAAAGGTATTCAAAGTTGAAGGAGAAAGACCCAATAATTACTAGTCGACATGTATTCTACTAAGCGTAGTCTGTCCGTCCTCCCATTTGTCCATCAATCGATGTAATGAAAGTACAACTCTCATATTCTTATCGGTCCACCCTTTTATCTACTAGAAAGGGCCTTCTCGATCTCTTTACTTGCGGCTTTTGGAATCCACGGATTATATCCGGGATCCCACGACAGCCGGCTCTAAATAAAGGATCGGTCGATCCGAAGCAGAAATTCTTCGGCCAATGACTGTCATCCCTGCACTAAACGCCACTACAGTAACCACAACTAATTAAATCCGAATCTGATAAAAATGTACAATCTCCGGTGAAATTAGACCTTATTTGCCTATGATTTCGAATAGTTCCAACATAAAGGTACATCTCGATTGAAGGTCCTTTCGCTGTAGAAGCCACAATTAAAATACGATCCTAACGTTAATTTGGCTTTTTATGTTTTGGACGAAAAGTTATTTAACTCTGGTGAAATAATACCATATCCATGTTGTCCTGTAGCTTGCATGCATTTGAGGTCCTGCCACAAGCCTACATTCGATCGTGCTGAAATTTAGTATAGAGTGTTATGAGATTTTTTTTAAACTACCCTAGTGAAATTGGGTCATATCACTCAACAGTTTTTTACAGCCCCCATTAAAGCCAGCCTGATCTTAAGCATTACAAGTCACATTTTAAGTCAATTTTGTTCAAATAGATGTACATACTTATATTCATGCTCTATGAGATGTATTTATCTTACCCTGGTGAAATAGGAGCTATTGATCAACGCTGCTGAAGCTGGACCCTATATCATTTTATGTTTTTATATAAAAAGATCTACGATTTATTCGATAAGGAAGTTACATATGATACCGACAGTAGACTTATTATTTTTTTTTAATATTTTTGACTACAAGAACGCTGCAAAATTTCAAAATGTGTTTGAGACCACGGAGTGGATTTTTTTATCTGAAGCGACTCAAGAACAAATGCCAGTATGCCAAAATTGTTTGTTTTATTATTATTGTTTAAGATAACCTGTTATATTTCCCTTAGTTTATATTGTTATCATTTTATAACTTTTTGGAATAGGAATACAAAGCGTTTAATTGCAGTTTATGGAAATAAATTGATTGCCTTATAATTTTTGTTAACCGATTTTAAATTTTCCAAGTTCATCCCACTGTGTCGCTTCCAATATTCATTCAAATACGCAAGTGTCCCCAATTTCTATATACAAATTTTGAATTAATACTACCAGAAAGTACGTACTTCTTCCACACTAAAGCGAAACATGTACGTATGAACTTCTTGTCTGCATGTATGTGCCTGCTTTTATGAAAATACTGTACAAATATTAGCTGTATCTTTCTATCCCCCATTTTGCTCGTTCGTTTTTTCTAATATAATATTTTTATAATTAAATAAAATTCAAGAGAGCGTTAAAATGAAGCTTATTTTCTGCATTGCCCTCAGCTGACGTAGAATATCGTTAAACAGAAGCAGACCAGACCGAACAAACGAGACTTATGGAGGAATAACCATGCCATTGCATTTAAGCATATTTTCCTCATAACAAATTTTTTACGCCAATTTGCACTTTCACTCCCTCCCACCGCCATTTGCGAAACGGGGGCAAGTTTATGAGCAGAATTATCTTCTTAATAAATATTTTGATTCAATAACCGACAAATTGCATCCTACACTAGGCCAGTTCAAATTTACAATAGGTATGCAAATTTAGGCCTCATCAAAATTTATAGTTTTAACATTCAAAGCTAATTCAGGCCATATGTTTCAAGATATTTAAATTTGACAAAGGTTTTCCTATTCCCTGTGATGTAGTTTAGGTACCCTTTTTGTTCTACAAGAAAGAACGACTGTTTAAGGTGCAACTGCAACGCCAAACCGACGCAGAAACCCACGATGAAGATGATTCTCTTCCACTTGTTCTATGTGCCTTTGCTCTAAAACACCCCCATTCTTTATTTCCTGTCATTTCCGTTTCCATCCACTTCACATCTTGTCGGCTTCCAGCCACGTCATGGTGTCACCATTGCCGTGCTTGTGTAATGTTGATCTCTTAATATACATACTTACGTGTTCATCTTCTTCTGGCCTGAGATGGCGGTGGTGGTGGGGTTAGTGGGCGGTATCCTTGTTCGTGTCGCTCTCCTTGTCTGCAACTCAGGTGCGATGATTTTCACTCTGTAATACAATTTCCACAATGCTGAAGGACGATGAAAACTCAAGTGCTTGGAAATTTATTTGATGGAAAAGAGAATTTTGCCGTCGTTGTCGTTCTTGAAAAAGAGTATTAGAACTGCTTTGTGGCATGCCGCCGCGCCATGTCATCAGTGTTCAGAAATCAGTTTTGGCCCCTTAAGTTTGACATCCAAGAAAATTGGCCAAATTAAAAACGTATGCTCTGCCAAATTATCTGCATTACTTAGTCTGTGCTATTGAAACTGCGGCATGGTTGGTTCTGATTTTTGTATTTTATGGTAGCAAGTTGTACTTTAGCAGTGATGGTAATGTGGATAACGTGGGATTTTTTGTCAAGTTGGTATCTATCATTTGCTTAGAATTGAATATGTAATATACATTTGTAGATCTCCTAGGTTTTGTTTTGAATACTGACAGTTTTGTAATCAATATCCTAATAAGAAAATACCCCTGACCAACTAGTCACCTGGTGCATCTGAAAAAAAGTGGATTACACGCCCCATTTTGATACATCCAGAGCAAATGCACCATTCCGCCCACGTTTGGTATTTTCATAATACTATGCATACGATTCTATACGAGGGCTGCTATATATTTCTGACCTAATAATGAAAATGCGAACATCAAAAATGGTTTTATTGTTTTTCAAAGTATTTTCCAGCATGATTTATACACTTTTGCATGCGCTCAAACCAATTGTCGAAACACTTTTTCCACTCCGATTGAGACACCTCCAAAACATGGTTTTTGAACGCTTCAACAGCATCTTCTGGCGACGAAATTCGTTGACCACGCATTTTTTTTTGATGTGCGGGAATAAAATGAAGTCATTGATTGGGTGGTGCCAAGTCAGGGCTGTACGGCGGATGACCCATCAATTCAACGTTATGGCCGGTCAAAAAGGCGCAGGTGTGAGCCGATGTCATGGTGCACAATGATTCGTCTTCTCTTGTTCGTTTTTCGAATTTCTCCGAAGATTTCAGGCCAACAAATTGGGGTGTACCACTCGGAATTGACCGTTCTACGTTGCTCAAGCGGAACAGTCGCCACATGATCAGTTTTGCCGAAGAAACAGGCGACCATTTGCTTCGAAGTGCTTCTTCCACGAACAACTATCGTTGGATTTGGCTCGTCTTCGAAGACCCACACGGTCGATTGCTGTTTTTTTTGTTCGGGCTCATACGCATTGATCCATGTTTCGTCACCTGTGAAGATCTTATAAAGGACTTTTGAAGCACCGCGATCGTAGTTTTTCAAAATTTCTTTGCACCAATCGACACAA
This sequence comes from Hydrotaea diabolus, assembly GCA_963513945.1. NCBI lineage: Eukaryota > Metazoa > Arthropoda > Insecta > Diptera > Muscidae > Hydrotaea > Hydrotaea diabolus. The sequence goes on from OY740717.1 coordinate 113,667,128, forward strand.
GCCTTTTTTTTGAGCGATTGTCAAATTGTACACTCTTGTCGTGATAAGCCACGTCGAAAGCTGTGAAAACTGATCGCACAAACAATGGTTAGAATGTTTGAGGACTGACAATGGTTAGAATGTGTACTGTTAGTCCCAGTACCGCAAAAAAGAACACAGTTGCTGCACAGTTTGACCCAAAAAAAGCACCGCATGGTAAAAAAGGTCAATATGGGCATTTGGGTACTTAAATTAAATCAAATTTAGCCACAATTTTATAGGTTAGGGACGGATGCATAGCCCGAAACGACCAAAAACACGGTACAATTTTTTTCACTTCAGTTGCTAGTTCGGCCTGGCTGAACTTAAGGACGGTTTTACTTTTAGAAACTGGACCGGTTGCCAGTACTGGCACCACCGTGTATGTATAGCGCTGTTCAACGATATGCCATTTGTTGTTGTAGCAGCACATAGTGCCGGGGTGACAGCCCTTGGCCGAAGAATTCCTCCTTCGGGTCGATCCGGTGCATAGAACCGGCTGTCGTGGGTTCGATGTCATTTGTAATCTTCTGCCAGCGGTGTTTTTAATTTGTTTAAAGCATTTTTAGTGCCCCTTCAATATTTCATTTCATGTTTGCATACAACCGAATGAATGGTTAATTGGGACAAAATAATCGGCTGTAGCGGCTCTTAAGAAATTATCGAAAACCGTTTGTCCGTTGTATGAGGATGAAAAATAATGAAAAGTATCATTAATACAATTAAAGAATGCCTCAGTTTGATGATGACGATTTTAGTTTATTATTATCAACTATGCTTTCGACTCTTTAATGTGTCTCACCACCAAACTCCCATTCTAGAGGGTGCCCATAAATAAACATGTACGTACAAGTGTATCCAACTGTGACACAAAAACATTTTCGCCGTGGGACAAAAAATCACTTTGGAGCTAATAACAATTTTTATTCCATTGCAAGTGTAATTGGCAACGAAACGCATCCGCTGCACATATCCAGCATAAATGACATCCACAGATAAACGCCATAAAATGCATAAACACCATGGATGGCATCAGATAAAAAAAGCACCACACTCCATAGTCAGCTAGACAGCAAGCTCGAGCCAGACCAGCGCAGGCCAAGTCAGCCAGCGAGACATAGTTACAATCACAGTCCACCACTCAATCCAATTGGAGAACTCTATAATTTAATGCACCATGATGATGATGATCCCATGATGATGCTGATTGTGCAGTCATCGTGCAAGTTTTTTTTGGAACATAAACAGAGCAATTGTTGGAACATAAACACGGCATTCGTTCGGGGTCGCTAAAGGGACAGAAAAACAAAAATCGGAACTGTAACGGATTTGAAAATTCTCTAAGGAATTTGTAAAAGTTTCACATGTTTATGTATGTTTGTGTGTGTGGTTTGCATTATTTTCTCGTGTATGTGTGTGTGATTGTAGTTTACGATATTGGAATTGCTTTCGAAGTTTTTGCTCATCTCCCTCGACTTTTGGCTTCAGTTCAAGTTGTTACCGAACACTACTAAAATGTCAGAACCGAATGAGTTTGCATCTTATTAAATTTTTTTTGCCAACAATCGAGGGTTTTATGCCAAATCTGAGCAAATTTAAATGCAACGTGTGGCTATCATCGCTGTAAACTTGAATATGGCAAGTATTTTTTTACCTCTAGAGCACATTTTTATTTACAGAATAACCTGGCCTGAACTTTTGCTTGACAGCTTATAAATTGTATTAGATTGCCAATTTAAACAAAAAAAAAACTTTTTCAAATGAAAACCTTTATGATAGAGCTACAAAATGTACTCTACTCGAGAGCTGCAAATGAACTGTTTTGTTGTCAATACAAATTCGCTAAATTTTGAATTGATTTATTTCGCCAAAAAAATGAATTGAATTAAATTAAAATCATCTCAAATGAATTTTTAAAATTGATTAAGAATTTATTTCCAATTCAAATGCTTTTGGCAGAATGAAATGCAATTCATTTTCAAATCAAGGGATTTTGGCAAAATGAATTGCAATTCATTGTTTTTTATTTAATTCAAATGAATCTTGCTACATGAATTGCAATTCCTTTAAATGAAATCAAAAACTTATTTCAATCAATCAAAGCACATACGCTTTGTAGTTTTCTCAAAACACATTTAAAATCTATGAATCAGTTAATAATTTTTAAAATTTCGCGACACACGTTTTACCCATTGACAAATACCTACATAAGTAAAATTATCATCAAAATTAGGCAAAAAGACAGAATTATAATATAAAAACCAATGAAATGACTTGTAGCAAATAGACGCTATATTTTCACATTATAAAAATGTATAAAAAGACGTTAAACTACTGATGTAAAAGTTCGTTAAAGTATTTATCAATCACACTCATGCACAAGAATTTAGTACAAATGAACGCGTGGAACCTCTTTATGAAATTTGTTACTCTTTGGCCCCCAATTTGGTACTGAAGTACTTACGTTATCCTTCGCATAGACTTTCTTTCGTTGGCGTTCAACGAGCTTTAACGATCGACTTCGTGGACAAGACACTATACTTTTCTCAAATTTAATGCAATACACATGAATTGCAATTCATTTTGCCAAAGATATTTTAATTGATTCAAACCCAATTCAATTCAAATGAATTGGAATTGTATAGCAATTCATTTTACCAAATTCATTTGAATTGGAAATGAATTTCCATTCATTTGAATTTATTCATATTTCATTTAGTACTTTTTTTTTGAATGTTTCAATTCAATACTTGAATGATTCGCGAATTGTTAAAAAAATTAATGATTAGTTTACCTCTGCAGTATTCCATCCAAAGAAATGAAGCATAGATAGTTTACTAAATTCCAGGGTGATCGTACAACCATTGCGGAAGCCGAACGTCCAGGGTGGTCAATTGAAGTCATAATAACATAAGTTATAAGTAGATCAGTAAGAAAAGTATATTTGATGATATGGTTTTTCGGTATGCAGGTGCAAATTGTTTTCCCAATTTGAAGGTTTGTACGAATTGGACAAGTCTTGTGCAAATTTCGATTGCTAATAGAACACCAAAAGTTCCACCATAAAAAATTATGTTATAGTTTCGTTATTTATTTTTTCAATACACGCCAGAAAAGCGTATTCTCTCAAAAACTTTTCAGTTCACCCCCGAATACTAATATTTCTAAAAGATTTATGAATAATTTGTGTGGTGCAGTTTCCAACATTGCTCATGGTTAAGGTACAGAACGCAATAAAATAGAATTCTTGGTTATTTGTATTTTTTAAAGAAAATGACAAGGACACAACTCCTCATTTATTGGAGAGTTCTCAAAGTCGCTGGAATTTACATAGCAACAACCTTTTGGATTATTGAATTTTTTTCTGTTCTGTTTCTAGTTTTTTTTTGGTATTTTAGAATTCTTTTTTCCAGTTTAATAAATGTACAAAAGTGGCTCTTTTCAAACAGCAGGTGAAGAAGAACAAATAAAAACTTTTAATTAACTTAAGTAAATATTAACCCACAAAATGTAGTCCAACACAGTACAAACATAACACAGCAGGGATGGGAGTTGTCAACAGTTGTGTGACGATAGGCAAAATCCCAAAGATAGGGTAGGAAGAATTTAATTTAATGTTTCTCTACATTAACTAACGGTCTTGCCTAGGTTTCTAGACCTCTAAACCATGCACACTAGCTTACACATGCCTTACCTAATCACTATACATTATTTATGTTTGGCTTGTGACTGAAAAACACCAGCTGACAACTGTTTAAAAGTCGATTATAAATAAATCTTGTCTAGGCGTCCATCATCGAATTTTCGTTTCGGTCATGCATAGCACGTCCCACCTCTGGGGCTTATGACAGACATTTGGAAAATAAATAAACCCCAAACAAGCTCATGAATGTTTCCATACGACAACCACACCATTCGAAATGCATTCTTTCGCAGGCGCCAAAGTAAACCGTACTAAGTCTATGGGTCTACCTCCCACTCGCTGGAACGGTAGAAAGTGACGACAAGTGATAGAATTAAAACTGCAAACGTTTTAGAAAAACTAGTTGACAAAGTAAATAGAAGACAACTCACGTACGTAGTTACGTAGACACAGTACACAGCTTAACGAAGAGGCAGCAATAGAGAAGGAAGAAGAAGAAGAAGGTGATAAACTAAATCTATTCGGTTGACTGCTAGGAAGAAGGGAATAGGATTTGGGTGTGTTTGTGGTGTGCGATGGGCTGGGGACCTGAGGTGTTGGTGAAAATGAGAGATGTGACAAAAAAAAGATTTAAAATTTGTATCCTTGCCATGACTTGGCGTGAAAGTTGAATGAATGTGAAAGCCTAAAAATATGGGATTACCTTGACAAACAAATAGCAAGCCGAACAAAATACTAGTCAGCACCGAATACACTGAGAGAAACAGTTTAAGCAAGTTATAAAGGCTTTCAGACCAAAGATACTCCTAAGTGGGCGAATAGACGAAACAAATATTTTTAGTTTGGAACAATTTGATTGCTAGCCACAAAATACATCACTTTATTTCAGTTTTACTTACTTTTGGGCTTTTGGTTTGGGCAATAATCTTGTACATTTTTTCGGCATTTTGCACTGAACCCGCATTTTCGTGTTCGTATGTTTAAACGAGTGCTGCAACCCTCCGAACATATTTTAATTTCGTTTGTCCTATTCCCATGTCCCATTTCTTTCACTTGTTCTAGTCTACGTTGTAAAATGTAACACCCTTAAAGGGCTGATGCCTGCAATGTCGATTTTCCAACACAAAGTGGTCCAGAAACACGTTCTATCCGCAAAAAGTCTATAACTTTTGATCTATTCTACATTTTTTAGTTTTGTGAAAGGGACTCAAGGATTATTTTGATATTTAATATCGGAAATATTTTAGAAACTAACCCAATATTGGCTAAATTTTGCATTCTGCGATTTTAAAGAAAATAATTTTTAATCTTTCTGTTTTAATTTGTTTTTACAAATCTGCATGTAATCGTTTTTAATACAATTTTTTATTGCCAATTTTCAATTTTTTTCCGACTTTGTCGAACTGTTTCTCATAAATATTAAAGTCTATTGCACGCAATGTTTTTTTTATTTTAAAGTGTGGATTCATATCTATATTCTGAAGTTTACATTTTGTTTTTACCACATACATTTTGGTTGTAGTAACTATTTAACTAAAAATAACATGCCTTTGGACCAACACAACATTTTTCCTTTAAAAGCCTTTGAAGGATGCAGTACCAATATGAACAGGGAAAAGTGTTTCCCATTTTTTGGAAAACATCCTTAACTACTCTCTAGGAAGTTAAGATAAATTTAGTCCAAAAAGTCACGTTTTTGGTCCTAAAACACGAACCACTTTTAAAATATAGGTAAGCAGCTAAAAAGAAAAGAATTAATTTTCATCGCAATTCGAGTTAGTTTGCCGTTGCTATGCCCTAAAACCTCTAATAAATGTATGAAATCACATAACTGGAGGATAACTGCCTAGAGCTAGTATTGCAGCCCATTCAGAAGTATACATTTACAGGTTTTACATCAATAACTCAAAACTACAAAACAAATAAGTGCGAATTGTATTGCAATAAATGAAAATTTAATTAATATTCAGTCATAAGAACATTAAAATAATGTCAGTATGTACTTTTGAATTAATTTCAGTACTACCTGTGCAACGCCAGTCCCTTGACAACAGTCATTCTCTGTGCGGAACTCAATAATGTTGACTAGATCAAGAGTTGTAGACTTTTGGTATATGAAAATTAATTCTGGACAAATTTGTTTACAAAAAATAATTCTTTAATAAATCTTTAAGTGTTACACATAAATCAGTTTGAGGATTGGCAGTAAAAGTTTACCATATTGACAGGATGGAGGCGAAAATGTTGCACCAGTAGAAGGTATTTTTTGTGAAACGAACTCACCTTTTCTTTTGGTCTGCAAAAGAAGTGATTTCATACACTTTGATCTCGTGCTTCGTGTAGCTGCGATTTGTTCGATGAGAGTACAGCTTCCCTGTTAGCCCAGCTGGACCCAAAGGATTTTGCTCTATGACTTGTCCAGAATCACATTATCTACTCCATTAATAAGTCTAGATAGATTGAGGTGTTGTATAGCGTTGTTTTTGTTCTTCGAGGGAGAACGCTCTGCTTTTTAGCAGTTTGACAAGCCCCAAGTAGCTTCGATTTGTCCGCTCGATTCCATGCTGATATTGTGCATTTTTTACATTCATACATACAGTCATACATAGTTTCCTAATATCCCATTAAGTGACAAACTGGGAACTTCTCCCTCCCTACAGTTCGCGTGTTTTTCTTGTTGACAGGCGAAAAGTTCGCAAAAATCTCACTCAAAGAAAGACAAATATCAAAATTATTCAAAAGCCGGTTGTTTTGAAAAATTTTTATTTACAGAAAACTTATTGAAGAATTTTGATAATTTTGTTTAACCATATATGTGACGCGCAAAATAGAAAGGGACCAGTTTTGTTCAGGAGAGCCATTTTAAAGATTTAAATACGTGTATTTGGTGTACCATCACTTTCATAAAACGCGCATATCTCTGGGAGGGAACACTTTTGGGGGCATGGGATCGGTCTCATTCGATGCTCAGATGTTGTCCAGATCAAAAAAAGTGAAAATTGATTTGTTTACCCTTAGGTCCCTTTCTCCATGCGCATGCCACATATACTCTTCACCGTGAACTGGCAGCTGTCGGTTTTTTTGACTGTTTTAAAACAAAAACATATTTTTATTCGTAGTAAAATTTGCTTTTTATTGAGTAACTTACCCAATGTCTATTACTTGTTTCGACCATATGGGTTGTTTCCGCCACGTCCACCAACTATGCACTTTTATTAGAAATATAATGCGTCACAACTTAAAGTCCCCATTTAAATCATTTTCCGTAAACGTTTAACAACTATTTGTGGTGCTAATACTTGAAATGTTTTCTTTTCTCTTGGAGTACATCTAGTCCCATAAAGGAAAACTTTTTTCCCCGTCAAGCAGCCAATTTTGACCATTTTCGATAACAAACAGCTTACGACTATAGTCTATTCAATTTCATATTCCTTGCTGCATATTTCGTTTGCTTTTAATACACACGGTCGGCTGGACACGGGACGGACTTAAGTGGATCAGCTAAGCGTTTTTGTTGAATTGAACATACTATATTCGGCGCGTGTGGCCCACACACAACACCAATCCTGATCTAATTAGCTTGTACTTACTTTTTTTAAAAAAATTTTAATTTTTTTGAAAGTGGCTTGAAAAGATCACTTAAGTTATGTTTTAATCAGATTTTATCGCTTGTTTAATAAAACACGACTCATTTGGTTTATTTTGATCGTACCTTTCAGTTGTCTTGTTTTCGTTCATCTAGCGATCCATTTTTCCATCGTTGGTCGTTTACAGAATTTGATTTATGCTTGCTTATGTTTGTAAGCCATCCTAGTAGGACTAAATCAGGTTGTCGAACCGTATATTCGATAGGTTATTTAATACGCTGCATAGGGAATGTCTTACGCGACAGTGGGCGCACACGGTCTTGTCTCTTTATTTTTGGCATGTTATCGCACTATCTCGATAAGTGATTATCGATATTACCATAATCGAGCCGTTCAAAGGGATCATTTGACTACAACGCGTATTGTTCTCTGCTGATAAATTAGCGTAGGTCCTTTTTATTTATTAATATTTTTCAAAAACCGATTTCAATAAAAAAAATTTCAAGCTTGGCTATAGTAGAACCCTTTCAAATGGAATAAAAACAACGTTACCGTTTTCGCAAAGAAGATTTTTAAAAATAGTTATCCCTAACGTTATTCGGTTCGCTTTCCAATTTTGGTGTTTTAAGGCATATGACGATTGTGCTTCTGAGATCTTCATTTAGATGCTATCTTCATCTTCTTCATCAAGTTTCACTAGACTTTTCTCTCGGTGCCCTGGCCGCAAAGTATGCTACAGTCAACATTCATCGAGCTTTAAGGTATAATAATACGTAATAATAGGCATATTCTCTGGTTAAGGGAACAACAAGTAACAACAACAATGGCAACATAACTTTTAATGGCACCAACACAAACAGCCCAAAAACAAGAAATGATGCAACCAGTCAGCCAGCCGCCCTCAACTTTTAGCGGCACAAACACGCACACATACTCGTACATGCACCCACACTTCCATACCAGGACACAAGGAAGCCAACTCACTCTGATAGACAACAAAACAGACCCGGCAAGCAAGCAGTCACATGCCATTACAAAATAACAAGATAGACAGACGGACAGGCGGACAGACAAATAGGCAGAATAGTAAGACACAGACACAGGAGAACAGCAAGTACGACGGAGTGGAGTGGCTCAGGGACCAGCAGATAGTGACTGACGGCGAGCGTCGGTCTGGGGAGCTATACACTGGGTGTGTGTTGGATAACTACCAGTCGCCATGTACAAAAAGGATCATCAAGGCAATTTCAAATGGGAGAGGTTATGAGACAAGCGGTGGCTGATGATGGGTCGGTCGGTCGGTCGGGTTTGCTGTTGGAGTGATGGTGGCCATGCTTTAAGTTTTGGGTGTGTTGTAGGTCTATGTTGTCTGCCGCTGCCATGATGTTCCACAATATGCCATGAATGAATGGCTGTATAAATAAATAAATGAGCGTACACAGAACACAACCGAAGGACAATATTAACAACAAAAACAACATCATCATCTGAATGGAAACAGATTGCAGCCAGTAGTCGGTGTGTCGGTAGAAAGGTGTGAGTAAGAGTTTAAAGTGGGCAAGTGGGTGGTAGGTTTGATTGTAAGAGCATGTTGCCTATAGGCTTCCATGACACAGCCATCCATCTAGTTAAATGCTCCAGTCAAGTGTTCGTCGGTATGGTTGTTTGGAGAACGCGAGAGAGAGTATGCCTTGGAGTTTAGGCAACAACCATCATCCCGACATTCATTGTCAGTTAACTTGAGCAATTTGGTACTATGAAATGCTTGAATAGAGACAACAACACAGAAATTGTTGTCGGATCTCGTCTCGTTTTGTTTCCATATTCATAGACAACGAAGAAGTGCCACCTCCTGCAGCCGGCAAAGATGCAGAGAACACATCGTGTGTGTGTGTGTGTGAGAGAGTGTTTGTGTGAATGTTCATCTAGTTATAATTGACAGGTTATGAACTTTGGTCAGAAATTGACCGGATAATGCTTTCCTCAGTGATACGTTTTTGGTTTGTCGTAAAATGTCGGTTATAAATAGGAGATCACCGGCCCCTGATGTCAATTAAAAGTTAATTCTAATTAAAAAGCTACATAATGAGCATTAGAGGGGACAATGAAGTTTAGGGAAACTATTTTGGTCCACAGTGGAAAAGGCTCACTATGTAAAGCAAGTCATATTTATTAAACTGATAAAAACTAAGGCATTTAATGGTGTTCGTTTCGTTCGACAGTCCGCTATGCCTTTTTATAACCTCACCCTACTGGGTAAGAGGGAATTTATCATTTGAAACAGACAAAAAGTGTAACGCAATAAAAAAGCGTTAAAGACACTAAATATATTTTGACCAAATACGTTTAATGCCTTCTTAAATCATTGAAGCCATGTCCGTCTATGCGATTGGTTCGCAAGAAAGGTCACGAAAGAAGCCAGCAATCGTTTTTAAATTTTGGACGTCTTAATATTTTTCTCCCCTTCTGGTACCTTCCACAAAAATGTACTATTACGCCACGCCTACCTTTGGTATTCTTGAAATATCTTTAATGCTATAACCCAAATTCAATACTTAAGAACAGTGTTATAAGCTTAACTTTGTGATCAATAATACGACACCTCGCCATGCCCCGTCTGCTACCACTAACACAAATGACTTGTTTATTACACGATCCCTCGACAGCCGGTTCTATGCACCGGATCGACCCGAAGGAGAATTCTTCGGCCAAGGGCTGTCACCCCGGCACTATGTGCCGTTACAACGACAACGACGACGACTTGTTTATTACAGACTAGAACCCACATTACCTGTCACCCAGTGCGAGAAATTCTTTTAAATTAGAAACACTGTAATATTTTTATAACAGCTTCGTACTTGCATATCAAAAATAGGTTTTGGTACCACTCATACAAAAGCATCATTTCGCCCACTTTTTTATTCTTGTAATATCTTTAATGGAACTCATACGATCTAACCCAAAAAGTTGTCACCTAGTGTGTAAAACTTGCTTAAATTGTAATTACCTTAATATTTTTATAACGACTTTGTACTTGCTTATCAACAAAGAGGTTGACACGCCCGATTTTGGTATCTCCTATACAAATGCATCATTTCGCCTACTTTTTTATTTTTGAAATCGATTTAATGGTACTCATGCAATCTAACCCAAAATAAATACTTAAGACCACAATTATATAGTTATCTTTCTGACAAATAAGTATATTCATAGCCACGCCCCTTCTGGTACCACTTATACAAATGACACTGTTTCAGTGCAGATTATAACACACCTAACTTGTCACTTAGTGCGTTCAATTCACTAATTCCGTAGTATTTTTATACGTACAAAACGTATGCATGACACGCCCCATTCTGATACCTCAAGTGCATACGATTCTGCTGAAATTCATACGATTCTGCTGAAATATATTAATAAGCAAATAGAACATAAATAAGACTACCTGCTGAAAATTTGGAGCCTCAGCCACGCCCCTTCTTGCACCTAACACACATAACTTCTTTTCTAATGCTCGAATTTCTCTTGGATTTTGTTTTCTGCATCATCTATGTATGCGCATGGTAAAATAATGAATACCACGCCCTTTCAAACACTTTTCACTCAGATAGAGATTTGCATAAAATCGGTACTCTTTAAGCAATGGAGAACGGAGGAAAAGAAAACTTAAATTCCATATATGTGTGTGCGTATAAGGTGTAAGTCGGATCAACCGATAGAAACTTTTTTACTTGTTTATTCAGAACTTCAGTCCACCAACCGGATTATCGTAATGTTTGACAAACCAACCTTTATCCAGATAAATTGTGTAACTAAAGTTTATTAATATGAAATCCTATATATATTTATCTGCCGGTTGTGTTAAAACTGTCGATATAGCCGCCATATGAAGCCATCTTCTTCTTCACAGGTTTCCGACGACACTGCCGAACTTGAATCAAGCTAGTAGAAGATTCAATTACTTATGTTGTTTACTATACCTGTTTTTATCTTGAAGTTCATATGATCCCAGCACTTGGATACTGTGATATTTTTCCACATGATTCCTCCATCAGAGTCTCGATATGATGATCTGTTTGCGCCTTCGGTGATAGTTGTCGTCGAACGCATTTCTATATGTCCTAGTCAACGCATTATCTTTATTTCGATGCTCTTAACCAATTTGATGTTGTCTACCGTAATGTAATGGTTCAAATCCAAGTTAGAACATCTGCCATTTGTTCTGCGTCGGCTTCTTAATGCTGCTTACAAGAAGGTTATTAATCTTTTTAGGCTTTTAAAAACAGGGTGTCCGCCAGGAAGGTATACTACTTTGGTTTTCCGTCATTTTGGTAAACATTAGTCTTGACAGTTCATATTCGGCAGTCGTAAAGTAGAGACTTGGCAAATTTATTATGGAAAAATATTCGATAAACCAACGTGTTTTAATCGTTAAAACATTTTATCAAAATCAATCATCGATTACTGCGACGATGAGAAAGTTACGTGAAATTTTTTGGGAGAAACAACGTGCCAACAAAACGCACTTTTTATCGTGTAGTGAATGATTTCGAAAAAAGAGGGTCTGTATCTGATGGACCCAAGCATGAACCACAACGTACTGCCAGATCGGCTAAAAACATTACTGCTGATGAAAGTGTTCAAAACAATTTATCAACCTCAATTCGACGCCGTGCTCAGAAGCGTGGTCTTCAAAGAACAACTTTAGGCACAATTTTGCACAAGGATTAGCATTTGTTTCCATTTAAGTTTTAGTTGACATAAGAGATTCTTCCACAAAACCATTTACGCCGCCCCCAAATTATTCAAGGTTTATGCAAGCAAATCAGAAACGCATGAGCAACTCAAACAAAATATTCGGTACGTCCCCACCAGTTAGTAAAAGCATTCTATCGTTAGGACAAGTTGCCCGTTTGTTCCTTAAGGCAGTGCTAAGGAAAATAAGTACGAAACTTATTTTTGGTTACAGGCAGGTTCGACGTCTGCACTCTTCATTTTCTTAGTATTTTCTCACATGTACCCAACATCGCTCCATCTGCTTCCTCAAATATCCATATTTCGATACATCCATAATAAAACAGTTCAAAGATGAACGTTTCCAACTTTATTTCTTTCCGCTTGTCGGAAAAGCAAAACGAATATTTATCAACCATAACCGCCTTTTTAACAAAATTGTCATGTTTAGAGGCTGAATATGCGTAATAAGTATAAATCGCAGTTATAATTAAAATGTTGCTGAAATGCTTGTCGGGAAAAACCCCTACAACGTTTTGTTTTTTTTATATTTTTAAATTAAAATTTAGAGCGACAAATATACATATATACGCGCATAGACGAGTGAGTACGTCCTCCTCTACCTGTGACGACAAATAGTTTTTTATTGTCATGAAACTCTTCAATTTGTACATGATGTATCGTTGACGTTGCCGCCCAGCATATTTTGTATGCATTCAACTGATGATTGCACAATATGACATGCGAGGTTAAATTTAAAAGTATACTTAAGGGCCAACGTTTTAGGATAAGCCTCGACAACTAAGACTGGATGGTTAAACCGTAGAAGTTAAGTCATTTGTTAATAAAAATTGCCAATTTTGTCTTCAGAAAAATAACTACTGTACTTGATTTATTAAGAAAAATGCTTTGTTGTTGCCATTTTTAGCACTAAGCTTGGATAGAGGCTAATACCCGATTAGTTATTTAGACTAACTACTAAATGGCTACCAAAAATTACTAAATATTTTTAAAAGTAAAGTTTATGTATAGTTCTCCTTTAGACGCAAATAAAATATATACTTTTGGCTAATTCTTAACTTAATTATTGCACTTTTTCTATCCAGTCTTAGCTTTGGGGCCTTTACCTAAAACACCACTATTATAAACATTAGCTAACAACAATGACTTGTAATTTAAACGATACAAATGTATTCGAAATAACTTGAATATCTCAGTGTCCTAGAAGGGAAAATTGTCCATGTTTACGCATCCATTCGGATGATAATGGGTCTCGTTTTTTAGAAAATTGCTGATCATTTAATAAGACCTTGAAAATTTGGATCTTTCAGCTTTCTTGCCCTCAATGGCTCGTCGACCTGTATTTGTATATCGACAGATTTAACCATTTGCAATAGCAGGGTTACACATTTAAGGTTGAATGCATCTTTGATGACAACTTTAGAGGGATTTTATAAAATTATTAACTGAAATGAAAATAATTAACTATGTTAAAATTAAAATTGATGGCTTTAGGGCCCACCATTATTTAAAATAATTCTGGGTTGTGAAAATTGTAGAAGTTGTCGATATTAGTATAGAAAATACTAAGGTTAAATTTCTTCCTAAACTAAAATTTAATATTTAATAAATCTTGTTACCAAAACCCCTTAACGTTCTCTTTTGAATTATTAATTGATCACAAAAAATAATTTTTGTGGTTATTTTTGATTTTAAGTCCATACTTGTAGATTTTTGCGCATGTTTTCTGTTTTTACTGCATATTTTTAAATTTTTAATGCACATTTAATTGCATATTTTTAAATTTTATACTGCATATTGAATTGCAGTTGTGTTCTTTTGTGCATATAATGTATTATTGCAGACTACCAGATATTGTTTATTGTAGACAATAAGTCATACGCGTTTAGCCTCTAAACAAATTTGTTCACAAAACCTATAAAAATGGTATGCGAATGGTGGGTGCCGCGTTCAAAAGCGATAGAAATGGTAAAGGATTGCTATTTCTGGCACTAATCGGTAAGGGACCGAAAAGTACAATAGCGAAAGAAAATTGCTGCGTTCAAGAATATTATTGTTAACAAAAAAATGTATAAGAAAAGCTATGCGCAAGATGGATGCCGCGTTTAAGACACAGCAGAAATGATGACGAAATTCCACAAACACGTAGATGACCGCCAATTGAAAGAGCTCTAGCTTCGCAAGATTGATACAGTGTTCAGACAATTCAATAGTGCTCACATACTTCATATATCGAGTACTACGACACCAGTATCAATACTGAATAAACTGAAAAGAATATATTTATTCCCTTACCAATACTTCGGATATCAAGAACTTTAGTTTCTAAATTGATATTTGTGATTTTTTACAAATTAAAAAAAGTTTCTATTCGATAACATGATCTTATCTAACACCTGTCGCTCTTGTAAGATGCCTTAGGATTACAGAATTTTGTAACAGCAACTTTCAAAATTGGCCTGTTAGTTACAAAAAGTCCATAGTTTAGAAATGAATAATGGAATCAATGGTAAGAGGGATCACATTTTTTTATGACAAAGCTAGAGAACTTTTGGAAAATTTCATGAAATACCAGTGGTGAATAAAAATGGCGCTTAGAATTGTTTGCAAGTTTGTAATACTTGAATGGCTGTTTAAAATGCAATTTGGAGTTTCAGAACAACTGTTCGTGTTACCTGGTGACTTCGTTTAGTAGCAAAATAACTTTTCCATATGTGACAGCGCATAGAGAAAGGGACCTAAGGGTTTTTGATGTGGACAACATCTGAGCATCGAATGAGAGAGAATGCCCCAAAAGTGTTCCCTCTCAGAGATATGCGCGTTTTATGAAAGTGAAGTCGACGATTCTACACCAAGGATACACGTATTTAAATCTTTAAAATGGCTCTCCTGAGCAAAACTGGTTTTTACCCTTAGGTCCCTTTCTATTTTTCGCGTCACATATTTTTTTTCAACTGAAATAATTCAAACTGTGTTTTTCTTTAATCCAATCTACTCGTCTTAATAAGCGATAAAGTTGAATATTTTTACAGATTCAGTATGCGTGCAGGTTTTTAATCCGTATATTAACATTAAATTGCCTAAACTTTATCAATGTGTGTGTATATTTAATGTACCTGTAGTTCTTTCAACAGTAAACTTCTCAACCGACCTCCATATGATCGACTTGCTTAACCCAACCCTCCCACAAATAGAAACATTCGCATTCATGTGTGCGTACACACTTTTACACAGGCATTTGACATTACACTTTGCACAGCAACGACAGTGCCAAAGGCTAAACGGAAATTTCGTTGACGTCGCGTTGCACGACAAAATGTGTGTTATTTTTTTGTCCAGAATTAAATGTTGCCATTTCGACTCGCTGTAACATTTCACAACGAAACGCATAAGCGACAAAAAAAGAACTCAGACAAACGGAACAGAATAACGAAAGAAGAACGACAAAGTATAAAAAACTGACAACTGCAGCCGCAGTCATTAGGAAATGAGTGTCAAGAGAGATCATTTTATTTTAATTAAAAGTGTATTTTTATATTTATTTTGTTGTTGCTGTTGTCTATTGTTGAAAATGTAGGCGTTGAAAATAATAAAAAATATAAAAATTGAAGCAGAAGAAAAAAAACAACAATATTTCAATAAAATGCACTTTTTGTATGAATTATGGTTTTCGATGGCTTAATCAAATTCAAAGTGGGGAGAAACTTAGCAATGATAACAAAATTCCCCGTGGAAGTATAAATGAAATGGTACATAAATCGCCAGTAACAATTGTTAGTTTTGTCAACAATTTTAAGTTTAAGTCTTTGAAAAATTAGCATATAATTTGTAAGTACTAATCAATGGGCTGATAACACGCACTTTATTCTCTCAACATTTATTGAACAAGCGATGAACTATGTAATTCTTATATGGCGTTTACACTGCAGTTATTTTTTTGTAATTCGCGCTCGCATTCGTAAATCAACCCCCAATTACATTGCGAATTTCGTAATTAATTCTGAATTACGAACAAGTCGTTGCCTTCTCTAATTTTATCGGAAAATATCGAAGCTGCTGTCGAAATAAAAATGTAAACATAAACAACAAAGAGAGAAAGAAATAAGTTTTAAATAAGTTGCAATCATAATGAAGACAAAAAAGGAAATAATAAAGAAAGTTGTCCTCATATTCCATAGATTAAATAAAAAGAGGAATTGTAATGTAAATAAACACAATTTTTTTCTATGGAATACTGGAGCAAAAGCAACTGTCAAATCGAATTAAGTACGTGTAGTGTTAGTTCACGATGTAGTGTGGACTTGTTATTATACTCACTGACCTTACCTACTGTTTAATATGGTCTAAAGGCTATAGCGATTTAACCCATTACTGCGATTTTTATGAAATTTGGTAATTTATGTCCAAAAGACCATTGAAGTTGAAAGACAAAAAAATTAATTTAGCCCAATCTTTTCTCTTTTCTATATAAAAAATTACCGCGATATCGCTCGCCTGTCCACGCTAAAATTATTTATGTATCAACCCGTTCTTGGGTATTTAAATACCCATTAGGCTGGAATGGCTTAAGGGTTGCTTTTAGAGATGCGTAGATCGATTACTCGTAAAGTCGCCATAATTTACGAGGGCTGTTTTGAGTTATTAAAACCCTGCTTATTCGAAAGCACTTAACGGCTTAAATTACAGGTTTCCCTTTAAAAAATTAACTTTTTCTTTTTGGTAATAAAATTATATCACTTTTATTGCTAAAAACGAAAGTACGAAGAACAAATTACTATTAAAAAAAGTTTATAAAAATTAATATCTTGTAGGATATCCCTTATTTTTTACCTCAGAAAGACGATTTGGCATATACTTTATGCACTTTTGTAAATATTTAACTCCGATTTGACTCCATTCTTCTTGTAGTTTCTCATAAGCACGCCGATCCAAATGCTCACATAGATTTTCAATCGGATTATGTCGGGTGATTCTGATGACGTCTTTATGACTTTTGGGCAATTGTATAGTAACTATTCACCTCCGTGCTTTACAGTTGGAGTTGGTCTTCCCATCACTTCCAAATATGTTGAATTTGCTTTCATCAAGGAAAATTACATCATTCCACCAAGCAGCATCCTTCTGAATGTGTTCTTTCGCGAAATGAAGTCGATTTCTTCTATTTACCAAATTCACGAGCTACTCGACGGTTGTATCCTTCTCTTCTTATTATGCGTCATACAGTTGACTCAGAAATTGTCTTCTTTAATTCCGTTTTAAATTCGGTCAAATTTTAGGAGCACTAAGCTGTGGATTTACCTTTTTTTTCTCCGTTGTGCCAACTCGGCTAATTTTTGGGCTTGGAAGTTTGTTTCTTAAACTCAATTCTCCCCCCATTTTTGTATCAACTTACAATGTCACCTATAGTATTAGGATTTATATTTAACATTTCAGCAATTTCTTTATAATTTTTTCCATTTACAATTAACAATTTTCTCAGATCTAGCGAGGTTTTTTTCTTTACGGCCCATTTGTACTATATTTAAGAAAAAACTTAAAAAAATATGATTTGCTTTCTTTGTGTTTTGTTAATGTATGATTTCCCTATTTACAAAGAAACAATAATGGCATTAAAGATTTTCAGCATTGTATTTTAAAGATAGAAAAAAGCGAATATTAATGAGGCACAAATAACATTTGGCTGCTTTTAACATGTGAAAGTATATCTTACTTAATATGCGATGGGTTTATTTTTATCTCCAAATTTTTTTAAATTTTGAAAGGAGAAACAACGTCAAATGAAACTAAAACCTCGTCGTCATCAATATACTTTATATACGAAACATTGCATTGATTTTGCATATGCGAAGTATTATTGTCGAGGACTGAGGACACAAGCTTTTAAAGGGTCAGATTCGGAAATCGGGAAGGACGTTTGTATGGAAGATATTTTACCTATGTTTCACCACAGCACATTAAGGGTTTCTTATAACGTACCGTGCGTGATCGGTTGTAATTCGTGGCTACTAGAGCTGCAGGACCTCAAATTGGGAGGGACCTTTGTGTGGGAGTTATTCGAAAATTTGGAATGAAAGGAACAAATTTCACCAGTTAGTCACCCAAAATGACCTGTGCTTAATTTGGTTGAAATCGAATGTAAAATATGTGGCTTTTTAAACTGTAGGCTCTGAAATCGGGAAAACCTATGTCTGAAATCAAATTATGGACCAATTTAAATAGGGTTCATCCTTGGCCCAAACTTTTAGAATGTACCAAGTTTCATTGAAATTGGTTAATAATTGCGACCTGTACTTTGATTACAACGGACAGACGGTTAGATAGCGATTCTGAGCCGATCGGCATACTTTATATAGCGGCTATATCATTTATTTATGACAATTTGCGTAAAACTTATGTTTTTAACAACTAAAATTACTCGCTTATAGTATTTCTTGAATAACTTGTTTTTTACAAATTAAAAATTTTCAAATCAAATGGTTTATGATGCATAAAGCCTATCAGTTTGATCAGTGTTGCCACATTATGTTGAATTTTGTTCATTGTGGCATCACTGGAAATTATTACCAATTGTCCGTGGTACTATCTCTGCCATCTGTTATTATTGCAAAGGAATGCCTTGCACCGTTGATTGAATCAGTTCACCAGAAACGCCTACAAAAATCACTTTGTCTCTTCTTTCCATTGCAATTAAAGCCATAATAGGGAGGGAATCGCTAAAAGCATGTTTTGTGTTACAAATGCGACAAAAAAGAGAATAACTGCGACAATCTGCAGCCGCACTTGTATGGGACGGACGCTCATTCACTTGTGGATATGGACGTGAATTAAACGTCTTCATGTCGTTCCGTTCGCAGGGGGCTGTACGACGACATGAGCGCTGAGCGGTGCCTGAGCACATGAATAATGTGTACTCGTATGAATACATTTTCCTTTATCCGTTTTCATTTCTTTCAATTTTCCCCGCTGTTTCTGCATCTCAAAGGAATTGCATTAAACGAGAGTTTTCATGTTTCTGCCGCCACTGGCGGTTGGTTCCACTTCTTCAAACACCCACCCACCCACTGACGACATCCTTTCAACAGTTTGGGCATTGTTTCAACAGTTTGGGGTAAAATTACTACTACTCAAGGAACTGCTACGGCGACATAAGTGGATGGAAGGATGGACGAATGCTGAGAGGGAATGTATTATTATTTTAATTACAATTTAAAATGATGTCGTAACTAATTGTGGTGGCTAGAACCACAACGACAACATGTTAACTACTTTAGGCCAAGGATATTTTTTTGTGGAAAATAATCAAGTCACAAGTCCATGAGATTTATGGCAATGGATGGAGGATGCAATTATTGTTATGCATTTGAAGAGGAAATGAGTCAGAGTACCATATTTTTGAGTCACATTGGTATTTTTTTATAGTTTCAGATGGTTCATTAGGGTGATTCGACTATTTTATGTTCTTGCTCTCTAAAAGGAAGAGCGTAATAAAAACGCACTAAAATCGTTTAAAAAAAGCTACGTAGCTGGTCCTAAAATTATGGGGCCCTTTTAAATTTTTAACTTGAAGTGCTTTTAGTTCATTTTGGCAATCAGATTTTTTTTTATTTAGTTAACCATAACTTGAAAATAGCGCTTTATTTCTCAGCAAATGTGCCCAAATATAAAAAAATAAAGGCAAACCTTTGATAAAGGCATCATTTATGATAGTAAAAGTTCTGACAAAACATCCGGTTTCTTCTAAAAAAGTGTTGCAAATACAGAACCAGCGGTAAATGAAACATCAATCCACACACAATTTATTCATTTATAATTTGACGTGAATCTGTTTCCACCGAAATCCATTTTTTATCGCCTAAATCGATTTTCACCCATAATAAAAATGCCAGTCCCTATTTACTCTTAAGGCCATAATCCTTACATCTGTGATTTCAGTATTAAATGATTGTTATGCGAATAATTCACATTTTCTATATCCCCTGATCCTCTTCTTTTATTCGGTTTTTTTTGCACAAGCGTTTCTTTGCTAACATTTTATAAATATTTATTAGTTTTGTCGGTGCTGGTGCACTCGCCGCAGCTCATACAGCAAATGTTCAAATGGACATTTGGTCGGAAGGCGGTCAGCGCTGGTGGTAGTCATCGCTGGTTTCGCTGATGAATATTCTCCCGTTGTGTTTTGATGTGTTTGCAGTGTGGCATGGCTAAGCTTGAGTTTGGATGATTGTCAGTCTATGACGACTGTCCAGTGCCGGTAAGCAGGGCTTGTTTCGGAGGCCTTCGAACTCAAGTATCCGCTTTGAAAAAGAGAACAGCTTTTTCTCTAAAATTTCATTTGCCTTTACAACATTTTATTTATTTTATTTATTTTATTTTATTTATTTTATTTATTTTATTTATTTTATTTATTTTATTTATTTTATTTTATTTTATTTTATTTTATTTTATTTTATTTTATTTTATTTTATTTATTTTATTTATTTTATTTATTTTATTTATTTTATTTTATTTTATTTTATTTTATTTTATTTTATTTATTTTATTTATTTTATGTATTTAATTTATTTATCCGCTTTAAAATAAAAGTAAATTTTCCAGAAGGCCTCAGCCTTCGCTTAAGAAGGCATTGTCAAAGCACCGCCCCTGCTGTAGCTGGCGGCTTGTGATGGGCTGTATTCGAGTACGAGCAGTCGGTACATCATAGTACGAATGTGCACTCTTTAGTTGTCTGTTTTCTGTTTTCGGTTATTGTTGCTGTCGTTGTTGTTGCTGTAACTATTTGGCCACATTTAGTATTGTGTGTGTTAAATGTACGATATTATTTTCCACACTGCATGACTGACTAAATTTCCAAAAACAAATTTATGTGTACGCGATGCGGATGATGATGAAAATATTGTTTATATGCATACATACACACACAATCACATATACATTAATGTGTGTACATGTGCGTTTGTGTAATATAGAAATGCCTAAAAAAGCAAAGTGTTTTTTAGTGCAATATTTTGCCACTCCAAGTGTACCACACAGTCCCAAACAAACACACTCGGACGAATCCAGCCCCCACCAACCAACCGACAGCAAAAGAGAAATGAGGCAATAAAAACAAGCTCCACACGTTGTTACACTGTTTAGTAGTCGCCTAAGCAGAGGGGAATTCAGCGGAGAAGGCACTAAAAGCGGCGACGGAGGTCGGTTGGAGGGGGCAAAAAGACCTCTTGTCTTGGCCGTCCAGCTCATATGAAATTCTTGGTTTCTCCATGTACCCAGGGTGTTAAAATTTTGGTTGAACTTTTTATTTCGTTTTGCGTAATTCGTGCAATTTAAGCGCTTCATTTGAAATTCACCTGTTTCTTTCCAGTTGACCTTTTGTACGTACCACTACACAAGTCCACGGATTGAGGAGTGGTATCGCCTGTACACACATGAAATCTCCCAATTTTCTGTTCTTTGTTGTGTTTGGCTATGAACACACCTTTGGACTAATTAAAAATAACAACAAATATACACCACACACATACAATTAATTAATTATGGTGTTCCAACCACTTTGTATTCGGATATTACCGCTAGAATGTTTTTCCTGGAATGTCATTCTTTGGGGAAATCTACAAACATTTTTTGAAATGACAGGAGGAATATCCAAAAATACGGGAAAAATAATAATATAACTTTCAAAATAAGGCATACATTTTGGCTTTTATTGTATGTATTCACAAACTATTGACACATCCGTTGTTACGATCTGTTTTTGTTATAAGAATTGAATTTTCCCATCAACAAAGCAATGCAAATGCAAAATATGTTTTTAGTTCAGGAGACTAGTCGCGTTGTTGTGAAACATTTTTTTATTATCGAATGTTAATAGTATTCTAGATGTCCTCGAAATTTTTTAACCCCTATCACGTAGACAACAATTGGGTATTCTATAACGACGATGACTGCTTATTGACAACTAAAAAAGTCAGTTTTATTTGGTTCGGTATTTTTTGTGAAAAAGTGTTTTTAAATTCTGATGTAAATTCTGTTTCAGGTAATAAAGACAATAAATAAAAAGTGAGGGTCGTCGTCGTTATAGAAATCTTCTACGTATATCTTTAACGTATTGTATGTTTTAGTGAATATGGGAGTAATGGGAGTAATATTGCATATAAACTCATTTTGGCAATTTTTTCGCAAGACGAATCCCCGAAAATATTTTGTAATCCCCAAAACAACGTTTTTTTTTATCATAATCCCCATCAAATGTTTTACATCAAAGATGCAAACCGAACCTGAACAGGTTTAGAACCGAATCAGGTTTAGAACCGAATCATAACTGCTGTTAGAAAAAAATTGTCGAACCGAACCAAAAACCGCAAACAAATTATCGATTCGGTTCACAAAATAACGATACAAGAAAAGCATTTTTTTTTAAAATAAATTTGGAATAAATTTAATTTAGTAAATTAAATGTACGAAACTTGTTCTTAGTTTTTATGTACAGACATTCAATTTTATGTTCTTAATAAAAAAAATTACATCAAAAAAATTACAATGAAACGAACCAGAACCGCGATTCAAGGGTACCTAAGCCCCATTTTAAAAAGAAACCATTGGTTCGGACCTGTTTTAAACCACTGATCCGAACCAACTGGAGTTTTAAAAAGGTTTGCATCTCTGTTTTAAATCTTTTGAAACAAATGTAAAATTCAATAGCAGACTACATTCTAATGTTCGATAATTCGGTAATCGCCATCTATATCAGAGACATGTGTCAAATTTTTATTGATACTCGTATTGGGTGAGACATCAAAATGTGTAGACTGTGATATCCAATCTAGACATATAACTCCTTCTGAATCATTCATTGAAATTACGATTGATTTTCAAGGGCGTTTGGTACAAGCCTTATAGATAGTTTATCGCTTTGTAATTATGCACACAGCAGTCTGTAGAGCTAGTGCACACATTTTAAAGCAAAAATCTGCATACAAAGAAGGGTCAATCTAATATTCATAAATTGTATTCTTATACTCTTGCAGTAAACCAGTGATCGACAGTATCTTACGATTATTAAACAATCTATTATAAATCGATTAGTCCACATTTTGAAACAGCCCTAATCAAATATATGTGTAAGATACTTATAAATCATTAGGATCGAAAAAGTTAAAGATAGACAGGCCTATGCTTCGAATTGTTGCTCATAATGGGAACAATTTCTCTGGTTTTGTTTCGAAATTGGATTTAATTTTTATGTGTTTTTTTTTTTTTTAGAAAAAAACGGAATTAATAAAATAACGTTGTTCCCATTTATTCTTTTTCATAGAGCATAGCAAACACCACTGACAACCAACCTGATATTGGAGAATAACTCTTGAATTAGTATGTCTATGTTGACATTTTAATAATTCCCAATTCAAAAAATAGTAGAAAAATCAAAAATCATGTAAGCAATAACGCACGGAATCAATAACACATAACTTAAAACCCGAAATTCGATCAGCTTCCATTTCGAAAGAAATAAAATGTTTTTGGCAAAAGCTTTTTAAACATTTCCTATTTTATCCCATTGCTCTATAAAACTTCAGTTAGCGAAGTAGTTTTCTGCAAGTTTTTTGAAATTCTAAAGAATTTTTAAAATTGGTTCGCCTTTTATATTTAACCTTCGATTTTTTGCTTGAAATACTTGGATTATCAAACAATGAAGGCAAAAACAGAGACATCCCAACACAATACGTATGTAACATTTTCTTATAGTTTATCAAATAAATGTCTGTTATCTTTATCGAGAATCTACTAAAACGACAACGGGAATATCAAAACTCAGAGAACGTGGTCTTGTGTCGACAACGAGAATAGGCCTGATAAGAAAAGAATCATGGTACGTTGAACAAGGTAGTGTCAGCAATCTGCTCATTTAGAATTTTTTCTCGTAGCAATAAAATTTTGCAAATTTGATATGCCAACTGCTGAAATTCAAAAGGATCTGGGCCGGCTCTTGCCACGGCATTCGCAAGAATTTTGCAAATTTTATTTTGTAACCAGTTCAGGTCATCGCAAATCGCAAAGATTTTTAGATTTAAAATCGCATTGTATCACACTTGCGATCTCAGACTAAAATCGCTGGTTTTGCACATAAAGCAAAGCATATGTGTGGCCATATATTCGTATATTTTTAAACAAAGTCTTAGCTGTTTTGTTTATTAAAAAACAAAAATACGCCATGAAGTTCGGCCAGGACGAACATTATATACCCACCAACATTTTGAGGCCCTTTCAGCTCATGCGTCCGTCTGCAACCTCAGTCAAACCTCAAAATTTCTCTATTTGATTTGTAGCTAAATTTGGTTTAGTCTGAGTACCTTTATGTCCACGCATGAGCTAAAAGTCCATCAAATAACTATTTTATCCACTGACCGTCCGCAACAAATTATGATTTGTTATGAAAATACTAAAAAAAGTGTACCTTTAACCAAGGTAACTTCAGTCTCTTAAAGGTATACTTGCCCATTTCCAATCCCAAACAGCTTATGACTTTAAGCCAACATTATGCAAAATTTCAGGACCACTGACGGATGGACATGAATCATCCTAGAATTTACGACGATTATCCGTTCCATGATATAAAGGGTGATCCATCTAGAGGTATTTTTTTAGAACAAAAAATATAAAAATTCAAATCAAGTGTGGAATTTTTATTGGTAATTTGAAAGGACATTTTATGGCATTTATTTTTTGAAAATAATTACCTTCAAATGTTGGAAACTGTACTCGTATTATGGAAATAAGCGTTCGGTGAGAAACGGGAATATCCGCAGTTTTCGACAAAAATTTTGTTCAGTGATGAGGCCCATTTCTGGATCAACGGCAAAGTCAATAAACAAAATTGGCGCATTTGGGCTGAAGAGCAACAAGAAGAGGTTCAAGAGGTGCCATTATACCCAGAGAAAACCACGGTTTGGTTTATTGGCTGGTAGAATCATCGGTGCATATTTTTCAAAAATGATGATGGCCGGATGAATGGTGCTTTCCATCGCGCCATGATATCGATCTTTATGCTACCTGAAATTGAAGCCCGTAATCTTGACGACACTTGGTTTCAACTGGACGGTACCACTTGCTTCTCAAACAATGGATCTATTGAGAGGCCATTTTAAAAAGCAGCTTATTTCACGCTTTGGGCAGGTGATTTGGCCGCCTAGATCGAGTGACATCACACCTTTAGACATTTTTCTTTGGGGTTATGTAAAGTCCAAAGTCTATGCTGACAAACCAGCTACGAGTCAGGTTTTGTAAGCCAACATTACGCGTGTCATTAAAGCCCTACCGGTCGAAATGCTCGAACGAGTAATCCAAAATTGGACCCTCAGAATGGAAACCCTGAGGCGTAGTTGCGGCGAACATTTCGAGGAAATATTCAAAAAATAAATGCCAAATGTCCTTTTAAATTACCAATAATGATTCCCCACTTGATTTGAATTTTTTATATATTTTTTTGTTCTGAAAAAATACCTCTAGATGGATCACCCTATACTTTACAGGATGTCAAGTCAATATTTCGTGGTGTTGTAAACGGAGCGACGAATTTTGTGAACCATCCACCCAACGATGGAGGGTTTAAAGAGTTCGAAAACCGTTGCACACAAAGAATTGCAATATATAAATGATTTTTGTTCTCGTTCTCTTGAATGTCTTGGTTTCGTCCTTGGCTCAAGTCATCCCCTATAATGACATTAACATCGGCAATTAATATTCCATTCGAACAATTCTTGTTGTTCCTGTTTCGCTACTCCGCTTTCACTGTCATGAAAAAATATAATAAAATTTCTGTCTACCCCTACCTGCCACCAAATCGTTAACCATAAAATCCAATAAATTATAAAACTTGACGGAGAACACACACACCTTTACACAGTGGGAGAAGGCAAAAAGGATGGCAAAAAGGAAAACAACATAAAACAGCATTTAACTAGAACTGAAATGAACTTGCAAAATCCGTTCCATGCTCAACAAAGGAATGCAAAAGAGAACGACTGACTACTAGAATGAACAAAGCGAAAAAAAGAATCGACGGAAAATAAGTGAACCTATGTACCTACATCGGAGCACTAAAAACGGTTGTTGCTATCATTCCGGCAGCGATATTGCAATTAGCCCAACAAAAACAATAACAACGACCAGCAGCAATACGCCAACAACACTACCACACTACCCTCACCGCCCAACCTTACTAAATAGCTTCTCTTGCGTTTCTACTACGACCGTTAGTGAGTACACTGAGAAAAGCATTTCAAAGAAATATTGTCATAAGACATTCAAAACATTTCATAGATTCTTTAAGAATTTTCGTATAGAGAACCAAATGTTTCTTAGAAATTTGAAAATTATTTCATTCGGTAAAAACTGATGAACAATTTCATTAATATAACGCCCAAATTTTCTTTAGTGCAGGGAATGCGATACAAAACGAAATAAAGCATCCTTCGCGCACCGATGAAAATGTTCCCCAAGCGGCTGTAACTGAACGGGCATACACACCCACTACCGGGGAGGGGGTAGTGATATTCATGTGTCGTTATTTGTTGTTGGAGCCATAGTTTTGCATTGCTTGGCTGAGTTCATTTTTTATGTATGCAAATTGCATGAACCTGTGCTGTTGCTGCTGTATCTGCAAGTGAATGGCGGCTGCTGCAAATGCGGAGCACACGGCACGCGGTTTAATGTTGAAATCAACGCGTGTCCTTGTTTTGCAATAAAACAACGAACAGAAAGCAGGGGCAATTTGGTGGAATTCCCTACTTGTGTACGGGCCATAAGGAAATGAGAGTTCGGCGGGACCCTCTTTTTCGTTTCAATTATTATGCTGTACTAGTTCGGATTTGTGTTTGCCGTAGGCCAAGTCCCAGTTTACTGATTCGAAAAATTCTAAACTCCGCCGACATTAGAAACGCCTTTTTCTCATTTACTCAAATAGACTGGACCGTGGTCCGCCTCAAACAGATGCAGTTAAAATATAAGTGGCACATGCAATGGTCCTGTAGTGGGATTTCGCGAATAGGATCGAGTTAAGAATCTTCATTAAGACTTAATCTGGCTTGCTGAGTGACATAACGTTACACAGGCTTGGCACTGTTGGCATTTTCGATGAAAAGTTAAGACCTTTGGGAATCAGACGTGGCATACAAATTATGGTTAATGGAACAAGCACAATATTCAAATGCCGAACAAGGCATTTTTATTACCTTTTTTATTTGATCCCCTCAATATCAACATCGCCCCTTCATTTGACCCAAAATGAACTCAAACGATTAAACCGCTGCGGGTGCTTCAAGGTATTTTAACCAGATCAATTGTTTCCTGCTAGCATTGACCGAAATCTACCAATTTTATAAGCAGTATCTTTAATGGGATGCGATGTGCATATAACTATAAGTACTTCAGAAGTCCTTCCGATGGGGTGTATTCTTTTGAGATTAGGGAGCGTGGACAAATTCAAGAGGTCGGTATTTCCGCTGGTAACATTCGCTTGTATGTCAAACCGCATCCCAACAAATTCGACACAAAAATGTGTCATGTCTAGAACGATGTTAAGAGATTCAAAACACTTGCCAACAACGCTTCTTCCCTAATCGATACATATAAGACATCCCTCGAAAGTATAAAAAATAGTACAATGAAATCATCATGCAACTTATTGGTACCTGTTAAATTGCAACATAGAAAACCTCATAGGGGTTACGAGGCAGTTGGTAAAATTAGTGCATAAACTACTCTAGTTTTATATAAAGTAGTATACCCCCAGCCAGTTTACACAACTTCCTCTTCGGAAATTCCCTCACAAACTTAACTCGTGGTCGAGGGTAATGCCAGGACATTATCTCCAGTGGTCACCAATTCAACTGCATAAAGAAATACATAGATTATACCATAAACGACTTGCGAATGGCATGCTTTTGTCAAATTTATGTTATCTGAAAATCCATTACAGAGCAGTAACTCAAATAAAACCCTGAGGTACTCATTATCAACTTCAACTTCTGTTGAGAATTACCTAGAGATTAGAGCAGACTTCAATGGGTAATATATAATTTTGTAGAGTTGATTTACGGTTAATTTGTGGAACTCGCGCCAAATTGTAGAGTTAAAACCACTAGTTATAAAAAGTGCGAGTTATTTTTTCAAAAATTGTATACTTGGCCCCTTATCTTTGGTTACACATAGAGTCCAGAAGACCTCAAAAATCTTTGCAGTAACTCAAATAAAACCCTGAGGTACTCATTATCAACTTTAACTTCTGTTGAGAATTACCTAGAGTTTAGAGCAGACTTCAATGGGTAATATAATTTTTTGTAGAGTTGATTTACGGTTAATTTGTGGAACTCGCGCCAAATTGTAGAGTTAAAACCACCAGTTATAAAAAGTGCGAGTTATTTTTTCAAAAATTGTATACTTAGCCCCTTATCTAAGGTTACACATAGAGTCCAGAAGACCTCAAAAATCATTGGGCAGCTGAATTAGAATTTTATAGCTGCGCTGGATATTCTTGTCTCGTTTCGGTATCGAATTTGTAAGTTAATCGCAAATCATTTCGAAACAGTGGGTATTTTTTAAAATGGTGACATTGCGATATTTATAAAATCCAGATTTACAAATTCTGAAGTATTTTGTTCTTCGGATCATCTTAAAATCAAACATTTTCACCGAATAAAACTCGGTGGTACCGTTAGTAGTGTTGCTGTCACCTACCATCAGTGCAACTTCCTTCTGTTCGTTTCTGACTTCGGGGGCGTTTCAATCCAACAACAAAAAGTTATTTCATTATTCATACTCAGTTGCGGTGGATGGTGGGTGGTGGGTGGATTGGATGGATGGGGGCCGACTGTGGGATTGTATGGCTGGTAAACTTTTGTTTTGGTTTCACTGAAATTTCATAATTATTTTTTATTTCATTTACGCCGTATACTACATACAAAACTACAACCACTTTTCTTAAGTGTTGGGGGAGGGAAAAAGTACTTACATTATATTGTGCGACTCACTTGAAATTTATTCATCATTTTTAATTCGCCAATGCATTTTGCTAATTTTAATTTCAGGCTCTTACCAAATATCAGACCTCGCAAAAAGTTACCACTAAAACCGGCATAGAACAAGAGGAGACGCTCCTGAACGAATCGGCTGCGCGGGAGACATCTTTGAATTTACAAATCCTAGATTTAGAGAACGAAGTAAAACAATTGCGCCATGAGCTGGAGCGTGTACGCAATGAACGTGATCGTATGCTGCAGGAGAACTCCGATATCGGTCGCGATAAGTCCGACAATGAGGCGGAGAGATTGCGTCTTAAAGCAGAGCTTAAAGAACTTAAATTTCGAGAAACGCGTATGCTCACAGAGTACTCGGAGTTGGAGGAGGAGAACATATCGCTGCAGAAACAAGTCTCAAGTTTACGAAGTTCACAGGTAAGTTGACTGTGGATATCGATGATAACTGTTTGAGCGTTTATTGAATATTTGCTGGTGAATTTGTCTTTTTTCAGGTTGAATTCGAAGGTGCCAAACATGAGATACGTCGTCTGACAGAAGAATTGGAATTGTTGAATCAACAAGTCGATGAACTGACGAATTTAAAGAAGATCGCCGAAAAGCAAATGGAAGAAGCTCTGGAAGCTTTGCAAGTAAGTGGTAGAATTTTTTTATTGTTAAATACACGTAAAACATAAATTAGTTTATGAAATATAGAATAAGGTACAGGGAATTGTCCAATAAAGAAGGAAGTGTTATCCTGTCAGCAGAAGTTTCAACATTTAAATTAGAAGCTTGACAAAGGCAATTTTTTGTGTGTGTAAAGCTTAATTGCTAAATCAAATATTCACAATAATCATTAGTACGATTATTCACATGGATATATTTGCATTTTCTTTTAAGTGACAGACAGAACAGCGAACTGCTTATATGTTGTTGGGCTAGTGATTATACCTCGTTTATTGTACCATGGAACTGGGTACCATGGCCATTAGCACCTGATAAAAAGGAAATTAATTTTTCCGGAATATTCATTTCCCCCTTCTTCTGAAGTAACGAACATTTGCACATAAGAATGTCGCTGATGTCAATTTCAGCCTCTTGTCTTGATCTTCAGTTATTTAATCTATTCACCCGTCACTGTTTTTGTTTCTCTACAGGATTTGGTTCTGCATGTCTTTTGACTTTTTTAAATTTATTTTTTAATAAATATTTTGAAGCTATTTTAGGCCACAGCAAGGATTTTTACTAACCATCATTATAATCCGGACTCTAACATTGTATTACAGTCCAGTTTGTCAGGATACTTAAAAGATCCAGATCTTTTGCCAGGTTATATTGTACGGCCTATAACCTGCCCGTCTCAAAAGAAATTAATAGACGGGGACATCTCTTAAATCAATGAGCTCTGCAGGATATAATTTCTATGCTCACTATATAGGACTTACAGTTTAAAGTCGGCTCCAAACGGACTAATTCATTTTATGGAGCTGTAGTTTTATGGCGTTTAACTTCAGTTTCCAGTCAGTAAGCACAGAAAGTATATTCAACACAGCTTCCTGATCTGAGAAAAATGACGCTTAGTGAAATAAGGGCATTATCTCTATTTTCTATCCTTGTTGCATATAGTTCGCAATAACTTTGGATTTATTTAAGAACTCAACAGAACTCTTAAGCTCTTTGCGAGCTAAATGATACACAATCATTACCAGACTAGTTTTATCTTCAGGTACAGTCAATATTGAAATTTTAGATTCTATTCATTATTTGTCACCTACGCGTATGAGTGCCAGTTTAATGCAATTACAAAGTATCCAATCGCTGCAGAAAACGAATAAAGGAATTCCTATCCGGCATCCGATGCTAACAGTAGCATCGAATTGAATTATTGAACGACACCCTCGTGTGGTGTCATTCAATAAAGAAGAGACTACAGAGAATTGCCGTACTATTTTCACATCCTTCAAGATAGTTAAGCAAGAAATGGTTCCTTTTCATTAAAAAACAACTGAAGCCATAAGTTGTTTAAATATTGTCACTAGGTTTTAAAGATGATATTTTTAATCTGTACACGTTCGTACTGTTTTTTTCATTTAAAGAATTTTAATTTTTTTGCTAAGTAGTAAAAATTACTAATTAGGTGAACATACCAATGGTTGTCTCTTCATATTTCCCTGCTATTCGAAGCGCCAATAAGTATTCTTAACAATAAGTGTAATTAATTAAACTCATTATTATTTCTCCAGGGCGAACGTGAAGCTAAATATGCTCTCAAAAAAGAACTCGATAGTCATTTGAACCGTGAGTCCATGTATCACATAAGCAATTTGGCCTACAACATCCGCGGTACCATTTGCGATGACAATACGAGTGCCAACAGTGATGGCGAAGACGATAATTTGGCATTGAAACGTTTCGAAGCCAATCTATCGACTGAACTGAAATCACCGGATGGCACGAAATGTGATCTCTTCTCTGAAATTCATTTGAATGAATTGAAGAAACTGGAAAAACAACTGGAATCCATGGAAAACGAAAAGACACATTTAACCGCCAATTTGCGTGAGGCTCAAACGAATTTGGATAAATCACAAAATGAGTTACAAAACTTCATGGCCCGCCTGGCCGTGCTAGCTGCCCATGTCGATGCCCTGATGCAACTGAAAAAGCATTATGACAACAAAGATGATGCGACGCAGGAGGCCCTCAAGCAGCAACAAAACGAGGAGAACCTTAAACAGCAATTACGTGATACCTTGTCCAAGTACGGCAATTGGTTTGCCCTGTCCTCCAAGGAGATCGATGGTCTTAAGACTGACTTAAATGAACTCCAGAAGGGTTTGAACTACACCGATGCTATGACTTCGTTGCGCAACGAAATCACGAATCTGAAAAACAAACTCATGTCGACTGAACAGAAGTCATTGGACTTGCAGAGTGACGTGCAGACCTTGACAAATATTTCACAAAACGCTGGTCAAAGCTTGGGTTCAGCAAGATCCACTTTGGTGGCATTGAGTGATGATTTGGCTCAACTGTATCATTTGGTGTGCACGGTGAATGGTGAAGTGCCAACACGGGTGTTATTGGATCACAAGAGCGACGATATGAGGTAAGTATTGTAGAATGTTTATGAAAATAAGCAAGAGTGTAAGAAATTTCACGTTAATTCAGAAACAAGTATTTGAGTTCGCAGTGATAGTTTCTTCAATCAAATAGAAAGAGTTCAAAAACTAATCAATTCATACAAAGGCGGAAAAGTTCTGTAAAATCAGTAAACTGTGAATTATATAATTTTTACAACTACCAATATTAACATGACTTTTGTACTCCAAATGTCACCAACATTACGAGTTTAACCGCTGCTGAGAAAAATGGTCAATGTGCTTATTCAGGTTGTAAAGATGAGTGTGTGTATAAATTATACCAAAGACAGCTCACTGATTTTAGAGAAGCTCTCCGCTTGTTCCTTTTTGCCATGTTAAAGGGAGCTTTTACGTATTAACTAGCAGCACGTTTATCAAATATTTATATCGCTCAGATATAAATCCTTATAATCAATACTGCAAACTCAAAGATTTAAATTGAAATGCCCTACACAACATTAGTATTAAATTCAATAATAATAAATATTCTATTTAATCTGCCTTACAGCTTCGAAAATGATTCATTAACCGCCATACAGTCGCAATTCAAGTCGGACGTGTTTATATCAAAACCACAAATTGTCGAAGATCTACAGGGTTTGGCTGATTCGGTGGAAATCAAGAAATATGTCGATACTGTATCGGATCAGATCAAGTATCTTAAGACCGCCGTCGAACATACCATTGAATTGAACAAGAACAAAGTTCGTGGTGATATCTCAGAAAGTATGCAAGGCGTTTTTTACCATCCACTTTCAGTATTTTATTGTTTTATTTCTTTCCTTGCAGATGATAAATATAATCGTGAGGAAGTCGAAGAGTTGCAAGAACAGATCATCAAACTCAAGAGTCTCTTGTCCACAAAACGCGAGCAAATCGCCACTCTACGAACAGTGCTCAAATCCAATAAGCAGACCGCTGAGGTTGCACTCACCAATCTCAAATCGAAATATGAGAATGAGAAGATGGTCGTAAGTGAGACCATGTCTAAACTGAGAAATGAACTGAAAATCCTCAAGGAGGATGCCGCCACATTCTCAAGTAAGTTTACAATTGCAACACGATTTTCATTATTTTGACATGATTTGTGGTTTCTTGTTGCAGGTTTGCGTGCAATGTTTGCTGCCCGTTGCGAAGAGTATGTCACACAGGTTGACGATCTCAATCGTCAATTGGAAGCTGCCGAAGAAGAGAAGAAAACTCTAAATCAACTCCTGCGCTTGGCCGTTCAACAGAAACTGAATTTAACTCAAAAATTGGAAGAAATCGAAATGGATCGGTGGGTTCATTTGGGTCGCTAAACAAAAAGACCCACCACTTAGAGAATTTCTCCCCTTCTTTTTCGATTATCCTCTCATTCTTAGTTAGCAGTTCCTTCTTTTGTTTTGTAGCATCAACTTTACTACAACAACCCGTTTCTAGTCTTTGTGACTTTGTTCTATTTTGTAATTTTCTAATAATTTTAATTTATGGATTTTTGTTATTATTCATTTCATCAAAAACTATATTTCTTTTTCGAGTTTTAGAGCTCGACTAGCATTTCCACATTAAGTAAATTGATCCTCGCCCATCCCCTCTCCTACGCGCCTCGACATTTCTGGTGTATGTTGTGTGGTCATCATTACATTATTTTTTTTTAAACTTTGTTTCCGTATCGTGTGTTTGTGTTTATTACAATGCAGTGGTTTTATTTATCATCGGTAAGCGTTGACCATTTTATGAGCTTGTTTTTGTTTTGTGGATTTATATATTCTGCCCATATACCATATATTCGATGCATATTTTCATGGCTGTATAAATGAAACCAATTACCAAATTATTAAATTTTCCGATTCATTGCAATTAATCCAATCATTTACAAACGCACACTCTACTGAAGTCTATAGATAATTGATTTCTCCTTTTGTAAATATATACACATCATACATACATGCTTATGTACGTAAGCGGCAGTTCACATTTCTATTTTAAAAAAATGCAATTTTGAATAGAAAGTTTAAATCAGATTTTCGAATGGATAACGTCGGGTAGTATAAATGGCTCGAAGAGATATGCATGTACCTATACGAGCATATGTATTATGCTACCCGTGATATTTGATATTGTAAAGGGCGGTTTTGTTCAGATTAAGGTCTTATATGTTAAGTCATGTCGAAGTATTTGCAGCGTTTCTCCCAGTATCAGTCGTGACACAAATCGCACATCCACTGTAGGTTCACACTATTAATTTTTATCAAAATCAGTATTCGTTTGGGGTTGTACAGAGTGACCAAATAAGAACGATAGGAAAAAAAAATGTAAATTTAACAACAACGGCGTCAGATATAAAATTGATTTTGGCCTTATTTTGTAGCTACATTCATGTAGCCATAAGGCTTTGCTGGTGTGGCTTCAAGCTGTCTGTCCAAAGTGGACGGCTTCTTGACTAAGAAATAGGCGTAGCTGAAGAGATAACAATAGAACATTGTCAAGTCTCATAATGCTTGCTGCAAGATACTAAGTTGCAAATATTTCCTTTGTGACTCCATTTCGTAGGCGAAAAAAAACTGACTTGAGTTTTACTAATTCAATTTTATACTTAGCGAAAGCGAAAATGTTTTCACACAAAATTTGGTTTCTCTATTTCGAACACTGCAAATGCATTTGTCAAATTCTAACAAAATTCGTTAAAAAAAAGAAAGACGAACGAAAACGTTCTAGATAGCGAAACCCAGATATAATCGAATCCAACTGACTATTATACATTCGCTAATGTTTTCGTTCGACATCGAGAAAAAGGCGTGAGTCTCGTAATGCCGTCTTGTTGCAGCCATACCTCAGATATATCGCTGTCGTCGAGCACAAAGTCGGTTAACACAGTTCTACACCAGGAATCGGCACACGAATACAACATTAATTTAATGCACTGAAAGAAATGTTCTCACCAATAAACCTCACAAGAGATCAATTTCGTATGCTGGAAATCCAGATCACACATTTCGTTCAGGGTAATCAGATAACATGCGACGAGACAACTTTATTAAACGCTGTTAGTCGAACAGTGTCTTCTACGTCTTTTCCAAGAGTTCAACGTACCGCTGTGTAATAAACCGCTCCAAATAGTCAGTCCTTGTGGAAGAAGGAATTCGTGGTCGTACACTTGGACATTTTTGCCTTTCAACTATCTGTCTGATTTAATTTAAATACTGACATATCTCCATCTCGTGCACATGAACCCAAGAAATAAAGCGAATATAATCTCTATGGAAATTTACACTTTTTGAACTAAATGCGGAAATTCGCGTTGCGTGCATACCAATAGTTAACGTACTAAATTCGCAAAAGTAAAAGTCCGAAAAATAACACAAAATTCATTAATAAACTTATAATTTTCCTTTCGTTGGAGTATTTTCATTATTACTAAGAGAGCCAGAAAGTGCGTTATGCCACACAGACGCACGTTTCTCATTTTTCATAGATTAACTCGTTATATCTAGTTTATCGATGTCGAACACACACATGAGCGAACGAAAGATAGTCACTAGAAATCGATAACATTTGGGTTTCACTACTCGAAAGTTTTCATATGTCAAACTTTGTGTTTGAATTTAAAATTACATTCGAAGGGCTAAAAATAGAGAAACCGACTTTTTCTTTAAAACGTTTACGCTTTTGCTAAGTCAGTCGTGCAAGTAAGTGGCTATTAGTCTTTTACCAAAAACAAAAAATATCAAATCAAATCAAATTTTCACGTTATGTCAATTGTTATCTCAAATTGCTGGTTCACATATGTAAACAATGAACTAAGTTGTGTTAACGATGGAATAGGCTCAAAACTGGTTCAATTGTTGTGGAATCACATCTGTAATTATGAAGAAATGTAATTTAGTCACGGCGTTATCCTCTTATACATATTTCATGGAAAACAAGACAGAAATTTATGATCTGGTGTGTTTGTCATGCAAACTCTTGGGGAACTCCCTTAAATTCCTTTTATTTTCGTAGTGGTAGCGATTTTAATTTTAGAGCAGTATGACACTCAATACCTAAAGAAAACTCATAACGTCACTTTTCTCTCGCTCAAACAAAGCTCTACGACCACTTAAAATAGCAAACTAGCGATTTAGCGCAAATTTAAGTTTATGTTTGAAATCGAAATTTAGGCGATAGAAACAAAACATGGCCGTGAGATGCTGGCAAATTAACACAAAACGTTTACCCTATAATCCGCTTCTCTTAAGCATAATTATGACATCCACTATCTATCTATATATATTTTTAATGCTTTGTCTTTTTAATCTTGCTATGTCGCTTTTTATGATTATTTTATGTCATTAATAATGCATGTTCTGTTCCTTGTCCCTTCCTAAAAAAATCAAAAATTGTTTTAGTAAAATATTTATTAAAATTTAATTAATCTCATTTTTTCGCTTTATCTTACAGAGAAATGCGTCATGCTAGACGCCCATTGCCACCACAGCGTGGTACCGGTGGTAAGTCGTCATTCTCCTCGCGACCCTCAACAAGAAATCCGGCGAATAATAATCCAAATAACTTCTAACATAAAATCAGCGTGCAGCGTAAACTTTTAGCTTTAGTTTATACTTTACTTAAATTATAAATTTATTTAACAACAACACCAACAACAACTACTACTAAACACTAAAAAAAGAAGAAAACACACAAGAAATTATTTAGATTTTCGTCATCGACTATTATTCAATTCCTATGCAATTAAATATGTACAATTACTATCTTTTTGGGTATTCTTTGTTTTAAATTATTTAAGATATTTTTCGGTATTTTTTTTTTTGTTTTTTGGTTAATGGGTATTATTGAAGTTTAATTTTAAAGAAATTAAATTAAAATCGTTTTAAGAAAAAAGGTAACTTATTTCGAACTCTTTCAACTCTTTGAGAAGGAGTTGGAAATTTTGTAGCAGAAAAAAGTATAGAAAATCGAAAGTATCACACACATCATGTATTACGAGAAACATGTTAAATTTGAAACAGTACTATTTTGTCTTTATTTCCTTTTATTATTTTTTCCTTTCTCTTTTTCTTTGTATTATTGTTCTTATATTTAGATATACACAAACCACACTATACACACACATACACACATAAAGGAAAAGCTAAAATGAAACTATTTTATAAATTTATTAATATTTATGTGTAATTTAGAATGTATTACTATTATACAACAAGAAGAGAAAAACCACAACAACAACCATCTATTATTGATTGTTATAATAACAAATTATTATTATATTATTAATATTATTATTTAAATTCGATTCTTTTTCAAATTTAGAAAAGATGATGAATACGGTTTGTTACTTACACACGTCCATTTAATACAATTGAAAACAAAAAAAAAAACAAAATAATTAAAAACATATTTATATTGAACAACAACAAACAAATCATATACAAACAACATTTTCTTTAAGAAAATCCGTATTGATTTCACCTTTTTTCTAAATGAAATGAAAACAAACAACAACAAGTCATCATTTTATATAATTTTTGTTAAACAATTATTCTGTTACTCTATCCATTCATTCATGATTGATGATGAATGACTAGAACCTCGCCCCACCCCCCTTACACCCCTCAAAGAGGTCGCATAGTGGTGACATCACAACGTTATCGTTCGCTACCTTATGTTGAGTCCTTTGAAGGCAAACGACCCGACTGCCTTTAGTTAAATTGTTTGAAACTTTTTTGAAAGTATCATATATTTTTTTACATTATTGATACAAATTTATTTTGGATATCTTTTTTGTACGTTTATGCGTTCTGTTTTTGTATTGCTTTTCTTTTGAATTGTTAAACACACACACACACAAAAATTTAAATTTTTGTTAATTTAGAGAAAATTAAAGAAAACGCAAAACGCTGTACGCAAAATTACAATGAATCCCAACAAAAAAGTAAACTTTGGAAAATAAATAAAAACAACAGAAATATAATATAATTTTATAAATAAAATTAAATAAATTGAACAAACTTTTGGTGTTTTTTAATAGAACATTTTAGAACAAACACAAAACAAAAAACAGATTAAAAAAATACAATTTTGTGTTGGAAGCAAATGAATATAAAATAACCTTACAATTGGTAACTTTTTACAGTAGTGGCTAAAAAAAATAACGAAAGAATACAACCAACATACAATTACTTACATATTGTTTGATAACAAAAAAAAAAAAACAAAAAATAAAATAGTTGAACAATTCCTACAATTAAGATGAAGTTGTGTCGTATCCCCCAAGCCTTTATGTTGTAGTTAAAAAATATTCTGATTATTGGATATAAAGGGATACCATAAAAATACGAAAAGCTAAACAGAGCAATACGTTTTATTTAAAATCAGAAACACACACAAACATAAATTTAGCAAATACAACAGTTCTACTTTAGAAGAAAGAAATTAGAGAACTTTTAAATCTACCCTTAATTTGCTATCACCTATATAGAGTAAACCCACTTTGACTCCAGCCACAAATCAAAACCACCACCACTTCTCTAGAAACTTATCTGCCCCCATTAAAAAAGACATTTGGTTAGAACTAAGACAGCAACTATCCTTACACTAAATATAATATTCTTTTTATATGTTTCATTTAATTTCCGTTTAAATCTTTTTTTGCTGTGAATTTTCCTTTGTTTTAAACTTACCTTTCCGCTGTTTTTTCCGGAGACTAAAGTGCTTTTATGTTAACTTCTTTATTTTCCAATTTTTATTAATTGTTAAGTGAATTATTAGTTATAGAAATGTTAGCGAAAAAAAATCAAATTTATAAATAGTTATCAATAAATGAAAATCCATTATTAAATATTTATATAAACTCACATACATGTTTTGTTTTGTTTTTATTCATTTTCGATTTTTGTTTGAGGTCAATTGAAGTGATTTGAAATGACGGGATTTAATTGAATATATTGGGGATACTCTGGATCATTTACAAATTGCTGTGTAGGTGGGCAGATGAAACTGATGCATCGTTTTCGAGCAGTACTAAAGAACGTAATGTATTCAAAATCCATTATATTGGGCAAAGTCGTAACACTTTGACGGACGGAGAAGCTTCGAAAGCCAATTTTCATTAAGATCTATAAAATAATTTTTTACATTTTCCCTACTGTGTTTAAAGTTTTCTAAACTTAATTTTCATAAGGTGTTGAATTTATTCTTTATAAAACAACATGATGAGAAAATTTAGGCGAGGAATCTACTATTTTCTTCTAGAATACTAAACTCGGATTATTGGTTTTCCGCTATTTAAAGTGAAGACATGGAGGCTAGATTTGTGATGAAAAACATTCAATATCAAGGTGTTGTGATGAATCTCGATATTTAACGGCTGCATTTGCTTGTTCTTCATTGACATTTCAATACTTATATTAACCAAAAAGTATTGGAAAAAATAACAGCGAGTCCGTGACAAAAAAAAAAATAAAGATTACATCGGGTATCGATCCCCTCGGCCAATTCAATAAATAGCCCAAAACCTTTTTTTTAGTATTTTGCTAAAGTTTATTTAACAGTTAAAAATAAGTTAAACAAAATTAATGGAGACTTGACCCGGATATTTCTTAATGTTAAAAATTTAAATATGAAAACACGAAAAATATTCAAATCTTACATTATTTAATTTCATTAACATCCCGATAAGAAACAAACAGGGAACTTCAGCGAAAGCAAATCAAATCGTAGTATTATAAAATACTCATTAACGAGTTGTAAAGTCGTGATTTATGAAGCGGCACATTCAAAAGACTCAAACATCTTAAGCAAGAAGTCTTTACTTTTTATAGCGAATGTACCGAAAGAGGCCACTAAGCATGAAACCTAATGATATAAGAATCATGTATTCAAAAGTCTTCTCAAATAAGCGTGTGTTACATTTCATTAAAATCGAAACGAAACTACAGATCGTAAAATAACTTTTTAAAATAAATTTTTACAATATCCTACTGGAATTGAAGTGAAATCTCGGCGTTTATGTCTTTATATTTTCAACTATTTGTGTTTGAAAACTAAACATCTCCACAAAAAAAACCAATGAATTATTAAATTAAAAAATGGATTATCCAAAAAATTTCCATTTTATTTCCCAACCGAATCCATTATTTTTAAACCAAGTGATGGTGGTGGCGGTTTTGACTATCGGAACGGAACAAACAAATACTATTATAGCAGCTTAAAAGCAACAATTGAAAAATACTACAAATAAACAATTAGCGAACCTATAAAAGGATAAACCAATTAACAAATTAGCACATACGCAATATA
Organism: Hydrotaea diabolus; assembly: GCA_963513945.1. Classification (NCBI taxonomy): domain Eukaryota; kingdom Metazoa; phylum Arthropoda; class Insecta; order Diptera; family Muscidae; genus Hydrotaea; species Hydrotaea diabolus. The sequence goes on from OY740717.1 coordinate 113,707,566, forward strand.
CAATTTGAATATTTTTCTAAATCAGCCTAAAAATATGCAATAAATTTAACCCGTAGCAGTTTCAACACTACCAAAATTATCAAAACAAACATAAACTCGAATATGCCTACACTAAACTAAATACAAATGCATTAGATTTTAAACTAAATTAATTTGCAAATAAATAGATAACAATTAAAAATCCCCAAAAAGTCAAACTTATGTAGCCTGTAGAAGGAAATGTCACTATATTTTTGTTTTTGATTGAAGCAGAACAAAAAAGAAAAAGAAATTTCAAATGAAAACTACAAATAATATTTCAAAATCGTAAGCACACATATACGACACATCTCAACTACCGAGCCATTGATAAAATGAATTTATTTAAATAAAAAATACAACTAAATCACTCATTCCATACCAGAAATCATCGAATTGTCCAAATGAACAACAACAAACGAAAAAAAGAACAAATGAGAGAAAAAGAAAACTTTGTCCCCTTTCCCTCCACTTTCTTTTGATATTTATCATCACAGGAATAAATATTAAAGTCTTGAGAAACTTTTGTAAATAGACAGACAACATTTTAACATTAGAATTTTTCATCATCTACTGACACTTTTTTACCGTCCCTTTTTTGTAAAAAAAACTAAAACATGCATACAAACTAACTAACTAAATATGTACTTTAATTAAACAAAAAACAAAATCTGTTATAAACTAATATTCAAAAAGAAAAATTAATAAAATAAAAATTGTGATAAAACACAAAGAAAAGAGAAACGTTTTAAAATATACAAACATATTCGTGTACACATTATTTTGTAACAAAAAAATAACCCTCCTCTTTCAAATCGATTGGAAAAAATTCGTTTTGAGCAATATATTTTATCTGAAAGGCTTATCCCGAAACTCCGTAAAATCATTCAACAAGTCTGTCAGATCGAATGTACTCGTATGGTTTGAATGGATCATACCAGAAACTAATTTTACTCCCTCCCCTCCCTTGGTGTGTTGGAACTTTCTTTTGAGAGAAAACTCCTATATTAGCTGGATAATTGTAAAGTAACCGTATATAGTTTATAGAGCAGGGGAGCAGTAACCAAAGAAGTTGTTTTACGATCTGTAGTTTCGTTTCGGCTTTAATTGAAAAAACCACACAATCTACGTAAACAAAAATCCTGCTCTGAAAATGATTAAGATAATCTTGCACATTTTATGTTTTACATATAAAAAATTGTTAGAAAAATGTCTGACGCCCCATATTTTTTGTGAAGAAATACTAAAATACATTAGCAACTGATAGCTATAATGGCGGTTAAAATTTTTAATGAAAACATTACCCTAGGATATGTATACCTCAGGAAAGATTTAGACAGATAATCTCTTTAGTATAATATTGTCAGAAAATCTTACAATATTTTATGAGCAACATCTGCAATAGTGGCCTTTATGCTTAAGCCTCGAAAACAAAGACTTGATAGCGAAACTGGAATAGTTAAGCCAATGACTTACAAAAAATGCCAATCTTGATCATGCACGATAAACAGAACGGCCGTATTCGATTTTTAAAAGACAATTTTAGAAAAATACTTAGCCGGGATAGAGGTTTATATTCGATATTTATCCAGGCTAAGTACTAAAATGGCTATAAAAACTATTTTTTTTTTTAATTTTTTTTAGTACTTTTAGACAGAAACAAAATTGGTATTATTTTGTCAAAAATAACTTAGCTACGGCGAGGCTATCCAGTCTTAACCAAAAACACCCCACTAATAACTACTTATCCGCTAAACAAGATTAATTTTTAATTCGAAATTCAACTATTTGTTTCTGTATGCAAAATAAAACAACGTATTTTGTTTTTAAAGACGCAAAAAGTTAAAAATTGTGCTTACTAAATTTATTATTTTTACAACAATTAGTTAGAAAACATATTTGTTTTATTTAAAATATATAAAAGAAAGAAATTTAAATTTGTAAACAAAAATGTAAGTGGCCAGCCTAATACACCATACATGCGATCGTAGTGTGAGGTATAATTCTTCATTGTAGCCTATCCTTCTGGCAAAGTTCGCCGTGGCATCGTAATCGAGAGAAGCAGTGCGCAGGCAAGATATTATTGCATCGCAAAATGACAGTTTGTTGGAAACTTGCCTCATATTTCAATGTAGATTTAAAGAGGTACTGAAACTCATGGCTATGAAGACATTAAAAATTCGAATAATTATTATCGCTGTCATATTTATAAGAAAAATTTCGAGATTAATCCAATCCCAAGAGAGCTAAAATGGATTACATTTTTGATGTTAAGTATAAATTTGACAGTAATCCGGTTTATTGCTCTATTGCGATTGAAATAGTTACGGATATTTAAAGGGTAATTTTTAATGGTGGATTATAGGTAAACATAACCTTTTAATTTTAAATATAATTCCACAACTTTCGATTAAAATTTTCAACACACCAAAAAAAAATACTACTCGTACTTCATTCCTTTACTCTACAACACACACATGTATTTTACAATTTCCTATAGAAATTGTTTTTGAAAACTTGAAAGATAAAAAGCGAAACATAACACAACATATAAGAAATAACAAAAAAGAACAACATATTGATAACTGATACCTTATTAGAATTCTAAACTAAAATTAAAAGTAACATTTTACACAACAACAAAGTAAATACATACATACTACATACGGAAATAACAAAAACAAACTAACTTTATATACATACTTACATACAACATTAACCAACAATAATAGCAACAAACTACCGGAAAAATATTGAATTTTTGAAAAAAAAAATTAAAGACAACAACAAAACCCCACAAATACAAAACATAAATCAAGAGGAAACAAAATTATGCCAATACGACAAACAAAAAAATCCAAGTAAAAACCAGAAACAAATTTAAGAAAACTACAAAAACACATTTGTAAATTAAAATATAAATTAATTGTGAATATGAAAGAATGATTGAACGGAAAACCCAAAAAAAACACACACAAAAACGTTAACGGAAACAATTTTTATGACAAAAAAAAAATTAAAAAATTGAAATTATTACATGGTAAATTGAATTGATTAAAGAAAAAAAAACCAAAAATAATTATATTATTGTCTAATGGATTAATAAATAAAAACCAATATGAATTCAAGTCTCTGCATGAGTTTTAATCTAAGGATCTCCCAGGCTGCGGAACAACTTTTGTGAGTACATACAGGGTGGCGCACCAATTTTGCTACAATAAGAAATTCAAATAACACTTAATTAATGTATTTCATTTATTTTATTGTATAGAAAATTCAATTTATTTTTTTATGACTAAATGTGTTTGAAGATGAAGATGATGCTCATTAAGCCGCATCATCAAGTTGAAAATATTGTTTAACCATTAGGGAAATGTCAAAAAAGTGGCTTTTAAGTACGGTGAATTCTGTAATGCAAACGGGTTTTTTTCTAACACTTAGCGATACTTGGCATTTTTTTCATTGAAATGCTTAAAATAAAAATATAATTGACTGGCAAAGAAAAAAAATAATGAATGTTCTCAATAACAACGTTGCTTCTACCTTCTGATAGAAATTTGAAGTTTGATTTAAGGTTATACGTAGATAAATAAAACAGCTAAACTTTGAATCACTAGAACTCTAACAGAAATTTGAAAAAAAAAATCAACGTATATCGGGTCTCTAAGGCATTTTGCTATTCTCTACCATAATCTATGTTATATTGAGACAATTCTGCAAAAAAAAAATATTTTTATACGAAGCTTCTACATTCGGCAAACTTGTTTACCAGCCTAACTCCCGCGTAAATTCTCTTCGGACGGAAATGCAGAAATACAAAGCATGGTACCGCTGCACTATCCAAATTTTCCTCTCGGTATCACAAGCATTCATTTTAATTAATTTACATACTAACCAATCAAATAAATTAATAAAAATAGCTAAAACCGACATGTCGGTTAACCAGGTTTTTTGCTATCGGGTATTTTTGTAGTTTGGAAAGAAAATTCATAATTTGCACGTGCGAAAAAACTCTTTTTATACCCTGCAATACTCTGTGCAGCAGTGTTACAAGTTCATTAGTTAGCTACACCCACCTCTAAGTGTAGCGATCGATTCAATGATGTCTGTCTGTCCATCTGTCTGATGTGCATCCAAAACTTGCTATCAAACTACTTGTCACAAAGTAAGTTTTGTGGCCCAAGGTCAGAAGTCCGTTCTTTAAAGAAAAGCAAATCGGTTCAGATTTAGATAAAGCTCCTGATGAATTTTGCTACAGAAAGAAACTTAAATTACTTTTTTCAGTTTATGGAATTTACTGTTCATTCATGTATGTTCAAGCTCATTCAATTTTATTAGATATAGTTTAATAAGTTTTAAAAATAATGGAATTTAAATGCCTCCCCTGCTCGTTGATGCTTGTGAGGCATCCTACCAAAAAGTTGTTCATTACTGCTTGGAAAGTTAAGACAGGATAAACCGCAATTGTTTCTCAAACGGATTGCTTTCGTTCATTCAAATTTGTTAGTCTTACTTTGTGGACTTCACCTTTGCAATAACCCCACAAAAAAAGTCTGGTGCAGCAAGGTCCGGCAACCTGTTGGGCTAGCGGAATGTGTTGTTTCTGGATATCAGCTTATTGGGAAACTTTCGTCGTAATTCTGTTATAACAGGCCAGGCTATATGGAAGTTGCACCATGTGCTGAAACCACCCAGAGTTGAAAGAAATTCTCATTCAACGTTATTCTGGATAGCAAAACTCTCTCAACATGCTCAAGTAACGGTTTCCAGAAATTGTAACGGTGTGACCATTTTCTTCGAAGAAGTAGGGCCCGACAATGCAGCGTGATGAAACTGCACACCACACTGTGACACGATGTGGAGTATCTGTGGGTTGAAAACACTCCATATTCGACAATTTTGTTTGTTTTTGTTGCCGTTTAAATCGAAATAGGCCTCGTCAGACATGAAAAGACAGTTCAACATGTATCCGACCTCATGCGCCATTTGAAGCATCTTCTAGCAAATTTCCAAGCGCATCGGGAAGTCTGCTGCGTTCAGTTTGTTGGCCATTTGAATTTTATGTGGGAAAAAGTCCAAATCTTTGTGCATAATTGGCTGCAATGGCTGTTTGCTTGTACCTATTTGAGCAGATGAGCTGCTTGACGAAACTCTTGGATTCTTTTGTAACGCAGCAGCGATTGTTTCCTCCGTCCGAACTGAAGGGTTTCGATGTTCTGCTGACTGTCCCATGCTCGGCAAAATTGTTGGCAAGTCTCATTATGGTCCATCTGCTCGGAGGATTGCCGCCAAACTAGCGCCTATACCTTCTTTTAACCGAAACTACGGGCTCCATTGCGTGATAGCGGTGCGCAATCCAAATTCTTGTTTTAGTGTCCCAGTTATCCATTTTTGTTAAATCTAAAAATCGATCTGCACAATAAAAAAATTAACCAGATTCATTAAATAGGAAAAAAATTATAATTTTTTTTTGGTAGCGGCATTCATCAGCCACCCTGTATGTTAAGACTTAGAAGACAATTCGATAATCTGGTATAATTGCATCAGGGAATTAATTTCCATTTTGAAGAAACCAAGTTTCATCGAACATTCACGGCAGCGAGGACAAAGTCCATTTGCTTTTCCTACAAATATAAAAAAATCGAATTGTTATACAACGAGTCGAGACACAAACCTGATATCAATGTTTGCCACTTTTGGCGGACAGTTAAACTACTTCAAAAAATTGCACAGACATTTGCTTCTCTAACATTTTTACTTCAACAAGTGCTTTACTAAATTGCCAATATGGTTTTTAACATTCAAATTTAAAAATGCAACGAACTGGTGGGCCACCGTTTCGAATTCTTATATCAACGATAGCTTCTCAACACGAGACAATAGCGGAGAATCCGAATGATATTCGATATTGCGCACTTGGAAATCTCCTACTTGATTAGTGAGACACTTCAGTGTCGATATCGAAAAACAGCGGACCGGATAATTGTAGTAGGTGAAGTATTGGCCATTGACTGCGATTATAAATGCCTTGTCTCCAATGCCAAAGGCGATCTTAAAAAGTTTGCCCCGTTGGAATGGAAATTCTCCCTCCGTTTCCTCATCATCGCTGCAATAACTGAAATTATGTACGAGAATGTTGGAATGTTTCAAATCCAGGAAAATCTAAATATATGTGACAGCGCGTAGAGAAAGGGACCTAAGGGTAAAAAATTTTTTTGATGTGGACAACATCTGAGCATCGAATGAGGCCGATCCCATGCCCCAAAAGTGTTCCCTCCCAGAGATATGCGCGTTTTATGAAAGTGATGGTACATCAAAGATACACGTGAACAAAACTGGTTTTTACCCTTAGGTCCCTTTCTATTTTGCGCGTCACATATGAGAACTTACCTGCAGTCTTCTCGTTGGTAGCTGCGGATAACCGAGGTCGTATTGAAGTTGACATGGAACTTTAATATCACACGGCCGGTGTCGTTGCACTGGAAGCAAATGGAAAATTCCGTTGTTGGAGGTCCTTTGGCGATACACTCCATGGCAACCACAGTTCCTGGTCATTAGAAAAAAAAACAATTTGAATTAATTTGTTTACTCATCGTAGGCTGAAATGCAAGCGCAACGTAACCAATAATTTCAGATGCTTTATCACTAGTTAGATCCGTTTCCATTTCATCCGACTTAAAACTTATTTGAATCACCTGCTTCGTATTTCCGGGGAACATCACTTTGAAATGCAATTTTCTCGGCACATATAAGGCTTTTGGGGAAGACGAGTGGGAACAGCATGCGGTGATGGAATTGTGTTATCTTCTCAAAGTCGCCATAAATCATGGCATATTGAATTTGTTTTGGAAACTTAACAAATTCAAATGATCCATAAATATTGTCGTTAACGTAGATTTCGAAACATTTTTGCAGGACAGCAATGCGAAATGTAAATGTTTGACCTGGAAATTTTTAAAAATAAAAATACATGGTCTAAAAGTTTTTGTAATCATATATTTATTTGGGACAAGTTAAAAAACAACAATTTCGGACCAACCGCACGCATAAAAAATACAGGGTGGGACAAAAGTTACCATTAGGTTAAAAACTTTAATAACTTTTTCGTTTATTAATTTTTTTTCTAAAAAAAAAATGGAAATTTTTTTAGACTAAATATGAGAAATAATGATATTTAAATGAGGCCCGTTTTTAGCTTCGCAATAATGGACTCGTTTTAGAGCATTTTCCCATAACATCCTTCAAAATTTGTGGCTGTAGCGTTCGAATTTCTGCAACAATGTTGGCCTTGAGTTGAACGATTGTCTCGGACTTGTTCACATATACTCGCTTCTTCAAAAATCCACAAAGAAAATAATCGGGTTCTGACAAATTTGGCGATCGCGCTGGCCAAATAATTTCCGAACTTATGGAAATTATTGGCTCTCCAAAAGTTTGACTTAAAGCGCCATCTCGGGCAGTGGCTCCGTCCTGCTTAAACCACATCTCAGGTTTGTTTTTAAGAGCAGTACGTAAACAATTTTCTATCATAAACCGATAACGCTATCCATTTACGGTTACAGCACTTCCATCTACATTCTCGAAGAAGTAAGGCCCAATGATATTTGCAAATGTGATTCCACAACTTAATGGATCTTGATTTTTCTGCTTATTAACAAAGCTATTCAAGTGAAAATTAGCTGCGTTTGCGTTAAAATAATTGATCGCTGATTTAAATAATAAAATTCTATTATTCTGGTTCTTTGTTCAGTTGTGAATCTCTCCATTTTTTATTGTCCAAGTGTTATTTATATAGGATGATCTATCTAGAGTATTTTTTCAGAACAAAAAATATTAAAATTCAAATTAAAGTGTGGAATCTTTATTGATAATTTTGAAAGGACATTTTATGGCATTTATTTTTTGAATATAATTTCCTTCAAATGTTAGCCTACGCCTCAGAGTTTCCATTCTGAGGACCGGGATGGCTTTAATGACACGCGTAATGTTGGCTTCCAAAACCTTAATCGTAACTGGTTTGTCAGCATAGACTTTGGACTTTACGTAACCCCAAAGAAAAATGTCTAAAGGTGTGATATTACTCGATCTAGGCGGCCAACTCACTTGTCCAAAATGTGGAATTAGCTGCTTTTCAAAATTACCTCTCAATAGATCCATTGTTCGAGCAGAAACGCTCATTTCCATAATACAGTTGCCAACAGTTGAAGGTAATTATTTTCAAAAAATAAATGCCACAAAATGTCCTTTCAATTTACCAATAAAGATTCTACACTTGATTTATATTTTTATATATAATCCCTACAACCAGCCCAAAAATTATTGATTAGGATTAAATTATGTTGTTATTCAACAACAGAGATTCTTATTAGGTAAATTGGTTAAAAATACTTTAAACTCAAAACAATACAAGGGATTTATTTAACAGAAAAATCCCTTTAAACAATTTAAGTGTTTCATTTGTTAAAAATATTTCTTAAATACAAAGCTAAAGCAGTTTGATTACAAAAATTTTAATTAACTGATAAAATAACTTACTTTGCGTAAGATTCGTAACAATTACATTGTTTTAAAACCATATTCAAATTTAAAAAAATTTCGGTATGATTGTCGTAATCGTTTTATTGTCAACATTAAACCCAAAGAACAATACTTTTGTCGAACTAACCATATTGATATTGTTGCGTCAACCATATTTAAATCTTCAAGTTTGACAATTATACTGTTGTTACATTTTAACAATATTTATAGTATCGCAATCACACTATTTTCAAAATAAAATTCAAATAACATTACTATGGTTGCGACGAGCACACTTTTATTGGGGAGAACATATTGGTGTTGCCGTGAACATAAAGTGTATTACCATCTTGTGTATTACCATCTCATTGACCGTTTGGCCAGCAAAAATAATGACTTCTTTGATATTTATTAAATATTTAGGGTATATTTGTTTTCGAAGTAACATATAAACTATTGACTCTTCTTAAAAGAGGTGATCCAGATTACGAGTATTACAGAAAATCTACTTACTAGCAAGGAATAAACGGAGAACTTCTCTTAAACCACCGTACCGATCACTATATAATTTTTTTACTTACTGACCGGGACCTGTTGTTTGATAAGAAGCTTTTACGCGGCATAGATTATCCTCTTACTCGAAAAATCGCCAGATTTTACAAGGTTGAAAAAAATGTTATTTTTGGATTCGAACCTTTTCTTGTGTAATAGTCGAGCACGCTACCCATCCCACCTCGGCGACACAATAGTCTGTGTTGAGTAAAAATAGGTGTGTTGTAGTGGTACTCGCTTATTAAACGGGTAACTGGTCACTAAGGCGATAAATCAAAACATTACGAACAATTTTATGAAATTTCGTTGTATACAAAAACTTATTATCTTTATGCATCATAAGCCGTTTGATTTGAATATGTTTAATTTGTAGAAAAAAAGTTATTCAAGAAATACTATAAGCGAGTAATAACCAAGCTCGCTTAAACTCGCTAAAGGTTGGTCATGAATAACATTTTTCCCAACATTTTTAATTATTTTAAACAAATTATTTTTCTATTCTTGTGCAATGGCGTGAAGTTATTGCGTCTGTGACCTTCTAAGCGAGTTAGCAAGTTACCTTGTTAGTTTGCAAAATTATAATCTGGCAACATCGAACACAATTGAGAGCAGTATGGCAAGATTGTTTCTCTTAGTTTATACCAAAAAGATTTAAACAAAAAGAGGGTTCTTAGGCGAATTTGAAGGGAATAAAAATCTGTCGTTAAGTTTGGCCAGGCCGAACCTTATATACCTTCCTCCTTCCTTGCCACCAAAGAGCTAAACAGGTCTGTTTTTGGGGCCCTTTTCCCCTAAGTCGATTTCCCATTTACATTTATGACCATAAGCCATTGTCATGCAAAATTTCAGGATCCTTGGTTGATTTGTTAGACCGCTATCGAGTTTTCAACCGACACACGGACTATGTCGTCTTGGAATTTTACGAAGATCAGGAAAATATATACTTCTTAGGGACCTAGATCAATATTTCGTAGTGTTGCAAACAGAATAACAAATTGAATATACCATCCATCTTCGGCGAAGTGTATAATGTAGAATTATAAACTGGTGAAAAAACTAAATTTGGTCGTAGCTAAGCAAAATTTGGCCGTAGTTAATCTAAGTTTGGCCGTAAATTCTTAATGTCCATAAAAGCCAAATGAAACAGATCTATGGACCCTTTTGACGGATTCTAAATTTACACAGATTTTAAAAACAATGTCACAGTTGGATTTATGAGAAATTTTCATTAGTATTTTGCATATTTGCATTTTTTTTACGCATTTGGCCATATTTAAGCATGCTAAATTAAGTCAAATATCAAGAAATATTTTTTTTGACCTCGTGCAAAGATGTCATTCTCATTTAAAACCCACCCTCCCATTTGTCCACATGGATGCTATTTTTCGCTAAACCATTTACGAGTATATGGTTTGAGGCCCCAACTGCCTAAAACATGGGTCTTATGGTTCAGTTTCAAACTGGTCCAATTAAATATAGTGTCCTAGAAGGGTATGTAATTCATTTTTCTTTAAGCAAGTTACCGATCGATCGCAAATAACTAGGCCAAACTTTATCAGAATTGGATGCAGTTAAATGCTTTTAAAGCCAAAGTCGTCTTAACATATATTTGAATATGAACCGATTTTGTTTAATTTAATAACGTCTGTTATTGGTCAAAAAAATTACTTCTGCCAAATGAATGAATGAAGTTTGGACAACAATACTGATCTGTAGTTGGATTACAAACTTTAAATCGAATCAGAAATATATTCTGATTCTGAGTCGATCGGTACCCTTTAAGTTGGGTCAGCTTAAATATGTTTGGTAGTTACAAACATTTGGCATGAAACTAACTTATAACACTTTATAAAACAGAGTGGTGCATGGTATAAACCTTTGTTAAGTTGGCCGCAAAAAGTCGTTGGCAGAAGTATATTATTCGGTAAAATCGGACACATAAGTCGATCACGAGTTTTCAATTTTTGCAACAAATAGTCAATTGATAATCGACTTTTTGAACCCTAGTTTCACTATGTATTATATATAAGTATATGTATATTCAGAAGTTGTTGACATGGTCAACACACGATTTATGTGAGCGGAAGCCGAACACGGTCTTAAATCTGGTTCCAGTGCGCTTACAAGTCTGTTAGTTAATATATGAGCTATAACTTTATTTACTATGCTCAGAAGCGTGACTCCCCCTTCATGGGAATTTTAACGATTATACCTTCTGTCAGTTGCAGCTCCAGTCAGTCTGTTTGTCAAAATTTTTTTTATTAGAATAAGAATTAGTTGGACACTTACGTGATGGTCAACTTTAAGCATTTTATTTGAAATATTGTCTGTGCCTTGCTCTTTATTATTCCTCAGTTTTTTTACTGCCTCTTCTACTGCATGTAATGAGAGATACTGCGTTAAAATAACAGTTCTAGCGAGATGTGCTTGTCAGTTGCATAAGATTTCAGGAGTTTCCGCAGATGATGAAAGCATTTTGCTATAGAATTCTTTCCAGATGGCCATTTGTTCTTCTTATGAGGTCACCATTTCGTCAGCGACGTTCCTTAGTAGCCGAGTGGGTGTGATGGTTGCGTTAGTCAATTTTTATTCATAATCCTAATCCATGTTTTCCCATCACATCTTCCAATTTTATATTTGACTACCCAACTTGTGCGCTGAAATCTTCAAGTAATACAAAATTCCCTCGTAGTAATATGAAATGAAACACTGCTCACATCAAGTATCATCTGTTAATAGACTACTGTCAATTTTTGGGAGAGTTCCGTCATTTAATTTGTGTTTAACAGCTCTTCAAATATACAACTCGTGAATTTGTAAAAAATGGATAAAAGTGAATTTCGCGTGCTCATTAAACATAATTTTTTGCGGAAAAAAACATCAATCAAACCAAGGAAAAGCTGGATATATACTATGTGATATATACTGCACCATCGATTTCAATGGTAAAAAAGTGGCTTACTGACTTTAGTTGAGGTCGCACAAATAACGCTGAACGTTCTGGAGGTCAATACACCCGAAAGTGTCGAAAAGAATCAATGATATCAAAAAATGAACCGATATGGACCAATTTAAATAGGGTTCGCCCTTGGGTCAAACATGAAGAATGCGCCAAGTTTCATCGAAATCGGTTCAGTATTGCGACCTTTACTTTGATTACAGCGATAGATGGACTGACATCGCTCAATGGAATCAGACAGTTATTCTGAGTCGATCGATGTACTTAACATAGGGTCCTTTAAGGTGGAAAAAAAATGTTAAATTTTTTCTGCATTTTGAATTAACCCGTATTTTTATGTTCGTTTGTTAAAAAATGCAACCCTACGAACAATTTTAATTTCGTTTGCTGCCTACAGTTTTGTATTTTCAACACACAGAAACCAAACGCGTACATTTAAAATAGGAGCAAAAATGACGTCGCAGTTGTTTAGGTTGAAACTTTGTTTACAAATAGTTCGAATTTTTTTCCACTTAAAGTGTTGCACTTAAATATGTTCGATTCTTGGCAGAAAAAGTGTGACATTTTTATAGGGAGGTGGCAACATTTTTAAAATGTTGCTCTAGTAGAAGAAGAAACGAAATCACCATTAGTCGTAAATCCCTGATGAATACTGCTATTGTCAAGGTCAGAACACCCAGAAATGCCAAAGTACTTAGTAGGGACATAAATACTGTTACACATGTTTTATGCTGTAAAATAAAAAGTACTGAATGTTTTTGAACCAAATATTTTTTAATATATTTATTGAGGTATATTGTATTCAATAAGAATCTGCTATTCGAAATGTCCGCCTTTTTCCTTTTCACACGCCTCGGCGCACTGGCCAATCATCAATAGCTGCACGAACCTCGTCCATTGGAAAATTGGCCACAGCTCGAACCAAAGCAGTCTTAAGAGATACAATGTTGGTGTATCTTTTGTGACAAACCTTGTCCTCTAAAATCGTCTACAATGTGTAATCAAAAGGGTTCAAATATGGATTGCCTGAGGGCCATTCTTCAGAGGAAATGAAATTGTGTCGAAGCCAGGCCTGGACGTTTTAGCCTTATGGGCCGGCGCAGAATCCTGGCTGGTTTTGGAACAGGGAATTGTTAAGAGGCTTTACAACAGCTTCCAAAACGGTTTCTGGGTAAACTTTGGCCGATGTTTTGACTCCTAGTTCGCAGAAATGCAGGTCAGTGACCCCATTGTAAGAGACACCCCACCAAACCATGACTGAAGCTGGGTGATAACCCTTTTCCACCCTTGGGAACAGTTCAGACGATTTCTTAGATGACCGCGCATACACTCTATCAATTTGCTTGTAAAACTTATCATGAACGGTAAAAATTTGTTCATCGGTGAACAAAATTTTTCTGTGCAAGTTATCAGCGTGCTTCACCAAAAGACGTTTGCATTTTTCAATCCTATTTTTTTTTAAAGCTGCAGTCAATAAATGTCTGGTACGTCGTTTGAAAGCCCCAAGTCCCAAGTCTTTTTTAATGATTCGACTAAACTTTTGCGTGATATTCATCTCACGGGCCATGATTTTCTGTTTTCGGAGCGGATTTCTGTGAATTCTTGATTTAACGGCTTCGATGACATGTGGTGTTCGAACAGAGCGTGGGCGGCCCGACCGGTGGCGGTCTTTTACATTAAGTCTCGATAATTTAGACACATCCCACAATAATTGAGGTTTTTGCTACTCTACTGGTAAAAAACTTGTTTTTTCTTAAGAACATGCAATTTTCTCGCCAATATCTCGGGTACCTACTAAAATGTTGTTTTCCGGTCTTTGCACAATTGTAGATATAGGAGAAAAATATTCGTTTGTCTGTTTGTTCGACCTTTTTTGGTGTAAATCAGTAATTAATTAGACAAGCTTGAGGTCAGTATTGTTTTTTATAATTTTATTTAATTTCGATATCCGTCGGATATAATCTTCAGGAAACATCTTTATTTTAAAAAAGAAACAAAAATAATACACAAACATTTCTTAGAAAAAGATGTAAAATAAAATAACACTGCTAGTGTAGATGTACCACACATTTTTTTAATTTATAATTCTTCAGAAGGATAAAATACAGGAAAATGATTTTTTAACATTTCCACATTTGTATTGATTGCTTGGGACGGTTCAAGCTCTATAAGTATTTGTACTTGCAACAACGAAATTTATGGATTTTTTTTTCGATAGAACAAATACAGCTAAAAATTTAAAAAAAAAAACATTTTTCGGTATTATCATGTTTGGATGAAGTATGAATTACATAATAAGGAATATTGGTAGCTAAAGGAGGACAAATACCACGCATTTCAAAAAGGAGGTATGACATGCCCGATGTGAGGTAATCTCTGGAGTAACTATTCAGTTATCAAAGAAAGCAAAAATCAGAACATTTTTCTACACTCTAATTAGTGTTCCTTAAAGGGAAATTCGGATGAAAATTGACGAAAGCTCTATAAGCCTTCTACGAGAAAATAATGCCTACAATCAACTGTAATATATTGAGGTAGCTTTCAATTAGGTCTGACAACGGCATACCGGACATTAAGGTCCATCAAACACATTCTGCAGCTAAAGTTAATATCCGTCTAAGAATTTTAGCCGCCATGAGGGATAAACGGCTAAAAAAATAAACGCCTACTAAGCACCAATCACTTGTTTCGAGAAAACGCTCAATGTTTCCAAACCGATAGGAATACAATGCGCCAGAAATTATCCACTTTAGACGTTTCGAAAATGGTGACAAGTATAAACTGTATATAAAAGAGTAAAAATGCATTTTTTCATTATTATTTCTATTGGATTGTAAAAAAGATATTTTCCGATGAAATAAGGAATAAAATATCCCTAAAATGGCCACCGCTTCAATGACAGGCCATTATTCCTATCATGGAATTTTGTGGCTGTATCTCAACGATGAAGCGTTGGATCTCTTATTTAAGCTCATGAATTGTTTCTGATTTATTCGTATAAACCCAACAAAGAAAGAAATCCCACATCAGTATTCCTTGAGGTAATTTGATTATCGGTGTGGCAGCTGGCGCCGCCTTACTGAACCCACGTATCTTTCAGATCCACGGCGTTAAGTTGAGGCCACAAGAACTCCGTTGCCATGTTCCTGTAACGATTGTCGTTCGTAATCACTGCTATTTGGGCCTCATGTTCAAAAAAGTAAGGTTCAATCACGCCGCCTGACCAAATTCCGCACCTGATTGCATGAGGATTTTATGAGCCCCAAAAGGCCATTCAGATGAAAATGGGCTTCTTCTTCGAGGATGACTTTATTGTTGAAAAATTGTTATTTTCTTTGTTATATTTAAAAAATTGGAATAAACGTACGAGTATGTGGCAGCTAACAAATTTCAGAGTTGCCACTCTTACTGAGACAAAACGCTTGATTGCATCGACATTAATCGTATCTGTAGTTGGATCCTATTCAAAACAAGAGTACTCGTTCTTTATTTCGAAACGAGTGACACATTACCTTTTATATTTTGCGAATGGACATACATAAGTAACTAGGGATTTTTCTTAATTGTATTTTCCATTAATATTTCAAAAATTTTCTGTTTCAGGTGCTCCACTTCAGAAATGCCGGCGACTTTGGAAGTAAGATATTCATCTCTAAGCCATTAAAAACTTCACTACAAAATACATTAGCCGCGCGACGTTATACAATAGGTCCGGTTCAATAAGTATTGGACTTAGATCTTTTTTACTTAAAGATTTTAGAGAAGTTTATCAATTCGTCCCTTAATGTTGTGCTAAGGGCATTAATATTACTAAGATTTCAAACCTTAACAGCTCCTTCTACTACTTATAGTGACTGATTCATGTATAATTCCGCATATTCTCACATAGTACCTACCTGGCACCAAGGGATTTTTAGGCCCTTCACATTTCCAATTCTTGGAAATCTCCTCTTGCTGCCATCCTTCGCCCGGCTGAAACATCGATCGAATTATTTGATTTTCTCGAAAATTCGCTTCGAGTTTCAAATAAACCGTTTCACTTTCATTTTTCGCATTTATGTTATCCGTCAAATCCAATGAGATCCTTTGAATGGAAAAATTCGACATGTTAATCCAAAGATTCGTAAAATTCGACACCACATAGTCACTTGAACACCGACATACTTGTTGGGATTCGGCTTGACTTTCCCACTAAAGACCAAAACGTGACCGAATGGCACATCGGTTAAAACTTTTCCCTTCCAAACGTTCATTTCGCTGTGACTGCTCGAATGCAACTGATTTCTGGGAACTGTTCAAATTATGCCTTAAGAGTATTTTTTATTATAATTTCTTGGTTTGGCTTATGTGTGATTAGAACCTTTTTGTGGATGTTACAGTATTCTTGTTCATGTTTACGGTAACAATATTGGCGGTTATGTAAAAAAACCAAAAACTACTTCATGGTTTTACCACTTCTTCATAAAATGAAGTAGTAATGTACTCGGGAAAACTAAGCAGGAAGGGTAGTCCTCATGAAAGTATAAGTACAGTGGGACAAAAAACAGGCGTGTTAGTGGCTGCAACCAAGTGTTTTGGCGTATTTTAGAAATCAGTTACCAATCTCAAACAACTTATCTACTATTGCGGAGCTTTCAAATCCAAAAATTACTTGGCATCATCCTATTACATAGGAATCACCCTAGACTCCAAGCTATCCTGGAATAGGACTAAAGAGAACAGGATAAAAAGACACTTTGCGCCTTCCACGATGAACGTAAATGAACGTAATGAACGTAAATGAACGTAAATGAACGTAAATGAACGGCGCAAAACAAACAACAAAGACGGGTTTCCAACCTGCAACGTACAGCAGACCGTGCAAAAAACAGGGTAATTCGAGATTAATCCCAAAGACTTCCAACGATTGGCGTCCTTGAATTCGAATGGAAGATCAGTTGAAATATGCGGAATTCCTATCCTTTCAATTTCGGATGATTCAGATTTCGCAACATTATTATGATCGATCCCAACTTCAGCTGCAAATTATGCGGCGGAGTTTCTGGCACATTAAGCGAGTTCAAAAATTCCGTCGTATGGTTTGTCGTTTCATCCTAGTCTGTCACGCTGTCAACGGACTTGTACGAATGCAGTTCTCCAATGATTTGACTTTGACTAATCAAACTCAAGCTATCGACGTCTTTATTCTTTGCTGCTTGCCCGTTCACTAATTCAATCGAGATTTTTATACTTTTGTGCAATGCCGGGGAACACTTTGGTGATGAGTTCCTCCTTCGACGATGTGAACTCGCGAAAATTTGCCGGGAACAATATCAATCAAGTGGAAACATAAAACGGAATTAGGCCATTGTTAAGCGCCAGCAGATGTCTCGAGAATTAAGGAGCCGATGAGTCGTTCTGCAAGCGAATCTCATGTTCGTGGTCAATTTCAACTTCTTGACATGCCGCCACAAAGACGACGATTTTTTGCATGCATTAAGTTCATCGGCTGCAGTAGATTTCCGGATGACGGGAAGAGTTTGACGAAAATCTCCGGAACAATATCAATATAATACCCCACCAAAATGTCTCGAATCACGACGTGAAGACTTCATCCTTTGATCAACTGCGTCCACAGTTTGTTTATGCGCCTTCGTGCATTCATCCCAAATGATGATTTGCATTCTCATATCGATTTCGCCGTCGCCAAATTCTTGGCTTGTCTACCGTGAGAATATTCATCGGCAGCTTCAAAGCGGAATGTGTTTTTCACAGTAAATTTCATAATTATCCCAAATCTTCCAAGCTTCACAACAAAATTTTCAGCTTCTCATCTTCCAAAATCATCAACTTATGCGATTAAAGCCAAAATTTTGCCGAATTTTCCGAGCATTCCACTAAGAGTTTTCTATTTTGCTATTCGAAAGGCCATTCCGAAACAATTGCACAAAAAATTCCATACTAAAACTCAATTTTCGATTTTTTTTAATTTCCCGACTATTCCGGGGTTTTTTTTTCCAAAATTGTCTTTCGTAAAAACCTTCTACTGGCAATTACGAACAACTGAAAAAATATTTGAACCAAATCGGCCTATTCGTTCTCAATTGAAGAATTACCATACAGTTTTCACACCAGTTTTATATGTGTGACATTTATAAAGATTGTTATCCGTTATAGTTTATCACCTGGTTTGAGAAGTTTAGATCCAGCCCGACCGTTCAACAAATTTTTAAAGTAATTCTGGTGGTCCATCCGCTGTTTCGGCCTGGTTAAAAAAGTATCTATGTCTTAAGTAGAATACATTTTTGAAGACCGTGCATAGAAAATGCTCCACAGAATCCTCTTTATCCTGGCAACTTCTACAAAAGTCTATATACTGGCTACCATAGTCCCGATAAAGCTGTGTCCCGTAAGGACTCCAATAAGGGTTAAGATCGATCGTTTTCCTAATATCACCAATTCCCTTTTCCTGTATAGGTCTATTTTCGGCCAGAGAGACCTTGTTATTCTGCAGTTGTGAATTGAGTTCCACCTTGACCCTGCTACCCAAACAGCCATTTTGTCGGAGGGTATTTAAAACTATAAATTGTAATAAAAAAAATCAACGAAATATTTTAAATCAATTAATTTCTGTACTTTCTATTTTGCAGAATCAGATTCACTTATCCCATATGATGCAGATTTACCCAATATGAAATCATCGAGGAGATCTCTTCTTGGTTGATTATTTTTTATAAACATTACAAAAAACATATGTTTTATAGCAAATATTGTTATGTTTGAGTATTTGTTGAAAAAATAAGTGTGTTACCTTTTTCGCGTTTCTTAACACGACCCCAGTCCAACTTGCTTGCTAACCGAGAAAAAACACACCTATTGTGTAGGATAAATGAAAATTGGTTGTATAAAGGACAAAATATACCAAAACATCAACCGATCAATATCTACAAAAGCTATTAAAAGCTCTTTTTTGAGATGATCGAAAAGTTATAAAACGAATGGCGAAAATGATACCGGCAATTCCTAAACAAATTATTTGTAAATTTGTTTTTATAAAATAAAAATACCTGTTCCACAAAACTTGTATTAAATTATTTTCATTTTCTGATGTTTTACCTTTTGGCCAGAGTCGAACAAATTTGTTAACTCCATCTCTGACTTTAGCCCACTTTTCAAAACTCCGACCTTACCCACAGCCCGGTCTAGAAGAGTAGAATTTCATTAGTTTCAAACGAATTGAGGCGTTATATGTTGGTCGCCGTGGAGTGATGGTTTGTACGCACGTCTATCAAACATGTAGCTCGGAGCCGGGTACGAACATACAAACTTTTTCAGTAGAGAGGTTTTCCACCTCGTCACAGGAGGCTACTTTTAGTTAAGCAAGTTTTGCCCTTTTAATAATACCTTAAGTAAAACTGATATAATGCTGCTACACCGATTTGTGATTTCCCTTTCATGGAAATTATCCCACCGTGGTTTTCGTTAAATGTGAATTCAATCATTTGCCTTGATTTCATTGAGTCTGATATCCATAACTGTCGTAATTTTGTTGTTTCATGGGCAAACGACAGAAAACTTGTTGTTATTTCCATTTAACTACCCGTAGTTTAGGCCCTCCCTCTAGTCAGCCCCGTAAGACTGTTGCGTGTTTTCTTTTCTTAACAAGAGAAAATAGTAAAATCTACATAGACGGCTAAAAGGCTAATATTCGACTTGTTCGTACCTACTTACTTACATATCAGGGTGTCCGTAAATTTTTTCTCATCTCTACAAAAGGAAAGTAGAAATAGAAACAGAAATTTAGACCGAGTGTAATTTTTTCCAGTGGCATCATATGAATACTTCGGACACACTGAAAGAAATATTCGTAAGTACATTTCCATAGTAAACATATAAATAAAAAATATTATGATAATGCTCTGAAAACTTTTTGTTTTCTTTAAAATTAACATCGTGCATTTAAGTTGGACCACCCTTTATAAAACAGAACAACTTTATCACACCCTCTACCATTCACTAATGAAACGAATAGGATTGATCAAAGTTGTATAAGAAATTTTAAAGATTATTTGTAACGATCCAATGTGTTAGGGCTTTATAAAGACCCTTTTAGAACGGATCGTCCTTAGCTGTAACTTTTTAACTGAGTGAAGATTCAACATAATTTTGCGACTTGCATTTTATTTTAAAAGTTGATAGACCTGTCTAAGTCGATTCCTAGCGAGTGTTAGCCGATCACAAGGAAGTCTATTATACTTCCTGTGGATGTTGCAAATAAATGCGCAGTCATCTTTCCCATTTATTACAATGTAGTGTGGATAAGGGGTGACAAAATATTACTTTACTTTTTCTTTAGTTGTTATACATCAGGAGCTTTTTTAGTTACTAATGTCATCTAGTTGTCAAAATATTCAGTAAAGTTTGATATTTCATTATGCACAGTTAAACGCCGGTCAAGCGTAAAAAATAGGAGCATTTTGTCGTAGTTGTTGTAACAACAATATATTTTATTTTGAAGTCCTGTTCGTCTATAGGGGATCTGCTTCGATATCCAGGTGGAGGAAACGCGCCATTTGCACTGAATGCGTACTCAGAGACCTGGGAGTCAGCTGAGTGGGCTTGGTCGGACAAAAAAAGAGGTGCAGCACGTCATGGGGTCCCTGGTGGTAGGCGGAACAGAGGTCCGGAACATTAGCATCATTTCGTCACCAATAAGAATTGACGCGGTACCACAATCCAGATCTCAGCTGAGCCAGAAACCCGAGCGTCTGCCGAGGTAGTACCTTCTCATAAGGTGAAATCTCAGGTGGATGTTCTACATTCACTCTGCAGCTGGATACTGCTGCTGCGACTTCATCAGCGTTAATTTTGTTCAAACCGGTCTGATAGTTTCGATGATCTAAAGGTCTGTCTGTCTTATATGTCTCGTACCGCTGGAACTCTCTGTCTAGATCGGAGGCATCCTGTCCACGAGATTGTGGTAAGGATGACTACTGCGAAAACACCCTAGCAGGTGTTGCTTAGGCAACAACACGTAAGGACCTTCATCTCCTCATGTAGATGGTCCTTAGAAGACAAGTCTGAATTTTCTTCCACTGTGTCGTACTCACGTTGGCCGACCACACCGGCGCACAGTGGGAAAATTACGAAAAAAATTGGAAATAATTCGGCCATTTCGTTTGTAATGGTCCGATTTAAATGAAAATTTACATTGACCTTCTTGAAGTGTTACTGAGCTTAAGTTTTGAATTTCATGCATCTGTGTTTAACAGGTGCTGCACAGTGGGCCCTCAAAGTTGGTCACCTCGAGTTAAAATTTTCTTTTTCAAGCCGCCAAAAGCGTATTTGTGGTCCGATCGTAATAATTATTTCTTTAGTGAAATCTGCTGGACAAACCCAACCAAAAATGTTATTACAAATTTTTTCATATCTCGTACAATAAAAATGATATCGGGACTTAAAGTTTTTTTTTCGAAAAATTTGCTTTGGATTTTCTGGGATTATTTTATTTTTGGGAATCAGTTTTAGGTGAATCGGGGAAAATTTAATCCTGGTTTAAAGAAAACACTTTGGTTAATGTTTTAAAAAAAGAATTGTAGCAAAATCACCAATAATATGAAAATGCCAGCTGTTCAAAGTCAACTATTGCGAAAAAAGTGGGATTTTGAGTGTTTTACGGCGAAAAGGTACCTTTACTCTTATGTCAATAACTTTAATGTTTCTTAAGTAACATACAAAAAATTTGCATTTATTTCAAAGAAAACTTTATGCTTAATACAAATAATAAGCAATTGTGACCCTAGTCGGTACTTTTCTTGCTCCAGGCGTCTCCAAATATGGGCATTTTTTTCAAAAAAAATTGAGTTTGAGCTCAAATAAAAAAAATCGCCACACTGCTGGCCCAATTTGGTGCTATAAGTCAGTTAACTACATATGTTTTCTAAAATCCCAAGCAAAGAAATTTTGCGGGAGGCCATTTCTAGGACAAAAAAAATGAGTTTTTGTTAAAAAATCCCATTTCTGGGATTTTGTTTTCCCCTGTGTCAAATTTTAGAAAAGTGGCAACTCCAATTTTTTTTTTGAATAAGTTTTTCATTTTGTCACAAAAATATTGATACTACGTAAATAGTATCTCCAACCAGCAAAATTTTACAGTGGTCTGAAATATTGACTTTTTTTGCTACATTCACAAAAAAAATTTTTTTTCTCGTTTTTATCAATTATTATTCAACATATTGAGTTAATTGCATTCTTTTTTATAATCTGTTAAAACTAGAGGTAATTACCTTTCCATTGGTATATAAAAAGTATATCCTTTTACCTACACTTATAACAGCACGTGCGCTGGAATAAGACCCCTTTGAGTAAAATATTAATTTTTTTGGTAAATAGCAATTTCATTTTGTGAGAGATCAATGTTGTTGCATTTAAAAAAATCAAATTTACACATTTCCAATCGCAAAAAAGTAATTTAATTGTTGCAGATAGAAAATTTGAATAAAAAGATGCTATTGACTTCATTTTTTGTGAAAAACTTTTTTTTTAAATAAATTAACATTTAAATAAATCTTATAATTAAAAAACATTAAACTTAAATGATTTTATTCCACGTCCAGCATATCTAATAAATCAGAAAATTCTTCTTCGTCTCCATGCGTCATTTCGTGGTACGAAGTCAACTTACTTTTCATGGAGGATAAAAAAGGATCTGAAGATAATAATAAACTATTAAGTAAGTCTTCGTTTTGTGCTATTCTTGAGCATTTTCTTGTGGAAAATTGTTGAACATATCTGAAGTCTCGATTTCTAGCTTCTTGTGGTTCTTCAGTTAACTCGCCTATAGGGAGAAGGTGAGACTCGATTATTTGTTTCCCATGGAACAGGACTCTGTGTATAGTTGGCGTTAGATCTTTCCAGGGATAGAGATCAGCAAGCATTTTTAAAATTCGTTCGGCGTAAACTCCAAATTTATCGGAATTAATCTTTTGTTTGGAATTCAGAGCTAAAAGCAATATATTAACCATTCGAATCAACTCCTTATTGATTCCAGTTATTTCTGCAGCTGTATTATAGTCTGCGAAGAATCTTCTGGCAGTGTTTCCATCATTTGTATTCCCAAAGTTCGAGCGTGGTTTAGAAATATTTAGGCCAGTTTGTTGTTTAAATGCATCTTGAATTCTTTTTTTTTCACTTGCTCTCATTTCATGCATTTCTTTGTTAGCTCGAATGTTTTTCCTTTCATTTCCTGGTATAGATTTATACTTAATGTCATAAGCAAGGTTTAGAAAGTGTTCTAGAAACCTGATTCGAGCATGTAACGGTGCTATTCCAAACTCAAGGGTATCTTCATTGACTACTGAATTATTCGAAGCGTTTGAAAAATTAACTTTGCTTTTATTGCAAATGAAACACTTCCAGCTAGATTTGTTTCCTGTAATATCGTCTGCGGCTTTTCCATCTACCATTGTCAGGAACATTTTAAAAGATATTGTAATAGAATACCTGTCGAATTTAAATGCAAAATCTTCTAATCTCGAAATATCATCTTTTAATTTGTCTGTGATGGCTTTAGTTAAATCACTCGTTTCTTTATGATATACGAAGGAGATTGGTCTGCAATAAATGTTGGAGCCAGGTGTTGGATTACGCCTTATTGCTTCAGTAGGGTTTGATTTTCTGCGCGAAGTTGAAGGTAAGGTAGAGTCTAAATTTAACCTCAGAGGAACCAAAGATGCCATGAATACGCTCTTGAATTCGATCTGGGTAGATTGGCTATCAGAGCATTGTTTGTATTCCGAAAGTGCTGACAAACCATCACATCCCCACTTGCATATTAATTGAAGATGGCTGTTGTTGATTTTTTTTAGTTGTTCCTCATTCAATGTTGTTATTATCCTACTGGCAGTATTTTGGAGAAGTAGTTCCAAACTAACGCTGCCGGCCTTTTCTGTAATTATCACTGGGTTTGGCAAAATTTCCATTTTTCGTTCCTTTATTCGGTTGTATGCGGGAAACATGTCACATCCTTTATCAAGCAGCATTCTTCTTAAATGAGTGTACTTGTTCTTACTCAATCCCAATTCGATGATTAAAGCTAATGCTTCTTCCTCGCTAAAACCAGGACATGGTGTTGCAATACTTCTTTCAATGCGTTGGAGCCGCCTTGGTGATGCTTCCGTTAACACGTCTGCAATTCTTTTTGCGCTAGATGTCCGATTTTCCACCGTCAGTAATTCCTTGAATGTATCACAAATCTTTGAAGGTGAATGATTTGCCATCTCAGCCGACAACCGTTGTTTCTTTGCCTTTGGACATAGATCGTCGTATTCCTTAGTAGGAGCACCCACTAAAGCAGGGACAGTTTTAAATTCAATTATACTGTCGAGCCACTCAGTTGGTAATCTTGAATAATTCCTGTGACACTTCTCCATGAGCCGGTCAAATTTTTTCAAAAAATTTAATACTTTGCTGCTTTCGTTAGATTGTGTTATCTCGCTATATGTTGACTCTATGCACTCTATTAAATATGCTACTCTGTTCTCCATTTTCCGAAGTTTGGTGTTTTTTAAAAATTCAACAAGTTCTTGAACAAGGAGTGTTATCGTCATGGCGGATTAATTTGTTATGATAAACCCATACAAAATCGGCGGTTCTTATATCAATGAGTAATACTTACAGGTAATCACAATAATATCCGCAATTAATACTTGACTAAAATACCAGGTATTCCCCAAAAATACATTTATAACAATGAATTTTTATGTACCCAGGTACATTCGCCTAAAATGTTGCACAATATTCCGGACATAGGGGACAGGTATTCCCCCAAAACATATAAGAATGAATGTTTAGGTACCTAGATCCATACTATACAATACTACCCATTTTCCGTTTTTACACAATAGGTAAACAATAATGGTAAAAATATATATTTTTGCTATTTATGGATAGGTACGAGAATTTTTAAAATTGGTATTCTTACCTATAAAATTCATACTTTACTCAAAGGGGTCTTATTCCAGCGCACGTGCTGTTATAAGTGTAGGTAAAAGGATATACTTTTTATATACCAATGGAAAGGTAATTACCTCTAGTTTTAACAGATTATAAAAAAGAATGCAATTAACTCAATATGTTGAATAATAATTGATAAAAACGAGAAAAAAAATTTTTTTTGTGAAGGTAGCAAAAAAAGTCAATATTTCAGACCACTGTAAAATTTTGCTGGTTGGAGATATAAACCTGATTTTTTTACGTAGTATCAATATTTTTGTGACAAAATGAAAAACTTATTCAAAAAAAAAATTGGAGTTGCCACTTTTCTAAAATTTGACACAGGGGAAAACAAAATCCCAGAAATGGGATTTTTTAACAAAAACTCATTTTTTTGTCCTAGAAATGGCCTCCCGCAAAATTTCTTTGCTTGGGATTTTAGAAAACATATGTAGTTAACTGACTTATAGCACCAAATTGGGCCAGCATTGTGGCGATTTTTTTTATTTGAGCTCAAACTCAATTTTTTTTGAAAAAAATGCCCATATTTGGAGACGCCTGGAGCAAGAAAAGTACCGACTAGGGTCACAATTGCTTATTATTTGTATTAAGCATAAAGTTTTCTTTGAAATAAATGCAAATTTTTTGTATGTTACTTAAGAAACATTAAAGTTATTGACATAAGAGTAAAGGTACCTTTTCGCCGTAAAACACTCAAAATCCCACTTTTTTCGCAATAGTTGACTTTGAACAGCTGGCATTTTCATATTATTGGTGATTTTGCTACAATTCTTTTTTTAAAACATTAACCAAAGTGTTTTCTTTAAACCAGGATTAAATTTTCCCCGATTCACCTAAAACTGATTCCCAAAAATAAAATAATCCCAGAAAATCCAAAGCAAATTTTTCGAAAAAAAAACTTTAAGTCCCGATATCATTTTTATTGTACGAGATATGAAAAAATTTGTAATAACATTTTTGGTTGGGTTTGTCCAGCAGATTTCACTAAAGAAATAATTATTACGATCGGACCACAAATACGCTTTTGGCGGCTTGAAAAAGAAAATTTTAACTCGAGGTGACCAACTTTGAGGGCCCACTGTGCAGCACCTGTTAAACACAGATGCATGAAATTCAAAACTTAAGCTCAGTAACACTTCAAGAAGGTCAATGTAAATTTTCATTTAAATCGGACCATTACAAACGAAATGGCCGAATTATTTCCAATTTTTTTCGTAATTTTCCCACTGTGCGGCGCTGCGTAGTAAAAATGTTAAATGTTACATCCAATCTTGCTCATATTTAGAATAGTGCGTTGTGAGAGATTTTTAGGATTTTTTGGTACTCAACATTTAGATTCAGGACATCCTAATACACATGTTTGCATATTAATAAGTTAAGTCTCACATAAGGAAATCCTGTGTATAGTCATGTGTGTGTGAATGATAATATGCAGTGCTCGTGTAATCGCTATGACAATAGCTGGCAAAACTATTATAACACTTTCCACTAGAATATATACCAAAAATTCAAGTAGGTAAGCTCTGGCCCACACACACAAACGAAATGTGCATTTATTTGGATTTCGTGTTAAAATCTATTACAATTTGTATGCTAATTTCGATAAAACCAATACGAAATTCAGTCGAAAAGATTTCGGCTATATTTATCTGCCTTTGGGAGACTAGGACAGTCTACTGTCGAGTACGACAGGCTTTTCCTCCACTAGAGTGCCCACAAATCGGTTTGTTTTAGAATGTATTTTTTCGATTTGATGGGGTTTTTCGGTCAATCGAAAGATATCGGCCGACGATTAACAAGGTAAACCGGTTTCCGTTTACGAGTTAAGATGTTCTGTACACAACTGAAACGTTTAAGCCTAGTATTCACCTCAAAATAAATTATCGATTTTTAAGCCTAGTATTCTCCTAAAACGAAATTTTTGCTCCTATAAGAAATACATGTGGCAAACCAAACGAAATTTACCAAAGGTATTTTCGTTTGGTGGTACTTAGTTAAAACGAAAAGGTGGCGGAGTTTCGCCACCTGCAACGAATATTAATGTAATTTTCTTAATGTTTGGTCAAGGATATTTTGACATTTGCAAAAAAAAAAGATATGTTGTACAGTATTTAAATAAATATAATTAAAATTATTTATTTGAAAATGAATATGTAACAACTTATACATTCTAAACTGTTCTACACGACAGTTTTTTCCGTGCCGTGTAAAAATCAATGTAAAACTCCTAAGCGAAAAATTCGTGTAAGGTGAATAATAGGCTTTATAAGAAATACTTGTAAGAAAGGATTTTTTGTTTCATGTTACAGTTGCAAATTCCGCTACCGCTTTTCGTTTCAGCTAAGTACCATCAAACAAAAATTGCTAAACGGAATTTACCAATAATAAAATTCGTTTGCTTTGCTATATGTGACGCGCAAAAGAGAAAGGGATCTAAGGCTAAAAACCAGTTTTGTTCAGGAGAGCCATTTTAAAGATTAGGTCCCTTTCTATTTGCGCTAGAATCGTCGACTTCACTTTCATAAAACGTGCATATCTCTGGGAGGGAACACTTTTGGGGCATGGGATCGGTCTCATTCGATGCTCAGATGTTGTCCACATCAAAAAAAGAAAAAAATGAAAATTGATTTTTTTACCCTTAGGTCCCTTTCTCTATGCGTTGTCACATATGTATTTCTTATAGAAGAGACAATTTCGTTTTAGGTGAATAGTAGGCTTACAGTAAAGGGTTTCACTTTCAGATGTTTGTAAAGCACAAAGTAGTTAATATCGCAATTGTTTACCAAAATTGTATTAATTCAAATTACGGGTTGCTTAAGCCTTGAGTGCACTCGTAAATAACGAGAGTGTTATGTCGTTTTTTGCTAGAGTTTAGATATCGATGTATGACTTTGACTTGTTCAACAAAAGCGTATTAACTTTTGTTGAACAAGTGCGATATGACTCTTCGCTTTATTTTAATGCTCTTTGATCTGAGATTGACGAACTCATCAACTACATCGAAACTGCACTTGCTAGTATTGTCTCCAGTTGTGTTGTTTTCTGGCTTTTAAAATTGCATTTGTATGGAAGTTACCCGGTTAGCAAGCGGGTCGCTGAAAAAACGAGAACGAGTTACCACGCTTATTTTTATTAGAAAAAAATTAAACATGACACACCCTGCTTTATATT
Source organism: Hydrotaea diabolus (assembly GCA_963513945.1). NCBI lineage: Eukaryota > Metazoa > Arthropoda > Insecta > Diptera > Muscidae > Hydrotaea > Hydrotaea diabolus. The sequence continues at coordinate 113,735,776 of OY740717.1, forward strand.
ATAACATTACCTATAAATGTTCTTTGTTGTGCATACAAAAAACAATAATCAAACAAGAAGGGGTCTCATTATTGAAGTCGTATTGTGTCTATCTACACGTAATAGGATAAGTGAAATATAAATAAACACTAACTGATAGTTTAAAGATATCGTACACATTTTTACAAAGCAAAAGTGTGGCAATTAATTATTTTACTATATTTCACTGATTACACAGTACAACAGCCAATCTGGGGGGTGAGAAATTCCAAGTCAGGGTGATGGTACTAGGTCAGTATAATAAAACCCTCAAAGGGTTTTGCGTTCCTATGTGCCAGTAACTTCACTTAATTGTAAATAAAAGCAGAACGCGTTAATCGATTTCTATGATCTATGTCGCATTTTGTTTATAGGTTATGTGACTTTACGTGAAAGTTATAAGACTCTACACGTTTTTCCGTTTGGGATTTATATGTTTTAAAAAAAAAAAAATTTTTTTTGGCAAAATTTTCTTCATAAATTTATTTCTATTGCAAAAATGTTGATTTGGTAGAGAAAAAGTATATTAATGGATTAAAGAAAATGTAATTATTAATTTTTCTCAATTTATTTCAGCAAAATCGAACTAGTCGTTCTCGAGTTATGTCAAACTACGTTTTTGCCAACATTTTACAACTAAGCGAAAAAACATCAAGATAAGGAAAAAAATGTAAAAGGTCATACGAACGCAAAACCCTTTAAGGGTTTTAATATACTGACCTAGTACCATCACCCTGACTTGGAATTTCTCACCCCCCAGACAATAACCCCAAAAATGTTCCACAGTGTTATTTTATTACAATTATAGTTTTTGCCTTCTTCGCCGATAAACCCTCTTGTTGTTCAATTCTCTGTGGCGTATGCAAAGAGAAAAATTATTGGCATATTACTCTCATATGTTTTCAATTTTGCCATGTTGCCATATTGCAAACTTACTAGGTAACTAAGCTAGTTGTCACAAAAGAACACGACTATTGCATTGAAGAGTTTGTCCCTACACCGTTTTTGTAGATGCTATTATCAGTTTAGTCTTGTCCTCGTCTACCACCAATTTAGCCACAGATCATACAGTTCTCTCCATGGTGTCGGGGTACAAAAGGCATACAAGGTTTCAAACGTGTTCGATTATATTGAGTTGATTTTATTGGCCTGCTACTTAGTTGGAGCAAACCGCGCGGTCTCCTTTTTCTTTATCTTCCGGTGCAACATTATCTTTCGGTGCAAATATTTTTAAAAGTTTTTTAGGTGACATACAAACAAAACATATGTACATACGTATGAATCTAAATTGATACTCGTTCAGAGCACAATCCTTTGTAAGGATAATGCTTCTTTAAGAGAAGCTGCTTTTTTTTAATTTGTCTGTTTAATAATAAAAGCCAGCGTTTTGTAGTTTGACAATTGCTGTAATAGTTTGCTTCCACACTGTTCCCAACATTCACCTGCATTCTTACACCAATAAAAGGATTCTGAAAAGAGAGAAATTGAAAAAAGTTACAAAACAAGAAGCTTTGATTGCATGTCTCATATTTTCTTTAGCTGTCGCAAACTTCCTCCGAAAATAAAACTTTCGGAATCGGACTCTTACATTTCCCTGAGCCGCTTGCTTTCCTCGCTTTTCGTTCGTATTGTGAAAGGAGCAGTTTTTTTTCAGTTGAGGGACACATGTCGTTTCAGTATGTCACAGTCGGGGAATGGAAGCATGATTTTGTGTATTTCTCCATAACGAGTTAATGAAGAACTTTATGTAGACGAGTTCTGAACTCACACACATTCATAAAAAAAATGCTGCCTGCCACCAAATGACAAAAAGTGATGTTCCTGTTTGTTTTTCTTCGCCAACGTCAAAGTCTTTATGCACAAAACAAACTAAATTTGGAAATGATATCGTATGTCTGTATGTACGAGTACATTAGAGTGAATTTCAAAAAGCAGCAAATAAGCCCTTCTAGAAATACAGAATTATTCCGGTTGAAGCTGACAGCGTTCGTGAGCTTGACCAATTTTAAGGTACATTTTTTTATTTTAATTATTTTTTTAATTTTATTTTCAATTTCAGGGTGCATTGAAAATAAAATTGGTGAATGCGTGCTCTTTGATTTAGTAAAATTTCCTGGTTCTTATTCTAAATGGTTTTAAAAGATAGGGAAATAATAGTATTGATTAAGGTTATTATGAATTTCAGGAACATTTTTTGAAAAAGAAAATAGAAATACTCTTAGTGAAGAGTACATGTACTGGCTCTGTGCAGTACGTGTGGTTCGCTACTCCTTAATTGTAATTTTAATGAAACAGAATTTTGTTATTCAAGAGCTTTAGGTTGAACAATAATTCTAGCTTTGCCATCGAGTGCAAATACGAAGGCATATCAATAATTCCAAGACATTTCTAATAAAACACAGTTTATTTGCAAAAACAAATTTTCTTTTCAACATTATCTCCTTGCAGCTCATAACACTTAGTCCAACGTTTCTCCAATTTTTGTATCCCTCTCCAAAAAATAGGATTTTTCGAGGTCCATAAAATAGGCATTTGTTTGATCAATAATTTCATCGTTAGAGCTTAATTTCTTTGCAACAAACCATTTCTTTAGATTTGGAAATAGAAAATAATCACTGTGGGCTAAATCCGGAGAATACCAATGCGTAACCCAATTCATGCAATTTTGCCTTTGAGACTGCGCCCGTACCTTATATTGATGAAAAATAACTTTTTTCCTGGCCATATGGGGTCGTTTTTTATAAATCCTCGTTAAATCAGTCCAATAAGTTGGCATAATATTCGCCAATTATTGTTTTTATCTTTTGAAGGTAATCAATGTGGATTGTCCCGCGTGCATCCCAAAAAACTGTTGCCATCACCTAATTGGTGATTGTTCACCCGGATTATCCATTGTTTAGACTACTGCTTGGTCTCCAGAGTGTTGAAATGGATCCATGTTTCATCCACAGTTAAAAACTCATTCGAATTGCAGTAAAACAACTCCAATCAATACTTTGGAGTTGTCACACGATTGCGTTTATGGTCAATTGAGGGCAAACGCTGCAAACAGCTTGCAGATAGATTTCTTAAACCTTACTGATCATGTAAAATCTAATTCACACTGCCAAATGAAATGTGTATGGCATTAAGAATCTCACGCACTTCTACTCTTCGATCGGCCAACACCATATGTGACAGCGCATAGAGAATGGACCTAAGGGTAAAATAAAATCAATTTCACTTTTTTTGATGTGGACAACATCTGAGCATCGAATGAGACCGATCCCATGCCCCAAAAGTGTTCCCTTCCAGAGATATGCGCGTTTTATGAAAGTGATGGTACACCAAAGATACACGAATTTAAATCTTTAAAATGGCTCTCCTGGACAAAACTGGTTTTTACCCTTAGGTCCCTTTCTATTTTACGCGTCACATATAGTGGATATTTTCGAAATTTTCGGGTGTATTGACCTCAATTGGCCGTCCAGAACGTTCAGCGTCATTTGTACTTGTGCGACCACAACGAGTTACAAGTCTGTAAACCACTTTTTTACCATTGAAATCGATGGTGCAGTCCCCATAGTATTTAACAACTTTTCCCTTGGTTTGTTTGACGGATTTTTTTCGCAAAAGATAATGTTTAATGAGCACTCGAAATTTACTTTTTTCCATTTTTAACAAAATCTACAAGGTTGAATGTTTTGAACAGCTGTAAAACACAAACGGAATGACAGAACTCTCTCAAAATTTGACAGTAGCATAAAGACTTGCATTTACACGCTTACAAGAAGCAATTGACTCAAGAACTAAAGTCTCTTGACCATTCCAAACGTCATCAATGGTCAGAATTGTGGCAAGAAATGGCATCGGCCCTTAAAATTTAAGCACCCTTTAGAAATATATATGTCTACATGCTCGGACATAAGATAAATTATATATTTTTTCATATATTTTTAAGAACTCAGATAGCACATACTGCCCTTTGCCCTCTTACAACAAACATTTGGAAGTAACATTAGTGGTGTTTGTTGTAAAGCTTCTCTAAATAAGGCTGCATAGCGAAACCGCAATAACTACGTCATTTGTAAACATAAAGTTTCAATTCGTTCGTGCCTAAAGGAATATTCAAAAATGCTAGCCTTTAAAAAAATAAATAAAAAAGTATAAAAATTATTTTTTTGTAGCCATTTTAGTACCTAGCTAGGATAACAATCGAGTATATGAGCCACTGTACAGGCAGACAGTAAAAAACTATAAACATCACTAAATAATCGAAGAAATAAAATACATTAAAAAATTGCCACACTTTGATTTTTACACTTTTCTTTTGCTTTCACTTATGGCATCTCATGCTGATGTACCCAATACGAACCCGCCGATGATACCTCTTCCTGTTCGGTTATTTTTGTTGTATACATAACAAAATACACATGTTTTTATGAAGCAGGGTGTGCCATATTTGATTTTTTGTTGGGAAATAGTTGTGGTAACTCTTACTTTTACTTGTTTAGCGATTGAGGTTAACTCGCTTGTCAACGAAAAATTCTATAAAAATGCTAGTTAAGTAACCTAAAGGTTGGTTGGATTACGTGGTCACTTCAAGGAGCATCAATTAGTGTTATGAATACCGTTTTTAGTATAACCTCATCACTCAGAATACTAGTACCAACCATCTACCGTCTATGTTTATTTCTCATAACCATCCCGTAGAGATGAGAAAACTAAGAAGGTCGTTCTGGTCTTTTGTAGATATACTGGATAAGTCCTCCAGAAATTTAGATCCCAGGCTATTGTGACGTCGGTAAGTCATAGCGGGGCATTCATAGTGGGGGAGTTCGACCGCCTCATCCTCCTCAGTGTTGTCACAGCTGCGACAGACTTCGTTAAGGATATCTTTAATCGTCGAGCGTGATCTGTAATAGGGGAATGTCCTTTCAGAACGGCTATCATTCTTTAAATGTCTTTTCTACTGATAGTCTGCACGATTCGAAAGCATTTCGCCTTGAAACTACAATTTCGAGATAAGGCAATGGATTTCCCCTTTTATTGCTCTTATCGGTGTAGATACATACCTCTAATGGATATTGGTCCAATGCTTATCCAGCTTTTTTCAGCTCATCCGCCCGTTCATTTCCATATAGGTCGTATGTCCTGGAATCCATATAAAAGTCACATCGGACGTGATGTACAATTTGGTGAGTTTTTTTTGGATCTTAATACTAGTGATGATGTGGTCGTATATATGCGTCCGTTGCCAATAAAAAAACCATAAAAAACACACCTCCTTAATATTAAAAATGTCTGACTAAAACCCTGGATTCCTTAGGAAGAGAGCAATGTAGACTTGCGCCATCGAAAAACACACCCACTCCAGCTCAACATGCCATTTTGGAAACGTCAGCGTTTACTCTGACGTCGTATTCCTGTAGCAGGATGTTTCCTTTCCACTCACTTCTGCAAGGGAAACTTACTCCAAATCTCTCTTCAAAGCTAAGTCTTGGAATTCTACCGGCGCTTATCTAGATTACAAGCATGGCCATGAGTCTCTTTCATCCATAATCCCGTGAAGTCTAACCTGTCAGCGCTAAAAGCTACCATTGATGCGATATGTACGTCGATTGGGAGTATAAATAGCATCATGTTGAGGGCGTCACTAGGACAGATACGTATTGTGATGTTACTCCGATGCAGGCAGATCGCTAAGTCTTGTGTAGAAGGTTGTTAATGGTTGCCTTCTCCAATACAGGCCACCATACAATAGATCCATATGTAAGTATCGGTCTTAATTTACCAGTATACATCCATACACTGCCAACTTGGGTTTGAGACTTTGAGCTTTACTAACTTAAGTCCCACAACTTTCCAGTAAGGAACAAGGGGAAAATTCTTTCATGTCTGTAAGCTATATATTTAGATATATTTCTAATACTCACTGGCCGGACTCCGAACGGCTAATGCATTTGTTAGAGAAGTTTTTACATGGCTTACAGATAAATCTCTTAATCGTTAAATCGGTGGCACCTACGAGGTGAAAACCTTGCCGCTGGAAAATTTTAGATTTTCATACCCAGAGTTGATTGCCTCAAAGTGCACTGCGCAATGCACGCAACTATTCAATGAGACCAAGCGTACTGGTCTGGGCGCATCATCAATACTCACTTAACTTTTTCAAGAATCTAACTAGTAATGCTAAAAGACAATCCTGGCTGAATTTTTGCAGTAGTATGAAAAGCTGTTCAGAGACTTGTCGGCTATGCAAAAATCTTTAAGTCCAGATGGAAAATGGACCGCTAACAGCCATTATACCCTAGAGGACCTGATGGAAACACATTTCCCAGGCTGTCGAGCGCCTGACTCTTAGTCTGTAGCGGAATTTGACAACGGTGTACGTGATATCTCGGATATCCCGATTACACGATATCGCATACGATGGACGGTTAAAATCTTCAGTCTTTAATTTCAGTGGACATACAGGAGAACATTATTAATGCCATTGCTCTTGTCAATCATCAGAGCCTGGTTGCGGCTATCTCATGTTCCTTCGCGGTGGACAGCATACAATATTGTCTTCATCCCAAAAGGAGGGAAGGCAAAGGATTTTAGACCAATCGGTCTTTTATTATTTCTGCTATAAACTTTGCAAAGAACCATCGATGTATACCTCAGGTACATCTATTTCGGAGTCCCAGCATGCCTATCCAAAGGGCAAGTCTACCGACACTGCGATGCACTCGTCTGTTGGTAATATTGAGAGATCCCTGCATTACATATAATTCACCCTTTTGGCTTTCTTGGACATAGAGGCGTTTAACAGTGTCAATGACTGGAATCGGTCATTGAGTCCACTCTATTTCTAAGATGGCAGTACAGGAAACAACACAAGGAGGTGTTCTCTCCCAAATGCTGTGAAATCATACCATCAACAGGACAATTCCAATTATGAGAACGATTAAGGCGATCCCAACTAAAGGCCCAGTTAGTCTCGACGGTTGACGGTAGATTCTGCAACCTGCAGAAGTCTACCGTCGTCAACCATCAAACTGTAGTTATCTCCCTCTAACACATGCAAAATGCAACCCTCAACTGAAATAGCTGATTGCCTACCGTCAACCGTCGAGACTAAATGGGCCTTAAGTTTCTGTTCACTATCCATAGCTGGCTTTCGCCATTCATTTTGGCAAAGCGAGTGGCTGGAAATACGCATAGCTATGCGACTGGGCGCCATGGGGGCATGGATGTACAATGACTATGACCACGTCAACATTTTGGGTGTAGTTAATATGGGTGTTCGTAAACCTATTTTCGATCCGTGTTTAAGACGAGAATACCGGATGATTCGGACTACGTGACGTAATCCAAATACACACTGACGGATCGTAGCCAGTAAGAGGAATTGGATGTGGTATCTATTTGGAATAGCTAAATTTGAATCTGTCCGTTAAGCAACCAAACAATTGTTAAAGCCGAAATCACGGATATCGGAACTGCAGCGCGACAGCAAAGAGCTCTTTAGATCCCTTAAAAATGTGTTCACAATAACCTCGAAAATCATTTAAGAATGTCGAAAGTCTCTGGAAGAGAAAGCGAAACATTAGTCGGTTAACCTTATATGGGTTCCTGGAAATACGGACATTGGTGGAAATTGTACAGCTGCACACTTGCGAAAGCTGGCACAACCCAGAGCTCAAATAAGTGTAGTGGTGTTGTTGGTATTCCTCTTGCGAGGAGTAAGCAGCTTTTATTACGGAAACTGTTTCACATTGCCAAGGATAGATGGGAAAAGGAACCCACTTGCGTTAAAACCAGAAAGTTCTGCTCTTGTATAGATGAGAAGTGAGCGCGGATCTGCCAAGGATCCATCTAAGAAACCTCGTAGTGGCCATCACCGGTCACTAAGCTTTGGACGTACATGCTAGGAGACTGTCATATTTCTGTGGGAGTTGTAAGAGCTGCTATACATATTTCTGGCTAATAACGAAAATGCGAATATTTATCATCAAAAATGATGGTTATTGTTTTTCAAAGTATTCACCAGCATGATTTATACACTTTTGCATGCGCTCAAACCAATTGTCGAAACACTTTTTCCACTCCGATTGAGACACCTCCAAAACATGGTTTTTGAACGCTTTAACATCATCTTCTGGCGACGAAAATCCTTGAACACGCATTTTTTTCTTGATGTGCTGAAATAAAAATAAGTCATTGGGTGCGAAGTCGGGGCTGTACGGCGGATGACCCATCAATTCGAAGTTTTGCCCGGTCTTAAAAGCGCTGGTTTGAGCCGATGTGTGAGAGCTCGCATTCTCATGGTGCACAATTATTGGTCTTCTCTTGTTCGTTTTTCGAGTTTCTTTGAAGACTTCAGACAAACAAATTGTGGTGTGGTGGTGGTGTGGAACAGTCGCCACATGACCAGTTTTGCCGAATAAACAGGCGACATTTGCTTCGAAGTGCTTCTTCCACGAACAACTTTCGTTGGATTTAGCTCGTCTTCGAAGACCATTTGCTGTTTTGGGCTCATACGCATAGAGACATGATTCGTCACCTGTGGCGATCATATAAACGTCTTTTAAATCACTGCGATAGTATTTTTCCAAAATTTCTTTGCACCAATCAACACGACCCTTTTTTTGAGCGGTTGTCAAATTGTGCGGGATCCGAAGAGAACAAACCCTTTTCACGCCCAGGTGTTCATGCAATATCGAATTATGCTGGTGGAGGAAATGCTCAAGGATGCCTCTATCTCACGGTATGTCACATGACGATCTTGCATTATCAGTTCAAGCACGGCATCAATGTTCTCTGGCACAACGACCGTTGAATGAACGACGATTGAATTCATTAAACCAGTTTTTCACAGTGCTATGAGATGGTGCTTTATGGCCATATAAAGATTTAAGTTCATCGATGTAGTCTTGTCGTTGTAATCCACGTCGAAAGTTGTGAAAAATGATCGCACGAAAATGTTCATGAGGTAATTCCATTTTTTTTTTGCCAAATTGATTTTTTCAAGTCACTGTAAACAACACAAATGATGGTCGTACGTCAAAACGTTCTGAGTACGTTTATGCTAAAATATGTCAAACGAACATTTTGGTGAGCGCGTTTTCTCGCTTCGTAAACCTATGTCGGGACCTCGAGTGTTTTAACACCGCTGGACTATTCTTTGTGGAGTTATGTAAAGTCGCTTGTCTACGCAGATAAGCCCGACACTCCTTGGAAGAGAATATTTGGCTCGTTATTGCTGTCATACGGCCCCAAATGCTGCAAAAAGTTATCGAAAATGGGGCCTCTCGGCTATAATTTACTCGAGCCTGCCGCGGCGGCCACTTGCCCGGCAAACCCTTTTCTTTATAATAAAGCTAAATTCTTGGTCATAACATTATTTCTTCTTAAGAACCACACTTCTAAAAAAATCACCCTAAATATAACGATGGACATACAACAAATGTTGTACCAATTTGGCCAATATAGGCTTATTTTTTAATATAGTCCATGTACTTATATGTTAGATACTCGTAGTACAAGTCGTTCCTTTTAATCGTAACGACTTTTATATTCTTAAGTTTCTTAAAAAGTTTTCGGCCAAATAAGGATTGTACTTGATTGTGCTTTTGAAAGTCTTCAACATACTCTTAGATTAATATTTTAATATTTTTGAACGATTTCGTGTGATAGTTGCGCTCAATTAAAATGGATAAATAACTTAAAAGTTTTTGCACAGGGTAATGACAACAAAATGCTCCTATTTCAAGGATGATGGTTGGCGGGGAAAAGAATTCACTTTCTATGACCTTTATCGAATGTGTGCCAAAATGTGAATAAATCCAAAAATAACAAATGCGGATAAAATTCGTGCGTGTATTTGTTTACGCAATGCCAATTTGCCATTACGAAATTATTTGATGGCAATCGATCGATCGATAAGTTCGGTTCGAATCAAAAAGAGAATAAATCGCTGGCAAATAATTTGCGAAATCCTTGCAATAAATGTCGAGTGCAGCAGTATCGAACTAAGTACCCATTAGTGGCAATTAAAAGGATATAAATTGCTCGCAAAAAAACAAATGTAAATATTTATGCCGTTTATCATGTGCGAGGACGTGCGTGTGCTTTTGTTTGAAGTTGCAATTAATGTCTCATAATGTTTGCAATAAATCACAAGGTACTGTGTTCTTTATCCTCTGGCGTCAAATTCGTGAATATTTCGTCTCCTTGGATGGCAAGGGAAGGTTCCCAGCCGTTCGTCGCAGCTGGCTCTGCATTATTACAATTTCCGCTTGTCATTCAAAATGTTTCAGAGCCACAGTGTGGGAGTTGGTAAGTGGTACATACTGATTGTGAAGCCCATTACCTTGTGCCAGTCAGTCATACTCGTATCTATAATTTATGATTAGTTTTTCTTGTTCTGTTTTGTTTTCCATTGTATTTTGTTTTTGGACCGATTTCGTCACCGCCACCATTATTGCTCCACTAGCTGACTATCTTCCACTCGCGTACTAATGGCAATTATCAGTTACAAGCACGAACTATGTACTTACAGACAGACAGACAAAGATATTCGGAAAAAACATCGCAAGACGCCACACGTTTGCCACGTTTCTAGAAATTAAGTTATGGAAATTCGAGCTCCATTTCAACACTTCAATGTGTTCACATTTCAAAATCGGTAGCACCACTCGGCCATATAATGACAATTATTATGCAAATTTAATAATCATTTCTCATTAAGTCGCTTTTGCTGACTCCGACACACTGCTGAAGTGTTTGCAGCATACGTCCTTAGCATACGTTCTCAAATCTGGAATAATTAAATCGAGTACAAGCGTTTTTAACATAATCGATCTATTCTTTTGTTTTACAGGTTTAGGCGATTGAAGTGTTCCCTATTCAAACGATCATAATTTTATACTCTCCACCACAGGTTGGGATTATTCTTGTATATGTGAAGCGCAAAAAAGGGGACCTAAGGTTAAAAAACAGTTTTGTTCAGGAAACCCATTTTAAAGATTAGGTCCCTTTCTATTTGCGCTTAGAATCGTCGACTTCACTTTCATAAAACGCGCATTTCTCTGGGAGCGAACACTTTTGGGGCCTGGGATCGGTCTCATTCGATGCTCAGATGTTGTCCACACCAAAAAAAAATGAAATGGAATTGGAAGGTGACCTTGATTTGAATATTTTTAAATTTAACTCGTCTTCTAATCATTTATCCTCATTCAAGATAAATGTGTCAGAAGATATCTTCGATAAGATTGTTGACCCTAAATTTTGGACGGACAGGGCGCTTGTCAAGGAGTTTGTTCAGAGAAGTAATAGAGGAGGGAGATCTAGGTTAGCGAAATTGCCAGCTAAATCTACAAACTCTTCAAAAAACTAGATAAGGTATACACTATAGCTTACCAAAACGTAAGAGGTTTAAAAACTAAATTAAGTCGCTTATTTGTTGATAGCTATAACTTTGATTTTGACTTGGTTAAAAACTGATATTTTGAACTCTGAGGTTCTGTGTAATAATTATAAAATTTATAGAAAAGATAGAACAGAGAAAATCGGTGGTGGTGTCTTAATTGCAGTTTCCTGCTGTCTACCTTCTGAGCGTATTTTTTCTGATGAATTTAACAATTTGGAATTTATTGCAGTTTGTGTTGCATTGGGATCTAAAAAACTTTTTATTACCTGTTCCTACATTCCTCCTTCGACCGATTCTGATGTTTATAATGAACATTTCACTGCCGTTGGAAAAATAATTACAAGTATGAATGAGTCTGATATTATCCTAACATTGGGAGACTTCAACTTATCTTCTGTATCATGGCATATGTTGCCTGATTCAGAAGCACTTACTCCTCTTACTAACAGTGATTGGACCACTGATGTTGCTGGCCTATTGGCAAAAATGAATTTGTCTCAGATTAATAATATTCTTAACCAGAATTGAAGGATTCTTGATTTGATTTTGACCAATGAAATACGTTCATTTCAAGTTATGAGAATGCATCCAATTTCTACTCCGGAGGACAACCACCACCCGACTGTAGGTATTTCATTTTCAGTTACATTACCTTACCAATCACCATCTCCTAGTCCTGCTGGAAATTGTTCTAGATTTTGCTTCAAACGTTGTGATTTTCATAGACTTAATTCCCTATTATTATCTGTTGATTGGAATGCTATCTGCTGTTGTAGTACTGTTGCGGAATTTGATTTTGCTGTTAAGAAATTTTATGACATACTACATGAATTTTTATCTAAAACAGTGCCTATGGAACCCATTGTTATAGAAAAAACTATGCCTTGGTCTTCTATGGATTTATGTAGATTAAAAAACATAAAGAGTAAATCATTTAAAAGATTCAAAAGAACAGGACTAACTGCTGATTATGGTAGATATTCCATAGCGAGACAACGGTACAATATCGAGGCTCGTCGATGCTATAGGTCGTACTTGACAAGAGTTAGGGACAATTTTAAAAAAGACCCTATATCAACCGATTTGTTAATTTAAAATGTCGAACATCTTCTAAGAAATCGAGAATAAGATTTAATGGTGTTGAGTCTCAAGCGATCAGTCTATTGCAAACTGTTTTGCTGACTTTTTTGATTTTTTTACCCTTAGTTCCCTTTCTCTATGCGCTGGCACATATAGGACCATACAACCATCGACCATATAAGGTATATATATACTCGTATTACTGATAGTCATAGTATTCTAAGAGGATCTAACCATGCCCAAACGAAATGAGCTAGAGTCTTTAAACATTCCAGGTATATATTTTATAGTCGGATATCGATTGGTTTTAATAATGGACCCATCAGGGCGCAAAATAAAAAAAAAGTTTCCCCCTAGTTGGACTAAAAAATTTCCTGATCAAATTTTTAATTTAAGGACATTTTAGCTATATAACTTGTTGAAATAACTTTTAAATCAGTTTGTTATGCTTGGTAGACATAGGTTTTTTAACCTCCCCATTAATGAGCGTAGTCATTGCGCCCTGGAATCCAAAAAACCATCCCCTAATGTGTATATTGGTATCCCGATCTATCGTATATTCAAAAATAAAGCCGGCCATAATGTAACAGTCAATGGGGAACGCGTTATAGGTATGATTAATGACTTCTTCGTGTCTGAATTGGAGGATGTTGATGTTGGCGACCATTGGTTCAAATAACACGGCGACACATGTCATACAGCCAACGAAACAAGCAATTTATTGAAGAAAACTTTTGGCGAGTGCATTATCTCACGTCGTGGGCCTGTGGCGTGGCCTCCAAGATCGTGCGATTTAACACCGCTGGGCTTTTTTTGTGGGGTTATGTGATGTCGCTTGTTTACGCAGACTCCTTGGAAGAGAATATTCAACGCGTTATTGCTGACATACGGTCCCAAATGCTGTAAAAAGTGATCCAAAATTAGGCCTCTCGGCTGGAATTTATTCAAGTCAACCACTTGCCTGAAATCATTTTTAGGTCATAATGGCAAACCCTAATCTTTAAAATAAAGCTAAATTTTTTGCCTAAAAGCTAATTATTTCACCGCGCCCCCTACACAAATTACACTATCAGATGTAAGATTAAAACAATCTTAACATTTTCGCTAATGCTTAATTACGAGAGTACTAAACTTTAGTACACTCCACTATAGGTATTTCTCCAATTTTGGTACCAAAACCGATTTTTTCACGTTAGTCAAAATCCAAAAAGGATATGATTTAAAAAAGACCCTTGAGTGTCAAAATCTGCTTACTCGCATTTTGTAAATTACTTGACTTTGTGTCAACTGGCAGTCAAAGTTGATTTTTTTGGTGCTAAAATTGTTGAGTGCACACAGAGAACACATTTGTTGCCACAACCAAGTTGGTGGCTGCACGTAGTAAGTCGCTACAAAAAATTCAATTTTGGATTTGAAGAGTCAAAAAATGTAAGATAAAGCTGATTTTTATAAAAAAGATATTAAACGACAAATCATAATAGCTAACTGAAAATTTGTTTGGGCTTTACAAACAGCTAAACAATAAAGCCCTTTCTCGACGAACCAAATAATACTCTGCCACTCTCATACTGCCCGTGCGCTGAAACATTGGCATGACGCGATGATGGGAGATTTCGAGAGGAGTCGTTATAAATTAAATTTAAAGAAGAAAAAAGTTTGTTGAGTTTGGCCGTTGAGGCTGAATCTTATGTACCCTGCATTACCATGACCCGTTCTTGGGGCCCTTGGATTTATAAGTCCAACAACCAATCCAAACAAAGTCTTCAATATAAATCCACTACTGAGTTCGTAGTAATGCCGGCTTTTATTCATGCCCATATTTATCGTTTGTTTTTTATAACCATAAGGGTCCTTTTTTGAACCTTTCGATGAATGAGCCCAACCCCAATTTTAGCCTAATTTTCCAAATGTTTCGATCAAGTAAGCAACTTTGCCCTTTTTAGGGTATGAAGTGCGTCTCATCTAACTGGCCCCATTCATTCCACAAAAAAGTGATTTGTTGAGCAAATAGGAGTATACTTTCTTTCGAGGTAACTTAAGTCCCTTAAGTCGAGGTACAAGAAAACCGTTGGGACTTTAAATTAAACGAAATCGGCCAAATCGGCCAACCTCAGAAAAAATTAACTTTTTTGAGTATTTGCTGGATGGAGGCAAGATTTTGACTGGCCGAACTTAACGATTTTTACTTATGCCTTATTTAAAAAAAATAGTAGCTGTTCCGTTTTTCAACTATTAAAGAAAATCTAAATTTCGTATCGGTTGGAAAATTGTAATGCAGTCTACTAAACTGTAACGATTGTACTTGACAATCATTTACACTCCGTTGTACGCGAGCCAACTCTTGGTGGACGGTCTAAGACAACTGGTACTGAACAGTGTGCTTAGACATTTTTCCCGAAATTAGCGTCTCTGTAATAGCTTTAACCACAGTGCGCTACCGCACTGTGTTCCGTTGGCATGCAGCGACCAGTGATCTTTGAAACAGCCCTGAGAAAATTTGTTGCAATCTGTGGTGGGGCTGCAACAAGTTCCAAAGTCTCTAGACTTGTTAAAGGTATGAGACATAGGTCTCCGGTCATACCTCGTAGGCAGAACTAAGTTCTAGTTCAGCCAAGAAAGCCCATTTATATTCTGGCACTGGAAAATTGTTAATGTGCAGAAGTAGCCATTCTTTTTTTAATTATCTACTGACAGCACTTGAGTCTAATTATTTTGGGACTAATTAAAAAATGTTAGTAGAGCGTATGATTTTGCTTTAGGTCAGAAACAAAGTGGGTGAATAACCAGGCACTGCTACCAGTTACATTTCATAGACCTTCCATTTTCGTCGCCCCAGCGTAAATTAGACCCTCATTTAGCATCGGTGGGCAGTTAACGCGTCGGCACGTCTACAAAAAAATCAAAGTCAACGGTAGTGGAAAACAATAAATACTGTCACACTATACGAGTCTCGTTTATTATTTTTAATGATAACAAATTTTCTTGATACTTTTCTCTGATGGAGAGACCTTTAGGCAAGACAACGTCGGCATCAAACTTTAACTTCGTGCCGTTTATCAGGGAAAACGACTACGAATACGTGAGTGTAGAATACTGATAACGAGATTGTTGTACAGACTTGCCAGATACTCTTTTGTCACTGTCCTTAATTATCTAAAAAGATCAACAAAAAAATCACCAAAATGTCAACTGCAGGCCATAGCATTACAATATGAAGCGGACCGAATACAAACGGAACAAATAGCTGGATCACCTAAAGCAGTGCAACTTGAGTTCCGGAACTTGTAAATTGTGGACAACGGTCACAACCGCTTTCTAACCCTAGAATAAAGGATAATAGGACAGCTGCACAGCAGCTCAGAATCACTTTTTTGTTTAAAACTCTATAACTTTTGAACCGATATAGTTTTTTTTTGTAACTTTTCGTTAGTTTCCATTTCAATAAGATCGGTTCAGTAATTATTGCGGAATTCAAGGTCAAAGTTGAATTATTGATTTTTTTTTTTAAATAAAGCATTGAAATGTTAGGCTTATTGTTTTTTATATATCTTCTTTATTTGTTAAAATTAGGTCGCACGTTGTTAAATAAGCCATTTGTTAATGTATTTTGAAAAAATTAAAATAAAAATTCTGACCAAAAATTTTTTTCTCGAAGTTAAAAAAAATGCTTGCATAGCAAAATTAATAAATATTTATATTGCAGTTTTTAAAACAACATTAAGGAAAACATAACAAAAGCATTTAGTTATAATTTTTATTTGTTCGGTTAAATAATGTACTGCAAATATTCCATATTTAGTCGCGTATTATTTCTGTCCTCAAGCAACCCTTTTGCTTCTTCATCTAAGTCCTGATGTTCTACTTTTCAAATCATTTCCTTTAAAAGATCATACCAAGCATTGAGCTGTATGATAAAGTAGGTCCAGAAGTTGTACCACTGCCAAACTCGGTGTGATTGTAATAGTGTCCGTTGGTGGTAAACAGTTCTTTTTAGCAGCATGTATCTGATGATAGGATGTGTGTGGGGGCTTTTTTCGCCTTGGTTCTGGCTTAGCTGAGATCTGGATAGCCTCAATTTTTATTGGGCACGAGTTGATGCTAACGTTCCTGACGTGTGTCCCGCCTGCCATCCGGGACCACATGGCGTGCTGCACCTCTTCAATTGTCCGGCCAAGCCCACTCAGCTGACATCCAGGACTCTTTTCACGCTTCTAGCCTCAAATGGCGCTTTTGCTTCACCTGGATGTCGAAACAGACTACTAAATACGTTGTTTTTACAATAACAACAATACAATTTGAAAAACTATCTTCTACCACGACCAAACAGTTAGTACGAGTAGTTACGAAGTAATGAATGAAATGAACTTTGATATTAAACTACGTGGAAAATCTCTCAAATTAGCGATATAGTTTCTTTATCCACTGACCGGAATCTACTGTTTAATGCCCTCTTCAAATAGCTAATGAAGTTTTTAGAGTAGCTTTTTCTTGGTTTAGAAATGAATTTCAGACTCGTAATTACCTAAAACGTCCGATTCGGGTACTTTCCATATAATTGCACCACTCCGCTCGCCGTTGGTGTTCGAAAATTATCTTTCATACTGTTCGACTAATAAAAATACTTAAAAGAAATGTTATGCAGTATACAGGTTTGGCCAAATGACAGTTTTTTTTAGTAAAATAAAATGAACAATATTAAATATTTTTCCAAGTATTGTGGCTTTTTTAGTCAGAACAAACATTCTCATTAATTATGGCTGCCTCTCATTTGGCTACTCCAATTCAACAACGTCCTTCAACAAGGTCTTGGAAATCTCACGGATTACTTGGATGATATTGACCCTAATTGCTTGAATCGCGTCTGGATTGTTGGCATAACATCGGACCTTCACAGTTCCCCACAAAAATAGTCCAAAGGCGTAAAATTTTAGCTCCGAGGCGGCCAATTGACATTGCCAAGACGGCTGATAACACGATTTGGGAAAACGATCGTTTGTGGTATGGCGCAACATACTGCATGAACTAGACGTCGCACAGTGGCTCAGAATTTAATTTTACTGACCAAAAGTCAAATTTTTTGTTATCACCGATTTCTAGGATTTTGTTTTAGTGTTTCAAATTTTTTTATTAAAATGGTTTATTTATTAACATTCTATTAATAAACAAAGAAGATGGAAAAAAGAAAAACCACACATTTCCTTGCTGAATATTAAAAAAGAATTCAAAAGTTCAACTTTGACCTTAAATTCCTCAATAACTACTGTAACCGATTTTATTGAAATTGAAACTGGAGAAAAGCTTAAGGAGTAATCTGAAGGATAAAATATACTACTACTAAATAAACTAAAATATCCCTATCGGTTCAAAAGTTACAGAGTGTTGGCCAGTTAAAAACGATTCTGAACCACTGTGCATCATCCTAATCCAAGTCTTTAATTTAAGTAAAAAAAAATCATGTCTTCAATTGTAGTAAAAAATCGAAAAATGTGAGTTTTTAGAGCCCTAGATGAGGCAATTTTGTTTGTTAACGTTGCCGCCGAGATAAAAATGCGCCTCGCCAGAAAAGATGATTTTTCTCCCAAAATCGTTGTCCAATTCAAGCTGCTCGGGGCTCAAACACTGCCAAAAATCTCGCACTTAACTAAAAAAAACCCTTAAAGGTTTTGTTGTTGATAATGTCAACTTTCATTTGCAATTGGTTTCATCCCATTCGTATTTTGGTTGTTGCACTGTGTTATTACTCTTCCAAGCATGCGAATATATCGGCGGTCTGGCAAGTCCGTGGCCTTTAAATCATTCTGCAGAATTTCTCTCTTTTGTTCTCCGCATATATTGAAAGAACTCAAATCTCTCGTAAATATCGGCTTCCCATGAATTTCTTATCATAGAACACCACGAATACGAACGGGCAAATGAATACGTTTACGATTTTGTCTATAAAAAAAACAAACAGAAGTCAATATATGACAATTGCCGTTTTCCCCATTATTTCAGAACAACAATAATATCGGAATGACATAATTTGAGCGAGTTTTGTAGTGCGATAAGCGATTCTTTAGAAACGAAATAACAGGCATACTCGCAGCAATTCGTTTATACCCAGAGAGACAGTCCCAGAGATATGGAGTAAATGTTTGCGTATCTTATGAAGGGCAATTCTGATTTACAATCAATCTTATCGTTGATATTGATTTATATTAAAATTTAATTTCCCTTCGGTTGTCTTTAAGCCCATCAGCCCTTCGTAACTAAGTTTTGTCAATTTTAATGAAATATTTAACAATGTCAACCTACCAAGGGGGTCGAGTCTGGTTATGTGAAGTTGTTTTACGACCAGATGCTCCAGCAATTCGATTTACTTGAAGCAGCTGAAAGTAAAGGCGGTGCTAGGTTGCTCCATCATGGGATAAATGGTTCGTCATTCCGTTTGCAATACCTCGAAATACAGGTCGAAGACCCCATATAGTATTTGATTCTGCATCGTCGTAAAAATTTAAGATGATCTAGCTATGTCTTCCTCATAGTCTGTGGTAAGTAATGCGTATTCAATATTCTCTTCCAAGGCGTCAATCGTGTCGGGCTTATCTTCGTAGGCAAGCGACTTTACATAACCCCACAAAAAATGGTCCAGCGGTGTTAAATCGCACGATCTTGGAGGCCACGCCATAGGCCAACGACGCGAGATAATGTGCTCACCAAAAGTTTTCTTCAATAAATTGATTTTTTTCTTTGGCTGTATGGCATGTAGCGGCGTCTTGTTGGAGGCAAAAGTCGTCCACATCAGCATCTTCCAATTCAGAAACGATATAGTCATTAATTCTGGCTCTATAGCGTTTCCTATTGACTGTGTAACATTATGGCCGGCTTCATTTTTAAAGAAATATGGACCAATAATTCACTCTGCCCATAGAGCACACCAAACAATGACATTTTGAGTATGTAACGGCGACAATGGCTTGTGGATTTTCATCACACGAAATGCGACAATTTTGGATATTAACGTACCCATTCAACTAAAAGTGAGATAAACAAAATTTTCTTGTAAAAATCAGGATCAGTGGCCATCTCGTTTTGGACCCATTCACCACGATTTGCAAACGTTGTTCCGGAGTAAGTCTATTCATTATGAAATGGCAAACCAAACTGAGTATAAACAAGTGACAGCTGTCAAAAAGACCAACTCCGAAAAAAAGTGTGGCCACTACCAACGCCGTTCGTTACGACATTTTTATATTATGTTAGGTTCAGCCAAGTAATATTTGTATAGCATATTACAACGTGATGGGATAGGGGGGGGGGGGGTGGCATCGCACATACATCCCTGATTTTAGAAAGACCATATCTCATGAACTATTAGATATAAGAAATGATAAGAAATGACATTTTGCTTAAGGCAAATGACGTTTGGTATTAAAATTGAGAGAACTCGGTCCAAGTTATGGCGTATCTCCTTGTAGCTTTTTAGTCACTTTCAAAAGTGCACATTAAAAGCCTTTGAAATGTGTTGGATTGGTATTTTTTTGAAAGTGCATAACAATGAGTCGAATTCGAGGTGTTTGAAAGACTCGAAGGAAAACAAAAATTAACCTTTATTACCCTCACATCTTCAGGTGCAA
The DNA here is from genome assembly GCA_963513945.1 of Hydrotaea diabolus. Taxonomy (NCBI): domain Eukaryota; kingdom Metazoa; phylum Arthropoda; class Insecta; order Diptera; family Muscidae; genus Hydrotaea; species Hydrotaea diabolus. Next base: position 113,755,888 of record OY740717.1, read on the forward strand.
TTAGGATAATCGAAACTGTTTTTTTTAGAATTCTGTTTGGTCCTAAACGCTATTAAACTCCTATCTGATTACAGACTTTATCCAATTATATTTGAATCTTCAATTAAAAACTATAAAGTGCAATTAAAAAAATATTACTCGTAGTCAAACCAAGTATCAATTTACATTGTTCAAGCTTGGGGCACATATATTTTTTCGTGTTCGGTTGGCTATCGGAGGAAGATATATTTAAATTCCCTTTTAAGACGATATGATTTTTTGAGAAACCTTAAAATAGGGCCGTAATAACCAAAGGCGATTAATTGTACAAGATGGACGAAATGAGCTTTAACTAAAATTTGAGAAAGAAAACAATTATTGGGAAGCTGTTTTTTACGTTTATAGTGTGCGAATTTAGCATTTTTTACCTATATGCACTTTTTGAGTTCTTCTGATTGTGAGCAAACGAAAGTGGACCAACTAACCGAGAATTTGCGTCGTTTTTCTACATTATTGAAAAGATGAAGCGCCCATCTTCCACAATTTATCGTCCTTGGTAATGACTTTATTTATCGATTTTTTTATTTTATTGTAAAAATTAAAGTGGAAAAATGCACCTGTTTTTTGGTTATTACAGCGAAATAATTTGTTGTCTTTACCAATTGTTGGTTGCATCGAACAGTTCTACACATAACTATTATTTGGTAGAATAATTTGAGCTTCATTCGGGTTATATGACCGAATAGTTAGATGTTTGTACTATAATCTGGGCATAGCAATCATATTATGAGACGTTCAACCGAATTCCTGTTACGATTTTAAGTTAGAACAGTTGGTGATCTAACTTAAAATCTTCTCGTTGATAGAAAATGTTTGTAGTTTAGGCCATTTACCACCTAACTTTTTCTCTGTGTGTACAAGTGTTTTATTTACAGTAAAATTTTTAGCAAAGTCGCATTTATGAGTAATTTTTTAGACGAATAATGTTTGCAAGTAAAACAGGCTTAGAGATGGGATGCAACTTGTTTTAGGGACAATAATGTCATTTAAAGTAATGAATAACTGGTGTTGAGGTTAAAAACAATCGTTGAAGCGCAGGCAGCGATGTTTTATGAAATTTATTCTCGTTTACAAGCACACCTATTTTCCACAGGTTCCATCCGTATTGATGAAGAGCCCAAGCATATTTCTGCAATAATCTTATAATTATCGAAACATGCGAGTGGAATTAGGAATTTATTGTTTTATTTTCCGAATTTTTAAACTTTGTCTAATAAACAATACCTAATTAGTCAAAAATGGAGCGTGTTACGATATTTTTATAAAAAAAAAATCCACCACCTTTTAATGGGTAAAATGCATTTAACTATATATATATATATATATATATATATATATATATATATATATATATATATATATATATATATATATATATATATATATATATATATATATATATATATATATATATATATATATATATATATATATATATATATATATATATATATATATATATATATATCTTTTAAATCGCTTAACAATAAATCTCTCCAAATACACTGGATGGAGTAAAAAAAAAAGAGGCCTCATGTCTAAAAGAATAAAAGAACGGCAGTCAGTTGTATCTGTAATCTTCAAAATGGCATTCCATACTTACTCAGACACTTGGTCAAGCACCGGTGGTGCAACAACTAATAAACGGACAAATTTATACAAATCAAGTTCTGGAAAAGCATTCAAAATAATAACATCAATGCTCGATGTTTGTATTTCAAATGGAAATGTGAAACACCGATGCTTCCCATTTCGATTCCAACTGTGTAGAGTGATCTCTGAAATTACCTAAAATTTGGGAAATAAAAACGCGGGCCCTTTCTATTTTATTCCCAAATGTGGGGATAGAAATCAGGAATTACCTCTCCCAGACGATTTTTCATTCGTTATATATCTATACCTAACGCGACTCTGTGGTATAGGGTATTTCAACTTAGAGTTGGAATTTGTAATATCTTAAACAAAAGGAGATATAGCCAATGTTTATCATACCAATCGACACAGAATCACTATCCATTAAGAGATGCCCGCCCATCTATCGTTGCAACTGTGAACTGATCTCCAAGAAATTTTGCACACTGTGCAGCTTAAGGTCATTGTTTACATATAAGTAAATTGTTTTATATCGGTCTGTGTTTTGATATAGTACAAAGTTCCTTTCCTATTACAGGTCCCTTCGATTATGCAAAATTTTAATTTTTTTGACCACAACTGCCGTTGTTGTTGTAGCGGCACATAGTACCGGGGTGACAGCCCTTGGCCAAAGAATTGTTCCTTCGGGTGTCGTGGGATCGCATACAACTGCCGTCATACTTCTTAATGCTGGAAAACTAGTTAGATAAGTGGCGGATAGACATTAATGCAGCAAAGTCACTTTCACTCTAAGAAGAGATATTTGCCGGCAAATTATAAGTAGAGGTACAATAAACACTGCTAATATTCCTCAAGAGACCAGTGTAAAATAACTTGGAATTCATTTGTACCGCCGTCTCACATTGTCATGTAATATTGACTGCAAAGTGACCAAGTTCAAGCTACAAACGATGGCTTATCGGCCGTCGGTCTGCCTTACACCTAGAATTCAAAACTCTCTTTTATAAGACTGAGATGAAACCCATATGGACCTATGGCATACAGCTTTGGGGTTCGAATTTACTTAAATAAATTACAAAGGCGACATAACTAATAATATACGACAGATAACAGGTGCATATTGGTTTGGAACGCTAACGCCTCAATATTGATTTGTTCAACACGAGGCAACGTTTGCCGCAACATAGCTGTATTATGGCAACGGTGTGTATCTAAGATATTTGCTTACTTTTATATTTTAACTTTAAGACTTATTCAATGCTTTGCAGACGGAATTCCGCACATTACATTGGACTGCAAGACGCTTAAGAACTTAAGCTAGTCACTAGATGGCTCTCCCGTTTAATTGACTTCTTCGTAGTACTCATCGGTCTCTGTAAAAAAGAGCAGTAAAATTTATGCCATCATTCCTAAGTCAATCTGGATCTCATTCCAATTTTTACATAAACGAGCGGGCGGTCGAATTGATGGTGCTTTTTGAAAAGCATGTATTATTTGTTTTATGACCGGAACAAAGACAATAAAAAGGGCAGACTACCTATGCAAAACGCATATTATTCCTGCATGTTTTATGAATGTATTACTAGATTTCTGTCTTAAGCTAAGTACCATATAAAGTCCTCACCAAACTAATTGTTCTGCAAACAGACCCAAGGCGTATTCGCTTTTGATTGCCTTTGATGCAGACCAACTACAATTTTATATCATAGACACCCTAAGTGCCGTTGTGGGCATTTTACATCTCCTGCAATCTCCAGATGTTACTAGTGATTTTTTCGCATAGCAATTCTATGTGTAACGACGTGTTTCACTTCAAATATTCAAAGTCTAGAGCAAAAAAAATCGATTGTACGCGTGAAGAGTCAAATAGATTGTCTACAACACATTTAAAAATAATATGTGACAGCGCATAGAGAAAGGGACCTAAGGGTAAAAAAAACAATTTTCACTTGTTTTTGTTGTGGACAACATCTGAGCATTAAATGAGACCCATCCCATGCCCCAAAAGTGTTCCCTCCCAGAGATATGCGCGTTTGATGAAAGTGAAGTCGACGATTCTACACCAAAGATACACGTATTTAAATTTTTATAATGGCTCTCCTGAACAAAACTGGTTTTTACCCTTAGGTCCCTTTCTATTTCCTTTTTAAAGGAAGTTATGTCATTTGCCTAGAAACACATATACGTCCAACTTTGATAGCAAAACATTTAATTGAAAATGCATTTCTGAGGATAATTCAGTTTGTCATACCCTCCACCGATGAGTGTATGATATACTTTACTAAGTTTGTAATTCCGTTTGCAACACCACGAAACATAAATCGGAGACCCTATACGAGTATTGCTTGTATTGATCGCTGTTAAATTCTTAGACGATATATTCATGTCCGCTCGTCCGTTTGTCTGTTAAAAGCACAGTGTTGCATGGTGATGGCTTATGGTCATAAGCTGTTTGGGACTGTAAGTGGGCGAAATCGTTCCAAGGGTAGGGGGGAAGTTTCCTTTTCAGAGACCTCGGTAAAAAGTATACTTTTTGAGTAGTTTTTGTGGACGGACAATGGTGACTATGGTTACTTTTTGTTGTGACGCACTTAATACCTCAAAAACAGCATAGTTGCTGTACTTTAAGGCTCACGTGGCCCAAGAATAGTCCCGAATGGTCAAATTTTGGCTAAGATTTGAGTCCGACGCAAAGGCCAAAATGTCTCGGACCATTTTTTGCAGTTTAGTAGCGTAGGGACGGTGAAGGGTATATAATGTTCGACCTGGCCAAAATTAACGACGTTTTACTTGTTTATATTCTTTTTTTGATATCATTCATTTAATAGATGATTGCTATATATTTCTGGTCTTGGCAACACTAAGTGTTGCCTGGCGCCATCTTCATTGGAAAGTTTGACATTTCTTAGAATAAACGTACTCAGAACGTTTTGACCTACGACCATCATTTGTGTTGTTTACAGTGGTTTGAAAAAATCAATTTGGCAAAAAACGGAATTAACTCGTGAACATTTTCGTGCGATCATTTTTCACAACTTTCGACGTGGATTACCACAACAAGACTACATCGATGAACTTAAATCTTTAAAGGGCGATGTAGCACCATCCTATAGCACTGTGAAAAACTGGTTTAATGAATTCAATCGTGGCCTACGCTCGCCCAAAGACGAAGGTTGGAAGGTCGTCCAAAACGGCCGTTGTGCTAGAGAACATTGATGCCGTGCGTAAACTGACAATGCAAGATCGTCATGTGACATACCGTAAGTAAGAGGCATCCTTGGGCATTTCTTCAACCAGCGTACATTCGATATTGCATGAACACCTGGACGTTAAAACGGTTTATTCTTGTTGGATCACGTACAACTTGACAATCGCTCAAAAACAGGCTCGTGTCGTACGACCATCATGGAGGATGTTTCAACGACAAAAAAGAAAATAACTGAAACCGTTAATATCGGATTTTTCAACGACAAAAAAGAATATAACAGAAACCGTTAATATCTGAAGCCAATGATTTCAGATATAATTTGTTTAAATGTGCTGGCACAAAAATTCTATTTTAATTGGTTCAGACATGATATATGATGTTTTTCCTTTCGTCATACGTACAAAATATTGGAATTGTTTTTTAAAGAACCTGCTCTGTTTCTAATGACGAACTATTCATTAATTAAGAAGGAGCGGCTAGACCATAAATATGTGGATGCGCAGAGAACGCGTACCGCGAATACTATTCCTAGGATCCATATAAAAAACTCATTGCGGTCATCACCGGTCACTGGCCTGGGGCGTATATGCTAGAAAACTGCGTCTGATATACAACGACTTCTGAGTGAGTTGTAACAAGAGGACCAATTTAGTTCAACCTTGTCGATGCTAATATATCTTCCATCATGGATTGCGCTCCAATATGAACATTTTGTCAAGAAGGCTTTACACCGCTCTCTTTTCTCTTAGCATGTGTTGCTTTCCATACCAACATCATATATACCAATTTCTATGGTCATATTGATATTAGTTCACGAGATATAGCCTTCCAAATTTTAGGGTCGTATGGGCAGAGGCATGCTGTTTTATCCAATTTTTACACAATATAATAATACGTTACTCATTGATTTCATCCTGTTAAAACGATCGGTCCATTACTTCGGCCATAAATTCGATTTTTAAAGAGGGCGTGGCACCGCTTACTTTTCTCTAAGATGCGTTTCGATCCATGCCAACATCATATGTTCCAAATATCATTGTTACATCTCCATTAGTTTAGCAGAAATTGAAAAATGTTGGATCAGATTAAGATGTAGATCCCGCACATATACGTTCATCCGATTTTATGTCTTTAGTTCTAGAATCTCGGTGAAATTTGGCACACGTTAGTTTTTTGCGTTAAGGATGGACGTTATTCAAATTGAAGTAAATCGGTTCCGATACAGATTTAGCTCCCATATATTTTTTTATGCGGAAGCCACATTTTACAGTCAATCTTGATGATATTTAGCACCAGAATGTTGTTTGGGCCAAGGAAGGACGGTATTCAAATTAAAGAAAATTGGTTCTGTTTTAGATATAGCTCCCTTACATATGTGTTCATTCGATTTTATGACATTAGCTACAAACAAGCAAGGACTTTATTTACATTGCAAAAAATTGGTTCAGATTTAGATATAGCTTCCACATACATGTTCATTTTTTTTTGTTTTCAACTCGAGAAGCCACATTTTACATTTAATGTTGATGTAATTTAGCATTTATTTAGAAATATAGCGTAATTTAGCACAAATCAGTTCAGATTTAGATATAGCCCCCATACATAGTGTGCTTTCGATTTGACGTCTTAAGCGCTAAAAGCCACGCATTAGTTCCAATCTTGATGAAATTTGGCACAAGCTAGTTCCTTCTGCCAAGGACGAACGCTGTTGAAATTAGAGAAAATCGGTTCAGATTAAGATATAGCTCTAAGATATAGTTCCACTGATTTTACCAAAAACAATGACTTTTTAACAAATTCAAATATGACATTAGTTTTAAAATCTTGGTAAATTTATTCAGTTGAGTTTTTTGAACCTCCAGAAATGCTGGGTACAATATAGTCGGCCATGACCGTCTTTAGTTTTTTTCACTAGATTAGTTTAGGATTGTTGATTTTTGATCCAGTCCTTGCCCGGGTCCATTATCAAAATTTTAGCCATCTAGCTTCAATAATACGACCTGTTTGTTTACCACATCTAAGAATTTTACGTCGATTCAGAATATAAATACTTTATGGGGTCTCTGGCCAGTATTTCGATGTGTTACAAACGGAGTGAGAAAGTGAATATACCATCCTATAATGGAGGTTATAAAAAGATGAGGTTTTGTGAACTTAAGACGTTTGGTCCACAGATATTAACTGACAAAACCTGTTTCTTCTATGGTCGAATAATAATTCGCTAATAATTATTAGCGATGAGTATACGGGACCTCCTCAAGGACCCAAGCTGTCAATTAAACGTGAGCTAAACTGGAAGGCGTATTTATGGTGAGGTGGCCTCTCCGTGTCAAAATAAAATAAAATTACCTTTGGGACCGAGTCCAATTCCGCAACTTTGTGGGGGTTAATCACTGGTCATAAATCAAGCCACCAAGTGTTTCCACTATCGGCTGACGTCACTGCGCCAATGTTAACGTCCGAAGCGAATCGCTGACATTTTAAGCTTGTAAATAACTTAAGCCAAACGAACAAACTTATTGTAATGCGTTTTTATTATGTTTGTATTCACTTGGCTCAAGTAATCTGCTGCTTATTTGCACCAAAACGTAATCCTCGACACGATCGCACACACTTAACACTTTATGACCCCCCCCCCTTCTCAGGGCCACAGTGATCGCAATTTTCAATTTTCTCACTTTAGTTAATGAACGAACGAATAATGACTTCGTGGCACTTTTATTCCAACTGACTCTATTTCCATGCCGTGCAATAAAACGGCAAACGGCGTTTGCCGGGTTGTGGGCGGGAGTCTGTCAGGGAGAACTTGCACCCACGATCGGTGAACGACGACTGTGCGTCGAGATCGTTAAGCCACTTATCAATGGGCAATATTCACCTGTCGCGTCTCGAATCGTACTCGTAACTGAATGCTTTCGATTTTCGGTGAAGTTTAAAATGCTTCATTACCAATATCAGTTCGGGGGTACAAGCATATGTATGTCGGTCTCTCTGTCCGCCTTACAGTCTGTCTGTCTGTCAGTCCGTTTGCTGACTACGTATGATATTCTCGCTCCCTCACACAGGCTCAGGTAAGTCAATATCGGTTCGATAGTGGCAACACAACGACATACTTAAGGCTATATATAAGGAAACCTACAACATACGTATGTATGTATGTTGTTCAGTTAGTTGAGTTGTTCTATATTAAAGAAAATAACGACGACACAATGCCAATATCAACAATAGAAAATAAATACGACAGGCGGGCGGGCGGACAGACGGGCGGAGTGGTACGAAATAAACAAAAGCATGAGCAGAACACACACAAAAGTGACGACAAGTGAAACACACCAATCAACACTCAAGCATACCCATGGAAACTATGTGCAGGGAGTACCACCTACTACCACTGCCACCACCTCCACCACCATCAACTACCAACCAGGTGAGCGAGGCTCAGAACAGAAAGCATTGGACCATCAGGTACTTGTAGCAAGACGAGGGTATGATCTGGTATTTCTTCAGCGGTTGTAGATGATACTCGTACCGTGGAAATGATGAGTTTTATCCGACGAGCAGCGCCAACAGCTCAGCGTACGTCATCCGTTTGAACGAAGTAAAGGCCAATGTACAGCGTATGGAAATGAAATGGAAATTATCCGCAGACCATCTGTGCAAATAACCCAAAATAAACAAGCTCGCATCGAGCCACACCGAAACTTTTTGAAGGTTCATAAAATAGCTGAGCTTGTACTTGGGACAACTGCAACAGTGAAGAAATTATGTCAGAAAATTCCCTAGACACACGTTATTTCCAATTGACGCGATGTCTTAAATTATATACATTCACACATGCATACATTTATATACAAGTAAATAAACCCACATATATATGTATGTATTTATGTAGAGTTGGGTAAATAATAAAGTGAATTGAAAACACATTTATTTTAACTCGCATTCGCACTCCACGAAATGGATCATAATTTCCTTTTAATCGCATTCAAATAAATAAGTTCACAAATTTTAAACAATTACAATTTTACGCTTCGTCCAACACGATTGCTTAATGATATGGACTAAATGGACTGCAATCCAGACTACCAGACATATGGTATCCTCGACCGACCAAAATCCCAAGGTTATTTTAATTTGGAAGAGGTTTTCTACTTTATAAAGACATATCCAGTCCGCAAATCAACATTTCTCCTATATACTCGAATAATACTCGAAAAACGAGTCAACATTTTCAGTCTGTTGATCCGACTTACATAAAACCTCACCCAAATATGTATTTGGATGGAAGAGTACCGATTTTATTTAAATCTCGTAAAGGGTCGATTAATTGAAAGGTGCTAGGATAGGACGTGGCATTCACTTTTTTGTTGTTTAAAATATTTAATTTCTTCTTTGCATTAGGAAAAAAGTTATGTAGGTTTCAATCTACGCTCGGATAGTATTGTTTGTGTAGAAGGTACAGAAAAGGGCGTGGCTTGGACTCGAAATTTTCGTCAGCTAGTCATATATAAGTACAGAGTGATTCATTCACGACTGGACAAACATCACCAGCGTACTCCTTGGCTCATTTCATGAAAATCAACGAAATGGCAGCGGTATCTAAACGAGGCCCAGAGGTCCTATCGTTCCAAAGTTATGACTATTTGACTGAAATGCATTTTTTTTTTGTTTTAATTTACAAAAATAAATAAATGTGTGGTGTTATTTCGCTTCAAAAAAAAATTTGCATCTCAGTCAATATCACACGATCTAGGCGGTCAACTCACCGGTTCAAAACTTGAAATTAGGTGCTCTTCAAAATGACCTCTCAATAAATCCATTGTTTGAGCAGCTGTATGGCAAATGGCACCGTCCTGTTGAAACCAAATGTCGTCAAGATTACGGGCTTCAACTTGGCGTAGCAAAAAGTACGATATCTTGGCGCGATAGCTAGCACCATTCACTGTTACGTTTCGGACATCATCACTTTTGAAATAATATGGACCGATGATTCCTCCAGCTCATAAACCGCACCAATCTGTTCTCGGTTCTCGTGGTGTAAGTTTACGATGAAATGGCAAATAATACTGAAAAGGAAAAAAAATAATGTTTAACACAACTCATGCGTTACCTTTGGGTTTATATAGCAGAAATACTTACGATTGTTAAACGGATTTTTTCTATTGCTAAATAAACCACTCCTATTACATTGGGCAACAAAATTTAAAAAAAAAATTCGGCAGAAGGTTTGATTAGTTGACTTTGGGCTGCTGATCACGAATGTGGCCTCCTATTTGCCAGGTTCGCTCCAGCTTGGGAGGTATTCGTATAAACCGTTATTATCGTTTTTTTTTTTTTGAATAAATAATTCAATAGTTCTTATCCGAAAATATCGTTGAACAGGTAAATTTATCCTCTAAACACTGCCGTTTTTTTGAAAATCGGTTCACAAATAAAGCAGTTTAGGGTTATTATATTCAAAAACAATATCTTCTAAACCGGAGCGAATCTGGCAAATCGAAGATTCGTGATCAGCTGACCCAAATCAACTAAAGTTGACTATCAAACCTTCTGCCGCAAATTCAGTGCTGACCAGTGTAATTTTAAATTTAATGTATTTTGAAAAGGGATTAACCGGCTCGAGACATCTTGTATCTATATTTAAATAGAAGACAAGTTTTTCACATGTTGGCAAAGTGACATTGTTTTCGTGGCTGCACACTCCTTTAATCGCGATTTCTGGTCCGTGACGACCTTCATCAGAAAGCTTCGCAGCAATTATTGAGAGAAAGCCCAAAAACTCTTTAAGACCGGCTCTCACCAAACGAATGAGAACTAATGTTGTAAATTTCACTTTTCAAGTTTTCTTTACATAATTGCCCAGGAAATACTTACAGATCTGTGTCCTAGAATTTCGTTAGGCCCAAACAATAAGGATATCAATAAATATGAAGTATATGGTTTTGTAAATTTTTACTTTACACGTTCAAATAAAAAAAAATATTTTCAGTTTAGATTTTTTTATTATCTTAAATAGTACCATAAATACAAAAAGTTTAAACAATTAGAAGGCAGAGCCACCTATCAGGACCAGACTTAAAAGAAAGCTTTCCACAGAAAAGGCAAACGTTTTGCTGAAGTTAAGTGTCAATCATGCAGGCCTCGTGTTTAAGACAAACTCGTGTTTAAGCTGAACCCAGCCCACTTTGCAGGACTCAAGTAATTTTTTGTAATTGAATCGCTTTATGATTTAAATTAATGACATTGCGTGAGATTATGGATTTTTAAATCGTCATTGTGAATGAATTTCGAGTGCATCTGTCATGGTTAGATCGAGTTTCTTCAATGATTATTCCCGTTGTAGTTTCTTGCAATTTTTGACATTTTTTCGTGCCATTGGCTGTCTACAAATTTAAAGAAAGTTTGACATAAATCAAACCCATAATAAATGAAATAAAAAACTTTTTGTCAGCTTCGTCAGAACCATCAAGGGTATTTAAAAATCTGTAAAGCCAATAACTAAATTTTTCGTACGCTGGTTTTCATTCCAAACTGGGGCATTGGTTCGAACTTTCTGACACATTGGCGTTTTTGTCCCAATTATTAATTGAATACACCGAGCATAAGGAAGATACCGTTTTTGTGCAATACTTTCCCTATTTATTTAATGTTTGAGATGTTACAAACAGGATGAAAAACTAATATTTACACTTCATCCTGCAGGGTGTATATAAAAAAGTACATAGGCTTCTACTCAAAAGTGCAATTGCTGGGACTAAACGTCATAACAGCTTTCGGTGTCAATATATAAGCAGTGCGATATTGCAAATATCTCGATATCCAGTTAATTAAGCAAAAAAACATTCCAAAGTATTATCTGGAACATGTGGTTATCCCTTATATTCTTCCAAGCTCAACCTTAGAAAAGAAGCACTTTGACAAAGGATCGAAACTTCTAGGCTTGAACCAGAACATGCCCGATCACCATGTCTAGGTTTCACCTAAATCTGTCGAAATTCTAAATATCCATCAGGCGACAACTTGATAGGGCCCAGTGCAGAAGGAAGAGGATAGAGTGTCAAACATCGCATATGTAGGTTTTTTAATAAAATTTTCCACCCCAAAATTAAATTTAATAAATCGACTAACAGTGTTGATTGTAGTTTCCATTTAAAACATAACATTAACATTTACTAAATTTTATTAACAAAATTTATTATATTTTTTTTTTGAAAGAAGGACCAAAAAGTCAATTTTATCTTGAAAATATTCTGATTTTATTTTTGACAATCTTTACGTAAATTATAATACGAGGGCTGTTATATATATTTCTGGCCTAATAATGAAAATGCGAATATTTATCATCAAAATTGGTTTTATTGTTTTTCAAAGTATTCTCCAGCATGATTTATACACTCTTGCATGCGCTCAAACCAATTGTCGAAGCACTTTTTCCACTCCGATTGAGACACCCACAAAACATGGTTTTTGAACGCTTCAACAGCATCTTCTGGCGACGAAAATCGTTGACCACGCATTTTTCTTGATGTGTGGGAATAAAAAAAGTCATTGGGTGCCAAGGCAGGGCTGTATGGCGGTTGACCCATCAATTCGACGTTTTGGCCGGTCAAAAAGGCGCTGGTTTCAGCCGATGTGTGAAAGCTCGCACTGTCATGGTGCACAATGATTCGTCTTCTCTAGTTCGTTTTTCAAATTTCTCCGAAGACTTCAGGCAAACAAATTGTGGTGTTCCACTCAGAATTAACCATTCTACGTTGCTCAAGCAGAACACACGCAGAGAAAAGATATGGTTACACTATGGTCACCGCAACAATAATATGTTCTCTACAATAAAAGCATGTTCGTCGCAATCATAGTATTGCTTTTTGAATTTCTTTTTGACAATAGTATGATTGCGACAATATTGCTATTGTTGAAATGTAACAATACCAAACCCATAATAAATGAAGAAATAACAAATATAGAAATGAAAATATGGTTGTTGTAACCATATAAACATGGTTGGTGCAACAAAAGTATTGTTGTTTAAAATTTACGTTAACAATAATATGATTACGGCAATCATACAGTATGGTTGTGACTATGAACAAAACAAAACAGGTTTTTTAGAGCATTCATGGATGTGTGTGCGTATGTTTTTTTGATATACAAAAAAACACATACACACGATACAGTGAATGGTTGCTGTCTATAAAAAACAACAACAATCGGAAGGGATTTTTAATGTGTTTACTTTGTTCGGTGAAATACACTATTACCGACTGGTTCTCGTTTATTAAAAATCTGCCTGCACTTAAGTATATAGCCATTGATCATTGTTTAATCACATTCGTTACTTGGTGTCTACGGATGGTGAAGTAGCATTCACCCCTGCTGGCAACTAAAAGTATTTTTGACCGTTGGAATATATATTTTTGTTTCTTAAATGAAATGCTCAATAAAAACATGGCCTCAAATCTGGCTATGAACTTATAGTAATGCAATTTAAAATAACATACTTAATATAAATCTATATTTTTGAATAACAACAATAACCAATCCTAATAAATAATTTGGGGATCATAGTATGGTTGAGTGTGAATCATACTATGGTTGTGGGGATCATAATATGGTTGCGTGTGAATCATACTATGGTTGTGAGGATCATACTATGATTGTATGAGAAACATACTATGGTTGTGAGGATCATAATATGGTTGTGGATATCATAGTATGGTTGAGTGTGAATCATACTATGGTTGTGGGTATCATAGTATGGTTATGTGTGAATCATACTATTGTTGTGAGGATCATAATATTGTTGTGTCACAACCATATACCCAACTATAGTATGATCCTCTTCGAATATTGTCACCCCAACCATACTTTTTTTCTGCGTGCAGTCGCCACATGTCCAGTTTTGTCGAAAAAACAGGCGACCATTTCGCTTCGAAGTACTTCTTCCACGACCGACTTTCGTTGGAAAATGTTCACGAGTTAATTCCTTTTTTTTGCCAAATTGTTTCAAGTCACTGTAAATAACATAAATGAAGGTCGTACGTCAAAACGTTCTGAGTACCTTTATGCTTAAAAATGTCAAACTTTACAATGGAAATGTCAGATGGCGCCTGGCAACACTTAGTGTTGAATTGGCCAGAAATATATATAGAAACCCTCGTAATAGTGATTTAGTAGAACATTTTAGCATTAAAACGACCATTTTTATTCTAAATTATACATTTTCATTAAAAAAGGACCAACTGAAGTTATGTGGAGAACATTTATCACCTTTTCGAAAAAAATGGTAAAAAGGATACTCCAACCTTCGAGATAGGATGTTAAAATGTTCTACGAAACTTAAAACATCTCATCACGAAAATTCGCTAAAACACGAAGAAGTATTTACTACTTTTTATCCTACTTCATACGGAATAGAGTTGTAAAATAAAAATTTCCTTCGCCCATAAAAATAACTCAAGAGCCGTCCTTACTTTAATCACCTGAACCTTTCATTTTTGGAAGGAACGAGAAAGTTCGAACTTTTGTTGCATAGTGTGATATGCTGCAATAGCGAACTTAATTGTAGGTCACCATCAATTATTGGTACCAACGAAGCATGTAATTCATAATTGGTTGGTTGCAATAACTACCAGTTGTGGCAGTCTATTGTTCTTCTAAATTCTGTTGGTATAACCGACTTATTGACTGTAAGAATCGTATTATTATTTTATCTACCATCTGATACTAAGTTAAACCATGTAACCATCATTGTAATGGGATGTTGGTGATTGCAACCGAAAGTATGTTTATCCAACCGAATAGTTGTAGCTCAAACCAATTCGCAATTGATAAATTCCTGCATTAATTAAAACCGATGGAAGACGATTTAGACATGTCCGCTTGTCCGTTTGTTTGTAGAAAACACGATAGCGATCTAACAAATGATCCTAATAGTTTGCTTTGTGATGTCTTATGCTTATGAGCTGTTTGCGATTGTAAATGGGCGAAGTCGGCTCAGACAGAAAAATGTTTCTCTTTAAGGACTAAAGGTACCTCGGAAAAAAAGTAAAAATTTCTTTGATTATTTGCTTAAAAAATTGGGAATGTTAGTTGGGAAGCACTTAATATCTTAAAAAATAGCATAGTTTCTAGACGTTTTGGTTCCCGTTGACCAAAAATCGGCACGTATGTTCAAAATGGGCGAACAATGTCCAATGTGGACATATAGATATATTTTGAAGTTTTGGCTAATATTATGGTCGGACTCATGGACCCAAAAAACCCAATTGTTCAAATGAAGACAGCACCGGTAAATATAGGCACTTAGGTACTCAAATAAAAGAAGGTTTTACTACGAATATACATCGTTTTTTTGAAGACTTGGGTAACATTGGGGTGGGACTCATGGAACCGATTCGCCAAATAAGCGGACCACTTTAATATACGGTACTATAGGTATATAAAGTTGGGCCTATCTGAGATTAACAACGTTTTTACTTGATATTTTGTAAAATTTGTATTTATCTTAAAAGAATAAATACTCGTACATGTTTTTGACTGCGTACTCCTATACTAAAATATAATGCCAACAGTTGGGGTGGTAGCAAGTACGAAGTGGTGCTAAGAGAACCAGTCTAAAAAAATGTTATCAGAATTCAATATACGAGCGTGGTTGATTGTTTGACTCTTTGTAGTCCATTTGTTGGTTGACACGTCAATGAAGAATTTCTATTATAATGTCATTAAAATCGATGACACCGATCGAACATCAGCATCGAACAGCGGCATACCAGGTACACTCGTATGTACGTCGGTGACAACCTTACGGATCTTTTGTGTGGAGACGTGTACACTTCCATCAATGTCAAACATACGCATCAAACGGATCGCTCGCATCACTTGTATCGATGTTGACTTATTTATCTATGAATGTTTAGATACTTGTACGTGTGTACGTTGTCGGGTTTTCGTTTCGTTTTGTTCTATACAAGTATTTCTCAATTGACTGAGAGTTTGACAAATTGTTGAAGAAATTTCTTTGGAAATTTATACATAATTCGGATACCACAAGAGTCCTTTATTGTATGTATGTATGAGTATTTTACCATTTAATACGAGAATGCCTTTGTTAACCATGGAATTATCCGAATCGCCTGATAAATAGTTTTATGAAAACCAATAAAAACTCATCGAAACTTTCGCGTGGTGGCAATTTCCTAGCCCAAAGGCCATCTTATTTTTACAGGAATGAGTTTTTAGTTTACTCGTCAATTTGTATACCCTCCACCGAAGGGTGGAAGGTATACTTTAATTGTCATTCCGTTTGAAACCCGTAAAATAATAATCGTAGACCCTAGAAAGTAAATATATTATTAACCGTCGTTAAATTCTAAGACAATCAAGTCACGTTCGTCCGTCCATGTGTCTGCGATAGAGGTTAAACGAATCAACCTAGGATCCTGAAATATTGCATGATGATGGCTTTTGGCACAGGTTTTCTTTTAAAAGGACTAATGGTATCTTAGTGAAGAATGTAAATTTTGTTCAGTATTTGCTTCACAAATCATAATTTTGTGTGGACCTACAATGGTTAAAATGGTTGCTGTTAATTTGAACGCACTTCATATCACCAAAAAGAGCATATGCCGGACGTTTTGACTCCAAACATTTTCGGATTGTCACAGCAGACGACCAATATCTACAAATGGGGACTCGAATTAATGCAAATTATGCTACGAATTTAAATAAAGAGTATTTTTGAAGTTTTGGCTGAGATTAGGGTTGGACACATGGGCCAAAAGAGCCCAAAAAACTTATGGCAAGGGGTATACAAGTTTCGGCCTGATCGAACTTAACAACATTTCTACTTGTTTTTTTATAGGCATAGTAAACCTGATTCTATATAATCTTGTTTATTTCTGTACACGCAGACAAAAATATGATTGGGGTGACAATATTGTTGGGTATATGGTTGCGTTACAACTATATTATAGTTGTTGGGATTATACAGCTGGGCCATTTAAATATTAAAATTTGAATCGGCTGTAAAAACAGTACTGATATTTTTTCAAATTTGTGGTTTTATTGAAAAGTTTGAACCTTCTTATCATTTAATAATGGAATACAAAATCATTCACATGACTGCCCCGACTGGCTCGGCAGTACCTCATCCGTTTAACCCAATTTGGCAACTTCGATTTTATGTTTCAACTCATTAATCGTCTCTGAATGATTCGCGTAACATTTATCCTTAATATCTCCTCACAGAAAATAATCCAAAGGGCTCCGAGGCGGCCAATGGACATTACAATTTCGGCTGATTATTCGATTTTCAAAAACAGTTCGTAAAATATCGATGACTGCTCATTTTCGAAGAAAAATGACCCAATGATGCCGCCAGCCCAAAATCTACACCAAATAGTGACTGGTTGTGGATGCATTGGCTTCTCAATAGTCAGGTGTGGGTTCTCTGAAACCCATATGTGGCAATTTGCTAATTGACATAGCCAACGAGATGAAAATGAGCTTCACCTGAAAACACGATTTTTTAGTAAAATTCTTCGTCTTCTACCAAACAATCTTCAGCAGATAGGGCAAAGCGAAAACGCATGGACGGTCATGAGGCTTCAGTTCATGGACCAATTGAACTTTTTAAGCCTTCAAACCAAAGTGTTTATGCAAAATTCTTCTCGACGAAGTGTGAGAAATGTTCACTTTCTGAGAACAATGACGAGTTGATGTTAATGGATGCTCTTGGACATTCCCAGCAATAGCAGCAATATTTTTAATTGAACGCACTGAACGAGAACATACTCGGGTTGGTTTGTCCAATAACGATCCATTTTTATAAACTAGCACAAACTGAACTGAAGGCCGATCTCTTTCCACGCAAATTTCTTGCAGTTTACGTTAAAGATCACTACTTTTCGATTAAGTTTCTAATGTTTCCCAATTTTGCTAGAGCGTATAGCGTCCCATTTTGCAAATTTCAAACATAAACCTGAAAATAAAAATGAATGTTTTTCTACCTTTTAAAGTCAAAGTAATCCGTAGTTTAAATTTAATATTTTAAATGACCCACCCTTAAGTATGGTTGTGAGGATCAAAATATTGTTGTGCCTCAACCATATACCCAATAATAGCTTCGTATGAGCTTCGAACTTTGTCATTCTAACCATTCTTTTTTGCGAATAGAAAACGAATGTTTCGTATCAACGGCAGTATTCGGCATATATTTTAAGGAATCCATGATTGTTTTTTTAACTTAATTACGAGGGTTGCTATATATATTTCTGGCCTTACACTAAGTGTTGCCTGGCGCCATCTGACATTTCCATTGGAAAGTTCGACATTTTTTAGCATAAACGTACCCAAAACGTTTTGACGTATGGCCATCATTTCTGTTGTTTACAGTGATTTGAAAAAATCAATTAGGCAAAAAAATTGAATTAACTCGTGAACATTTTCGTGCTATCATTTTTCACAACTTTCGACGTGGATTATCACGACAAGAGTGCATCGATGAACTTAAATCTTTGTACGGCGACGAAGCACTATTATATAGCACAGTGAAAAACTGCTTTAATGAATTCAATCGTGGCCGACGCTCGCTCGAAGACTAAGGTCGTGAAGGTCGGCCAAAAACGGCCGTTGTGCTAGAGAACATTGATGCCGTGCGTGATATGCAGTTTAACGTGTGATAGAGGCATCCTTGGGCATTTCTTTCACCAGCATACATTCGATATTGCATGAACATCTAGCCGTAAAAAAGGTTTGTTCTCGTTGGATCTCGCACAATTTGACAATCGCTCAAAAAAGGCTCGTGTCGATTGGTGCAAAGAAATTTTAAAAAAATACGATAGCGGTGCTTCAAAAGACGTTTATTTTATCACAGGTGACGAGCCCGAAACAAAACAGCAATCGACCATGTGGGTCTTTGAAGACGAGCCAAATCTAACGAAACTTGTTCGTGGAAGAAGCACTTCGAAGCAAATGGTCGCCTGTTTCTTCGGCAAAACTGGTCATGTGGCGATTGTTCCGCTTGAGCAACGAAGGAGGTCAATTCTGAGTGGTACACTAAAATTTGTTTGCCTGAAGTCTTCGGAGAAATTCGAAAAACAAACAAGAGAAGACGAATCATTGTGCACCATGACAATGCGAGCTCTTACACATTGACTCAAACCAGCGCCTTTTTGACCGGTCAAAACGTCGAACTGATGGGTCATCCGCCGTACAGACCTGACTTGGCACCCAATGACTTCTTCTTCCACATCAAGAAAAAAATGCGTGGTCAACGATTTTCATCGCCAGAAGATGTTGTTGAAGCGTTTAAAAACCATGTTTTGGAGGTGTCTCAATCGGAGTGGAAAAAGTGCTTCGACAATTGGTTTGAGCGTTTACAAAAGAGTACGAGTATAAATCATGCTGAAGAATACTTTGAAAAACAATAAAACCATTTTTAATGATAAATTTTCGCATTTTCATATTCGCATTGCATTTAAGAGCACCATGGCGATATCGATAAAAGACCGCGGTCGCTTTTGGGTATGGTGTTGGTAATAACTATCTAAATACGCACTTAGGGTCAGTACTAAGATTTTCTACGAAATAAACAGTATTTTTTACGAAATCGCTTTCCAACAATTACTTGGCGTATTTTAATTTTTTAAATAATTGCATCAAATACAATAGGGACTTAACAATTTCGTAAGAGCGCTTTCTCCGATTTTCGGCCGTAATAATCGTCCCACCCGACTGGCTGTGCATGCTATAGGGGATAAATTTGGATCCAATTTTTCACTTTTGGATGTTCCGGCGCCAAAGAGACGACGTACTGCTAAAAGCGACGAAACTATCGCTGCCGTAAGTGTATCCGTTCAAAACGAGCCAAATCAGTCGATTTTACGCCATTCTCAGGAATTGGGCAACTCTTAAACCACACTGTGGCGTATTTTGCGAAAATATCTTGGCCTTCATCCTCCGAAATCGAATTTCATTGTTAAAATGTAACATTTTCATTACACCTGGAATAAATTTGAACTCAATATCTTAAATATTGTTTTTTATTAATAGATTCTTGTATTGCTTTTATTGAAGGGCACAAAAAATATAAAAATTCAAATCCAGTGTGGAAATTTTATTAATAATTCAAAAGGACATTTTATGGCATTTATTTTTTGAAAATAATTACCTACAAATGTTGACAACTGTAGTATGGAAATGAGCGTTCGGTGAGAAACGGGTAGATCCGATGTTTTCTACCAAAATTTTGTTCAATGATGAGGCCGATTTCTGACTCAACGGTAAAGTCAATAAACAAAATAGCCGCATTTGGGCTGAAGAGCAACAAGAAGAGATTTAAGAGGTGCCATTAAACCCAGATGGGCTGGTGGAATAATCGGTCCATACTTTTTCAAAAATGATGATGGTCGGAACGCAACCGTGAATGGAGCTCGCTGTCGCGCTTTGATATCGGACTTTTCCTAAAATTGAAGGCCGTAATCTTGACGACATTTGGATTTAACAGGACGGCTCCACTTGCCATACATCTGCTTAAACAATGGATCTATTGAGAGGTATTTTCGAAGAGCAGCCAGTTTCACGTTTTGAGCCGGTGATTTGACCGCCTAGATCGTGTGAAATCACACCTTTAGACTTTTTTCTTGGGGCTACGTAAAGTCCAAAGTCTATGCTTATAAACCAGCTACGATTCAGGATTTGGAAGCTTACATTACGCGTGTCATTAAAGCCATACCGGTCGAAATGCTCGAACAAGTCATCCAAAATTGGACCCCCAAAATGGTACCCTGAAGCGTAGTTGCTACCGACATTTAAGGAAATTATATTCAAAAATAAATGCCATGAAATGTCCTTTCAAATTACCAATAAAGATTCCACACTTCATTTGAATTTTTATATTTTTTTGTTCTGAAAAAATACCTCTAGATGGATTACCCCATTAAGTGATTTAACTTATTTTTTATTTTAGTTTATACGAGTACAACTGAATTGTTATTTTGATACCTTTTGTTGTTTTTTCTTGTTGTACTTTAAAATAAAACCGGAAAACGTGAC
Organism: Hydrotaea diabolus; assembly: GCA_963513945.1. Taxonomy (NCBI): domain Eukaryota; kingdom Metazoa; phylum Arthropoda; class Insecta; order Diptera; family Muscidae; genus Hydrotaea; species Hydrotaea diabolus. The sequence continues at coordinate 113,776,781 of OY740717.1, forward strand.
ACTTTTCGTGCCATTCTTCAAACCAAAATGTGCCTCTATTTTTGAATAAATCCCCTTTTTGGGATACTTGGGAACGAAATATTCATTTGGATCTCTTCTTTGAACAAAATATGCAGAAAACATTTTTTTTGACAAAAAATTCAAAACATGAATATAAGTGCAAAAATATGCTCAAACAAATCAAAGTGAATTTTGTTGCAAACTCATTGATTCGCGCACAAATTCAGTTATTTTAGGACTAACGACACAAATATGCATTTGCATTAAATTCCGATTCCTACATAAATATGATATTTACAGAAAACATACATACGAGTTCGGAACACATCCGAAAATTTAGTTTCGTGAAAAATCCAATTAATTAATGGAATTACAACAAACATTAACATTTAACATTTTATATTGGACTGAAGCGATACATTTGTTGGCGGTCGCTCAAAAACAAAAACGTTGAAGTGGCTCGAACATCTAACAACTCGTATGTGCCAGGGTGAGGTTGGTGACATGGATGTCAAACCTAAATACGTATGGATGCAATTGATAAGGCTTGGAAAAGTTTTGTGTATTTACCTTTCATTGAAACTAAACACAGAAAACATTTTTGAAATATGGTTTTCATTGATGATGTTGTGTTGCTACAAAGATCTTTTTAAAAACACATCACACAGTGATAAATGTGAATCAATGATAAACTATCATACAAAAAGGTCTGTTTGTCCTCAGTCATTTCTTGTACTTATGTCTTTAGTGATTAATGTTACCCAAGTCTGTTCATCTTCTAGATATCGCACGTTGAGACTAGAGTCAGAAAATGCAAGTCTCTGGAATTTTAATGTAATTTTAATCCTACCATCTCATATCGCAACTACTCGTAGTAGTGGGTGGCTCAAATAAGACTGAACAGTGGTCGAAGCCTAAGTTTCTCTTCGTTATATTTTTGAGCGTAAAATGTTGACTTGTTGAGATAAGAGGCTTGTCGATGTTCCTAGACTGTTTGCACATTTCATTCGCTACTAAAAACCATAGACCGAAACGATAAAATTTCACCAGGGACAATTATGGGTCACCAGGGTAGTGAAGGTTTTTAGAATATAAGGTATCCATATTCCTACTTTGATACTAGTAAAAGTGGTAAAAGATAGTAGTAAAAGTTCTCTTAGAGAAGAAAATTTACAAAAAAAAGTAAAGGAACGGACTTGTAGTAAAAGTGGTAAAAGTATTAAAATATAATATAATTCAAAGCTAAGTTCGCCAACATACGCGGGCCGCGAGCGAATTTTTTCGCTGTATTCTCCCACATTTATTTCTATGGGCGCGATTTTCTATTTTTAGGTTCCTGCACGAAGAAAAAAAGTATAGTTGGGATGTGAATATTCGAAGAGCTTCATACTATTATTAGGTACATGGCACTACAATATTATGGTCCCCACAACCCTGTATATATTGTATATTGTCACCCCAACCATAGTATTATCTTTGTTTGGTTACAACATCCTATTTCTTGTTTTTTCCACCGTGGTATATGTACGTAACAATGTAGTGTTTCAGAGCAAGTATCACTCATAATCACAAGATCTAGAGTTTAACTCACTTTGGGTTAAGAATTGGAGCACACCTTCTAGATTTTAGGTTTATATACCGAAGTCCAAATTTTGAAAGGGATGCTTCCCTTAACGATATCGACGCCCTTTCCGATTCATTTACGAACGTTATGAAGAGTTATCCGAACATTAAAATCGTCGTTGCTGCAGCTTTCAATGTCTACAATTCCGACCGGCTTTCGCATTGAAGCCATACAACTCTGTAGGAAGAATATGAAGAGCTCTTCGCCGCGTAAAACGACTTGACGCAACTAGTGAATGAACCGACCTTGTTTTAACTTCGAAAGCTACGAAGTTAATGTCTTTGCACCTCTTAGTTGTTGTTGTTTTCAAACCGGTCCATACAACCGGCTAAGACACGACTTAGTACTTCCGATCATTACATTATTTTAGCATCTTTTTTGTTTTTCGCTCTTCGATACTAGCCTTAAAGCGAACAGTTTTTATATACTTAGTAGGGACATAAATACTGTTACACAAGTTTTATGCTGTAAAATAAAAAGTACTGAATGTTTTTGGACCAAATATTTTTTAATATATTTATTGATGTATATTGTATCCAAAAGAATCTACTTATTCAAAATGTCCTTCTTTTGCCTTTACACACGCCTTAAGTCGCACTAGCCAATCGTCAATAGGTGCACGAACCTCGTCCATTGGTAAATTGGCCACAGCTCGAACCAAAGCAGTCTTAAGAGATCCAATGTTGGGGAATCTTTTGTGACAAACCTTGTCCTCTAAAACCGTTCACAATTTGTAATCCAATGGGTTCAAATCTGGACTGCCTGAGGGCCATTCTTCCGAGGAAATGAACGCTGGTAAATTGTTTCGAAGCCAGGCCTGGGACGTTTTAACCTTATAGGCCGACACAGAATCCTGCTGGAAAGCGAGTTTTGGAACAGGGAATTGTTAAGAGGCTTCACAACAGCTTCCAAAACGATTTCTTGGTTTGCAGAAATGCAGGTCAGTGACCCCATCGTAAGAGACACCCCACCAAACCATGACTGAAGCTGGGTGATGACCCTTTTCCACCCTTGTGATCAGTTCAGATGCATCCTTAGATGACCGCTCATACACTCTATCATTTTGCTTGTTAAATTTTTCCTGAACGGTAAACATTTTTTCATCGGTGAACAAAAATTTTCGGTGCAAGTTATCAGCGTGCTTCACCAAAAGACGTTTGCATTTTTCAATCCTATTTTTTTTTAAAGCTGCAGTCAATAAATGTCCGGTACGTCGTTTGAAAGACCCAAGTCCCAAGTCTTTTTTATTGATTCGACTCATGGACTTTTGCGTTATATTCATCTCACGGGCCATGATTTTCTGTTTTTGGAGCGGATTTCTGTGAATTCTTGATTTAACGGCTTTGATGACATGCGGTGTTCGTGGGCGGCCCGACCGGTGGCGGTCTTTTACATCTCCAGTCTTCTCAAACAGTTTTATGCATCGGTAGACCAACATGCGGCTAATCCCTAGTGGCCGGAGCGTTTTGAAAATATCGCTTTTGTTTAGCTCGTTTGTTTTATTTCGGTCTGTTGCTTTTACACATTGAAAAGGGATTAAACCGGCTCAAGACCTCTTGATTCTATATTTAAATAGAAGACAAGTTTTTAACAAAATGGCAAAGTTTTTTCATTTCACACTTGAAAAGCGCTATTACAGCGATACGGTTCCCATTATCTGACCACTCCATGATGAAAGTTGAAACAATATTAAAATTCCGTTACAGACTAACGCTATTGAGGGTAGATTTCAAAACCCATATGACATTAACGGGGTATGTTCAGTTCTACTATTGAAATGTGTGTGTTCAATGTTGTAACAGTAGTTATGTCACTACTAAGTACAAAAAGGCAGGTTGGGCCGATTTAGTTAGAAACTATGCTTTCTTGATAATGACATTAATGATGCGGCTAAAATATCTGAAAATATAATTCAGAATGAAGACATTTATTCTAACTAAAATTTTGTTGGCCAAACCATCATAAAACTATCCAAAAAATGAGATCCAAAGAGAAACGTTCAAAAATTGGTGTTTGAACAAATTGCATTTCCCTTTGACTTTTTTCTAAGAACAGAAAAATCAGATATCTGTTTTAATTAAATAAAAACTATTACAAAGTTGTTAAAAAGAACGACATATATGCTCTTCTCTATTAAACTTGCAGACTTTTACTAGTTCTCGGAGTACGTAATCGTTAAAATGGTAAATCAAGTACGTACGGGAGACCTATGCCCTTTGATTGGGACTATATGGACCAATTCCAATAAGTTTTGTCATTGGCTCAAACCTTAGCAATGTGCAAAGCTTTGTTGAAATCGATTCAAATTTGCAGCATATGTGTACTCTGATTGAAACAGGTAAAGGTATATCTTCTTCACGTTTAGGTGTTACGAACATCAGCATAACGTCATAATACTCACAGTGACCTGTAGGGTAAAAAGTACTGTGTGATTATGGCTTCCATCATTGGATGAAGTCACTTTTTTATTATACTTGATACTCCACTAAGTATTGATCGGAGATACCATAAGGGTCAAAAGGGTGCCCCATCCACAATGCACGATGTTAATTATGAGTCACTCCTTAACGTCAAGTTTCTTGACCAACTTAATTTGATATTTCTTTGTTTGTGTTTGGCAAATTCAACCAAGGAGAGGTACACAATAGGGCAGCGTGTTAAGATTGTTGAAGCCTTTTACGAAAACGGGCGGTCACATTAAAATGCACATCGGACACTTCGTGTTTTTTTGGTCAGCAGCACTTTCACCTCAGTGAATTCATTAACACCAGAATTACCGCAATTGGGCAAATGAGAATCCACGAGTGATTGTTGAAGAACCGGTGCATCCGCAAAGAGAGACTGTTTGGTGCGGTTTTTGAGGTCAGCCAAGCGGTTACGTGAATGGTTTCCGCTATCGCGAGATGAAATTGAGAATATCGACCTGGAGGATATGTGGTTCTAACGGGATCGTGCCACTTGCCACACAGCTAACGAAACACTGGCGCTTTTGCGAGACGAATTCAATGGCCAGGTTATCTCACTTCGTGGTGTTGTTAAATGGCCGCCACGATCATGAGATTTGACAGCTTTGGACTTTTTTCTTTGGGGATACTCAAAAGAAAAAGTGTACGTAATAATACGGCACGGTAACGACATTGAAACTCTATTATGTCTCAGAGTCACTTAATATATGGACCGTCAGATTGAGATATGGCACCAAAGCCATGGCTAGCATTTATTCGATATTTTGTTTCACACATAATTGTTATACTTATAGATCCTTCTATTATGATAAAAAATATTAAGATAATTATCTGAAAGTCTTTTGTTTATTGATAATTAACATTGTGCGTTTTAGTTGGACCACCCAATAGTATGGACCGCAATTTTACGAATTTAATTGTTCTACGTATTATTACTAGCACAAACTCCAGATCGATCTCATAGAACGATGGGGCCGAAAACGACATGAAGGTCACAACAAGCGACCGGTAGTAGCACTCAAAATAGAGGAAATTAAATTAATTGTACAAATATGGATTTTTTGGGAAGATATTCCTGGAAAGAATGATCGTTAGTTGTACTAACTGTGTCTTCGTGGTTGACATTTGATGACATCATGTTTGATAAGTAAGTGATCTTGTTCTTCCGGATCATTATAAAAAATTCCAATTCAATTTTAATTGTTTAATTTAAAATAAACATGAATCTCCCTTTAGTTTTAGGAATGGCTATATTGATTCTTTCAAAGCTAAATGTTTCACCAGCCAGTTGTGTGCCAGCGTTATATCAAAAACAACAATAAGCGCGATCCGCGATTTTTCTATAAATACTTGAAACATTCACGCAATAGATGACACGTGGTTGGTTTATCGTATCAGAACTTAGTTCGCCATAGAACGAAACTCGCATATTCAGGGTGCTCGAAAAAAAAATTCGCATGGAGCAGGTTTTCTGTATAGTTAAATATTTGCACAGACTTTATTCGACTATAGGAGTATTTATTTGTACAAGTTTATTAAACACCATACGAACTTTAACTTCACACATATGGTGTGTGTTTTTCTTGCAACGAGAATAATCTGATAAGAAGTCTTCGAAAGACTTCTATATATAATTGTAGTATAATTTATAATTCTCATCCTGACCTCGTTTGCGCGGTATCAAAACTCCATACTATCAAAAAATTCTACAAAAAAACAAGTAGACAGTTCGTAAGATCGGCCGGGTCGTACATTTATACTCTCCACCATGGACCACGTTGTAGTGTGACTTTGAAAGAAATCAGGGTCCACGTTTGACAAAACTACCCTAAGAACCGTTGTCCTGTTCATATTCTTAAGTTTTAGAGTTTGGAGAACCCTTATGACCATATGTTGTTGAGGGGCCTAGGCAGCTCGTAGCTTCGGCCCTTAAAATTAGACAAATCTTAAAAATAAAGTACATATTTGAGATAAGTGAGGAAATTCCACTGTTTCTGGGTATCCATATGTCGATGTTTTTCGACACTCTAGGTTCCTTTGACTTATGGGCCAAAACCTCAAATATAGTGGAATCGTATAATTAATGTTATTTTCGGATTCGTAACAACATTTTTTGTTGCTTTTAATTACCCATATGGCAATAGTTGAAGGAAAATTTTATTCCACACGTAAAATTAATGTAATATTTCGATACGTGACAAAATTTTATTGTTGTATAACACTCATTTGTTCTCAGTTCAAGGATTCCATATGGGCAGGTCTGAGTTCCAAATTGCTACTGTTATTGTTACATATTTGGAATTGTGACAAAACTTTACTGTTTCTGGATACCTACATGTCTCCAAGCATTATGGACGGTTTTGAGGCCCAGCGCACAAAGACCACGCCCATAGGTCAGGCTTCCAACTTTGCCAAATCGTTAAATTGATGTCATATAAAATTCAACTGATTCTGAATACCCTCATGTCTATGATCGAGAGGACCAATTTATTGGCACCTAGGAACCTTAGACATTTGGGCCAAGGACTTTAAATTAATCGAATCGTTAAATTAATATGATATTGGTAACCGGGATTTTTGGAACCCATATGTCTATAGTTCAAGGAGGCAGATTTTTGGAACCCTAGGGCCAACATGGGCATATCCGTGATCCAAACTGGAACAAATTTAAAATATAGGTACATATTTGGATTTGTTAAAAAAGTTGCCATAGTTCAAGTAGACCGGTTTTTGGGTCTCTTGGTCCCATATGGGCTTAGGGACTTTAAAAAAAATTAAATTTAAAAATTAATTTAAAAATTTTAAATTTAATTTAAAAATTTGTTAAGATCCTTTTTAAACCCTCAAAGGGGAATTTTTTTTTCCATTTTTCCCGATTTGGTTTTAATACCAACCCATCGCCGACTATAAGACATAGATCTGGTAAGTTTGAAGACTCTAGCTCATTTATTTCAAATTCCAACTGTATCATAAATATTTTCTGTGGTATTTCGGTGAGCATTTCCCTGTTGTTTGCACATTTGCAAATCCATTTTGTAGTTCGCCAGTGTTTTTTCCAAAATCTGTTCAACAGGTGAGAAAGTGGACCTTGAGCGTAGTCTAGCCTTTGTCATTTCCAGGGACTGTTTTGAAAAGAAGAACAAGAAAGTATATAATATATAAAGAGTATAATATAATAAAGTAACTACGAGTAGTGCAAACCTTTAATAAATTCGTATTCCTAACCATGGCTTGTTCATATGTCAACATTTTCGGCACTTGATTTTGTTGTGCCCTTTCCATGTTCGTGGCATTGGATTTTTCCAATTTGTATTCCTCACGTTTTCTGAAAGATATGACAAATAGAAAGATAGAAATTAAGGGTCATATACTTATATATAAAAACGTACGGAAGGTTTAAAATTAAAATTTCCTTTTTTAAAATGTTCTTTTATGGGGTATAATTTCAACTACGAAAAGAAATTCATTAAATCATTTGACGATTTAATGATGGTACTGTAAATTGAAGGTCGATTGTAGACAAAGGGGTTTCGTTACAATGAAGGAAAAATCCCCTACGAATTAACATCAAATCAATTTCGAAAAAGTAGTACACAAATTTATTTTTTTAAACGAAGGCATATTCGCATATGCGAAGTAATTGCATCAAATTGGACTTTCGCATTCGCAAAAACAAAATTTTGGAATATTGACATTCGCAGTCGCAAAAACAGACTTTGGAATATTCGCAATCGCAAAAAAATATTAGTATTCGATTTTCATTCGAAAAATAAAAATACTTGTTGAATGGCTAAAAAGCAGCGAAGCTTGTTTTTGTTTAATATGAATTGACCCTACTAAACTTTAATTATTGAATATTTTGAAACTAAATTTTTTGTAAATTGTATTTCAAAAATGTTTTTTGTTTTTTCTAAGCCTTGTTCTAAAATCACCTTTGCATGTGAGAATGCGGCATGTAGTTTATTTTCAAAAGAAATGTTGTTTTACAGATTTTAAGTCTATCTTATTCTAGGTTTAATACATAAAATACTTAGTATTTTTATAGAATTTATTACGGTTATTTTTATAAATGAATAACCAGAGGTCGATTATTATTTAATTTCAACATAGTCACAATTTGTTTTATTTTCTCGCAAAAATTGGAATAAAATCGGGGTGATTGTAGCGTCTGGCACACTGCAAACAATCGTATTTTTATACCCTTACCACTCTGGAACAGGGTGTTATAAGTTAGTTTCATGGCAAATGTTTGTAACTACCAGAAATATTTGAGCTTGACCCATCTTTAAGTGTACAATCGCCTTAGACTCACCAGCTGATTCAATTTAACGATGTCAATATGTCCTTCCGTCCATTTAAAGCCTGTAATCAAACTACAGGTAGCAAGTGAGTCGTATCCGTTTATAGTATTTCACAGTATCCTGGCCCACAGAAGCTTACTGTAAAATGTTTAAGGCGATCGGCTTATAGTTATAACTAATATTACTCACTTTTAAGTGAATCGGATAAGAATTGCTGGTGCACATTAATGAAAAAAGTCAAAAAAGTGAACAGCGAACATAGAGTTCACGATATCTCGAAAACTATACGTGGTGGTTCAATTCGGATTCAGGAGATCATTTTACATAAGGATGAGTTGGTTTTGTCTAAAAGATGCCTCAAGGCGTAGCACCGCCAACTATTCCCCACGACTTTTTCTGTTTCATACGAACAGCTTATATACAAAAGCTTTTGTTCGTAGCTCCTTTAGTTTTTAAAGGTGTGTTGTGGCACCGCCCACTTGAACCAATGGTTCGGTTTAAAAATAGCTTTAGGTACTTTTTAACCGTGGTTCTGGTTCGGTTCAATGGTTCAAAAATTATAGGAACAAATATTTTTGTTCTATATACTTTTAAGTTAAAACCAAAAAGGGAATTTAATCTAAGGTGTGTATGTTCCCATCTAAGTATTTTAGGAACAAGATCTAGAACTGTATATTTCACCCGAAGACTATACGATATTTATTATTCGCATTTCAATTACAAAAAAATAATATTTTTTATTACGGTTATTTTTATAAATGAATAACCCGAGGTCGATTATTATTTAATTTCAACATAGTCACAATTTGTTTTATTTTCTCGCAAAAATTGGAATAAAATCGGGGTGATTGTAGCGTCTGACACACTGCAAACAATCGTATTTTTATACCCTTACCAACAGGGACCAGGGTGTTATAAGTTAGTTTCATGGCAAATGTTTGTAACTACCAGAAATATTTGAGCTTGACCCATCTTTAAGTGTACAATCGCCTTAGACTCACCAGCTGATTCAATTTAACGATGTCAATATGTCCTTCCGTCCATTTAAAACCTGTAATCAAACTACAGGTAGCAAATTTTGTCCGATTTCATTAAATTTGGCGAACGTTTTTTGTATAAAGATTGAAGCTATTGAAATTGAAGAAAATCGGTTTAGATTTAAATATATCTTCCACATATATGTTCATACGATTTTTAAGTTTTTAGCTCTAGAAGCTATATCTTACATCCAATCGTTATAAAACTTAGAGGGATCCTTGGGCATTTTTTCTACCAGCATACATTCGATATTGCATGAACACCTGGCCGTAAAAAAGGTTTGTTCTCGTTAGATCCCGCACAATTTGACAATCGTTCAGAAAAAGGCTCGTGTCGAATGGTGCAAAGAAATTTTGAAAAAATGCGATCGCGGTGCTTCAAAAGACGTTTATAAGATCGCCATAGGTGACGAATTATGGATCTATGCGTATGAGCCCGAAACAAAACAGCAATCCAACGAAAGGTGTTCGTGGAGGAAGCACTTCGAAGCAAATGGTCGCCTGTTTCTTCGGCAAAACTGGTCATGTGGCGACTGTTCCGCTTGAGCAACGAAGAACGGTCAATTCTGAGTGGTACACCACAATTTGTTGGTCTGAAGTCTTCGGATGAATTCGAAAAACGAACTCGAGAAGACGAATCATTTTGCACCATGACAATGCGAGCTCTTACATATCGGCTCAAACCAGCGCCATTTTGACCGGCCAAAACGTCGAATTGATGAGTCCTCCGCCGTACAGCCCTGACTTGGCAGCCAATGACTTCTTTTTATTCCCGCAAATCAAGAAAAAAATGCGTGGTCAACGATTTTCGTCGCCAGAAGATGGTGTTGAAGCGTTTAAAAACCAAGTTCTGGAGGTGTATCAATCGGAGTGGAAAAAGTGCTTGGTTTGAGCGCATGTCATGCTGGAGAATACTTTGAAAAACAATAAAACCATTTTTGATGATAAATATTCGCATTTTCATTATTAGGACAGAAATATATATAGCAGACCTCGTATTTATACGTCCATTCCATTCGCTTGATATCATTTCGTTAGCATATGACTGATTCAGTCTTTAAGCACCCGGTCCACGCCAAACTGGTTTAATGATTGGATTAGGACGTCGGTATGTACATTATTGGAAGCACCCCCTAAATCTATAAAGGTAGCTAGGGTGTACGTGTTACCTAAAATGCTGTGCAGTCTGAACTGGCCTGCCCTTGACGTAAGCTTGTTGTTTTTATTTTAACAGGTTGTCTGGTATTAGTAGAAAGGCTGAGAAAATGTCATCTGGTCCTGCTGCCTTAAACGGAACTTCTCTCCGGATCAAAGTATTTGTGACTAAAACTTCGTGATGGTATGTCCTACGGGACTGTTGTTCTACCTTTGTCGAATCGGAGTCGACAACTTTTCGTCAGAAGTCTTAGCATGTTTTCCCTTGTGTCTATCTTGGTCCCATTGGCGTCTACCAGTTTAGAAAGAAAACATACACACAAACATCTGTGAACATATTTTGGCCCGCAATAGCATACTTTGTCTAGTTTAAGACGATCTGCCTATAGTTATGAAATTTGCACCGATTTAAAAAGAGACATGTACCACCCACTTGTCCTCTTAAAGTGTGAACAAATAAGTCTGGGGAAAAGTGGGCGGTGTCACGCCCTTAATTAAAATCGCATATATATTTCATAGTAATTCTATACAGTGTAAATTCCAGACGGTCTGCCTATAATTAAGTTCATTATAACGCTTTTTAAAAGGAGGAGTGGAATCGCCTACTATTCCCCAAACGTATTTCATTACACACTAACAGTTTATAAAGGGTGGTCCAATTAAAACGCACTATGGTTATTTTAAATAAAACAAAAAGATTTCAGAGAATTATCTAAATATTTTTTATCGCGATAGACGATTATGTGTGAAACAAAATATCGGTCGAGTGCTCGCCACGTCTTCGGTGGCATACCTCTCTCCATTGGTTCATATTTTCAATGACTCTAAACATAATAAAGGTTCTATGTCGTTTATGAGCCAAATTGTAACATCCTTTAGTTTTTAAATTCTTCTTGGCTTATTAACGTACACTTTTCTTTATAATATCCCCGAAGAAAGTAGTCCAACGGTGTTAAACCACATGACCGTGGCTGCGAGTTAACGTATCCACGACGTGAGATAAAACGGACACACTATGCTGACCAAAAAACACGAAGTGTACATAATGCATTTTGGTTTGAATGCTTATTTTAGTAAAATGCTTCAATAATCTTAACGCGCTGCTCAATTGTGTAGCTATCCATGGTTGAATTTGTCAAACACTGAAACAAAGAAATGTCAAATTAAGTATGGCAAAAAACTTGACGTTAAGGTGTGACTCACAATTAACATCGTGCATTCTGGTCGATATACTTTACTTAACTCTTATAGTATATAATTTTGGGGTGTGTTAAGATTATGAATAAGTTAACCACACCCTGTTTAAAAATCGTATCCGTTTATAGTATTTCACAGTATCCTGGCCCACAGAAGCTTACTGTAAAATGTTTAAGGCGATCGGCTTATAGTTGTAACTAATATTACTCACTTTCAAGTGAATCGGATAAGAATTGCTGGTGCACATTAATGAAAAAAGTCAAAAAAGTGAACAGCGAACATAGAGTTCACGATATCTCGAAAACTATACGTGGTGGTTCAATTCGGATTCAGGAGATCATTTTACATAAGGATGAGTTGGTTTTGTCTAAAAGATGCCTCAAGGCGTAGCACCGCCCACTATTCCCCACGACTTTTTCTGTTTCATACGAACAGCTTATATACTAAACCTTTTGTTCGTAGCTCCTTTAGTTTTTAAAGGTGTGTTGTGGCACCGCCCACTTGAACCAATGGTTCGGTTTAAAAATAGCTTTAGGTACTTTTTAATCGTGGTTCTGGTTCGGTTCAATGGTTCAAATATTATAGGGAAAATATTTTTGTTCTATTATATTTTATATTTTAGTAAAAACTAAAAAAGGGAATTTAAACTAGGGTGTGTATGTTCCCATCTTAATATTTTAGGAACAAGATCTAGAACTGTATATTTCACCCGAAGACTATACGAAATTTATTATTCGCATTTCAATTACAAAAAAATTATATTTTGTAAGACGAAATAAATAGAAAATACAATGTCTAAGATTTTAAAACGTACGAGTAATTCGATAGTTTCATTATTGTTTTAAGACCCGAAAATCCAATTTCCAAGATGACCGTTTTTGTTGAAAAAACCACTTCATTTGAAAATCACTTAGCAATAAAAAAGTAAAAAAAAAGTATGTTTAAGTATATAGATCAAACAGAAAGCAAAAAATTATTAGTTTTGTGGAAAATATTTTCAAAAAGCATGAAAAAAAATAATTTTTCCAACATTTTGCTTTATAAGCACCACAAAAATTTTCTAAATCAATTTTTTGGCCAAAAACCCATATAAACAATATGCTGAAAATCGAAGGTCGATTAAAAGAAAATTCGAACTAACATTAACAAACGCCGCGATACGGGTCTTCTAATTTAGCCTGTATTTTCACCCCTCACACGCAGAATCGAACTAACTTTTGCTAACCTGAAATTGTTTCACAGCGTTATTGTTGTATCCTCTGACCATAACATCAATGTGAACAAATTCAGATAATTTTCTTAAAGTACAGCTCGACTCAATGGTTTTACAACCTCCTACGTTGCATAAGTGTTTGATATATGATTCAAAAATCATTTCACATGCGCTATTTTGCTCCATCAGGCAACTGTCGGAGGAAGATCAAGAGGATCGAAATAAGTATTTTAAAAATAATAGAGAACATTTTTCTCGCAAATTAGAGAAAATTCCAATAAAAATATACTTAATAAGCACATACTAAGCTCAGACCCAATTATGTCGGGTAAAACGAAATTATATGAAAAAATCTGCACTAGATCTAACAATTTCATCTTCAGTTTTGGCGTGTCACCAAATGACATAGATATAGATGATATAGAAATAAATGACTTTTTCTTAATTTCAATTTGAGTCCACATTTAGTTTTACCGTTAAAAATGTTTCCTTCCATGTAACTCAAAACATTTAACATAAATGATTACTTTTTTCTACAGAAACATAATATTTTGTACTAAAATATACTAACATTTTTTTCATTTTAAAAATTATGGTTTCAATGTAGAAAAATATTAACATTTCGCGATCCAAAGGCTTACACGAATTAATCTCTATTTTTCGGAATTTTCCCCACTGTGCAGCGGTTTGGTTTATAGCTCATAGACGAAATAAGTGGCATGCCTTGGTCTGCATCCCCGGGTTTATAACATATTTCCAGATCGAACAGACTACTTTAGAAGCTAAGTGTACTAATAAGTAACGTAAAGAAGTATTCATTTGAAAACACATCCGTTTTCGGCACTGAAATATTACAAATTGTTTCCACGCTACAAAATAAATTACCATAAGAAAACAAATCCTAATTGTGATAGAAACAATTATGGAAATCCGTTGTCAATTAACCTAGTACAATAACGGATATAAGAACATCTTTTATAAAAAAAACGCATATAAGAAAGATACTTATGGCATTTTTTTGACTTTCTTTTATCCCTTTCCTACTGTATGTACGATATGTTATCACAGAATTCTCCCACTTGCATTGCAAATCGATTTAGAAAGCAATGAGTATCCATCACGCGTTCAAAGTTCGTAAATTGCTCAGGTTGTCCGTATTATATAAATAATTTAATTATTAACAATATATTTTCCGATTTTTGAACCCTTAAAATGTATTTGCATACTTTAACTAATTATCTCTGTTTTGTTCCATTGTTAATTTTTTTCTAAGTAATGCTTGTTTCGACTTCTGGCAGTGCATAGAAGTTTTCAGCTTTGGACAGGCCTTATAAAGGAACTTGGGACATTAAAGCCTTCTGCTATTTAACACTGTCACCGGAATATTTAAGCTTTGTCACGTTTACCAAAAAATAGTTTTGAAAATCTATAATCTACAGCCGCTCCTAAATGGTTAAATATACGTACATACGAGGGCTGCTATACATATTTGTGGCCTAATAATATACATGCGAACATTTATCATCAAAAATGGTATTATTGTTTTTCAAAGTATTCTCCAGCATGATTTATACGCTTTTGCATGTGTGGGTCGTCTTTGAAGACCCACATGGTCGATTGCAGTTTTGTTGCGGGCTCATACGCATAGATCCATGATTCGTCACCTCCGACGATCTTATAAACGTCTTTTGAAGCACTGCGATCGTATTTTTTCAAAATTTCCTTGCACCAATCGACACGAGCCTTTTTTTGAGCGATTGCCAAATTGTGCGGGAGCCAACGAGAACAAACCTTTTTTACGGCCAGGTTCATGCAATATCGAATGTATGCTGGTGGAAAAAATGCCCAAGGATGCCTCTATCTTACGGTATGTCACATGACGCATTATCAGTTCACGCACGGCATGAATGTTCTCTGGCACAACGGCCGTTTTGGACGACCTTCCAACCTTCGTCTTTGAGCGACCGTCGGCCACGATTGAATTCATTAAACCAGTTTTTCACAGTGCTATAGGACTGTGCTTCATCGCCATACAAAGAACTCTTGTCGTGATAATCGACTTCGAAAGTTGTGAAAAATGATCGCACGAAAATGTTCACGAGTTAATTCCATTTTTTTGCCAAATTGATTTTTTCAAGTCACTGTAAACAACACAAATGATGGACGTAAAACATCCAAATTTACGTATTTCAGCATAATTTAAAGTTCAAGCCGATTTTCTTGTGACTACGTATTTCATGCAATTATTACCGAAAAAAATTATCTTTATCACTTTCGATTTTTTCGTATCAGTGAACCTTATATGTCATCTGAAATGTACCTTAGGTAGGTACATCGGCAAGCTTTCAAACAAAATATGTATAAATTCGACGAAAACTAGAGAAAATATTTACTATTAAGAATATATACTTTGTGGGTACGTAATTAGGAAAATATGGGCCGCCGAAAATTTTTTTCTTTGCAATTAAATTCTAAAATATACATATACAATTTTCGTTAAACCCCGTTTGTTTTAAATAATAAAAATTTTTGGGAAGAAAGTTATTCAAGAAGAACCGTTAGCGAGTTTAAGCTAACTGTTATAAATTTTCCGTAATATTTCTTGAAAAACTTTTTTTCTAAAAGTTACACATTTTGTTCTTGTAAAGAAATTTCCAAAATTCTTCGTAAAGTTTTGAAGTTATCGCCTTAGCGACTACTACAAATAGAACACGCCTTACGCCAACTACTAAAACACGAAACCGTATACCTTAAAACCCAGCTTGCAGAGATATTTTGTTATTTCGGTGTAAAGCAAATTAGTTGGATTATCACTAACTTACACTGCATCCAGTTTTGTATCAATTTCTGCTTCCAGCGCGTGAAACTTCTCGTTAATTTCATTTATTAAATCCATTTCGTGGAATGTAGAATTAATAACAAATTAATGTTTTGTTATGAAATCGTTGCTAAGTTACCAACCACTACTGTAAAATGCTCATGTTACCAGATCATATAATTTTAGTTATGGCCACCTATTTCAATTATGCCATGGTACAGTTAAGAAGGTAGCGCCAGTCAATCAGTTGAGTGAGGGGCGAAATTTTTAAACAGAAATTTAAAATCTTTATTTCTAATATTTCTTACTAGTAGGCAAATAAGTTTCTGTTTTACTTCAACGATTTTTGTTTGTTTTTAATCTTGATATAATCCAGATAATTAATTGCCTTGCTAGGGGTTAGCAAGGTAAGACCTATGGAAAATTCGAGTTCATGTACACGAGAAAAAATATTCATTAAATGTAGGTACATTTATGATTAAATTATTTGTGGAAAAATAATAAATAATTGTTTGCATGAAAAATCATGGAAATTTTCCCTTTGGCCGTCATCAAGGTGGTAAAGAAATACTGTGTCGCGTTAACTCCACCGAATTTGTCATTGAAAATACATTAAAGAATATCGTTTCAGTAAAAAAAAATTTTTGGTATTCACAAAGGTTCAATTTTGTAATAAGTATTTTAATATTTCATTATTGATTAAATAAATCACGATCCCCATGGACAACTACGAGTTTAATTTAAAATTATTTTAGCAAGAAAACAAAAAATCACTTAATGCATCGCTTAATGCTCTTTTTTCACTAGGCACTTTTGAAGTGCTTTCAAAAGTTTGGCCAAAACAAGTCAAAATGAGTAGTTTTCCCACACAAATTCAAGTGACGAAAACGTCTCACTTTGACTTGTTTTTGTACGAAAGAGGAACGAAAACGTTTCGCACAGGCAATGCCACCTTAAATAAAGTGTGTCATCTCCAAAATAATCGTTTTTTTATCGTTGGTTTGTCATCTCAAGGCAGACAATTTTAATCAAACGTCAAAAATATTTGGTGAAATAGATATTTTATGAAGTAAAAATGAGCGTGATTAAAGAAAAAACTTAATTGAATTTATGCATTTGTTTAAGAAAAATATGTATTTTAGTATTTTAATAGTCACCACGTTATTCTTTGTTTGTAAACAATAATGAGCTGGGAAAAGAAAACCAAAACGAGAATGAAAACGACCACAAATTGTGTGAATATTGGTTGAGACGTTTTGAAAAGTTTCGAGCGAAAACGAGAATAAATGGCCTAATGAAAATGCAGTATCATTCTTTTATCTTAGTTTCAACAAATTCAAATTAAGTGCTAATTTTACTTTGTATTCGTTATATGTACGTGACTACGGTCAGAGTTAAGGTGCATGTTTTAGGAAATATTAGATAACGCCAACTTAATACATATATTAACTAAGGCTTCGTTAGTGGTATTTTCCTTAAAGCGAGTTAAAAGTTTGCTTCAAAACAATTTAAATATTTTTCAGTGCACATAATATCTTCTTTGTGTATTATTTGTGTTTCAGGTTAAGCCTCGATAATAGTAAGTAAGTCAATTGTTCACACAAACGCCAAATTTTGATCGTGCCTATAGGAAAGGTCCAGTTGTACTAATAGTGTATGCGGTATAGATACTGGACCTAAATGAGATGTAATAATTCAAGATTCAAAATTTTACATCAAAAATTAATGTTTCTTTTACGTATGGGATATGTTTGGTGTCGCAGGCATATTTTAGTGAAAAGTGTAGTATAGATGGACTCATTTTTTAAACATCCGGCGTAGAATCGGATTCATTTCCATAGACAGCAAATGGTCAGAAAAATGAATGTGATTCGAAATTGCTACCTCAAATAAGTCAAAAACTAAAACAAAAACTTTGTGTAAGTTTGAATTATATCAATGATAATATTTGGTACATTTTTTTTAAATAATTACTTCTATATTTGTATTTTTATAGTTGACCTTTTGTTGTTTATTTTTCAGTTATTGTTAGGCTTGGGGTCATAAGTAAAAAACAGATGTTGATTTATTTAATTTTAAATAACCCAAATTTCGAACTGACTTCGTCGTTTATCATCAGGGGTAATCACTAAAACAAAACCGAGAACTTACAATTACAACAATACAGAATTTTTGTTAATAATTACATTTAAATAATTGTTATTTAAATTAAAATAAATTATTTTTATTTAAAATAATAAATAAATTATAAAAACACCAACATCTGTTTTTTTGCTCAAGTCTAACCATAACTGAAAAATTACTTCTATGTTATACAAACATTTGCAACTAGACTGTAATTGTCAATCTTACAATGCAACATTCAGGGAAATATGTAAAGTAAAAGATCGATTTTATTAATTTTATTCATCACTGTAAAAATCAAACAATTTGTAAGCCGTAAAAAATCTTAATCCGGTAAAGTAAAAAGAGATTCTTGGCGTTTCAGGGTGAGCCTTGATATCTAAGACTGTATAGCAAAATCGTCATTTTGTCAACAAAATGAGGCAATTCTGTTCGTTTCTAAAAAAAGTAATATTAAGTATTAGCGTCTATCCAGGCTAAGATCTAAAATGGCTGCAACAAATGATTTTGCTATTTTTGTAAAAGAATCAAGCAATATATTGCCGTTGCCACAATAAAACTTAACAATCTTTGTCCTTAAATGATTAACTGTAGCGATTTCGCTAACCAGTCGCAGTTGTAGAGGGTTACCCTAAAATATCAGTATAGCAGCGTGTGGACACGACTAGTGTTCACACAAAATGAACGTCGTACAAGCGACCGTATTTTGTTACCAATTTAATTAAATCTTTGTAATAAGGCAACTCCCAGACGAAGAGTAAACAAAAACAGCTGACACAAGTAAACAAAGTCCGTTTCGGGTGTATTTGGTATATCGCCGCTTTCATGCTGGAAAAACTCCACAGTAGAAGAGCCACAAGTACAGGTGGACTATGTTGCAGAAGGCACTTTGATGCGGGTCATAGAACCAGCCAGAGGAAATCAAAATTTCCTCTTGCAATGTCTGGGCGTAAGCCATGGGTTCTCAGACCTTGGAAATATTACGTCAAGGCGTCTGTGCCTCTTTAACTGGTAGCTGGTTCTATGACCCGCATAAAAGTGTCTTCTGCATGGCTAACGCCCAGGCATTGCAAGACGATATTTTGATTTCCTCTTGCAATGCCTGGGCGTAAGCCATGGGTTCTCAGACCTTGGAAATATTACGTCAAGGCGTCTGGGCCTCTATAACTGGTGGCTGGTTCTATGTCTTCTGCAACATAGTCCATCTGTACTTGTGGCTCTTCTGTGCACATCGTACTTGTGGCTCTTCTACTGTCTACTGTGCACACCGTACTTGTGGCTCTTCCTCTTTGATATAATCTGTCTGCCTCAATATTTACATAAGTTTGCGCCGGGTTACAGAAGATTTAAGATGTCTGCAATATAGGAAGCGAAATCTCGAAGATTTATGAGCAGAGTTCATCCACCATGGACTTGTCTACCTGATACTTCGCTATTGACAAAGAACAAATATAAAATGAATTATTTTTTGACTAATGCGATGAAATTCCATAGTTTTTGTCATTTTAGCTTACCCTAAGTCTCTAGTTTTATCTTGTGAAGTTTCAAATAATATGTGTTAAAGATAAGAAACTTATGTTCAAATCCGTAAAATCTAAAAACTCCAAATCAAAGTTTCTATCAAAAAACGAGACTACAGGCTTTCTTTAAAAGGATATGAACTTGGAACTCATCGTATGTACCCCCTCCCGCGTAAATTCTTTTCATTGAAAACAGATTTCTACTGTGATCGAAACAAAGATACCTTACCGTGATAAAAATGCAGTGGCGGCGATGCGTGTGCATACTTCTGTCCTCCGTAATTTATTGCGAATTCATTGGCGATTTCCTTAAAATGTACCCATGCAATTGGCCTTCTAGTGCCACAGTACGGTCGAGTTTAAATGCAGATATACTACACGCAATGTTTATTGCTGACACCCATTTACTGGGCCCTATAAGGGGACATTGGCTGGATAAATTATACCGTGAATGGCATATGAGAAGAGCATTTCAGGCTGCTCTTCTTTTATATAAACCGGACGTCGTTTTTGTTCTTGGTGATCTTTTTGATGAGGGAGACAAGGTAGACCACGATGACTTCAAGAAGTATGTGATTAGATTTCGCAGACATTTTCATGCTCCGATTTCAATTCCGGTTATAAGTGCCGTTGGAAATCATGATGTGGGCTTCCATTATAAGTAAGTTTTCTCTATGGAGGTAAGAAGTATTAATAAAATTTCTGTGAATGTTTCTATATTTTAGAATGCATCCATACTTTGTGGACCGCTTTGAAGAAGAATTCAACAATACTGGCGTGGAACTGTACACCATACGCGATAATCATTTTGTGTTTATCAATTCAATGGCACTGGAGAATGATGGTTGCGAGTTTTGCGAAGCCGCAAAAGAAGAATTGCTCAATGTCGCAGGTAATATTGATAATGCGCTTTAAACTTACACTAGGTGTCGGAGCGACAAATATTAGGCGTGTTTGATTGGTACTCGCTTACTAACCGAGTAAGTTTCTGCTTAGGCGATAACTTCAAAACTTTTCCAGATAATTTGGAAATTTATTTGTATACAAGAACAGATTGGCTATGTACATCATAAAGCTATGAATTTGAACATTTGTAATTTCTAGAAAATGAATTATTCAAGAAAAAAATACAGTGCGGGAGATTTAATAAAAACGAATCGGCTGTAAAAAAAAGTACTGATCATTTTTTCAAATTTCCGTTTTTGTTAGAAAGGTTGAACTTTGTCATTTAATATTGGATCACTATCCGATGAGTTTTCGCTTCGTTTAATGGGTTAAAGAGTGTTTGGCAGAAGATGAAGATTTTACCGAAAAATCGTGTTTTCAAATAAATTTTCATCTCGGTGGCAAAACTGTCGCATAAGGGGTTCAGGAAACCCACAAAAATTGTTGAAAATTTTGAAAATCGAACAATTCCAGAAATTGTGATTTCAATTGGCCGCTCGGAGCTGTTATTTGAGCCCTTTGGTTTATTTTCTGTAGGAAGCCATTAAGGATAAATGTTATACAAACGTCTAGAGATAATTGAAGCGTTTAAAAATGAAATCGAAGTTGCAATTAAAGAGATTCGACCCGAATCAATCGAAAATGTACTTAAAATTGGATTGATAGGATGCGGTTCTGCCAAGCCAGTTGTGGTAGTCATATGAATGATATTGTATTCCATTATTAAATGATAAGGTTCAACCTTTTCAATAAAACCAGAAATTTGAACAAATTATCTGTACTTTGTTTTACAGCCGATTCAAATTTAAAATGTCAAATCATGCACCAACTCCATCGTACGACGGTGTAGTGTTATCGTCTTAGCGACCTCCTAACAGCTGCCTAGCCTTCTCGAAGAACTCGTGTCAAATTAATGGTGTGAATCCAAATAAGATACAATAGGCGATAATAAGTGCAACTTTTTAAAAAAGAAAGATAGCGATATATTTACATATCTGTTTCTTTTTGTTCTGTAATATTCAGGATCGTATGTAATTAAAATAGTAGGTTTTGCTTAAACCAAGTTTTCGGTTTTTGACATTAAAACCATATTAACATTATAATAGTTCCTTTTCACCCACTAGGTGTGTTAAGGAAATTGCAACAACTTAACCAATTTACGTTTCCAAGTCAGGAAACGTACTAAATTAATAATTTGTTTGCACTTTTGCCTTGGCTGTGCTTCTTTCGGTTTCCATTATTCTTTACTTGATCCCTCTGTTATTATTATTCCCTGTCAGCGCTTTCTGCCATTCCGCTTTCTTCATTCAATCGTCATATAAAAGCCTGCGCCGTTCGTTCGCCGCATGCAGTTCCAACCTTGCGAATTTCTAATACTAATACTAATTTGTTAATCCATACTAATTCATAAGCTCTCGATTTTATCTATGCTTCAGCACCTCATACTAACACCAATCCCACGACAGCCGGTTCTGTGGACCGGATTGACCCGAAGAACAATTCTTCGGCCAAGGGCTGTCACCCCGGCACACAGTTGCCGTTACAACAACAACACCACAGGAAATATTGTAATGAGTAATTTTGTCTGTAAAGAGGATGTAAGGTAACAAAAACAATATCAATCAACAGAATGACAAAAAAAAGAGTAATAAATTGAAAAGCATGATCAAACTATAAGATATTGGGGTAAAAAGGGCTAAAACGGACCAAATTTAAAATAGTGTTAAAACAATATCCAAGCAACGGGTATAGAAAGTAAAAATGATACAATAAGAGCGAAAAAGGAAAAAGCAAGCGAAATTTAATCAAATCATCATGATAGAAATGTTAATTGAAACAGGGGAAAAGGATACAAAACCAACAAAATATTAAATAGTGAGAAAACCAATATCAAACTAACCGGATGGTAGAGATAATTAAAAAAGGGTACGAATGGCTTAAAACGGGCAAAGTATAAAAGGTACACAAATACATATAGATGAAATAGGATAAAAAAGAAAAAAACGTAAAAAGGACAATATCTGACCTAACTTAACCGTAAAGCAAAGAGGAAAAAGTGGTCATGTGCTGGTTCTCGCTTTATGTTCATTTCGCGTTCACTTATCTTAAGCATATAAAAGGTGTGCTAGTAGTATTCACGTATTCCTTAACCATATGAATTCGTGTTGCCCTTTGTTGTTTCTATTAAACAATTTTTTACGATACATTTATTTTCGGTTTTTCTCATGAAATAAAAGAATGAATTGCGGTAATATAGGGTGGGTTATTTAAAATGTTAAATGGCAATATTTGTTTTATATGTTTCACTCGAACTGATCTTTGTACCAGGGTTAAGAGATTAAAATGCTCAAAATATGATAAATACTAGACTATATTGAAGATTTAGAATGTACATTTGTTAAAAACAAGGAAGAAAATGTACAAAACTTTATTCCAAAGGAAACGTTTACTCACAAGTTCTCTACATCGGTATTAATTCCACCCTTTCAGCTAGGTTTTTTTTGTATAAAAAGTCAGTCCAGATGACATAGTTATTAAACTTATAAATGATTAGCTTGAGTGCGCTAGTGATCCTTCTCAATTTTAGACAAATTGCACTGCCTTAAACACCTCGCGACTTGTACAGATTTAAAAACGATTAAAGAACACAAGCGTTATAGTCGGCCAATAGTTCTGCAGCATTTTCCAACATATCGGAAGTCTGACAGATCGTGTAGGGAACACGACTCTCCTCACATTGAAGAGTATCGTGAGCAATGGGAAGTTCTATCCAAAACCTCGACAGATTGGTTGGGTAAGTAATATATTTTTATTTTTTTTAATAATATTCTTGATCATTTAGATTATCTTTAAATATTTGCCTTGTAGGCAAGGTTTTACGACCCCGTTTGGCATTCGCTGGTCATTCGCACAACTACTGTTACTCAATAAATCGATGGGGCATCGAAGAGTTTACTGTCGCATCGTTTAGTTGGCGTAATAAAATCAATCCTAGTTTTCTAATGGTACTGTTTGTGATGCAACTGTGAATTCTATATTTAATCTTCTTTCTTTATTTAATTTGAAGGCTTCCTTGGATCCTACTTCTCATTCGATCTACAAATGCGATATGCTGGAACAACAAACTGTCTATATGGTATACAGATTCGCAGTCGGTCTGAGTGCAATATTAATTGCATGGGATTTAGTAAAATGGCTCTATGGGTTAATATACAAACCTAAATATGATATTAAAATTCAATAGAACAAAAAATTGTTTGCAGAACAAAAATTAACTAGCCCAACAGCTGCACAGTTCGAAATACTAAAACACTCGCATTTTTTTCAATAGATCACGAGAAGTTTCTTCTACGATATTTTTCAAATCATTTCGGGCAAGACTATCCCAGTTCAAAATCGCTCGTCTTTGACCTGAGTATTTCAAAATTATTCCATTCAAGATCGTATCAATTAAAATCGTTGGGTTTTTTTCCTGGGTACTGAAAATATTCTCCAAGAGTGGCGTTGTAGATACCATGTTTGCATGTACCATGCCTGTAGCCCAATTCCTATTTTTTTTATAGCATTAGATAATTTATTATTCTAAGTTTAACATTGAACGCCATACAAAACGAATATAAGCGAAATGAACTTTCACTTGTGCAATTGGCTGTGTATATATTTTTTGGATATTTTTTAACTTCAAACTCTATTTGCAGCTAAATACTTGAAAATTAACACAAATTTGTATTTTATGTTTTGCAACTCTTAATGTAGGTATTGTATTGTAATGTTATTTTTTAAGCCCATATGTAAAATATATATCCTTAAAAAATATACAAGTAATTAATTTTTTAACAAACAGATTCCGAAATAGTTTTATTCAGTCTTGCTGTTGGTTTTCGGTATTTGTGTTTAAAAACATTATAATCAGAAATAATGACTGCACATGATGACAGACAATAAGGATTTAAAAAAGTTGTTTAATTGTTTCTTCAGACGGGTTAAAAATCGACTTTCTAATCAGTTTGCAACTATTCTAACAGATGTGTTAAAGTCAATTGGAATAGGTTTATGTATGATGGTTGTGTCCTGTCGCTTGCTGTTGGTCTATTGATTTTATTGCCCTGACCGCTGTTGTTGCTGGCATGCTGGCGTTTCGCGCGGCTAAGCTCGCCGGATGGGCTGGTTCTTTCAGCGCACCAGGGCCTTCGACAGACAGAAAAAATTAAAAAAACATCATGCCAGACTGGACATTAAAAGTGAGACAATGAAAGGAAGAACGAAAAGAGAAAATAAAAAGGAAGAAAAAAAAAAATGAAACCCGAAAAGGAATTAAACTAAAATCAAAAAAAACTAAAACCGAAAGAAGCACACACCAGCAATACTCTCACCACGTACCTTACCATAATGAACCATGCTGTTGAGTTGGCGGATGGATTGCCAACTCCCTTTGCCCTCCCACTTGGAATCCTTGCGGTTCCACCATGACAACCTTGGATTTTTGTTGGTTGTCCCAGACTCCCCTTCTCCGGCCCCTACCTTGCCATCACCACCACTGAATTCTTACGAATTCATATTGAAATGATAACTATAATTATTTTCACTTCTCGACGTTATAAAATTTCATTTTGATTTATTGATTTCAGATAAAGACAGCATTCATATTTTAACCATGATATGGTTTTCGAAGAAACAAAAAAAATATCTGAGAAAAAGTTGTCTTCTAAATTTAATGTACTTATTTTTTTTTTCAATTTAAATTTATACCCCTATTTTATTTTATGGTTTCTTTCTTTTTCTTTCAGCCCTCGGTTTGAATTTGGGCGTCGATAGCTCCGTCTCAATCCTCGACGATGTGCTAGTGAGGACCTTTTTTTTTTTTAAAGATGGCGTCGATTCTAGTGGCGTTTATTCGGATGTGTCGATGGCGCTGGATCTGACTTGGCGTTGGCGCCGCAAATTAATCTAATGTTGGCGCAGCTGGATTTGGTTGGGTATTTTCCAAGACAGTCGTCCGTCTTGTCCAGGTAAGTGACGTCGAGTTCACGTAATTTATTTTCCAAATTATCCTAATATTTGTGATTTTTACTGTTCGGTTTTTTTTTCTTTTCTATGAAAGCCAACACAATTCACAGGGAACCTACGGGAACGCTGCCCTAAACCTACACGAAGTTCCTAGGCCTGAGCTCAACCCCGAGAAAGACGCTTTCACTTTTAACCGGAGAGGTAATATACAAAAGTTCCCCAAAATTATTGTTTCACTTTTTTTTTTCTTTTATTTTCACAAAAAAAACACAAATATTTTCTTTCTCTTTTCAGAGTTGCGTCCGGTCAGTTGGGTCTTACGGAGTCAGTGGTTATTCAGTCCGGAACTTGGTAATACCGTGCACCCCAGGCTTGGTGATGCTGTTCTGCGCCTCCAACGTTGGATTGGGGATTACGGCTCTTGCTTCGGCGGCGCGGATATTTTAATTTATTTACAAATTTACAAAAAAATTGCAAATGTTGTTTTGACTTGTATTTAGTTTTAGTAGTTTAAAATTATTTTATTTTTGTTGGATTGAATAAACGAACATTACTCAGAAGATACTAGCGCTGTTGCTGTTTATATCTCTTTCGTAAGGCCGGTAAGTTTTCTTCCTCAAATCACAACCAATCGATCTCAGATCCCAATCAGAAAAGAACTCCAGCTTCCATCTTTTTTCCTAATTTGACTCCCCTTTGTTTACTTTCTTATCCCCTTCTTTATCCTCAACGTTCGCATTTTATAGGAACTTAGCACTGTTGCATTTGTATACAGCTGGTCGTCTTTATACCTCTTCTTCTTATTCCCTTCTTTAACCCTCTAAAGGCGCACACTACAAACCCAACCATCCTGTCGATACTACTGTCAAAGGATGGGAGGGAAAAATGGGCGCTACCCTACAAAATATCGAAAAAATTATTTTTGAATTTATATGTGTTTGGGATCCCTACATCCCTTTCTTCTTTGAATGACATCCCTACAAAGCTCAAAATTGTACAACGCTTCGGCGCTTTCATTTAGGCTTCCCCGTTGTTTTGGAATCACCGATCTGGTAACACGGCTACTTGCTCATATGGTTTTATGAATGGACGGCTTTGTAATAAACAGCGTGGCTTCGCGGACGGACAGAACACACGTCGTGGAATCGGATCAATTGCAGATTTATGGTAAGTAGAGTGTAACAAAGAATTAAATTTTCATTGATTTAAAAACATAAAAGTGAAGAAAAAGTGATTAAAAGTGGAATGTTTCAAGAGTGGCTAGTTAAACTTGTGTGTGTGTTTATTTTTCAATTGATCGCCATACAGTGCACAGTGGGTAAAAAAAATTTGTACCTAATATATGGCACCAGCCGAAAACAACTAAAAACCATAAAACTAAAAGAAACCACAAACAAAGCCGAGAAAAGGAAAAGCCATCAAACAAAACAACGTGGCTCACTTCATCGCGGACGCATCCATGCTGAGTAAACGGAAACGTTCTAATTGATTGTGTGTGAATGAACAAATGTTACTGGTGTTTGTGAAAAACAAGAAAGTCGGTAAAAACGTGTAATACGTGCCTTTATGAATGAAACAGTTGGTAAAAAAAGAAAAAAACTACTCTATACCCTATTAAAACAACAATAATGAAAATTCCGACTTAAGATGTGAAAAGGAAAATTATAACAAAAATTATGAAAATGCTTCAATGAACCTTAAATCATTAGCGATGCAACGCCAAAAACTTTCAATAGTGTGTGAATGGGCAAAACTGAGATAAACAAAGATAATGCCGGGAGATGTTAGTGGTGTGTGTGATGGCATGTGAAAGAGAAGTGCAAAAAAACTTTATTGAATAGTTGTGGGAATCTATAATTATCATTTTAGACAAATTCCCAAATTCAAAAACAGAAAAAAAAATTAAAGCCACCAGTAAATAACTGCGATTAAATAAAAGTTTACTTTGAGCGGAGCGATTAAAAGAAAATAATCAGGTGAAAGAAATGGAAAACAAAAAAAAAAACGAAAAAACCAATACTACAACTTATACGCAGTATTAAAGCAAAAAACTTGTGAAACTAAAGTAAATCCCACGTTATCGCATGCGAGATAAACTGGAATCTTGCTAAACCGAAAATCTTGTTGAAACAAAAACCCAAACATGTAAATCCTAAAAAAGAGTGAAATCAATAAAAAGAAAACAAAAAATTGTGCCACGCAACAATCCGAACTTACGCAGAGCCCGAAAATTCCTAAAATTGCCACCCTAAGATTCTTCTTCACCAAAATTACTTTACTTTTTTTTTCTTTCTTTTTTTTTTCTAATTGCTAAATACTTATAAAAAAATCTTTTCTACCTTTTTCCTTCAGATTTTTTTCTACACGGCCGCTACCCGATAACAGGTAAGTACTAACGTCATTTGGACTTTAAATAACTCAATTTAAATTCATTATATCCTAATCTCTAAATACATATATAAAAAAACTATAAACTAACAATATATTAAAATCCTATTGATCCTTCCTCAACCAAGGAATTATAGCCGAAGACAACATTTTTTTGAGAATATGACCTAAAAGTCAAACATAGGAAAAGTTAAAGGCGGTTCGATTGAAGTATCGATCTAGATGAGGAGCAGTACGAAGGTTATGCTAACGTTAGCTAACATTCAAGGATACCTTCACATTCCCATCATTGGAGCACCCAAGACCGCTACTTAAACTGGATACAATATTCATATCACAATCCTTGCGGCTTTGACTCAGCTCGCTGTAAGTCGGACTCAGAAAACGTCATTGGTCAGGTGACTAACACTACCCAGCCCTTAATGTCATAGTTACCTAGGGTGTTAATACGGCGGTGCACAGATGGCCAATGACGGCTATACATGTAGCCTGTTTAGAAACGGTAGCTTACGCATGAGTCAAAAGCAATGGATTTTACATTTGTACTCTCGTTTACAGCCTATTGGGGTTGCTTCCAATGACAGAAACCTGTTGGTAGCTTTATATTTCTTGAGGTCTGACGAAGATAGGTATTTTTCATTGCTTCAAATCTTTCCCGTGAAAGACTCCCAATTTCTTGCCTTGCATGTCCTCCACCTCATATAGACAATTTCCGACAGGGCGAACAATTCTGCATTTCAGGAATTTCCGGTCAAGTTTCGCATTGTAATTATTTTTAAAATCGCTTTGTCGAAAGCTTCTGCGAAATACTTCTTGACCGGGAATAAAATTTAGCTTTCGGCTTCTGAAGTTATATGACTTCTCATTTTTCAAATAGGCTTGGTGTAAATTTTTCTTTATCTGCTCTCGAATGAGATTTAGCTTCTCTGACTTCAGAAGGATTTCATGTTCTGGATCGTTTAAAAGTTGAAGTTTTCTAGCGAGCTTGTATATGCTGCCATGACATATCATATTTGTTCCAAAAAGCGCGAAATATGGCGTAACCCCGATAGAGCCGTGCACCGAGGACCTTAATGAGCATTCAATTTCTGATAAATGCTTGTCCCAGTCGCGGTGGTCTTCTCCAAGATAAGCCCGAATGGCCGACAAAATAGATTGGTTAACCCTTTCAGACGCATTGGCTTGTGGCGAGTGTGTGGCAGTTCTAATGTGATTAACCCCGAAAACTTTCACGGCTTCTGCAAACTCTTTGCTAACAAACTGTTTGCCATTATCGGACACAATCGACTCAGGTGTTCCAAACTTATGAAAAACTTCAGATATTAAAAATTTCACTATGTTTTTGGCACTTGCTTTACGCATTGCCTTCAAAAGCACAAACTTGGAAAGATGGTCTAATACGATAAAAATGAACGAGTTCCCAGACTTCGACCTTGGATAAGGTCCCAAAAAGTCGACATAGAGGCGTTGAAAGGGTCTTTCGGCAACACTCTCATTTCCCATTGGAGGTCGCAGAGTGGTATTGGCCGGTTTCGTCTCTTTACAGACCTCACAATTCTGCACGAAACTCCTTACTTGAGTGTTCTGATTAGGCCAATAAAAATATTCTTTAACTCTGCGCAGGGTTTTATGGAAACCCCCATGAGAAACTTGCGGGGGGCAGTGGGCTTTTTTAATCAAGTCCTCGGTGAGCTCCATAGGAACCCACAATTTCCAAGCAAAATCCTCATTTAATGGTATTCCGTCATAATGTTTAGTTCGCTTATAGACAAAACTATCCACTACCTTAAGATCTGGCAGTTGAGAACTATTCTCGTTCACCCGAGAAATAAGATCAATATATCCTTCAGATTTGAACGCGAGCGAATCTAAGTCGATCCAACTACCTACGTCTAGAGAGATCACCTCCATGTCGTATCTGGATAAGGTATCTGGGACTACGTTTTTACTTCCTTGGCGGTGTTCTATTTCAAAGGAAAATGATTGCAAGTGCAAACTCCATCGAGCTAACCTACCACTCAGATCCCTATGTGACATGAGCCACTTCAGGCTACTATGGTCGGTAATGACCGAAAATGGCATCAATTCTATGTAAGGCCGAAATTTCTTTACGGCCATTACTACGGCTAAACATTCCCTTTCAGTCACGGAATAGTTCTTCTGAGCGGAGGTTAACTTTTGAGAAAAATACGCAATCGGGTGCTCTCCACCAGAATCATCCCTTTGAAACAAAACTGCGCCTATTCCTATATCCGAGGCATCGCACTGCACGTAAAAGTGCTTCGAAAAGTCCGGATGTGTGAGTACAGGGCTCGTAACCAAGGCGTCTTTCAATTGCTCAAATGCCACCTTGGCCTTCTCTGAAAAGCTAAATTGTTTGCCTTTCTTGAGGGTTTCGAATATGGGAGCCGCGATGGTTGCGTAATCCGCAATGAATCGCCTATACCACCCCGTCGTCCCCATGAAACTCCTCACTTGCTTGGCGGTCTTTGGAAATGTAAATTTCGTGATTGTTTCCACTTTCGCCGGATCAGGTTTCAATTTGCCCCCACCGACAATATAACCCAAATAACGTAGCTCCTTGAAGCAAAACTTCGATTTCGCTACGTTAATGGTTAACCCTGCGTTAGCAAGACAATCGGCCACTCGCTCTAGCAACTTAACGTGTGTATCAAAATCTGGCGAAACTATCAATAGATCATCTAAGTAGACGAAAACCCTATCACGAAGTGCTGCTGGAATCACTTTATCCATTAAACGGCATAACCTCTGAGCTGCATTACACAGACCAAAGGGCATGACTGTAAAATGGTAAAGTGGTCGTCCTGGCACCGTGAAGGCGGTTTTTTCTCTACTAGATGGGTCTAAAGGTATCTGCCAGAAAGCGTCTTTTAGGTCGACACTAGAAATGAAGTATGTATCTCCCAACCGACTTAGCAGGCCTTCTATATGCGGCAATGGATAGGCATCCTTGACCGTCAGCGCATTAAGCTTGCGAGCGTCCAGGCACAACCTGTTCTTCTCGCCCTTCCGGACTAACGTAACAGGGTGACTCCATGGACTCTCGCTTTCTTCAATTACGCCTAAATCAAGCATCCTGTCCAGTTCCGCATACATAAGTCTTTGTACAGCCGGGGATACCGGGTAGTGCCGATCTTTTACGGGAGTAGCACCGCGAGTGTCGATTGAATGGACCTCAGACCCAGTTTTTCCAAGACCATTCTTGGTATAGCATGGAAACTTACCTATCACCACATTCAAGCGTCGCCGCTGTGTGTCTGATAAGGCATGCGTTTTTACATCATCGGTCTGATCAGCTTCGTCGCAGAGACTTATATTGTTGGTGGTCAGCCCATCAACCTTAGCGAAAAGTTGGAAACTTCGCATGAAATCTACCCCTAGAAAAAGCTCTCGATTCAAAGAATGGCGCCCAGCGTGAGGCCCGAAAAGGAATCTGTTAATCGTAGGTTTTACAGTCCAGCTTAAGGGACTGCTGCGGTGTAGGAGTTAGGACCAGTGGGAATCACATTTAGAGCCCCAACGAGTTGCCACTATGCGTCTGTAGGAGTCTGTTTAGGTTGGTAGGAAGTAAACAGTAGCTTGGAACACGTTCGAGTCATAACAAGACTTCAATTGTTTAATTAGAGATGGTCCTCGAATAGTGGGAAAAGCTAATGTTTACATATTTGTATTCATTCTTGGAGTTAGATTTATGAAGGTCCAGTATATCGAGCTCTTAGTTCGTTACTCGAAGTCTCATTGGCTCCAGATGAAAAAGTTTTCTTGGTCGGAGGCACAGGGAATTGAAGGAATTTTGGCTCACCTGGGTCGTAGGATTTGTATCAGTCGTCTGGCAATGGTACCAGCCGTAGGTAGCCAAAGCAACTTCTTCCTGAGTGCTCCCCGTTTAAAGTTTTTCTAGCTGATATAGATAATTATTAGTTGTTTTTCATTAGTGTAATTAAACTTGCACTTACCTTCAATGGATGTAATAGTGGGGTAATTTTTGATCTGGGGATAGAATTGGATTTTCAGGTCTCCAGAAGTCATCTCATCTGTTAGTTCCTGGGGAGAAACATAGCTAATTAGAGATTTTCTCAGCCACACCAGCGATATACAAAACAACCTAGAAAGAAAAAAAATGCATTTAAACAAACGAATTACCATGGATCATGCTGCTAGTTTTTATACATACCTTTTCTCCTCTAGTGTTCCTTACCTGAAAATGCCATCATCTCTGAAGTCAAGAATTTTCATTTAAGAACAAACTGATAACTATTCTACTAATGTTTATGTAGGGTTTTTCCTGTAGAGAAGTAGATACAAGTTAGGATTAGCACGATTTGTTTTTTTAGATATAATTAATTTTCACCTTTTTACCGCCGAGTTTTTTTCTCCTGTTACGTTTTAGGCTTTTCGATCCATATACACTTTCGAAAATAAAAATTGTCAGCACGGCTTTCGGCAGCTAGTAGCTTAAAATAAAGAAGGAACGTATTGTTCGGAAAGGCACTTAGGTCAGCAATGGTTTTAACCAGACTGGGGAGCAGACTTTTAGAAAACGGCCCGAACATTTTCGTAGTTTCTACAACTCCTTCAACCGATACGGCATACACAGCTGCTGGGGGAATGGACCAAATAGTGACCGCAACGGCGGGAGTTCCAGCGACCGTGACAACAACCTCAACGTCAGTGCCGTCGATGGTATCTACCTTAAACGAGTTTTCGTTTAGCTCCGAGGACCAGAATATCACCATTGTTTCTCCAGACTTCCGCAGCGAAACGGCGCAGAACATCCGAGCTGAGATTAGACGAGACCAAGAAAACCCGGGTCACGATGCAAACAGTTTAGGCAGTCTACAACAAATTGTCGCTTCACTGGGATTGGCGCAGGCCCAAATTATGAAGAGCCTAGAAGAGCTTAAGCGGGGGCAGCGAGGAGATTTTCACTCAGGGAATCAGACCACGACGTGTTTACCACCTAGACATTACTCTGCAACAGTACCAGCATATCCACCAGAGCAAGATATGCCGATAGTGCCGCCACCACCAGCTTTTGGGCCATCGGTAGAAACTCTCCCTCCTCCCATGGCACAACGGTCG
This sequence comes from Hydrotaea diabolus, assembly GCA_963513945.1. Taxonomy (NCBI): domain Eukaryota; kingdom Metazoa; phylum Arthropoda; class Insecta; order Diptera; family Muscidae; genus Hydrotaea; species Hydrotaea diabolus. Next base: position 113,809,678 of record OY740717.1, read on the forward strand.
ACACCTCATTCTAACAGCCAGCAGGAGCCGCCTAGACACCCACAGCCTTGGATGAACTAGATGCCGTCGTACCCGCCACCACCGGCATGGGCGCAGGTTGCGCCGAACTACTCACCAGCTGGCTACAGTCATCCAATGGTGTCGGCAAAGCTAAATTTGAACATGTGGGGTGTTAAATTCGATGGCAGCAGCAAATCTATGGATGCCGAAGATTTTATTTTTCGCATCGAGGAGCTTCGGCAGGACAATGGCGTGTCATGGGTGGACCTGGTGAGAAACTTTCAGCAGTTGTTGGATGGTGATGCTCGTGAGTGGTATTGGACGCAGAGACGCCTGTCGCCGTTCCGTTCTTGGGCTGACTTGCGAGAGGAGTTTTTGAGCCAGTTTCGACGTTTTGAGAGCGAATTTCAGGTGCAGAAAAAGATAATGGACCGTCGACAGCAGCCACAAGAGCCTTTCGAAGAGTTTTATAAGGCCGTGGTGAAACTGAGAAACCAGCAGAGCTCGCCGTATTCGGAGCAAGATCTGATAGAGATTATGAAGAGTAATTTGAAACCTTCGCTAGCCGCACTGATGTTCCCAATAAAAATTTACGGTCTGAACCATTTTCGACAGGAAGTAAAGAGGGCGGAAGCGATGTTGGCTAATCAGCGGCAGGCGTACCAGCAGCGGCAATATCAGTCTCCGCGAGTGCACGAGATAGCCTACGAAGAAGAGGCCGCCGTCGGAGAAGATTTCGAGGTAGATGCTATCAATCCTAGCAGTCGCACTCAATTTGATCGGTCGAATTCTTCCAGTAGGGTGTTTTGTTTTAAATGCGGTAAAGAAGGAGTTGTAGCCCCGAAATGTCCTAAGTGTCAGGGAAACGGCCAGCGGAACAAGCCTCAACCTGGGGAGACTCGTTCTGTTCAGACTCAAACCCAGTAAAGCAACGGGAAGGAGAGAAAGCCGTTTCTATCTTGGTAAACCCGACCAAAATAGACCAAGCGGTTGTGGCGAAGCCGAAGTTGAGGGAGCTGAAGCCATTGCATCAGAGGGTCAAAGAGTACAAGGAGGCAAAAGCGAGGATTTTCGGCAACGTGTCTCGGAAAGTTAGGAGAGCAAGAGACAGGTACCGAGAACGAAAGCGACTTAGGAAAGAGATCGCGGCCTCATCGTTGTATGAAGGAAGCGACTCGCGTCTTTATACAAAAATTGTCATTGAGGGCCAGGAGATCGAAGGACTTTTAGATAGTGGAGCTACGGTAACTTGTCTGGGTAAGAATTGTATGACATTTATTGATAGATCGAATTTAGAAGTTCTACCCTTTTCTTCTTTCATTAAGACCGCAGATGGAAGCCCGCACAGAATTATTGGAAGAGTACGAGCCAAGGTAAATTTTAATGGACTCACTCACGACGTGACGTTTTTTCTGGTGCCTTCTTTGAATCGAGAGCTTTTTCTAGGGGTAGATTTCATGCGAAGTTTCCAACTTTTCGCTAAGGTTGATGGGCTGACCACCAACAATATAAGTCTCTGCGACGAAGCTGATCAGACCGATGATGTAAAAACGCATGCCTTATCAGACACACAGCGGCGACGCTTGAATGTGGTGATAGGTAAGTTTCCATGCTATACCAAGAATGGTCTTGGAAAAACTGGGTCTGAGGTCCATTCAATCGACACTCGCGGTGCTACTCCCGTAAAAGATCGGCACTACCCGGTATCCCCGGCTGTACAAAGACTTATGTATGCGGAACTGGACAGGATGCTTGATTTAGGCGTAATTGAAGAAAGCGAGAGTCCATGGAGTCACCCTGTTACGTTAGTCCGGAAGGGCGAGAAGAACAGGTTGTGCCTGGACGCTCGCAAGCTTAATGCGCTGACGGTCAAGGATGCCTATCCATTGCCGCATATAGAAGGCCTGCTAAGTCGGTTGGGAGATACATACTTCATTTCTAGTGTCGACCTAAAAGACGCTTTCTGGCAGATACCTTTAGACCCATCTAGTAGAGAAAAAACCGCCTTCACGGTGCCAGGACGACCACTTTACCATTTTACAGTCATGCCCTTTGGTCTGTGTAATGCAGCTCAGAGGTTATGCCGTTTAATGGATAAAGTGATTCCAGCAGCACTTCGTGATAGGGTTTTCGTCTACTTAGATGATCTATTGATAGTTTCGCCAGATTTTGATACACACGTTAAGTTGCTAGAGCGAGTGGCCGATTGTCTTGCTAACGCAGGGTTAACCATTAACGTAGCGAAATCGAAGTTTTGCTTCAAGGAGCTACGTTATTTGGGTTATATTGTCGGTGGGGGCAAATTGAAACCTGATCCGGCGAAAGTGGAAACAATCACGAAATTTACATTTCCAAAGACCGCCAAGCAAGTGAGGAGTTTCATGGGGACGACGGGGTGGTATAGGCGATTCATTGCGGATTACGCAACCATCGCGGCTCCCATATTCGAAACCCTCAAGAAAGGCAAACAATTTAGCTTTTCAGAGAAGGCCAAGGTGGCATTTGAGCAATTGAAAGACGCCTTGGTTACGAGCCCTGTACTCACACATCCGGACTTTTCGAAGCACTTTTACGTGCAGTGCGATGCCTCGGATATAGGAATAGGCGCAGTTTTGTTTCAAAGGGATGATTCTGGTGGAGAGCACCCGATTGCGTATTTTTCTCAAAAGTTAACCTCCGCTCAGAAGAACTATTCCGTGACTGAAAGGGAATGTTTAGCCGTAGTAATGGCCGTAAAGAAATTTCGGCCTTACATAGAATTGATGCCATTTTCGGTCATTACCGACCATAGTAGCCTGAAGTGGCTCATGTCACATAGGGATCTGAGTGGTAGGTTAGCTCGATGGAGTTTGCACTTGCAATCATTTTCCTTTGAAATAGAACACCGCCAAGGAAGTAAAAACGTAGTCCCAGATACCTTATCCAGATACGACATGGAGGTGATCTCTCTAGACGTAGGTAGTTGGATCGACTTAGATTCGCTCGCGTTCAAATCTGAAGGATATATTGATCTTATTTCTCGGGTGAACGAGAATAGTTCTCAACTGCCAGATCTTAAGGTAGTGGATAGTTTTGTCTATAAGCGAACTAAACATTATGACGGAATACCATTAAATGAGGATTTTGCTTGGAAATTGTGGGTTCCTATGGAGCTCACCGAGGACTTGATTAAAAAAGCCCACTGCCCCCCGCAAGTTTCTCATGGGGGTTTCCATAAAACCCTGCGCAGAGTTAAAGAATATTTTTATTGGCCTAATCAGAACACTCAAGTAAGGAGTTTCGTGCAGAATTGTGAGGTCTGTAAAGAGACGAAACCGGCCAATACCACTCTGCGACCTCCAATGGGAAATGAGAGTGTTGCCGAAAGACCCTTTCAACGCCTCTATGTCGACTTTTTGGGACCTTATCCAAGGTCGAAGTCTGGGAACTCGTTCATTTTTATCGTATTAGACCATCTTTCCAAGTTTGTGCTTTTGAAGGCAATGCGTAAAGCAAGTGCCAAAAACATAGTGAAATTTTTAATATCTGAAGTTTTTCATAAGTTTGGAACACCTGAGTCGATTGTGTCCGATAATGGCAAACAGTTTGTTAGCAAAGAGTTTGCAGAAGCCGTGAAAGTTTTCGGGGTTAATCACATTAGAACTGCCACACACTCGCCACAAGCCAATGCGTCTGAAAGGGTTAACCAATCTATTTTGTCGGCCATTCGGGCTTATCTTGGAGAAGACCACCGCGACTGGGACAAGCATTTATCAGAAATTGAATGCTCATTAAGGTCCTCGGTGCACGGCTCTATCGGGGTTACGCCATATTTCGCGCTTTTTGGAACAAATATGATATGTCATGGCAGCATATACAAGCTCGCTAGAAAACTTCAACTTTTAAACGATCCAGAACATGAAATCCTTCTGAAGTCAGAGAAGCTAAATCTCATTCGAGAGCAGATAAAGAAAAATTTACACCAAGCCTATTTGAAAAATGAGAAGTCATATAACTTCAGAAGCCGAAAGCTAAATTTTATTCCCGGTCAAGAAGTATTTCGCAGAAGCTTTCGACAAAGCGATTTTAAAAATAATTACAATGCGAAACTTGACCGGAAATTCCTGAAATGCAGAATTGTTCGCCCTGTCGGAAATTGTCTATATGAGGTGGAGGACATGCAAGGCAAGAAATTGGGAGTCTTTCACGGGAAAGATTTGAAGCAATGAAAAATACCTATCTTCGTCAGACCTCAAGAAATATAAAGCTACCAACAGGTTTCTGTCATTGGAAGCAACCCCAATAGGCTGTAAACGAGAGTACAAATGTAAAATCCATTGCTTTTGACTCATGCGTAAGCTACCGTTTCTAAACAGGCTACATGTATAGCCGTCATTGGCCATCTGTGCACCGCCGTATTAACACCCTAGGTAACTATGACATTAAGGGCTGGGTAGTGTTAGTCACCTGACCAATGACGTTTTCTGAGTCCGACTTACAGCGAGCTGAGTCAAAGCCGCAAGGATTGTGATATGAATATTGTATCCAGTTTAAGTAGCGGTCTTGGGTGCTCCAATGATGGGAATGTGAAGGTATCCTTGAATGTTAGCTAACGTTAGCATAACCTTCGTACTGCTCCTCATCTAGATCGATACTTCAATCGAACCGCCTTTAACTTTTCCTATGTTTGACTTTTAGGTCATATTCTCAAAAAAATGTTGTCTTCGGCTATAATTCCTTGGTTGAGGAAGGATCAATAGGATTTTAATATATTGTTAGTTTATAGTTTTTTTATATATGTATTTAGAGATTAGGATATAATGAATTTAAATTGAGTTATTTAAAGTCCAAATGACGTTAGTACTTACCTGTTATCGGGTAGCGGCCGTGTAGAAAAAAATCTGAAGGAAAAAGGTAGAAAAGATTTTTTTATAAGTATTTAGCAATTAGAAAAAAAAAAGAAAGAAAAAAAAAGTAAAGTAATTTTGGTGAAGAAGAATCTTAGGGTGGCAATTTTAGGAATTTTCGGGCTCTGCGTAAGTTCGGATTGTTGCGTGGCACAATTTTTTGTTTTCTTTTTATTGATTTCACTCTTTTTTAGGATTTACATGTTTGGGTTTTTGTTTCAACAAGATTTTCGGTTTAGCAAGATTCCAGTTTATCTCGCATGCGATAACGTGGGATTTACTTTAGTTTCACAAGTTTTTTGCTTTAATACTGCGTATAAGTTGTAGTATTGGTTTTTTCGTTTTTTTTTTTGTTTTCCATTTCTTTCACCTGATTATTTTCTTTTAATCGCTCCGCTCAAAGTAAACTTTTATTTAATCGCAGTTATTTACTGGTGGCTTTAATTTTTTTGCCCTGACCGCTGTTGTTGCTGGCATGCTGGCGTTTCGCGCGGCTAAGCTCGCCGGATGGGCTGGTTCTTTCAGCGCACCAGGGCCTTCGACAGACAGAAAAAATTAAAAAAACATCATGCCAGACTGGACATTAAAAGTGAGACAATGAAAGGAAGAACGAAAAGAGAAAATAAAAAGGAAGAAAAAAAAAAATGAAACCCGAAAAGGAATTAAACTAAAATCAAAAAAAAACTAAAACCGAAAGAAGCACACACCAGCAATACTCTCACCACGTACCTTACCATAATGAACCATGCTGTTGAGTTGGCGGATGGATTGCCAACTCCCTTTGCCCTCCCACTTGGAATCCTTGCGGTTCCACCATGACAACCTTGGATTTTTGTTGGTTGTCCCAGACTCCCCTTCTCCGGCCCCTACCTTGCCATCACCACCACTGAATTCTTACGAATTCATATTGAAATGATAACTATAATTATTTTCACTTCTCGACGTTATAAAATTTCATTTTGATTTATTGATTTCAGATAAAGACAGCATTCATATTTTAACCATGATATGGTTTTCGAAGAAACAAAAAAAATATCTGAGAAAAAGTTGTCTTCTAAATTTAATGTACTTATTTTTTTTTTCAATTTAAATTTATACCCCTATTTTATTTTATGGTTTCTTTCTTTTTCTTTCAGCCCTCGGTTTGAATTTGGGCGTCGATAGCTCCGTCTCAATCCTCGACGATGTGCTAGTGAGGACCTTTTTTTTTTTTTAAAGATGGCGTCGATTCTAGTGGCGTTTATTCGGATGTGTCGATGGCGCTGGATCTGACTTGGCGTTGGCGCCGCAAATTAATCTAATGTTGGCGCAGCTGGATTTGGTTGGGTATTTTCCAAGACAGTCGTCCGTCTTGTCCAGGTAAGTGACGTCGAGTTCACGTAATTTATTTTCCAAATTATCCTAATATTTGTGATTTTTACTGTTCGGTTTTTTTTTCTTTTCTATGAAAGCCAACACAATTCACAGGGAACCTACGGGAACGCTGCCCTAAACCTACACGAAGTTCCTAGGCCTGAGCTCAACCCCGAGAAAGACGCTTTCACTTTTAACCGGAGAGGTAATATACAAAAGTTCCCCAAAATTATTGTTTCACTTTTTTTTTTCTTTTATTTTCACAAAAAAAACACAAATATTTTCTTTCTCTTTTCAGAGTTGCGTCCGGTCAGTTGGGTCTTACGGAGTCAGTGGTTATTCAGTCCGGAACTTGGTAATACCGTGCACCCCAGGCTTGGTGATGCTGTTCTGCGCCTCCAACGTTGGATTGGGGATTACGGCTCTTGCTTCGGCGGCGCGGATATTTTAATTTATTTACAAATTTACAAAAAAATTGCAAATGTTGTTTTGACTTGTATTTAGTTTTAGTAGTTTAAAATTATTTTATTTTTGTTGGATTGAATAAACGAACATTACTCAGAAGATACTAGCGCTGTTGCTGTTTATATCTCTTTCGTAAGGCCGGTAAGTTTTCTTCCTCAAATCACAACCAATCGATCTCAGATCCCAATCAGAAAAGAACTCCAGCTTCCATCTTTTTTCCTAATTTGACTCCCCTTTGTTTACTTTCTTATCCCCTTCTTTATCCTCAACGTTCGCATTTTATAGGAACTTAGCACTGTTGCATTTGTATACAGCTGGTCGTCTTTATACCTCTTCTTCTTATTCCCTTCTTTAACCCTCTAAAGGCGCACACTACAGTTGACACATAAAAAACTGACAGTCTTTCGTTTTTATTAAAAAAAAAAATACAAAATTATCAAGTGTTTAACAAAGGAAATCAATCTTCTAAAATGGCGACAAAACAAAATCATTTAAACTATTATCAGCAGAGTGCCTCGAGTTGTAAGGAGCGAAAACATGTTGCAAATGAACTCCTCTACGAATGACGATTGATGTGTTGAATAACGCTTTACAAAAGTGTTCGTGAGCTAGTCCGGTTCAAAGATATTTCCAGAACGGTACTAATTCTTGAATTCTAAGTAAAAATAATTTTTGTTTTCGAGATAAGAGTTTATAACACATTGAAATATTTATCGACAACCCTATATTCCGAAAGTCGATTCCACATACGGACTGTACGAGCGAAACACGAATTTCCCCTGTAGTGTATAGTGCGGTCAACTAGCCAATCGATAACAAACGGGTGTGTATTTCTAGAAAGTCGCGTATCCGTGCAAAACATCCTCACGTCTGGAATAAGGCAACGGATGTCTGATGAACACACACCAAGAAAGTAACGATAGAACAGCGTCACGCAACCCACATACCGACGATGCTCAAGGAAAACAATAGATTTGGATACCCTACTGTCGCCTTTCAGCACCAGCGCTCTCCTTTAACCACGGTCATGTAGCTCCAAGGATGATTTTGGAGCACCTGCCCATATATGGGAGTTGTATTCCATCTTCGGCCTGATGATGCAACAAGGCTTGCACATACTAGGACGAGTGTATTAGCAGATTATTATGCTTAGAAAAAATCGAAGAACAAAGAAAGAAAAGTTTCCCTAACCCAAAGGTACAATTATGAAGTATTCGACATCGGCCGAAAATATTATATAACACCGGCTTCGGTCCAAACAGCTTTAGTCGTGAACTGATTAAAAGAAACTAACAAACTAAAAGTTGGAAATTTTTTAAAATACAAATATCTTTTTTGACCTAAAACTACTTGGGGTGTGATAAGGTAGATGTGTCTGTGTAGCGATTTTTTCGTATTTCTTTAAGCTAGCTTTAGTCCTATTAGAGATGAGTACGCTGTTTTAAAGTTTAAGCTCAAGTTCTACTTTTTGAATTAAAGTTCTAGCTCGAGTCTTCCAACAAATAAAAGACAGCAACAATTAAAATTTAATAAATTCTTTATTATAAAACCAGTTTTATAATCAAATTGAATGCTGTATTTTGTAAGTAGATTTGAACTTTATAAAAATACCAGTTATGTTATCACAGACATTTCTTTTTATCTTGATTAAAGTGAATCTGCAAACCATTCTAAAGTACATGTGGTAATAATTATTTTTGCTATGATTTTAAATGTTCTTTATAAGTTGTCCTTAGTTTTGCTACAAAATAACACAATATATGTATGTACTCGTATATATTTATTTCAATAACGCCACACGCTAAGTTGGATTGTTACCAATAGGTTTAGCTCAATTTAAACGGGAACAAGTTTCGTGTCTTCAAGATCTGATTATGTTCATATGTTGACTGGTACAGATATTGATCCAATTAACATGTATTTTGTAGAATATTAATTTATGTATTGTGGAAGTTAAGGTAAGGTAATATTTTAAATAAATTTGCTTAATTTTTAAAGTTTTGTTTAGATTTATATAAATTTATTTATAAGAAACATTTGTTATCATAGCTGGGAAATCGATTTTTTATAATTATTAGCAGTAGATTGTTTAATTGTATATTTTCTAGAAAGGTTTTACAGGTCGGAAATCTGATTTATTCACTTTTTCTTAAGTGAGTTTTATATTTTAAGATATCATGGAGAAAGTGTATAAAAATATAATCAGGTTATAAAGTTATGAACTATCATCCCTATGACAGAGCGAAACAAATCGATCGAATATAGAATCAACTTCTACAGGATACCCTACATATACCTTGGGAATCAACATAGTATATGTATGAACGAAAGTAAAATGTTCTCGTACTATAAAAACGTCAGTTGGAAAGTGTCAATATGGTAGAAATTGTTTCGGTGAGTCGCTTATGCCCCACTCTTTGACAATAATACTTCGCATATGAAAAGCAATGCAATGTTTCGTATATATAGAACGTTAAACTAGTAGAGGCCAGGTCGGCAGCACAGATAAATGGTATTGAAAAGCCACCAACGGCGGGTCTACCAGACGGTGATGTGTTTGCTTTAACTTTGCTGACTTACTTTTCCTTCTTCTATGACAAACAACAACAAACCTGATCTAATAAGCTTGAAGAGTAATTCCACTTTCAAAAAAGTACTGAAAATTGTTGCTAATTGAAGTATTTTCTCTTTTAGAATATTATTTTAAAAAATAGTTTTCTAGCTCTTTGAAAAAAAATTGAATATATAAGAAACAATTGAAATAATGGAAACAATATCGAAATGTAATTAAAAGGACACTACACACGTAATTATTTCGTTTTCAAACGAGAGCCAGTGGATAGTTGAGATGAATACAAATTTATGGTTTTTTAAAAATATAATTGATTTCTTCACTGTAAATTTATAAATGAAAACAATTGAACCAATTTTTTTTTAATTAAGGATCAGAGTTATAAGCACTAAAAACGAGTTTTAAGCGCTTTAATAGGCACTATAAAATAAAAAATGTGCATCAACAAAATTAAAATATGAACAATAAATTTAATATTAGGACAACAAATGTTTTTAATATAATAATTTATAACAAAACGTAAAGGCGTATTTGTAATTTAAGTAACAAGTACTATTAAATATAATTTATTTCAGGCCCTTTGATTAATTGAAAATGAAATTCGCTTTCAAAAAAGCTTTACTTAGAAAAATAAGTTTTGTTTTCAATTTTCTAAAGTAATCCTAATTTATTTGGTCTCAAAAATTCTACATTGTAGAAAGAACGAAAGAACAACTACGCTGGCAGAAGAAAAGGTGCTTTTAACCAGAAATCTTTTAAAGATTTAAAATCCAGAAATGTTTTAAAGATTTGTTGCTTTTCATGCGATAAGTTTTAATTTGAACATCAGTAATTGTTTTCATTTTTATGAAAAAAAAATGAGAAAACCCTTTAATCAATTTTGTTAAAATTTCAAAATTTCAGTATTTAGACGAAAACGATTTAAGATTCATTTTATATAAAATTGTCTTCATTTTTGGTAGGTTAATTTATTAAGTAAGATAACGAGCCATAAGCGCTAACCTATCGTAAGTCAAATTTTTGGAAAAAAAATTTTTTTTTCGTTTTGTATTTTTAAAATGACAAAATTGTTAGTAAAACATCAAAAAAAAAGCTTTTGCATTTTATCGTAAATGATTGTTTAAATTTTATTGTGTAGCAATTTTATCGTAAGTCACACATCAAATTGCTGCAGCAATCGCAAATGTGTTCAGATTTTTTTTTTGTTTTTTGATACAGTTATATGAGTAGGTAGAAATCTTAAATTTTTGCATTAAAACATTTGCATTTTTAATAAAGTTGTTTGAAATAAATAATAAAAACCGTCTCCTGTAAAATTTGCATTTTTTCACTTACGATAGGTTAGCGCTTATGGCTCGATAAGATTTCTGTTAATTATGCAAAACTATGCACTAAAAATCAATGGCAATTTATTAAATAAATGTTGATTCAAGAGATGCAGACCGAACCGAACCCGAATCGGTTTCCATTCTGAGGGTCCAATTTTGGATGACTCGTTCGAGCATTTCGACCGGTATGACGTTAATGATACGCGTTATATGGCCTGAATGTGCCAGCATAGATTTTGGACTTTACGTAGCCCCAAAGACAAAAAGTCTAAAGGTGTGATATCACACGATCTAGGCGGCCAACTCACCGGTCCAAAACGTGAAATTAGCTGATCTTTGAAATGACCTCTTTATAGATCCATTGTTAAAGCAGCTGTATGACAATTGGCACCATCCTGTTGAAACCAAATGTCGTCAAGATTATGGGCTTTAATTTCAGGTAGCAAAAACTGTGGTTTTCGCGGTGTAAGACTTTCCATGATAAAATGGCAACCAATACTGAAAAGAAAAAAATAAAGTTAAACACAATCCATGCAAAAACTGCGAAAAAAAACCTTTAGATTGAACACCCGTTCCATACAGGGTGGCTGATGAAAGCCTTCAGTACGGACGGAGAAAACAATGGTGGCATGTCATAACGTCTAAAGACATAATGTCTATAGACATAATGACACTCCAAAAGTGACATAATGTCTATAGACATTACAGCACTTCTGAAAGTGACATAAAGTCAAAAAAAAGTGTCACAAACTCTTTAGACATTGTAACACTTTTGGAAGTGACATAAAATCTTTAGACATTATAGCACTTTTGAAAGTGACATAATGTCTAAAGAATTTCAAATAGTTAAGAAACGTGCTCAAAGTGCCGTTATTTTAAAAAACTGACCAAAACAAAAATTGAAGAGAAGGTGTAGCAGAGCTTTTACTTCAATTTTCAGTCTGTAAGTGTTCTTTGAAGTGAGTGAAGTGAAAAAAAAGTTGTTGAAAATGCAAAAGGTAAACTTTGCATATGTTTTTATGGCGGGCTTACGGAAAAATTCCAAGCTGCTCTTTCTGACTGGAGAAGGTCAATTGTTTAGAAAAACTAATGTCTACAAAGATTACACTCGCTATAATCGGCGCCGATTTTTTATTACCGTTACTTTTTTATATCTTTTTTCGCACCCCCTCCGCTTTAGTATTTCACTTTGTATATACCAAATTTTTCTTAACTCCCCATACATCTCCTTCGATAAAGCATTTCACTTTCTACATCCCAAATAATTTTTGTTTTAGATTACACCTTCTGGATTTTCAGTCAGCCAGGAACATGTGAGAACTACAAGTGCGCTGGAAGGTTTCAACTCGCAACTGTCGAGGAAACTGGAAAAACACGGGCGCTTTTTCAAGTTCCTTGAGGGCATCCGCGATGAGGACTTTGCTCACTCAGTTTCCTAAACCAAGTGTGCGCTGGCGTTTTGAATGTTTTGCCAAAAAAGCGTAAACCGCAGGCGGAAAAGGATGAAAAGATATACCAAATGACCCAAAAGCTTATTAGGGGACAGATGGCGCTGGCAGATTTTTTCCAACATATCATAAATAAAGATAACCACATTCTACAAGAGTGTCGCGTAATGGAGGAAGACGATGAATCTAATGCATCGGAAGCAGAGAATATTCCCGAAAATGAGGAACCATACACTCCGACAACAGAAGTGTTGCAATGCATAATTTGCACTGTTGAACCCAGGAATGTCCTTCTGCAGCCCTGCCGACATTTCAAAATTTGTACGGCGTGTTTGGATGTATTGCAGCAAAAATCTAAAACTAAAAATTCTTATTTGCTTTGTCCGTATTGCAAGCAAATTGTTGAAACCCACTTGAAAATATTTCAATAAATTGTAACTAGCATTGATTTAAAAATTGCAAGAAATTAATTTTCCACCTTAAAATAAGAAAAAATCTTGTTCTACAGTTCATAGGCATTGTGTCACAGCTGGTAGAGTCTTAATGTCTATTGACATTATGTCACTTTTGGAGTGACATAAGATCTAAAAAAAAGTTTTGGGGTGTCTTAAAATCTATAGGTATTATGTCACTTTCAAAAGTGCTGTAATGTCTATAGACATTATATCACTTTTGGAGTGTCACAATGTCTATAGACATTATGACCTTAGACGTTATGACATGCCACCAAAACAATCACTGCTGTAGCTGCTGCCATACAAAACAATATAAGAGTTTCGTCAAGAAGCTTATGTGCTCAAATAGGTATAAGCAGAAAGTCATTTCTGTCAATTATGCACAAAGATTTGGACTTGTTCCCATAAAAAATTCAAATGGCCAACAAACCGAACTTCTTGATTCGCTTGGAATTTTGCCACAAGATGCTTCAAATGGTGGAAGAGGACGGAAACATATTGAACTGTCTTTTCATGTCTAACGAGGCCCATTTCGATTTAAACGGCAACATAAACAAACAAAATTGTCGAATATGGAGTGCTTCCAACCCACAGATACTCCATGAGACGGAATTGCATCTACTTCGTGTCACAGTGTGATGTGTATATTCTTCGGGCCCTACTTCTTCGAAGAAAACGGTCACACCGTAACGGTTACTGGGGAACGTTACTTAAGCATGTTGAGAGAGTTTGTGTATGCAGAGTTACGCCGAATGAGAATTTCTTTCAACTCTGTGTGGTTTCAGCAAAATGGCGCCACTCCTCACATAGCCCGGTCTATTATGACAGAATTGAGACAAAAATTTCACAATAACCTGATATCCAGAAACTCCACATTCCGTTGGCCCCCAGGTCGCCTGACCTTGTATAAGTAATACACCTGACTTTTTCTTGTGGGGTTATTGGAAACAGGAAGTCTACAATGTAAAACCAACAAATTTTAATGAACTAAATCAATCCATTCGAGAAACAATTGCATAGAACTCCGACCCCTACTTCTAATCTAACACTGCTGTAGGCAATTTTTAAGTTTTGCTTTTTGGTGCTGCGGTTAGTTTGATATATTCTACTGTAGTTCCGTGATTAATTCTATTACAGTTGTGCGGCAATCCCTTCCGAAAGCATACAACTTAGATCTGAGCCTAAAGTTGGAAATGAAGATTGTAAAAAATATTTCATATTCTGCCATTATTTACTTACAGATGAAAAGCATGATCATTCTCAATTCTATTAAACGTATGTTTTTCTAAAAGGATACTACTCCCTTTAACACATTTTTTAAACCAGCGACCTGTGCATGATGTAATTCTAGCTGCTTTTTTCGAGAATGTTTACACCAAACTCGTTTGTCGTTAAAGTGAACTTATAATAAAATATTTTTATATTTTAAACATTTTAAGAATGAAATTCAAAGTTCACATTTTAAGCAAAATTCCAAATTTTATTTTTACCAACGACAGACACCTCATGCTCTGATGAAATCTGTATAGGTTTCATTAAATATGAAAAAAGTTTTATATTATTTAGAAAAAGTTTGGGTTGATTTTAATTGTTTCATTTAAATTGAAAAAAGTTGTATTGGTTATGAAAAGGTTTCTAGAATTTGAATGGTTTTTATTTTATTTAAAAGAAAATGTTTCATTCAATTTAAAAAAGGCACGACTATTTTGTCAGTAAACTCAGGTTTAACCACGGGTAAGAATAACTAACAATTTTTCAGCAGCAGGTTACGAGTTAGAGATTTATCTTTAAGACATACACAAAACTTCTCTATAAAATGTATTGCCGTTCGGAGACTTCAAATAACAGTAGGTCACGGTTAGTAAGAATAAAAATTATAGCGTGAGAAATAATAAAGCTTCAGTCTGGGTCTTTGTTCTTCATTCAAAATCAAATTTGTACCATATATGTGGTTTCTTATGTAATATTTTTTAAGCTAAGGCTGAAGTTGAAAAATATAAAGGTTAATCAAATATGATGTACATCTTTTAATTATATTCATATCACAAAACTAGTCTCAAGAAACGATTACCATATTTAAAAAACTAATTATACATTGCATTCTTGCAAATTGGGCACGAAAAGGTTTTTAAAGCATTTTTAGTGCAGTGTTATATCTCGTCCACTATAAGTGGTGAAGAAAAAGCAGAAACAGTTGATTTTTAGCCTAAACTCGCGATGAGATATATTAGCGTTCAGAAGTCCCAAAATACCATATATTCAAACTTTATTTGTCCAATATCTCGAAAACTGGTGCTAAGTTGTTATCATTTGTCTGCATAAAGGTACATTTCGGCATCTGCATGAGATTCGGATACGTGAATATTTAAACAGACTCAAATAAACATTATTTGCTAAAATGTTGCTATAAGTTCGTATTTCTAATTTCGTGGATTACTTTATTAGAACTCATTGTATTTTTACCTTTCTTTTTTGGGCTAAAAATTCCATTTCCGTGTTTACATACTTTTTTCCGACATTAATACAAAAACAAAACATTTTTGTCAAATCTTTTTTAAGAAAGAAAAATATTTTCATGGTACAATTAAAAAAGGTAGTTATGCTAACAGCTGACTTTAAATGTTTTCTCGTAGTAATTTAAATTGCCGATTTTAAAATTTGACAATGGCTTTTGTTGAAGTTTGTAAAGGAAAAAATCTTTTTCATTCACAAAAACATATTTTTGGCATTCTCTTTCTGACAATCTAGCAACATATTTTGGTTGTTGTTGGGCTAATGACTATACCTTATTTATTGTACCACAAACATTTTGTCACAAATGTTTTGATGGAACCATGACACCATGGCCCAGGCCAAATAGATATCGTGCATAGTTCACATTTTACTTGTATGCTTCTGAAGCAGATTTTAAGTTGATTTTCGTCAAATATACTTAGTAGGGACATAAATACTGTTACAACATTGAACACACCCATTTCAATAGTAGAACTACACATACCCCGTTAATGTCATATGGGGTTTGAAAGCTAACCTCAATAGCGTTAGTCTGTAACGGGATTTTAAAATTGTTTCAACTTTCATCGTGAAGTGGGCAAATAATGAGAACCGTATTGCTGTACTAGCGCTTTTCAATTGTGAAATGAAACAAAAACTTTCATCATGGAGTGGTCAGATAATGAGACCCGTATCGCTGTATTAGCGTTTTTCAGGTGTGAAATGGAAAAAGCGATGTTTTCAAAACGTTCCGGCCACAAGGGATTAGTCGCATGTTCGTCTACCGATGCATATAACTGTTTGAGGAGACTGGAGATGTAAAAGACCGCCGCCGGTCGGGCCGCCCACACCGCATGTCATCAAACCCGTTAAATCAAGAATTCACAGCTTCAGTCATGGTTTGGTTGGGTGTCTCTTAAGATGGGGTCACTGACCTGTATTTCTGCGAGCAAGGAGTCAAAACATCGGCCAAAGTTTACCAAGAAACCATTTTGGAAGCTGTTGTGAAGCCTCTTAACAATTCCAAAACCAGCCATGGACTTTCCAGCAGGATTCTGCGCCGGCCCATAAGGCTAAAACGTCTCAGGCCTGGCTTCGAAACAATTTGCCAGCGTTCATTTCCTCTGAAGAATGGCCCTCAGGCAGTCCAGATTTGAACCCATTGGATTACTAATTGTGGACGGTTTTAGAGGTCAAGGTTTGTCACAAAAGATACCCCAACATTGGATCTCTAAATACTGCTTTGGTTCGAGCTGTGGCCAATTTTCCAATGGACAAGGATCGTGCAGCTATTGAAGATTGGCCAGTGCGACTTAAGGCGTGTGTAAAGGCAAAAGGCGGACATTTCGAATAAGTAGATTCCTTTTGAATACAATATACATCAATAAATTTATTAAAAAATCTTTGGTCCAAAAACATTCAGTACTTTTTATTTTACAGCATAAAACGTGTGTAACAGTATTTATGTCCCTACTAAGTAAATTTCAATTCGTTTTAAAGCCTGATATGATAAGTTGCAACTTTTGACAATTGCTGGTCAGGTATAAGATTAAATAATGCGGAATTAGGGTTTTTTGATGTGAAATCAAATCTCCAAAAAAGAGACTCAGAAATGCGATTTTTTTTTATCTACAATAAAGAACATATTGAAAAAAAAACTATTTTTACTACAATTTCACAGAAATTCTAAAATGGAGTTCGACACGATTTCACATAAAAAGACGATGACAGAATCAGGCTTTTCAACTGAAAAAAAATTTCAGGGGAAATTTTTTTGAACATTTTTTCTAAAATAAGCAACCAACTAAAATTTTTTTAAATTGCCAATATACTGGAAACAAACTTAATCAAAACTAATGCCATTTATTATGAAATTAAACAAAAAGATTATTGTGGCCAAGGGGAAAATATCATAAACCCATTAATTAAAAAAAAACTGATGCAGCTTCATATAAACAGACGGAATCCCACTAATTAACTATAATTTTCAGGAGCAAACCAAACTCAACTTTGTTTCAATGGTTAATCAAATTTTTAATTGCAAAAGACTTCAAATAACGACGTCAAATACTTGTAAACCTGCATTTAGAAGCAATAAGCAGTACGCTACAACCGAATATAAAACTGTCAGACTTGTTTAAATTTAAACTGAACTGACACGTCTTAACTCGACTTTTATTGACTGCTGTAGATGCTGAAAAGTGCGAAAACAGAAAAACATAATAACAATGCATGTTCGGTGGCCGATAAAAGTAATGTACCAATTTGTCTAAGAACTAAACTAGATAGATCATGTTTGGGTTAATTAGTATCTGTGATTTACAGAAGATCAATACGGTGATTATCGAACATAAAAAGATCGGATACATCATAGCATTTAATTTCAATTATTAACTAAATGTCTTTTTTTATTGATTTATTTATGAAAATCTACCACATAAAACACGATCTTGTCTACTACAATCCGTAGTATAAATTTGAAAATGATCCAGCATGACTTCAGTAATTTGTAATTAAGGAGAGCTATTTTAGGGTTATCAGAAGTCCTAATTAACTTATTTAGAAGTAATAGTCTCATAGGGCAACACTCGGTTCAATTTATAGAATTATAGATTTGTAAAAAAATATGTACAACAAAATAGCATTAGTTCGTATAACAAAACAGTAGACATTACAATCAATTTAAAGGTATAAGAATTTAAAATTTTAATAGATATTCGTTTGGCACGCCTATTAGATGTACTTAAAAATATTGTAAAACTAAAAATACTACTACGAAAGTAAAAATAAAACCAAAATAAATAGCATAATTTTCGGATTTGAAACCATGTGGCGGCAGACATATACCCTTTGACCTCGTAATCAACTTTATTGACCTGTATAAGTATACTCGGACGTAATTGGTATATGTACTTTGCCATTTTTGAATTAAGCTAAACTAATTTTGGCAAGACACATTTTTTGTGTGCGGAAAAATGGTGGTAACTTAATATTTTCCGCTATTATCTGTACTATCGCCGCCGGCGTCAATTTCGCTACCACCCTGTGTTCGATTGTTGGAACTTTCCAAAAGATGCGTTAGTGTTTGGGCGGTATTTTCTCTTGTCATCTCATTGTCTGATTCGGTAGTTGGTGGAAAACATTCCTTTGGTAGAAATCTTTATGAAAAAACATAATAAAAAGGAAAACAATTTTGATTTCAAGTAATGTTGAATTTTAATGTTCTGTGTACTTACTTATGAATGACAGGCGATAAGACATCAGCGTCTAATTTTTTAACCACAGTTGGTCCGGTTAGAAACGACACTATTGTTCCCACTAGAATGGTGGAAGCAATGCCAATTGGGTTGATCCAATGGAATGATAATCTATACAATGGAAAGACTCCGGAATCATCGAAAACCGTGTCATCGGGTAGAGTCAAATTTGCCGGACAGTCGGTAACGGAAATGGGTAGCTTCTGAGAGACCAAATCACCATTAGCAAAAGATATTTGAGAGCCAAACGATATCCAACCGGACATTAGAGCTCCGGCAATGGCTCCTGCTAAAGCACCCTTGTGATTGCTCCAAGGCACCAACATGCCCAAAGTAAAGAGGCCACAAGTAGTGCCTGCCGCAATGGCGGTAACTGATGTGGCCACACTTAAAATGCCGCTTAATTTCTCCAGGACAAAGACTAATGACACGGCAATGCCGCCCAAAATAACAATGCAACTTTTCACAACTATCGCAGAAGCTTTTTCTGATAGTTTACAGCGAAAGCAGCCTTTAACTATGTCTTCCAAAACCACCAAAGCAGTGGAATTTAAGACCACCGACAATGAACTCAGGGCCGCACCGAAAACGCCAGCAATAAATAGACCCGGAATGCCGTGCAAATTGCCCACGGTTTGCATAACATACACCGGCAGAAGCTGATCATCGTTCTAAAAAGAAATCACAAAATCAATGTCACAGTTTGTCAAAAATTAAAGGCTGGCATACCGATATCAAACCCGCGGTCAGTGGATCACAGTTCCTATAAAAATTATACACCAGCAGTCCGGCGAAACAACACACGGATATGAAGAGCACAATTCCCACCGTAAATATCGCCACCGAACATTGAGCTTTCTTTAGCGTTGGCAAGGACATGTAGCGTTGTACCATTGTTTGGTTCACCGAATTAAATGAGGTCCAATAGAAGAAGCCACCAATGACAACACCCCACAAAGTCTGGCGTTCATACGGCGATGGGTTAATGCTATCGGGAACAAACTTTGAAATATAATTGATGACATTAATAGATTATTTCGACATCTTCAACTTACTTTCCGAATATGATGCGGCCACCTTCAGAAGCAGTTTTGAATACATCTGAGAAGCCTTCGGCATAGATGGTACCTAGAACGACCACTACGACCACCGAGACGAACATGACAATAATTTGCCACGCATCTGTGTGAACGACAGCCTTAATACCACCCTATACGAAATAAAATATATCATATATACCATTTATATGTATGGAAGGATGATAGAGACATGATACTTACTATTAGAGTATAAAAGACGCAAATCACACAGATGATCCCACTTACGATGTGGGTATTGACACCAGTTACTGTGAATAAAACGACAAAGTTATAGATGAATTATTATAGAATTACATGATCCCGTTATTTTTTTTTAACTGATTTACCTTGGCTAAATGCAATCGCAGGTACATATAAAATGATAGGTAGGAAAAAGATCTAAAAAAATATTTAAAGAAATATATTTCAAATGACCAACTAAGTGAGGTGAATTTATGTATACTTACTTCATCCATTACAAACATTATTGAAGCAATACTGCGTATTGTTGGATTAAAACGCATCTCCAAGTACTGAAATGAAAAAGCAATTTTGAATTGTCAGCCAGCTCAAAATATCAATTACTGAGATTTATATGTTTGTATATTGGGTGAAATTGCATGTACGTTCCTCTTAAGATAAGTTATGTTTACCCAATGTAGTACTCATTTGACTTAGCCCATAACTGGCATATAAACTACAAGCGGGAAACTTTTCGAATGCATCATCAACGATGTGTTTATCCATTTGAAGCTCCGAGTACACACGATTTCGATTATTTCGCAATTTATTTTCTCATAAGTAATTACATAATTCTTCATTTCCATTAACAATATAATTTATATTGATTTGGTAATGGATGAAATAACGGTCGAGTATTAAATGTAAGATTTTCGGAGTACTATGGAAAATTCCGACTAGCCTATCAAGTAATTTGTTCGGAATAACACCAATTCGTTGACACGATTTTGATCGACTTTGTCTTCTGATCGATTTTATTCCTGTTTAAAGTAGTTTCTCTGTCTTTTTCTGTTTGATCAGCGGTTCGCATAAGATCAGTGATGCACGGTACCCCACCAAAAAGTATAATGGTGCCAAATCTCAGCTCCGTAGCGCACAAGAGATCGATTGTGGCATTGGCCGTGTATTGCTACATATAGGAGAAGTTAATTTCATGGTCGCAAAAGTTATAAACTATTCAAGAAATTTGCAGAAGTAAGTTTTTTTTTTGGTCCAAGGGTAGAAGCTTCCATTCATATAATCATCCGATTTTATTTTTTTTTAGCTCTAGAAGCCGCAATTACATCCAATATTAATTCCAATTTCGATAGAATTTGGTAGAGTGTATTTCGATGGACAAACAAACAATTTTGAACCCATTTCGGACCATAAAGTAAATAATACAAGTCAAAACTAAAATTATTTTTGCAATTTGGATGAATTTTGGTGACGAACAAGGACACATGTGTACTAAATATAATTAAATTTCTTCACAAATTGTGACATTAATTTTATAATCAGGGTAAATTTAGAGCCCTTCTAAGGGGCCGAAGTACTTGTTTTAAATTGGATATTCTGCACATTTAAAGGTGCAGGGAATAATATATTCGTCCATGGCCGACTTTTGCTTTTTAACTAGTTTAGTACAATTAAAACGAAATGTCTTCAATCTACAGCCACAAAAATGGGGTTTCAAGCGTACACCGTTAACCGAAATGGCGGATCCAAAGGAAGATGGTACAATGATGCCACCAATAACCGCACCAAGCTGTTCCTATCTAAGGATTCATTGGCTGCTCGACAATCAAAAGCACAGAGATCAAAATGCGCTTCGTCCTCGTGCCAAGTTATTATCAGGCTGGTGCGTGAAATGTTGAGCTGTCGGTACCAATAGCAAATCGATAATACAGGACTGAGTCAACACCCTAGCCTAGGGCTGTTAGGCGACCTTGAGTGTTGTTTAACGAAATTGTTGCACAAACTTGCCTGAAATTGGAGCATTGGGTGCCTTAATTTTATAGACGCACTGTTTTGAATACACAGATTTGACTTTTGAAATAAGTTTGGAGATATGAAACAGACTTTCTATCAAAACGAATCACGCGTTACCAATCAAATTAATGATTTAGTTAGAATCCAAATTTGTCGTGGTATTTTATTTATTTTATGTTGCATACTTTAAGGCTGTATTTTTCTCTTGTACGCATTAGTTCTTTACTCGTTTTCAGCTGGACCGATTTATTTGATTTTTACTTCAAAATATTACCAATTTTGAGGAAATTATAAGAGAGTAGCGAGTCAAATTTGAGCCGAATTCGTAAGCCTGTTATGACGCAATAGAATCATTTAATCAAAATTGGACTACAATAGTTGAAATCGGTAAACACTTCATCTTGGAAGCGGGTTAAGTTCACCAACATTAATCACCATGACGGTTCTATGCTCCGGATTAAGTCAAAGCAGCAATTCTTTGGCCAATGACTGTCATACTAGCACTATTTTCCGTTTCAACAACAATAACAGGCTGTAATTTTTTCAGACACCATAAAATACTTCTATTCTCCACACAAAGTGAGTCGCTCAAATACACATATGGTGTACCAACCCCCACAAAACCCCCACATTTCTCCAAGAATCCGCTTATGGAATTATTTCTATGATATGACTTAGTTCGGGTCCTGAACATAAAGCTGCAACTTTAACACTTATAAAAATATTCTAAGAAGATTTGAAGGGCAAAAGACATAACTAAAACGATTTGCAATCTCGGCTCAATCCTATTCGGACAAAGGTCATTCACAATTTTTAAGCCATAAAGGAATGTTGACGTCAACAAGCGCATTAGTGCTTTGAAGTCGGGGCTTGCGGAGTCGATTCGATTTTTCAAATTATGAAATGGAGTCCATATTTACACTGCACAATTAGTGCTGTGATAAAAGTCGTGAGCTTTATTGCCTAGAGTTGAAATCGTCAGACTATTCTCTTGAAATCTTGAAAATGTTCTATCGTAACGTAGAATCGTGTTGGAAAATAAATACTTTGCGTTTAAAAAATTGAAATAAATCACACAATAATATAGAAACAAATTTTGCCTTTAGGAGATATTACAATTTCAATTATTTAAAAAACTAAAACAAAGTTTTACTTATCTAAAAGTCGTGTGTGCAAGTTTATCAACAAAAAGAAAATTCCAAATCACGAAGTCTTACATGTCAATATAAAAATTACTCTTTTTGTATTGTGTGCAAGTGTATAATCACAACTTGCAAAAAACAATATTGTACAGTAAAATTTCTGGTTCGTATGTAGGCCAACTGAAAACATCGTGCATTTAAGGTTTAGGAGACAGACGTTCGCCAGTTCGTGATTTAGGGCAATAAATATAAAAACATTTGGTGACTAAAATTTTAGAAGTTCCTTGTTGGCATTTGTAAGAAAAAATTTCCAATTGGCAGTAAACCTGATAGTCATGCATCCTCCGCATTAAAATGTACAAAATATCATATTCATTCCCCATATTTCATGACCTGTGATCGTTCGAAGTAGTGCGTTTTTTGCCACTCCTTAAATTCAACATGTAGGTTGAATTTGGTTATGACTGAACAGGGAGCTTGGTTTTGTTTATAAAACTCTGAACTTAGACTAAGACCATATCTCATGAACTTTATGTGATAATACAGGGTGGGCCAAAAGTTATCATGGGGTTTAAAAATTGAATTACTTTTTCAATTATATATTTTTGTTATTCTTCTTTTCGAATTATATAAATAACATTTAGAGAATAAATAATTGAGGGGTTCACAACTGAACAGAGAACCAAAATAATAGAGTTTTATGATTTAACTTAGTGAACAATTATTTTAACACAAACGCATGAGTGATGAAGCTCATTTTCATTTGAATGGCTTTGTTAATAAGCAGAATTGTAGGTTCTGGGGTTCTGAAAATCCAAAAAAAGGAAATATTTTCCTAAATTAATATATTGCCGTTTTTTGCTCCTCCAGATCATTTGTATGGAGACTATACCAAAAAAGGGCCTACTTGGTCCAAGATTAGATCATTTGCCATAGTTATATACTAAACTAAATTTGATCGACATTAAAACCAAAATGCTTATTTCAGAGCGGTTGTATGTTTTTCCGTCCCGAATTCCAGGGAATTTTGCTCCGATTGCCCGGAAAATTTTAAAACCCCTACAAACCGATTTTCTTCAAAATTGTGTAGAGGATAAACATAAAATTAAGTGAATTTTATATTATATGCTCGTAATGTAACTTGCTGAAATCAGAGTTCGGTTGGCCACCAATTAACAATTTCGGCGTCTGCAGGACAAATGCGAAAAGGATTTATTGATTTGTAGAAATGGAAAAAAAATATTTTGAATAATAAGTTTTCATAGAAAAGAAATCTTTTGAGGAAGTTGATAACACTGGTCAACACAATATTAGCGGCAGAAGGTTTGGCAGTAAACTTTAGTTGTTTTGGGGCTGTTGATCACGAACCTGTCCTCCGGTTTGTCAGATTAGCTCTAATTTAGGATATAAACACATAAACCGTTTTTTTCGGTTTTTCTGAATAACGGAACCCCAAACTGCTTCATTTGTGAACCGATTTTTAAATCGGTGTTTAAAGGAGAAATTGACTTTTTCAACAATTTGCAGCGCTTTTATTTTCGATAAGAATTGTTGAAGACGAAGGCAAAATTCTGCAGAAATTTCAAATTTCCTTTCAAACAATTATAAGTCCTTTGAGCTGCCTCAATTTTTTTGATTCTTTATCAGAGTTGTATTTTCATAATATCTCCATTAGAGTGTATTAAAACAGGCGCCCAACAAGCTAATAAACTTTACAAATCCACTAAAGTTGACTGTCAAACCATCTGCCGCAGATTTTTTTTTCAAATTTTGATGCCCAGTAAATATATTTAAGGATGTTATATTAAATACAATTAAGTATTGGTGGTGTTATACTAACTTTTAAGGTTTTGCTATCCTACTCACTTAAGTGCCACAACATCCCATTAAGGAACAAGGGAAAACTTGACTTAAAGCAGTGAGCTGTGCACGATCGGCTAATGCAATTTTTAAAAAGGTTTTTACATGACTTCAAGATAAATCACATATCGCTGGCATTTACGAGTCGGAAAACCGCCGCTAAAAACATGGTAGAAGTTCTTACCCGGGCTTAAACCTGGGTTTACTGGTATGATAACCGTGCACACTTTCACCACACTGCGGCAGCCCACAGCCTAAGTAATCTAGCCTATCCAGTCTAAGTAATCCAATATTTACCTAAAACCACAGTCGGATTATATTGAACCTTCACATAAAAGAAACAGAAAACCTTTAAAAGAAACAGCCAATAAGACTTTTAGTTGCAAGCAGGTATGCTTTCGTTGAACACTACTTCACCATCGTCAGACCCCAACAAACTAATTTGATGTACCATGATCAGTGGCTTTTCACTTAAGAGCAAGCAACTATACATATAGAGAACTTCTGAGAGTGGAGTATTCCACCGAACAAAGTCAACATAATTAAATTTCCTTCACACTGCATTCTTTTCGCCTGCTCTTAATTTTTGTTTTCGAAATATTTCACAGTCTTTGCGTTTGTTTAAATAATTACAGCCTCCCATTTGGATGCATTGAATATATACAGAACAGGTTCTGCGAAAAAAATATAATATTTCTCCATTGGTCCGTTAAATAAATGCAATTTAGCAGAAATGTGTGTTAACAGGGCGCTGTTGATTTTAAACGTAGGCTAAATTGGTTCCGAAACTATTTTTTTATGCAACTCTGTTTGTTTGATATATCTGGTTAAAAAAAAATACGAACGAACTAAACAAAAATACTTTTTTAAATCTTCAGGTATACGTTGTAGATCGCTCATTAGTCGCTTACGTATATACTAGTAGGCTGGGTACGTTCAACATTATTTAAGATTTAATTTTAAGATTTGGACTGATGAGATTTTGACTAATTTGTAAGGGCCGAAAATTTAAGTGCTTGTTTATAGTGTTGAACCATCTAATCCAAGTTCCTATTCTGAATATAGGAGTATAGTTAGTATTCTTTAATTTTTTTAACAAAAAGTGGTACAAAGTCAAGAACATTTAAACTTAATTTTTCCCGGCGAGAAGCCGGAAAATTTAAAAATTTCTCACGAAAAAAACCGTTCAAAAAACTATAGTTGTATGTAAAATCGAAAAAGACCTTTGTTCATAGTGCTATATCAAAACGTGGACCGTTATCTTAGCTGGTTATAGTATTGTTTTCTATCAACAATTTTCGGTTGAATTGTAAAACATAATAAAACCTGAACATTTTTTTTTATTGTACAAAGAAAGATTTGCAATTATCATATGATTATCATAAGGTATCGTTTAAATGTGTTAATTACATTGAGATATACCATGTACTAGCACATAACTCGCACATTGACATACTCGTACGTATGTGTGTACGTTCGAGCACATTGTAGAAGCAATCGTTGTTTTGTATCTACGGCAACATATAAATTAAATATCCATAAACTAGGAAAAATGTCTAGAAAAATTGACAAGCGTCTGAATAATTGAGCAATATTTAAATTTGCTCAATAAGGTTTCAAGCAATAGTGCGTGGTACTGACAATATTAACAATGTTCCAAAATTATATAGATTTTAAATGAAGTAGATAAAGTCAAGGCGAATTTTCCATACGAAATAGGACAGTTTTTATGAGATTAGTATTACTCGTCGTTTGATGTTTTATTAGTTTTCTGTATGATTGTAATTGATTTAAGCGACCAGATTTTTTATTACAACATTTTAAGAATTGTGCTTTTTTCGAGCATGGGCGAAGTCCGAAATTATTTGTTTTTGGACTTATGTAACAAAATGTTTTGTTAAGTCCCAACAGCTTTAAAACTTCTTACCGCAAATCTATCTTTTTTCGACCCAACATTTTCTCTTTCTGGGCTTTTGCTTGAAATCTAGTTTCTTATGAAATTCTAGTAATGTCAAAATCTTAAAATTTTCAGTAACACTAAACGTTCGATCCCTAGGCAATTACCTAGTGGATAGTACGGCACTGATTATAATTGAGCTATAAAAAGTGTTACATATTAACTTGGTTCAATTACTTTGAGACATATTCAGACAAGTGATCGAGTTTGAATGTGTGTGAAATGTCATTATTCGAATAGAAAATGTATCAGACAACAAATGATTAGAATGTGTCAAAACTAAAGAATTTCGATTCATCTAATTGATCATTTTGCACTAAAACAACGACAAAAAAATGAGCAATCAACAACAACAAGAAACAACATAAGATTGAGAAGACAGGCATATGTATAAGGAAATAAATTGTGTCGATGTTTGTCACAAACATTCAATTAGAAGTATGTAAGTTATTTGTACGCACAGTGAAGGATAAAATTATAAAACCACAGTTTTAAGTCAAAAACACCAAAACGACGAATTACTTAACTAATATTCTGGTGAGTACATTGATTGTTTATCTTCTGGATTATCTGTGACAGAAGCCAAAAGTATTAGCATTTTAATTGTGATTTACAAAATTACTAAAAAAAAAATGCTAGTGAGACGCTTCAGCCATGTCAACTAACTGGCAAAAACTACAAGAGTCCGATGGTCGTTTCGAACGATTTTAAAGTTCTTGTCCCTGGAAAATAAAATTGTTTTCCGCAACGTCAGGGAGTATACAAATAATATCGATTTGCGAGAAGTTTCCCCTCTGTTACTTAATGGATCGGGAATTAAATCAAATAAAAAATCTTTGTGTGAGAACTTTTATTCAATACTGTATGTATGCATGCACCTTGTGTGGGGGATGGCTGGGGCGGTGGTTACGTTGTGTTATAGACGCTATCTTAAGTATTTGTTGATCAAAGTCCAAGTTCGGTTGTATTCGCGTTAAAACGTTGTCATACGGAACAGTATTGCCAATCGACGCGTATATAGCGCAGTGGACGAATTCAATAGAAAATTACGAAGAAGTAAAGTGGACCTTTAGTATTAAATGTACCAAAAGTGGCGTGGTAAAAATTCAATTCTTCTCTATCGAATTAATCAAACATTAAGAGTTCGTAACTATTCATGTTTACTAAGATGGCACAGACGATATTACACATATATTTACGGGAGCTCCCACAGAAGATGTGGCGGACCATATGTATCCTTTAAGAATATCAAAAAATCGCCTTGTTTTTGGTCCCTTGGGTCCACGAGTTCGAATACACTTACTTACTTAATTCCGACAACATAACATTAAGGAACAAGATGGAACTGCTCTCAAACCAGTAAGCCGGGCACGATAAAGTTCTTATATTCACTAATCGGGACCTACTGTTTAACGCCGGACCCGAACGGCTAATGCATTTTATAGAAACGTTTTTACGTGGCTTAGAGATTAATCGGTTAAAGTCGCGGCATTTACGAGGTGGGAACCCGCCGCTAAAATTGTTAGATTTTCTTACTCGGGGTTGAACCTGGGTTTACTGTCTTGATACCTAGTAAACCCTAATAAAATTTGCTTTGACTTGAGTACGCCCACCGGTGGCCCCTTTAACCGAATATAAGGTACGTTTCAATTTTAACCGTTGTTTCTCCAAAAAAAATTATTATGATTTGTTAAGTATAAGTAAATACTCAAAAAGGTGTACGTTTTTCCGAGGTACAGGTAGTCCCTTAGAGGGAAACTATTTTCCCCTGTGCTTTGCCCATTACAATACTAAACAGTTCATTGTGCTTTTAACTCTCACACGGACGGGCATGGTCAAAAAGTTTTAGAACTTTACAACGATCAAAAATAAATATATTTCACCAATATTTTAAGGTGTTGCAAACGGAATGACAAATTTAGTATACATTATATAGGGTATAACAAACATTTTCAGTACAGATGCAGATTATAAGAAAAACTTCAAACAAAAAAGGAGCTAATTAATAAATCGGGTCATATATTTGAATTTATATTTAAAAAAGTCTTAAAAAATTGCTATAATTAAGTTCCCAATTGTTCATGTTCACTAGCATTAGCCGAGCCCAAATACTAGCCAGATCTAAAAATAGGTACATATTTTAAATTGATGTGGCAATTGATTTAATGTAAGTACCCATAAATGCAAGTCAAGTCTAAAAACAGCATATTTGAGACGGTAGACGCATCTCCAAGCTAAGTCTTTATGTGGAGTTAAACAGGCATTCAATCTACACACCCCCTTTAACAAACAAGGCTTGTTTTACAAGCCTGCAGAGTGCAACATTGATGTTATTTTTTATGAAATTTTGTTCATGGATATGTATCAAATTAGCGAAAGTTTGTGGGATGTTTTTACAAAAAAAGTCCTAGACTAAAGTTGCATTTAAGCAAAAATTGCATTTGAAGGAAGGGGTTGTAAATGATTGTGGAGGCATGCTAGAACCCCCTATAACAAACAAGGCTTGTTTTACAAGCCTGCAGAGTGCAACATTGATGTTATTTTTTATGAAATTTTGTTCATGGATATGTATCAAATTAGCGAAAGTTTGTGGGATGTTTTTACAAAAAAGTCCTAGACTAAAGTTGCATTAGTGTATTTATTTAAACAAACATTGCATTTGAAGGAAGGGGTTGTAAATGATTGTGGAGGCATGCTAGAAGGTAGGTAAATCAACTGTCTTGTTGTTGGGATTTTCAACCGAAGTAATGCAAATAGATGTCTGGAACCCTGATCAGCATTCGGCATGAAGCAAAGAATGTCTATCGGATATTGTTATTGTTTGTAGAAGGTCGCTTTTTGCTCTGATATCAACATTTGAATGTATATCAACATTTTGATTGCTTACATGCCTTCTTAAGGGTAGCAGAGTTGAATATTTTTTGAGTCCCTCGGAAGTATCTTAAGAAAATCCCTCTGCTTTTTCTTAACGTGGACAAGCCCGAAGTTAAAATTTCATTCGATTTGTTGCTTTTTCACTTAATATCCAAAGAAATTTCTTGTGCTGTGCTTGCATAATAATATTAATTGAAAAAACAAAGCGCAATCCACATCATCCCTTTTTTATTCTTACTCTACAATTAAAATTGGACATTATGGGATTTTAATTGATATTCCAATGGAATGTGTTGTAATAATTCTACACGCATTCTCTGTCGACCAATCAGTTAATTGCCCGATTACAAATGCATATCAATCAATGGTATGAATGAGTGTCAGTCACTCTGATATGAAGTAAAATCTTGTTTTACGCGTGTATGTTTTATATTCGAGTACACAAATACAAATTGCAATTTCGCCAATGATTAGTTTTATAAACAACGATAAGATTTAAGGAACTCAGACTTACAATTTCGCAAAATTAATTAGTTTATAAGCTTTGATAAGAATTACTGACTTACTTCATATGAGGATCCAACCCGAAGAGCCGCAAACACGGGCAAATAAACTGTTGACACAGCTATGGCCATGAGAACAATGGACACAATAATCAGCCAATACTGTGTGCCAAAATTGTAGATTTCCGAAACGGTGCCAAGTATGGTAACCCCCGAAACGTAACTATTCGGACAATAAGCAGGGGAATAGAAGAACAAAAACAAAAGCGTTCAATAATTTTTGGGTAATACAAATAGAGATTATCACTTACCTACCGACCAAACTCATGGCGACTGGAAATATTTTCAGCTTACGCGAACCCAAAAGATATTCGTTCATCTTGGAAGAGCCGAAATCGGTGGTTCTCTTAGCAGAATCTTCTGCATCACAATGGGCTTTATTAGTACTCTTACTAGTCTTTTCTTTTCTATAAACAAAAATTAACAACAAATGTAATGGGAGAATAAAAAGATATGTAAAAACGCGAATATTACCTAAAGTATCCATAATAAACTCCGGTACCCGTGGATAAAAGGATCATCAATACAAATACTACATAATCGGCCCAATGAAAGTGGAACTGTCCAAAATCTTGATATTCTTTCATCTGAAAACAAATAGTAAATGACAGTCAATTTAAGAAATTTTTAAAAGTCAATTAAAATAATTTCAAAGAAAGTTGTTGTACCCTTACCCTTCTGGGTAAGAGGGTATGTGTGTATCATTTAATGCCATAAAAAAAACATTCTTCGATGTTTCGCAAGTTTCTCGAAGTATGTCTTAATAATAAGCCGTCTATAGGTGTAATTTTATTACTTTTTATAACAATTGCGGACATTATATATGGATAGGTTAGAAGGACTGATACCTGTGCCAAACTTGAAAATTTGAATTGCAGAACATCCACTTGGTGATTCGTCACCTGTGACGATCTTTTAAACGTCTTTTGAAGCACCGTGATCGTATTTTATCAAAATTTCTTTGCACCAATCGACAGGACCATTTTTTGAGCTATTTTCAAATTGTGCGGGATCCAACGAGAACAAACCTTTTTTACGGCCAGGTGTTCATGCAATATCGAATGTATGCTGGTGGAAGAAATTCCCTCTATATCACGGTATGTCACATGACGATCTTGCATTATCAGCTTACGCAAGACATCAATGTTCTCTGGCACAACGGCCGTTTTTGGACGACCTTCGTCTTTGAGCGAGCGTCCACCACGATTGAATTTATTAAACCAGTTTTTCACAGTGCTATAGGATGGTGCTTCATCGCCATACAACGATTTAAGTTAATCGATGCACTCTTGTCGTGATAATCCACGTCGAAAGTTGTGAAAATGATCGTATGAAAATGTTTACGAATTAATTACATTTTTTGTCAAATTGATTTTATCAAGTCACTGTAAACAACACAAATGATGGTGGTACGTTCTGAGTACGTTTATACTAAAAAATGTCAAACTTTCCAATGGAAATGACAGATGGCGCAGGCAACACTTAGGCCAGAAATATATGTAGCAACCCTCATACCTTCCCATATTATGACACCTACGGAAATCTTAACATAACTCTTGAATTATCTAACAGGGGTTTGGTTCTGTCCCTAGCTAGTGTGGGCCACAAATCCCTAACAACCGTTTATTTGTCAGTCCAAAACCATGCTAGGTTAACATTGGTATAAATCCATGTATTTAACAGCGATTAAGAACACAGGAGTTTTTGTTGAGTTTTCAGCAGCTTCAGCATCCTTACTAGACAAGCCAAGACGTACCAGCCATGTTTCCTTTTATATTACTGTGTCCGGGAACTCAACAAAGTCTAACAGTCCGGTTTGTAAATGTACTAAGTTACTCTGCAATTATTAACCATATTGTTTTTTACCAGGTGAGATTTTATACCCCTTAAATGCTGGCAGACTATTCACATAGAAGATATTATATTTATCTATGTTTCGAACATTACTTAAGGGAATTACAACGTAGCAAAGAGGGCCAATGCTCCGTTGCTGATTTCGAGCCAACAACAATATTGTGTAAGGCATATTAAAGTAGGTAAGCAAATTTCAGTCATTTGATTCGATTAACAAGTAACTTTGCCCAAATGTTTAAAGCTTCTTATTGGCATTGCTCAGAAATATAAGCGAACGAAGGGGCCAATTGCATAGGAGTTGCGAACTGGGACTTTGCTTAGTTTTAATTTTTTTTCTCTCGATTTTCCCCCCTGTTCCTTAATGGGATGTTGTGAGAACTATGTAAGTATTCGTCGATTTTCGCCAGCAATACTTTACCGAACCGCTGAATGTTAAACATAAATTTAAATAAACATAAATTTAAATGTGGACACAGTCCTTCTTTTGTAGATGGCTATCAGAACAATTGCAAAAGATACCAGAACAGGTCACTCTCATCTTAAATGTGTTTAAAACTGTACACGAAATATGGAAACTGTCGAGTTTTAAACGAAATTAATCGATAAGGAAAAATCTTGAGTGGACATTATTCTATGATCTGCCGTCTGCATGGTCTGCAGGGCTGTGAAGTCGGAGTTTTGAAATGTTTAGACAAACGTTAAAAAAAAGATATCTATCCTACGTAAGGTTAAATAGAAATTTTGTGCAAGCACACTCACTTAGTCTCAACAGTCCATTCTGATACACCGGAAACTAGCCAAACTTATCGAATTAGATTGCTTCAAAGTGTTTTCTCCTAACTTAAACTAAAAACAGATGATTAATAAAAGAGAAGTCCAAAAAAGTATTTTCATTCCGTTAAACCATTTAAAACTATCCTTAGATAGTCAATATCGATATCTGCAAGGTCCGCTACTCCAAGATATTTTATGCTCTCCTTTTCATTGTCACAGTTTCTGAAGTAGTCCCTTGTGTCAATGTTAATTTCCTTTGCAGGAATTCTAATCAGACAATATCCTGTCATGATGGATGCATGCATTATATCCCAAATCCCAATAAAGTAAAGTTTGGGGTATTAAAGGTTATATTTATCCTCACTATGGTTCTCTATCACGTAGAATGACACCATCATAAACACACACATCGATGATAAGGTAGTCTCCGCATTTAATTTGGTCAAGACTGTGAAATAGCCTCAGAACCCACTTGACAGTTATATAGGACTTGTTACTATGAGTTCGACGGTACCATGCGTCCCTGCCCGGTAAGTGTATGGTCAACAATGCCAGGAATATTAGGCATCATGTTATGGATTACATTGTCACACCTTTGGACCCTTTCGCAATCTTACTGAGGTGCTAAACAAGCCTGCTATCTTATGATATTCTGAGACGGCACATTTAACATTGAATTTAGAGCCCGGTCTATTAAGCATTATCGGCTTCACTTCATTTGTATACACGCTGTGAACTCTCCTTTTTGTCCGGGTACACTGAAGCCTTTTTCTTACGCTGCGAATTTTTAAACTTCCTTCTCAACTCCCTTGGCTTAGTTTTGATTTGAAATGAAGCTTATTGTTGAATGTTCTACAGTAGGAAGAGCAAACCATAGCACATATTGATAAGCCGCCCACACCAACGGCGAAACGTGCTTCTACTGGACGGAGATAAGTTTGCTTTAACTTCACTGACATACTTTTACTTCCCTCTATGAAAAACAACAACAAACCTGATCTTTTAAGTCGTGGAGTAATTCACTCTTTCAAAAATAATAACAACAAATGATCACAACTAAACCAAAAAACTCAAACTTATGAATATAATTAGTCAGAGGCCGGAGTCAATAAAAAAAACCCGAGGTCCGGGGTCTGTCCCACACCAGGAGTCACTGATTTTTTGCAAAACTCCACTGCCATAATGGTAGGTACAATGTTTTCTGATAAAAGAGGCACACCATAGCGGTTTTAATTCTATAGTTCCATTTAAAACAAATAAATATATTTAGTCGAAGTCGGAGGCCGGAGTCGATAAAACAACAAATGATCACAACTAAACCAAAAAAACTCAAACTTATGAATATATTTAGTCGGAGGCCAGAGTCAATAAAAGACCCGAGGTCCGGGTACTTTCATACACCCCGAGACTCTGATTTTTGCAAAACTCCACTGCCCTAATGGTAGGTACAATGTTTCAAATGAAAGAAAAGAGTTTCCACATTTCTCCAGTACTCTATGCCTTTATTGGTGCTATTTATAATTTTGGAATTGTTTTTTTTAAATCGGACCGTTTTATATCTTTTTCACCAGCATGTATTTTTCTGTTAGTGTAAGCGCATAAAAATAAATCGAACGCGCTGGCTAAGTCAAGTAAGTAGAATGAAGCAAAATAATACCGCCATGGAATGCGCTGGCAGGGAAGACCGACTGTCCTGTGGAATTAAGAAGTAGAATTAAACAGGATAGCAAGCTAAGTGATTGGACATCATTCCTTAGACAAGCTTATGCAGACTAGCACTTAATGGTAGGGTTAAGAGCCAATCTAATTTAAGATCATATATGATCTTTGATGACTCACTTCTCAGTTGGAAAAGGGCACAAAAATCATTTATAAAAGTGAATTTGTCTGACAACAACAGTCACGCAAATTTAATTTTAATTGCATGTGACAAGCAAGAACAAAAACTCATTGATGCAAAACAAATATTGATTATACTTTTTGCTTAAATATTCGAACTTGAATTGCATATATAGGGTTCTCCAAAATGAATTCAAGAACCGATGTTCGTATGCGATTTTAAACTCTTGCCAATAACCTGAGTTGTAATGTTGTTGCAATGCTGATGTTGGAGAAGGAAATTCAAAACTGAAAGTTAATGGTTGTTTAAAATTGGGTCAAAATTCAAGCCTTTAGTGAATTTTGGGACACCTTGTTACCAGTTTTAATAAATAATTTTAAAAAGCCATACATTATTTATGAGGAAGAGTGTATTTGCACATATCGTTCATTACGTTCAAGACCATCACAACTCGAGTATGTCTTTTAATAAAAAATTGTTCTGAAATATTAATTTAACACGGCGAAAAAAGCTAAATTAAAATTGTTCCCACTTTTAAAATAATGGGAATTGGATAATGTAGGTATTTAGCACCATTTATAAGATTTCACCATGAAC
Organism: Hydrotaea diabolus; assembly: GCA_963513945.1. Taxonomy (NCBI): domain Eukaryota; kingdom Metazoa; phylum Arthropoda; class Insecta; order Diptera; family Muscidae; genus Hydrotaea; species Hydrotaea diabolus. The sequence goes on from OY740717.1 coordinate 113,844,467, forward strand.
AATATTTAGCAATAATCAGGCCAAAAACTCCGCGTACCCTATTTTTTTGGGTAGCTCTAACCAAACTCGCTTGTTAAGTTTATGGACAAAAACTAAATATTTTTTTTTTTTTATATAAGCTTTATTTGAATTATTGAATCTGCTCCAATGGAGCCTAACAATAAGTATACGAATCTTAAGTATAATTCAATAATGAATCCTAGTATGGATTTCTTGTAATGTGGATCTCTGCTAATTGGCAGGAATTTTAATTAATTTGGTCAAAATCACATGTCTGAGAATTTTAAACCTGGTTTGGCTTAAACCTCGTGATAAAAGTCCAGAGGACCCTTACAGTCATTTACAAAGTGTTCGCGATATTATGTAGAGTGAAGAACTCTAGTTATGTAAGTATAACGGATAACTGTAGAATGGCAGAGTGGACGACGTAATTTGGGTTTTGTAGGTTTTTCGCGTTGACTGTTTTAAGGATCACATATGAGAGCATCTAAGCCACGTGACGTAGAATAAAGGATTCTACACAGTCTTTTTTGAGTGTTCGTCCGCGATTGATATTGACTGTTTTAAAGATCACGTATAAGAGCGTTTAAGCCACGTGACGTAGAAAAGGATTCTACACAGTCTTTCGGGCGCGTGTATTCGCGATTACTGTTACGGATGAAGATTAGAAAACACGGCGTTCGTTTCTTCGAAGTCTTAAAGAGCTGGGACTGCACAATAATTGTCTAGCAAGTATGTTATCATGACGTTCGAGCTTCTCTTTGTGCTTTATGTTGATTTTTTGAATTGCCTCTTTAACGAGAGGTATTTTCAAGTCTCGGTGGATATTTTCATTCCTCATATACCAAGGGGCACCGGTAATAAGCCGCAGTGTCTTCGATTGGACTCTTTGGATTTTGTCGAGATTGCTCGAGCTTGCTTTGCCCCATAGCTGGGCACCGTATAACCAGATAGGTTTGATTGCACTGTTGTATAGCAGGACCTTATATTCAAGGCTTAGTTTTGAGTTCGCGTTTAGGAGCCAGTGAAGTTGATATACCTTAAGTTTCAGTTGAGTTTTCTTGGCTTCGATATGACTTCTCCAGGTGAGTCGGCGATCCAGGTGGATTCCAAGGTATGAAACATGATCAGATTGAGAAAAAGGGATATTGTTTAATTTCAATGTCGGACAAGTGCTAAAATTCAGTGTGAAAGTTACCTGTGTGCATTTAGCCTCATTGACTTTTATTCTCCAGTCAGAGAGCCAAGATTCTACTCGTCTGAGATGTACACCTAGATTCATAGATGCAATATCCTGCTTTTTATGTGTGGCCATTATAGCGGTATCATCGGCAAAAGTGGATGTTAGCACGTTTGGGCTGGTAGGAATATCTGCGGTAAACAGAATGTAAAGGATAGGCCCCATGACGCTTCCCTGGGGAACACCTGCTAGTATTTCGCGGTCATCGGTGACGTGTTGTCCACATTTGACTCTGAATCGGCGGTTTTCTAAGTAAGACTCAAGAATTCGATGCGTATTTGCCGGTAAGTATTTGCAAATTTTGTAGGTCAAGCCAAAGTGCCACATTTGACTCTGAATCTGCGGTTTTCTAAGTAAGACTCAAGAATTCGATGCGTATTTGCCGGTAAGTATTTGCAAATTTTGTAGGTCAAGCCAAAGTGCCAGACTTTGTCAAATGCTTGAGCAACATCCAGGAATACTGCGCAGCAATATTCTCGCCGTTCAAATGATTTTTCAATTGCTTGGGTCAGACGGTTTACTTGTTCGATAGTGCTGTGACCTTCGCGAAATCCAAACTGATGGTCTGGTATTATGTTATTTGACACGAGAAACGGTTTTATTTTCGATAAAAGAACTTTTTCAAATAGTTTGGATAAGCAGGGAAGCAAACTGATCGGCCTGTACGAGGAAGGTATTGATTTGTCCTTTCCTGGCTTTAAAATCATTTGAATCAGAGAAATTTTCCACACTTTAGGAAAGTAACCATGTCTCAAAATAGAGTTAAATAATTTTGCCAGGAACTTCACAGCAATATAGGGAAGTTCCAAACTAAATATGAATAACAATTTAAAAAATTGTTTCCAATAACTTCACGTATTCTCTTTAATGAACAAATAAATTAGTAAAATTTTCAATATATTACAGTTATTAAAAGTAAATCGTAGTTGTGCAGCCATAGTAAAGATCGCTGTTTAGTAAAGCGCAGAGCGATATTGAAATCCATTCAATATCATCAATGCAGTTAGCGCCACAGAAATACTAGCATCGGGTTACGGAAAATGATGATACCTGCAGTATTGCTTGATAAGCTAATACATTTTACGCAATTATTTTTAATTGGCTATGACTTCACATTGTACCAAACGTCATTCTTTTTTTTTGAGAATTTAACAGTGTTGGCTAATGATGGTTTTGTGATCAAATTCACTTTCATATAGAGATATTGACGATTTGTAATAGTATTTCATTAAATAACAATGTAAAAAGTGGATTGGTGAAAAAATCAACTACGTCAAACCCAAAGACGCAAAGCGTTTTCCTAGGTTAGATCTTAAAAAAGTTTTTATATTTACCAGGCGACACTTGGTATATAAGCTTGCATTGGACATTCCCGCCCTGACAATACTAGTGTTCCCAGATGCAAACTGGAACTTCCATTGGAAACGTTGACATTTTTTAACATAACTTCACTCAGAACGTTTTGTCATTTGAGGGCGAATTGTTTTGTTTACAGTGTGTTGAAAAATTCATCTCAGTAAAAACACAGAATTATTCCGTGAACATTTTCGTGCGATGATTTTTTACGATTTTCGGCATGGGTTATCGAGACAAGATTAAACACTCTCAATTTGTTTCGACTTTTGGCGATGAAGCACCATCAAAAACCACTGTTAAACGCTGGTACCAAGAGTTCAGTCTCGGACGCCGTTCGCTCCAGGATGAATTTCGCGAAGAACGTCCAACTTCGGTCACCTTGCCAGGCAGAAACCATCGATGCTGTGAGTGAACTGATTAAGCAAGATCGACATGTGACACGGTGAGATTGAGGCATCCCTGGGCATTAATATAACAAGCATCAATAAGATATTGAATGTTCATTTGGACGTGAAAAAAATTGTTCTCGTTGGATCCCACATAATTTGACGAATGCTCAAAAAAAGGCTCGTATGGATTGGTGCAAAGAGATGTTGAAACAGTATACTTATAACTGCGGTAGTTCAAAGGTAGTGAATAACAATGTCACAGGCGACGAATCATGGATCTATATATGGGTTATTCGAGACGAGCCAAATCCAACAAAAGTTGTTAGTGGAAGAAGTACATGGATGCAAATGATTGAATTTGTTTCTGTATAACCACAGCGCCTTTAGTAGAACGTAGAAATTCAATTCTGAGTGGTATACAACCATCTGTTTTCCAACAGTGTTCGAAGAAAAGAGGAAAATTCTTGGGAGAAGACGGATCATTTTGCATCACGACAATGCGAGCTAGCACACATCAGCTGAAACGATGAGCTATTTGACCACTTAAGATGTCGAATTGATAAGCCATCCACCGTACAGCCCTGATTTGGTACCCAATGACTTCTTTTTTTCCCTAGCACCAAGAAAAAATTGCGTGGTCAACGTTTTCTTTCCATCGCCCGAGGCAGCTGTTGAAGCGTTCAAAAATCATGTTTCGGAGGTGTCTCAATCGGAGTGGAAAAAGTGCTTCGAAAATGGGTCTGTGCGCATGCAAAAGTGTATTGATCTTAAAGGAGAATATTTTGAAAAACAATAAAACCATTTTCAATATTAAATAATTGTGTTTTTATTGGCGGACCCGAAATATAAATAGCAACCCTAGTAATCCTTTTTATATATTCAAAGTTTGGTTTGTCGGTTTTCAATTTCACTAAAATAATTTTAGTGAAATTGTTACATGTGAATTATGAAATAATTACATGTAGCCATTGAGATCATATATCAATTGCGAATCCTAGTTTTGTTATATGTTTTAGAAAAACAGCAGAAAATAAATAGTCATCGTTAAATATAAGATCACAATGTTTACAATATAAATGTATTGATATTTTTTACAAGGATAAAGGCTATAATAAAGCAGTGTCGACTATAAGATATGCCTAGTAGGGCGTACCTCAAAAAAAAAAGTTCGCCGTACACCTTTGAATATGAAGTATTATTGAAAGGTAGTTTCAAAATTTTTTTTTATTTTTTTATGCCGAACGTAGGGGTCGCGCTTTTACATTTTTCTATATAACTTCTGCATTTATAAACGGATTTTAAAGTGTGATACATCGATGTTTTTGCCGGCCGATTTTTTTGTCTTTGAAGTCATTGAGCTCAAGCTCCCCCTTCTGGTACTTACCCATCATATCTCAGTTGCTACTACCCTAATGTACCACTCTAATATCAGAAAATTAAAGCTCGCGCGGGGTGCTTGAGCTCAATGACTTCAAAGACAAAAAAAATCGGCCTCGTCGAGACAAAAACATCGATGTATCACACTTTAAAATCCGTTTATAAATGCAGAAGTTATATAGAAAAATGTAAAAGCGGCATAAAAAAATAAAAAGAAATTTTTTGAGACTACCTTTCAATAATACTTCATATTCGAAGGTGTACGGCGAACTTTTTTTTTTTACTTGTAACCTGGTACGCTCTAATGCCTAGGCCACGTTGCTTTTCAGAAGATGTGACTTTACAAGTTGGGAGGGCGGCAAAATGAAAACATACAACAATATCAATGACTACTCACTCGTATGGTCTAGTTTCGGTAGGTTTGTGTATGAGTTGCTTAAAACGCACAATGCTTTATTTAGGAAAGATCGAATTTAATATATATTATTAAGAGGCAAGACCTCACATCGGGAAAAAAAAACATGGACAAGTATAAGGGTTGGTTATAAACCACTCATAGTGCAGTATGCTCAATTTAAGCAAGACAGGGTATAAAATATGATCCCAGATCGACAGGACTGTTAATCGGGAAGGATCTTCGGATGGAAGCTTTAAATATGGACCGATATGGTACATTTTCACCAGGGTTAATAACACTGTGCCAGCTGAAGCAAGAGACAAGCGGGGCACCCGGTGCTAAAGGTTTGCAAGATGAAAAATTTTAGTTTTTAAAATATCCAGAAGATAAACTTGCATTGGCCCTAAAATTTTCATTGGAATTGAAATTAAAATCTAAGAAATTGTTAAAAATTTCAAATGTATTTGATTTCTTTACGGTTATTGTGGCAAAAACACAATTTTTCAAATGTTCGAAACTTTTATTATTTGCAATGTAAACTGCCGAATTTAATCTCAATATTGTACTAACGTGCACATGAAATATAAATTACTTAATTTGAGACGCATTGGTCCTGTTAAAAAAACTAAAATTTTCTTTTTAACTCGCTAACTACATATTGTTAAAATTAACCTATAAAAATGGTTAGGGCCTTGGCTTCAGCGTAATCGATATATTTTAAGAACAAGGGTGCCCCGCTTTTCACTTAAAAAAATTTAACTCAAGCACGTTGTTATTGTTAGTCCAAAACGTATAAAATTTACATTTCTCAGTTTCAGTTTGTATTTTCTCAATTTCAATTTACGTTTCGCAATTTCAATTTGTTCTCAAGTTAAATTTGAGTTTCTCAATTTCAATTTACGTTTCCCCATTAAACCATATACCATAGGAAAGAGTGTATACTATAACAATTAAACATTTCGTTTGCAACATCTTGAAAGACGTATCTGCGACGTCTTTTTCAAACTCTAAGATTTAAAAGGCATATCTGTCGGGGGGATAATACCCCTCTATAACAGTTTGGTTATATTAATTATAACTGTTCAGTAAGGAATTAATAAACTTGTTTTAAATCGGACATTTGATTTCGAAATAATTACCCTAATGTGTGGGAGGGTTGGTTTTACAGGTTATGATGTTACCACCGTATCAGTGCAGCCTTAGCAGCGGTGTGATAATGAACTTGAACAATTAGCTAACACAACTAATGCAATAGCAGGAAAACGTTAAAGAAAGGTCTCTATTGAGTTTGCATTTGTTTTTTTTTTGCATATTTCATTCGGTGTTTGTTTTGAACAAAACTAAATAATGCAATAGTACAAAGTCTACTTGAAGACAGTATTTTTGCCTGTCTGCCTATGTGCATGCATATGCTTAATTAATATTGGAATGGCTGGAAGAGTTAGAGGTGCGCTGGACAAACAATATATCAATTACATACTTTCATTTGTACGACCAAGAAAGAACAACAGTCTGTTGACAATACAATTGACATTTGCAATAAAATGTTTCTTTTAATTAAACAGTCGGTACAATAAACAGAATTCTCGGTGTTCCAGCTGCAATGACGCACGTCATCGCAGCAGCAGCAAGAGACGTTAAAAGCACATTCTTCAATAACAGTTTAAAGCAGTAATCTTTTTTAGACACAATTTAATCTTGCCACCGTTATGATTACACACCACCAGAAAATCTAATATTCTGCAGTGGAGTTTTTTAACGCGTTTAAACAGGTAAAAGTGTTGTTCAAACCTTTTCACACTACCTGGCAGTCTCTATTAAACTAACTCGTACTGCTCAGAAATATTGCGAGATAAATCGTGGTGCTGTGAATATCAGCGAGAGTGGGATGGCTAGTGTGCGCGACTATCATAAATGTAAACTCAGGTCCAAATCAGAGTAAGATCATCTAACAATTGTACGAGTAAGCGGTGGGTTTCCACCTTGTAAATACAGGAGAGAAAGATAGCTATCTCTAAGGCTCTAAGTAGGATTAGTATTATCTAGTGCACAGCTCAATGATCTTAGAGATGTTTTCCCTTGTTTCTTAATATGAAGTAGAAAGGTCCGAGGAATATGATCCCATAAACTACAGAGCCGCTTTTATCCTTCTCCTCTTTCCAGCATCTTCTGCAGTAGTTATTAGCTTATACTCTAACATGGAGATACAATAGAGGTAAATATTATAAATTTCGAGCAATTTAGATCGTACCAAGACTATAAATGCCTGGAGATCTGGCTTGTTCTGGCCCTTGTTCCTCATTCGTTAGTGCTTGTCTAAGAACTTCTGGTATGAGATTAAGCTTGCATGCCAAAGGGGAATACCCAAATGTTCTGGCAGTCAAACTATGTGGATATCTGCTTGGAAACGCGCGACAGTTGTGGCCGCATATTGAATTCAGGAATACATATTGTATACATTTGAACGCAGCCTGGCTACTAGCGACTTTATTGACAACGATAGCAGAGTTAGTCGAGTAACTTATCTAAAGCTGAAACACGCTAGTAGTCTAGTAGATAGATCTAGTCCCAGTATCCTCGAGTGGATTCAAAACATACTCTTCTGTCTAAGGTACTCTTCGCACCTGTGTAAAACCCTAAGTACCAATTACTTGGAATTCATATGTGATAAGTTTGCTTAAATCATGGCCAATGGGGCTATGAAACCATTGGAGCTGTGAAAGATTGTCTGAGGTGAATTGATGACTTCGTCGCCATTTACCTGATCAGTATACGAGGGTTGTTATTTATATTTCGGGTTCGGCAATAAAAACACAATAAATGATCATTGGAAATGGTTTTATTGTTTTTCAAAATATTCTCTTTTAAGATCAATACACTTTTGCATGCACACAAATCAATTTTCGATGCACTTTTCCACTCCGGTTGAGACACCTCCAAAACTTGATTTTTGAACGTCTTGAGTGGTCAAATAGCTCATCGTTTCAGCTGAGGTGTAAGAGCTCGCATTGTCGTGATTCAAAATGGTCCATCTTCTCTTATTATCTTTCCTCATTTCTTTGAACACTGTTGGCAAACAGATGGTTATACCTCTTTGAATTGACGGTCCTACGTACCACTAAAGGCACTGTGGCAACATGACCGGTTATACCGAAAAAACGCAATCATTTGCTTCGATGTACTTCTTCCACGAACAACTTCTGTTGGATTTGGCTCGTCTTGAAAGACCCATACGGCCGATAGCTGTTTTGTTTTGGGTTCATATGCATAAACCGCAATTATAACATCACTTTGCACCAAATTATGTGGGATCCAACGAGAACAAATTTTTTTCACGGCCAAATAAACATGCAATATCTTATTGATGATTGTCATACTAATGCCCAAGGATGCCTTAATCTCACGGTATGTTACAAGACAGTCTTGCTTAATCACTTCACACACAGCATCGATGGTTTCTGGCAAAGTGTCCAAATTTGGACGTCCTTCACGAAATTGACTTAACGAAAGACAGATCTCTAACAGTGGTTTTTGATTGTGCTTCATCGCCAAAAGTCGAAACACGCCGAAAATCGTATAAAATCATCGCACGAAAATGTTCACGCCCTAAAATGACAAAACGTTCTGACTAAAGTTATGCTTAAAAATGTCAAAGTTTCTTTATTGTCAGGACCCGAAATATAAAAAGGAACCCTCGTACTATACGGGCACTCTGATCAACATTTCGAGGTGTTGCACACAAAATGACAAAATGATAGATGAAAAAGGTTTAAACCTATTATTATTGATATACTCCTAAAAACACAACTGACACAGACCTATTCGCAATCCTTGTTGTCAAGTCAATACAAACGGAAATACTTTTTCGATGAATCAATAAGCATTCGATTCTTAAGGTATCTCACTCACGGTTGCCACTTTGGTCCAATTGGACCAAAAATGGTCCTTTTTTTACGTTTGGTCCACTGGTCCATTTTTTCCTGATTTGGTCCCTTTTATGAAAATGTTTACAATTATGATACAAACAAATTTTGAGTGTTTCATCACGCCTTTAAAAATTTATTTACGAAAATCAACACGGTTCACATAAAGCGAAAGATTTGATTCGTTGACAACACTTGAAAATATAATCAAATTTTACCAACCCACAATAGTAAATCAAATGGCAATATTACCTGTCAGTCAAAAAACAAAGCTAAATCTAGCGGGAAAAAGCTAAATTGGCAACACTTGTCAATTGTTTCTTTTGTTTACAAATCAGAAATTGACAAATTAACTTCAGTGTAACAAATATTTTATTATAAGTATGTAATTGTTTGTAATGTAATATGTAATTGTGTAAAAGTAAAACTAGACAATAATTTACCATGGACAAGTAAGTTAATGGATAAGAAATTTAAATTTTTGCATTGATTGATATGTTGTTTCAGGTTTTTGATAAAGAAGGCGAAGGTTTCAGAACAACGGCCTCCCACGCAGTCTGTCGAAAGCGATGGCAGTGAAAGGTAATAAATACATACATACATACTTACATAAGTACGTATTAATTGATTACATATTCTATATTTAGCGACACAGCTGGCGAAAAAAAGGATCCAAGACGCAAATTTCGGAAAGAATGGCTAACCCAATTTAATTGGCTCAAAGAGCAAAATGGGAGCGCATACTGCATTGCTTGCGAAAAGTCCATGGTGAACCACGTAGCGAAGCTAAAACGACACACAGAGCAATCAAGCCATGTTCAAAATGTGACCAAGAAAAAGGGTCAAGTGAAGTTAGATTCTTTTCTTAAAGAACAAAATGATACTTTAGAAAAGCAAATCCGAAACGCAGAATTCAGTTTAGTGATGTTCATAATGGCACATAATCTTCCATTTATCCTTATGGATTATTTGCCAAATTTTCTAGCCGTGTGTTGTCCGGACTCAAAAATAGCGCAGTCTTTACGCTGCGGCAGAACCAAATCGACCCAGCTAGCAGAGATTTTAGGGAACGAAGCAATGAAGAAAATAGTATCGGATCTCAGAACGTGTAAATTCTCTTTGATTGTGGACGAAACCACGGACGTATCAACAACAAAGTGTCTGGTTCTGGTGGTAAGGTATTTTGATAAGTTATCGAATACCATTCGTGACAGTTTTTTATCACTAGTTGAACTTACCAAAAGCGATTCTGAGTCAATATACCAAACGATAAAGTCATTTTTTGAAAAGCACAGTGTACCTTTAAGTAATTTGATAGGGCTAGCAACTGACGGAGCCAATACGATGGCCGGCGAATTAAATGGGCTGAAAACAAAATTAAAAAATGATACTAATATATTTTACATCAAATGCACTTGCCACTCGCTACATTTGTGTTCGAGCTACGCCAGCAAACAGCTACCAGCGAAAATTGAAAAGCTGTGTAGAGATATATACAAATTTTTCTCGCACAGCCCAAAGCGAATCAACGAGTTCAAGGAATTTCAGGATTATTGTGGCGTAAAACCACACAAAATACTTGGAATTTCTTTTACTCGTTGGGTCGCTCTGGAAAGTGTGATTGCACGGATTAATGAACAGTGGGAAGCGCTTCGACTATATTTTTTATCCTCGTGTCTTGAAGTAAGTGGCATTAGTGCATTTGAATTAGCGAATTCAATGGGTGATCCGGAACTAAAAGTTTACATGTTGTTTTTGGCCTACGTATTGAAAATAATTAATACCCTGAATAAAGAGTTCCAATCTCAATCAATCGCTTACCCTTTTTGTACTCCCAAATTGAAGTACATTTTAAACTACTTTTGAGTAATTTTATGCATAACGACTTTGTAAAAAATATTGATTGTCTAGAAAATTTTAATATACATGACAAAAAGAAATATCTGCAAGCTAAAAATATTTTTATAGGAAGTAGCGCAGAAAACTTTCTTGAAAGCGATAAATTTACGGATTCGCAACGAATCACAATTAAAACAAATATTTTAAACTTTTACGTTGAATTTTTGAAACAAATTCAGCAACGGTTTGACTTTGGAAGAACTGATTTAAAAAATGTATGCATAATTACTCCCAACAAAGTTTTATCAGACACAGAAACGTCAATAATGCCTTTAGTAAGCAATTTTTCTCATTTAATTAAATGTGATATAGATATTATTTTAACACAATGGAAACTCTTAAGACTTTTAAACAGTAATCTTAAACCTGATATGGACGTTTGCGTATTTTGGGAAATAGTAAGTTTATATAAAAACGGTATGGATGAGAAATGTTTTCAAGAATTGACTGATTTTATATATGATTTAATGAGCCTTCCACATAGTTCGGCGGCAGCAGAACGTAAATTTTTTGAACTTTCTCTTATCAAAACCAAATTAAGGAATAAATTAGAGTCCAGTTCAATCAATAATATAATGCTGTCCAAAGAACTTTGTGCGCAAAAATCAGAGCCTCATTATGTTTGGTCAGTAAAACACATAGGCTGGGCTTAGAATAGAACCACCATCATATTATATTTTCTTTATTTTATTTTATTATATACATACATTTATATCAATATATGTGTATACATTTTATGTTAATTTGTTTTATGTATTTATGTGCAAATTGAATTGAAGCACTTTTTGTTAATGTTTAGAAATCTTTACATTTCATTTTTACTTTTTTTGTTAAATAAATGTTTTGTTAAATAATATTGTAAGCATTGAGGATATGCGAAAAAAATAGCAAACAAATTGGTCCTTTCTTTTTTGTTTTGGTCCTTTTTTTGATGAATTTTGGTCCCGAAAAAAAATTTAGAGTGGCAACCGTGATCTCACTACCTTAAAAACAGTGCATCACCAGATGCAATTATTTGAGGCAAAACCAAATGAATTTTGCATACAATGTTGCTTTTCGTATGAATGATTTTGTTCGCGAGGTGCAACTTAAGGGATTTCACAAGTTTTACCTCCAGGGAAATTTGTAACAGGTCGTATTGTGTTCGTTAGAGATCGATATTAAAATGAAAGTGTATTTCGCTTTACACTAACGAAAAGAAAAACACATTGAAGAATGCAAGCAATCCTATTTTACTGAAAACTTTAACTTAATAATAATTTCAGTAAAGAAATATTTTTCGTGTTCTTCAAAAAATGTTATGCATTGTTAGCTAAACAAAATTCTTATGTTTCCCTATCGAATGTTTTTTGTTTCGAACCTACAACGCTTAATTGATACTATCCGCGGTATATCGAACTGTGTTGCTTAAATAAAAGTAATTACGAATACAAACTGCAGCGTTCATCCACTTTCACTGAATAACTCAACAAAGCAGCATGTGCATAATCAGAAAAACGTTGACGTTATTTTAAAAATAAATAAACTCGAGAATTTTGTAATAAGCGAACATAGCATGCCGCACCAGGCAGGCGTACTTTTTTACTTATAAGTCGATTTGTATTCGATGCGGAATGGCGATGCCATGGCCAACGAGGTGCAAGGCAAAATGGAGGAAAAGAAACAGTTGACAAACAAGAAATTGGCTTTAGATTTACTTATAGATAGTACGTACTTATATACACTACGTTGCTTAAGTGCGCAAACAGAAGAATAAATCAGATTTTCGTGGAAAAATTCGTCATTTCACATCATACCAAGCAATAAGTATGAAAAGGCTAATGTCTGCAGAGGTCGACTTAATTATATCATATGCCCTACGATTTAAAAAAAGAGTACCTGACAAACTTTCAGACATTTCTAGGTAACATTTTTTTCGGAGTTTGTTGAAGTTAGTTTTCCGAAGCAAGTTAGTTGGTCAGAGTTTTTAGATTGTTAAAAAGAATGTGTTAATACCCTTTTACGTATTTAAATATGTGCAGTCCAATCATTGCTTAATTGTGAATAGGCGAATTAGCTTAAAAAGGCTTACAAACACATTCCTGTTTTCGGTTTAAATTTGCATTTAAATGTTGGTACGTTTGCCTTCGTTTTGTGTTTCTTTTTGCTTGGAATATAAAAATATAAATAAAACCAAAAAATAATAATGGCTACAGTCGGATACAGTGGTATACCGAAGAAATAACCTAAGAGTATAAAAATCAATTTTCATTTTTTTTCTTTTTTTGATGTGGACAACATCTGAGCATCGAATGAGACCGATCCCATGCCTCAAAAGTGTTCCCTCCCAGAAATATGCGCGTTTTATGAAAGTGAAGTCGACGATTCTAAGCGCAAATAGAAAGGGACCTAATCTTTAAAATGGCTCTCCTGAACAAAACTTTTCATCAACTTGTCCCTTTTTTTTGATGTGGACAACATCTTAGCATCGAATGAGACCGATCCCATGCCCCAAAAGTGTTCCCTCCCAGAGATATGCGCGTTTTATAAAAGTAAAGTCGACGATTGTAAGCGCAAAGAGAACAAAACTGGTTTTTAACCTTAGGTCCCTTTCTATTTTGCGCGTCACATATACAGTACATAAAATCAGTAAATTTTCAATAGTATCTATAAGTACATAAAAAAATATGGACCACGTGAATTCCATGTCAGCGATACTTTCCACTTTCATCAGGGTTGGTTATGGGTCGCTCAAAAAGTTTATTGGTTAGGATCGCCGTATTATATCAAAACATGAACCGATATGATCCATATTTAATATGCTTCGTGACCCAAACCTGAACAATGTGCATTGTTTCGTCGGATCATATTTTCTGTATCACAGTGTATGCAAGACTATAAAAAGTGAAAAAAAATATATAAAATGAAATGGAAACATTGTCCCTTTTTTTTGATGTGGACAACATCTTAGCATCGAATGAGACCGATCCCATGCCCCAAAAGTGTTCCCTCCCAGAGATATGCGCGTTTTATAAAAGTAAAGTCGACGATTGTAAGCGCAAAGAGAACAAAACTGGTTTTTAACCTTAGGTCCCTTTCTATTTTGCGCGTCACATATACAGTACATAAAATCAGTAAATTTTCAATAGTATCTATAAGTACATAAAAAAATATGGACCACGTGAATTCCATGTCAGCGATACTTTCCACTTTCATCAGGGTTGGTTATGGGTCGCTCAAAAAGTTTATTGGTTAGGATCGCCGTATTATATCAAAACATGAACCGATATGATCCATATTTAATATGCTTCGTGACCCAAACCTGAACAATGTGCATTGTTTCGTCGGATCATATTTTCTGTATCACAGTGTATGCAAGACTATAAAAAGTGAAAAAAAATATATAAAATGAAATGGAAACATTTTTTTTATAGAATTAAAATGAGAAAAACAAAAGTTTTGATAAATGTGACAGACATCGCACTTTCGTCATAAAGTATTTGGAAGTCCAAACTATGATTAATATTATAAAGTAGCGTTCAGACGGAAGCAACATGAAAAACACGAACGCTACGATAGTCGTGCCGAATTACTTCAATTCTATAAAATAGACAATTCAATGTTTTACATACGTAATAGATGGATGTCGTTAGTAGTACAAGAGCGTAAAAAATAACTAAACTTATATCTTGATTGTGACTGCATGCACTGGAAAGTTGTAACGGCAATGTACCTTTGAACAAGAACAAACTTTTTTGTTTATTCTTATTTTTTTAAGACTAGAAAAATTTGTATACACATAAAAATATTTTTTTTGTAGCGGATTTTTATCTTGCAAATGCTGGCGAATATGCCATGTTGTGGATTGGTTCTGCTCCACTCTGTAGTAGTGCTGACTTTTGTAACACCTTAAAGGAATGGAGATAAACCTCATGTTAAGTATACCGATCTAATCCCTATCTGATTCCATTGAGACCGTCCGTCTATCGTTGTAATTAAGGGTCGCAATTATGAAATTAAAGGTCGCAATTATGAACCGATTTCGAGGAAACTTGGCACATTTTTCCACATCGGTCCATGTTAATTATGCCCGTTTTAGAAACTGCAGATCGTAAAGTCAGTTATTACATCAGATTCCATTTGGTTCATGATTTAAAATAGCTTCCATACAAAGGTTCTTATCGATTTGAGTTCCTGTCGCTCTAGAAACTACTTATACAAATTAAATTTTATATTGATCAAATGAAGCATAGAGCATTATAGAGGACCTATAATTATCCCTAGTGAAGTTGTTCCGATCTGTCTTTCATGTAGTGCCATGAAATATGTCCTTCCTGTCTGGAAGTGACATATTAAGCTTATTCGTACTTAAGCTCTAGTCAAAGACGCGAAATAGTAGCCTTTTTTACTTTTACTGAAGCCTTTTTTACTACTTTCGACTACAGAATTATACTTGTACGTGATGTTGGGACAAAAGATAAAATCCTGTACCACTTTAACACCCATATTTTAATTGAGGCTCTCGCAATAAAAATAGAGTGTCTGCTCCCTTGAGGAAGCATTTTTTCTTTTGCTTACACAAAAAAATACGATTGCTGACATTTCTATTGATATTATCATTGACAATCGCAATGGAAATGTACAGTGCTGCTCAAACCATTTGCAACTAGCACTGCCATGAACGATGTCTAGGTGAAACTCAGATATTAATGATTTTGTACTTTATGCTCAACTATAAAATAATCTTTAAAAGCGAGCTTTCTAAGATCTACTTGGACAAATAAATATGTTACAATAATTCGTTGTTATTTTTCCAAGAATAACTAAGTGTTTCGGCCAGCCCAAAACATTTGCAACTTCCTCGCACTCTGTATTATTTTCCTCTTCTAGGTATTATTTTCGTATTTTTATAACTGCTTAAAAATGTACAGATTATCGTACACAAAAAGCATTAAAACACTTGGTTGATAACATTATTTCGTCATAAACTGATCGGTACAGGTCCATGTGCTAGATTTCGGAATAAATTCGATAAAATGGCTGGAAATAAATACAATCAGCACATTAAAAAGCTAATTATCGACAATTATAAAGCAGGCGTTTCACAAAAATTAATTTCGGAAAAGTATAATGTCCATTAAGCAACAGTGTTTCGTGTTATAAGTAGTGGAAACCCCAAGACAGCGAATTGAGCTCGAAAAAAACGCAAGACTATGCCAACAAAAGATCGGAAAATTAAAAGAATAAGAAATCAACGTTATATATCCGCCCAACGTCAGACGTAGAGCCGTAGAAGACGAACTTCGAGCGTCCAAAACTGTTAAAAAAACATTTTTTTCTAAGAAAAATAGGTTAGCTCGCCTTCAGTTCGCAAAAAATTATCTTAAATTAAAACTAAAAAATGTTCTATTAACCGATGTAGGTGCAGGTGTCTGGTGTGAAGGACAAAAGGGGAAAGTGTTAATCCAATATATACTTATACAAAAGGTTCTGTAAAGCATGTTGGGGGCAACATAATGGTGTGGGGGTGTTTTTCCGGACAAGGAATTATGAGACCAGATCACTACAAAAACATTTTTTCTGGCGTAATGTTGCCATACGCATCTTGGAAAATGCTGCTTGCTTTGGTGTTTCAATACGATAACGACCCCAAGCATACGTCTAAGGTGGTTAAACAATGGATATCCAATGAAAAATTGTGTGCTTGGCTGACCTGCCAAGGCACTGACCTAAATCCCATAGAAAAGCTTTAGGAAATTGTAAAACGATAAATTGGAAATGGAATATTTTAAAAACCTGGAAAGCGCTTTGGAAGAGCTGTTGACCCGAAAGAGCTTTGGAATAGCTTCCTAAAAGATATCATTTTCCATTTAATTCACTCTATGCCAAGAAGATGCTCAGAAGTCATCAAACGCTGTGGTTACGGTATCAATTACTAAAAAAAATTAAATTTTGTATAATATCAAAGTCACTTAGTATTAGTTGCAAATATTTTGAGCACAGTAAAACATGACATGTTACGTTTTTTTTTATTGATTATCAACAAAACGTTGTCGACAATAAATTTATGTTATATAATAATCGTCAAAAAAAAAATAAAAAATCCTTAAAAATTAATTAATAAACAAAAACTTTGCATTTAAATCATTCTTTTAATATTAATATTTTAATATTTTTATTTTTGTTTTTGTCCAACTGGTTGTAAATGTTTTTAGCAGCACTGTACATTTTCCAGTCGTCATCAATGCCATCTGTTAGAAAAATGCACTTTTCTCCATCTTTCTTGATATAGGTTTTTAATCGTGCCTTCTACGCGACAGTCTCAGTACCGTCAGGCCAAACCTTTTTTTCGTCGCTGGTAATTTTCGACACGAATTTTTGTCATTTGGCTTTGGTACGAGTGTGAATGCTTCCATTAGAACGATTGTAAATATAAATTGACATTCGGTTGCGTTTAGTCGTTTCGCGTCGATCTGAACTGTACCTAAAACAGACAACTGATCTTTAGGGTATCATACAAAATACTTAAACATTTTTTTCAAACCAAAAACACTTAATGTAATCTTGTCGGACCATGTTTCAAAACAGCTGAGTACACGGAACTCTAAACATTGCTTCATTGTTTAAAAACAAACCGTAGCCACATTTTTAAATATTATTAACATATTTAGAGCAATCATTTCCAGCAGGGGAGCAGCCAGTTTTGAAGGTCCGTTGTTAGTGTAGCAGTGAAGATTTCCATACGTTCTACTAAAATTTTTACTTTTGTTAAACTTACGTGGGTGTTTCACTTACGGTGACAACAATATGTTACCAATTGTTTACGAAATGTTTCGTTTGTTTAACCACATAGTTGAACCACAACGTGTAGAACCATTAGTGTTCAAGAATTCAAGAAAGAAAGATTTTCAACATATCCCAGAATTGGTGCTGATTTCAACTTGTCATATTACTTAGTTGACACCCCTAGGTTTTGATGCACTTTAATCTTCAATTTTTATCTAGAGGAATTTTTTCAAAGATTACGCGTGAGTTGTGTTAAACTTTATTTTTTGTTCTTTTCCGTATTGTTTGCCATTTCATCGTGGACACCCCAATTGAGGAACACTTTTCGACCAAAATTTTGTTCAGTGGTGAGTTCCACTTCTGGCTCAATGTCAATAAAAAAAATACCGCCTTTGGGATGAAGAGCAACCAGAAGAGGTTCAAGAGGTACCATTATACGAGGGCTGCTATATATATTTCTGGCCTAATTATGAAAATGCGAATATTAATCATCAAAAACGGTTTTATTGTTTTTCAAACTATTCTTCAGCATGATTTATACACTTTTGCATGCGCTCGAACCAATTGTCGAAGAACTTTTTCCACTCTGATTGAAACAACTCCAAAACATCGTGTTTGAACTCTTCAACAGCATTTTCTGACGACGAAATCGTTGACCACGCATTTTTTTCTTCATGTGCGGGTATAAAAAGAAATCATTGGGTGCCAAGTCAGGGCTATATGGAGGATGACCCATTAATTCGAAGTTTTGGCCGGTCAAAAAGAAGCTGGTTTGAGCCGAAGTGTGAGAGCTCGCATTGTCATGGTGCGCAAGGGTTCGTCTTCTCTTGTTCGTTTTTCGAATTTCTCCGATGACTTTAGGCAAACAAATTGTAGTGTACCACTCAGAATTGACCTCCTAAGTTGCTCAAGCGGAACACTCGCCACATGACCAGTTTTGCCGAAAAAACAGGCGACCATTTGCTTCGAAGTGCTTCTTCCACGAACAACTTTCCTTGGATTTGGCTCGTCTTCGAAGACCCACACGGTCGATTGCTGTTTTGTTTCAGGCTCATACGCATAGATCAATTATTCGTCACCTTTGACGATCATATAAACGTCTTTTGAAGCACCGCGATCGTATTTTTTCAAAATTCCTTTCCGCCAATCAACACGAACGAGCCTTTTTTGAGTGATTGTCAAATTGTGCGGGATCCAACGAGAACAAACATTTTTTGCTGCTAGGCGTTCATGCAATTTCGAATGTCTGCTGATGGAAGAAATGCCCAAGGATGCCTCTGTCTCACGGTATGTCACATGACGATCTTGCATTATCAGTTCACGCACGGCACCAACGTTCTCTAGCACAAGCGTCGGCCACGATTGAATTCATTAAACTAAATTTTTTACAGTGCTATAAGACGGTGCCTCATCGACGTACAAAGATTTAAGTTCATCGATGCACTCTTGTCGTGATAATCCACGTCGAAAGTTGTAAAAAATGATCGCACGAAAATGTTCACGACTTAATTCCATTTTTTTGCCAAATTGATTTTTCAAGTCTCTAAACAACACAAATGATGGTCGTACGTCAAAACGTTCTGGGTACGTTTTTGCTTAAAAATGTCAAACTTTCCAATGATAATGTCAGATGGCGCCAGGCAACACTTAGTGTTGCCTAGGCCAGAAATATATATAGAAACCCTCGTACTCAGAGAAAGCCACGGTTTGGTGCGGTTTTGGAAGCCAACATTACGCGTATCATTAACGCCCTACCGGTCGAAATGCTCAAACGAGTTATTCAAAATTGATTGGGCACCCTGAGGCATAGTTGCGGCCAACATTATAAGGAAATTATATTCAAAAATAAATGGCATTCATTGTCCTTTCGAATGAACAACAAAGATTCTACACTTGAGAAATTTTTGTATTATTTTTTATTTTGAAAAAAATACCTCTTGATTGATCAACCGATAGTTTACTTACGTTTAAGTTTATATTGAATACTTATAATTTTTCTCATTGTGTAATTGATTTTGGTTTTTTTTTATATTTTACTAAGGTGATGGGTTATATTTAAGTTTTGTATATTTTCTAGTGAGTATTATAATTTTTTGTACCGATTGGATGTTGATAATTATCTGTAGCTAATTATCATTCACGACGTCTCTTGTCATCTCTCCATTATGGATCGGCTCATAATTGTACGTTGTTCCCACATCATGGGGATGTGGGCCCCTCGATCGGCAGAGAAGGGTGTGAGAGGCATTGGGTACGTTCGTTCACAAAAAAGAAGCGATTACAAGCGAAAAGCTAACAATTTTATGCAACTTTTTGCGGGCGTTAAGGGCCATATTGTCCAAGTAGAGTACCCACATTTCTACGAAAGTTTTTATTTGTATATGTAAAGTACATACATATGAGCAATCTTTGTGAGTAAGCCTCGACAACTAAGGCTGAAAAAACGCAATAGCAACGTCACTTGTTTACAAGGGGTGTCAGTTGTGTTTCAGTAATACATTACTTTAAAAATAAATCGTATATAAAATAATTTAGTTGCAGTCGTTTGAGTGCTAAGCTCTGATAACTATTAAGAATTATTAAAATTGAAATCTATCAAGGCAAAGCACGAAAACGGATACACCTATAGATAACTAAAATTGGACGTTTTCTGTATTCACAAACAAAATGTGACAGTTTGTAAGCATGTGGCATGTCTATTGCGTTTTTGATATCCATTTAAATTATTTTGATTTCATTTTCAATTTTCCATTGCTTTGACAGATTTAATTTTTCTTAACGATAATAAATTTGAGAATTTTGCTCGAAGGAAATTCGCGTCACAAAATAATTATTTTTTTTTCAAGTTATTGCTACAGTCTATTGGGACGCCGTGGTGCGGCGGTTCTGTGCACGAATCTCATGCCAGTATTCCTGGGTTAAACTCTGGGTAAGAACATCTTACAATGTTCCAGCGGCGGGTTTTACGAGTAAAAGATTTACTTCTAAGCCATGTAAAAATTACCCTATATTATGCATTAGCCGTTCGGAGCCGGCGTACGTAAGTCCCGGTCGTTGAGTATATGAATTATGTGGTGCACAGTTCACTGATTTTAGAGAAGTTAAACTGAGTTCATATTTTATTAAATTAATCATCACAATTTACAGGTTACAAAAGTTAACAATAATCAGATTTAATCGTAAAGATATTAATAGCAATACTCGTTATAATGTCCGTGTTCGATTGGCAAAGAGGTCGCTAACGCGATACTTGTATAATTGTACAAGTATATAAAAATGATTTGGTTTAGAAAACTATAGAAAATTTGCGTTAAAACCTGTTTATTTTTAATAATTAACATTTTTGGAAAGAAAGTTATTCAATAATAATCTTCTGCGAGTTTAAGTGGACTCGGTTCTTACACGCTTATAGTATTTTTATAATACTTTTTTTCTATAAATTTTAAAATCAAACGGTTTGTGATACTATCAGTACACAAAGAAATTTTAAAAATTTGTCCTAGTTTTAAAGTTTTCACCTTTCCAACCACTTACTTGTTTAAGTACCAATCGAACACGCTTAATATGTACATAGTATACCAGTATGAACAGTATATTTTATCTTAGAGTGTCTCTCCCGCTAAATCCCGGTATTTTTTTATTCCCCGTTTCCCGTGAAATTAATACGGGACTACCTAGTGCAATGCGGTGGTGCTAATGTTGCAAAGTTTCAACCTTTTAAAAATTCTATAATCAAGCTCTTATTGTTAGGAGTTAAGCTTTGTTTGTATTGAAAATACTAGCAAATCTTTTAAATATTTTAAAACCAATTGCCAATTGAATAAACAGACGAAATGAAATTTATTAACCGCAGATGCAATATTAACAACTTTATGACCACAAATTTCACACATGCATAAACCTACGTTTGAAAAAAATTTAGATGAAGCAATTAAAAAAAGAAGAGACTAGCGACTTAATACTTTACGATAGTATCGTAAAGATCCAACAATATCTGATCACAATGATAACATTTTTCAAAACAAAATGTGATGGAGTACGCGAAAAAATGTCCTCTCGGATTTTTAAAGAAGACAGCGGTATCGACTAAATTGCGAAATTTGACCATATTTCTATAGATATGTGGTATTACTACAGAAATGTAGATCATTTGAGGATATTTTAGGTGATGACATTACCAATTTTTTTATGCTCTTCTGACAATACGGCCAACATCATTAGAAAGCGAAAGAATATTTTCCACAAATTAAGTCTAAAACAGACTGTCTGTTGATTTTATTAAAGCCCTATCTGTTCTAAAAACATATTGTCACATTGAAATTACTTTTTTTAATGTCCAACAGAGTTATTAGTAGGCGTGTTCTAATGGTATAACGATAACTTCAAAAGACATTTTTAAATTTCTTTGTATACAAGAACTTACAGGTTTTTTGCATCATAAACTGTTTAATTTGTAATTTGGAGAATAAAGTAATTCAAGAAATACAATATGCGAGTTATAACAGAGCTTGCTTTAACTCGCTAATGGTTAGGCTAAGGCCCAAAAAGTGTTTATAATATTTTTCAAATTTCCATCCGAAGCGTTTTCGCTTCGCCCAATGGGATGAGTTTTACAGGAGATGTAGAATTTTACCGAAAAATCAGATTTTTAGGTGAACCTAGTTTTTATCTCGGTGGCTATGTCAATAAACAATATTGCAACATATGGAGTTCAGAGAACACACTGGTGACTATTGAGAAGCAAATGCATCCATAACAAGTTACTGTTTGGTGTGGATTTTGGGCTAGCGGCATCATTGGGCCATTTTATTCGAAAGGAGCAAGGGACCGCCGTTATAGTCAACGTTAAGGGTTACCGCGCCATGCTCAACGAATTTATGTTTTCTAAAATTCAACATTTGGTTTCAACAAGACGGGCCACATGTCACATAGCCAACCCAACCATCTATATTTTACGCACTGTTTTTGAAAATCAAATAATCAGCCGAAATTGTGATGTAAATTGGCCGTCTCGGAGCTGTGATTTGAGCACTTTGGATTATTTTCTGTAGGGAAACATTAAGGATAAATGTTACGCAAAGCATCTAGAAACAATTGAAGCGTTAAAACAAGAAATAGAAGTTGAGATTCGACCCGAAACAATCAAAAATGTATCGACAAATTCGGTTGATCGGGATCTGTCGAGCATGTTATGGTATTCAACAACATAAATGATATTGTCGTATACATTAAATGACAAAGTTCAACCTTTCCCATATAACCAGAAATTTTAAAACACCAGTACTATTTCTACAGCCGATTGAAATTGAAAATGTGAAATCGCCCACCCTGCTATGTTTTTAATACCATATTTGATGTTAAGATTTAAAAAATAAATATATTTACTGCAAAATTAAACGGCTTTTTTTGTGGTAATTCCCGTGAATCCCGGGCATGCAAAAATTGTTTTCTGTTTCTCGGGAAATGAAAAGTCCAGCAAAAGAGAAACTCTAATCTTATTATAGGTACAAATTAAGAAAAATGTTATATCTAATTTAAGGAAAGATCTTCCCACGAGATCTTAAGTAATAACTATTGATATAAACTTTTATAAACATTGGTTGCTTTTATAAAGGAATAGAATATAATATCGATGGATAAACATAGCCATGTGCCCTTCAATAATAATTATCTTTCAAATTCATTTTTGTTTCTTTTTTTCCGAGTCTGTCACGACAACTACAATGCACTTTAGCAATTTAAAATGTTAAACAAATTTAGATACTTTGAAATGCTTATTTGTGGAATTTTACCTTTTTTGTTTATCTACTCGAAAGTGACGTTCCTTCTACGCCTTCTTCTATCTTTGCTGCGACTGTTTCTCACACTGAATAATTGGTGATAATTCGAAATGTAAACCAATTTATTCAAATATAGACGGGTTGTATTGACCGGTTAAGCAGTTAGCAAGTTGGTGATGGGCGGGTTGGAGAGCGTGCAAACGAAACAAATACACGCAATAATTACGAAAGAAAAAACACTTGGACAGAATGCACAATATCACAGCCGATTCCGCCGTCTCTACACAAAAATTTACGACGTAACCGATTTTTTGGCACTACTTGAGATTTTCTATATGTATGAATCCACGTTAATATGTATGTAGACACATTCTATGTACGTATCAATCGATTGTGTTTAAATTGTTGCATAGATCTTTACTAAACGGACAAAAATACGTTGTTTAATTCAAAATATCCACAAACGATAAACGGAATTTCTGTTGACACTTTCTTTAGTTTTGGAATTACTTTTGCATTTTATGTTTCTGTTTTCTTTAATTTTGTATGTACATATTTACTAAAGTTTTGTTTACACTGTATATCTGTCAAAACATTTAATGATTGCGTCGTGGTATAACAACACATACGGTTCACGCTTTTCCTTTTTTCGTATATTTTACAACTTATTCCTACGAACGTTAAACAAAAGCATAACCACAATTTATTATCCACCAAAAAGCGCGCATAAATACGTTAAATGTATGTATGTGCGTACACACATCTCTCCTTCTAGTATATACAACTATACATGCAGATATTAGCATAAATAACGTCGGACCAAATACACAAAAATTAAAAATTGATTATGGAACACGAAGAAAAAAGAAAATAGACCACGAAAACGTACAAAATATTAATACATCACAGTGCACCACACAGAAAAAAACAACAGACGACGAAGCGCTCCCACTAAAATACTGAATCGTCAGCCACTTTGTTGTTGCCGCTAGCACGAGCGAGTAAATGAGAAATTTGCTGCAATACCAATTTTGTGATGATTTGAATACGCCGAAATGCCGTTACTCGCGAGCAGATTGGAATGACCGGCTAACTTGTTAACGTTTCGATTTCCTTTTTGCCACAATCAAAACCGACCTGACAGTTTAACGTTTAGAATTGCACTGACCGATCAAAGAGCCGTGAAAAAAGCAAGAAAGTTTTAGCTCTCGTTAAGACCACTCTAGTCTAATTAGTAGTTGTCGCTTTCGTATCGTAACGTGAATAACGTATAGACAGCAAGACGTAGGTATTATTTATGTCGCACTTGTATAAGGGAAATAGTAACTCAATTTTCGAATGGAAGTAATAAATAAAAAAATACTCAACCGACAAAACAAAATTGTTTCGCTTTATTTGACGTTTAAAATGTTTTTGTTACTTCCACTTTTTCGTAATAATTACGACGTTTTTTGGATTTATTTTAAATAGGAGCTAAACTTTGAACGATAATTTCTGCATTTCAAATGTCTAACTTTCATTTGTCCTCCTGTCTTACACACTAATAAGTACTATCTTATGGGAACGTAAATATTTTGTAGCGTTTTACTGCGGTCCACTGGCGAAATATGAAATCAAGTTTTTTCATTCAAAAATTAAACGGAAAACTCCGTACTGGCCTTGAAGAACAAAGAAAACTCCTAAATGTTCGGGCACACCAAAGTTATTTTTCTTTTTCTGGATGTCTATAAGCCTTTGAAAAGGGTGTCTAAAAGGTAAAACAAATATTTAAGAGCTTATGCTGACCCTCCGATAATATTAACTTTTCGTAAATTTTCAATATAAATATTTCCTTGGATTTCAGACGACCGGCAGTAAAAAAAAAACAGCTTCAGTGTACAGACCTTCAGTAAACAGGCACACTAAAGCTTTTTACGCTGCTCATTTTATAACTTCCGGCAGTCTACAAACCATTGAAATATTCGCCCAATATATAAAAACAATTTGTAACGGGGATTTACTAAGCAACACCCAAACATCATTAACATTTTGTATATTTTTTTAAAATAAATTTTATTGTTTTTAGACAATCAGAAGTGAAGAAAAACGCAGCGAAAAATAATACCAGTTGTGTTGGCAATCAACTGAGTAGCAAATTTGGGTCCTACCGTTCCAAAGTTATGACTATTTTACCGAAAGGCAAAAATGTTGTTTGTGTTCATTTACAATAACAAATAAATGAGTGCTGTTATTTCGCTTACAAAAAAATCCATTTCAGTCAAAAATTCATAACTTTGGAACGGTAGGACCTCTGGGTTTCGTTTAGATAACTTTGGGAATGTAAGAGGTAGGGTTATCTCCGACCACTGGTTCAGAACTTAGCAATTTTACCCTAGTACCCTGCGACCTCCAATCCGAAAATTGTCCAGCCTCTGCCATTTCGCCCCTTCATTTTCGAGCATGGTTGTAGATGGACATATTTTCATGAAATGGTTCAAAGAATACGCTGGTGACATTTTTCCAGTCGTGAATGAATCTCCCTGTATATATACTTTTAGTCTGAGTTGCGTTTTGAAGTTTCGCAATATTAAATAAGTCGCTGTGTTTTAGGTCAAACGCAACAAAACACTTTTTAGCTGTCATCTGTTCCAAGCCAAGAGCTTGAAGACGAAAAATGTCAAGCCGGCGGCGCTCTACAGCCGACTCTAATGTACTAAACATCGCCACCAAACGGCTGAATTCTGCTTCATAAAGTCGCTTACCCGTTGTTAATAATAAATAATAATTGTTAATAATAATTTTATTTATAATTTCGTCTCTGTGCTTAAATAATACATTTGTTTTTGAAGTAATTCAGTAATATTTTCAAAAGTCGTTCATTTAACCTGGAAGATACATTAGCTGTGTTTTTGGTTAACACTCGATACGAATTTGTATGGAAATCTAATTCTTTTTGGCTACACTTGTATGTATAATTGTTTTCTCTTTATTAAGTAAACAGTAAATATAATCATTGATGGTGTAAATTAAGTACAGTCCTGTTTGTTCACCGATTTCTTATTTTCATTATTATAAAATTGTTTAATGTTCGTAAAAAAAAATATATAGGTTGTATGCATGGCTAAACGGGCGTTGCCTTAGTCAAATTTTCGTTCAAAATACACAGACTAATATTAATTCTTTAGTTTACGTAAATGAATACTGGAAAATCCCATAGCTAAAATAATTTTTTTTTAATCTTTACGTAAGTATCGATATAAATTGCAGTGTCTTGTCAATGGAAGAGAAATAAAATTAAGACTAACACTAAGGTTAGTAGTCTTAGTGTGTTTCACTTTCAAACTTATCTAGTAGTCTTTCATGAATACCCTTTTTTGCGTAATTTAGGATATCAAAAATCTTTTTTTTTATTTAAATGCATACTTAACTTAATACTTATTTATATTAAATTGTTAATCTAACTTTAAGTTTTTTTTTGTATATTTTAAACAAATCTGAAGTAATTTTGTAACTTTATAAGGCCTAAAGGCTCGGTTACTTTTTGAATATCAATAAATGAAAAATGAAATATAAATAATGTAAGTGTAAGTGAAATAACCTCAAGTTGATAGAGGGCGTATGAGGTAAAGGGACTTTCTGCTAATAAACTTTAGAATAGACAAATACAGATAAAGGAGACAATAAAGCTTATTACTACTATAGAGTTAAGTAATGAGATTGTGATGCAAGTCAAAAATAATTTTTGAAATCGGCATCCAATGTAAATACTATGTCTAAACGATTTGCGGTCACATCCCATTCCTGATATTCACCAACTTTGGATAATTATCCTGTCTTATTATTGAGGCTGAATCCAAGAGTTGTTAATATACTAAATTTTTTAAATTCGATACGCCAAAGTTGGTATTTATGTTGTTGTTAATACACACTTAAAAAACCCCTAGTTTACAGTCTTTTGGGAAAAGCGACATCTATACATACGAAAACGAAAATAATAATATTTGAAATAAGCTGAACATTTTTATATTTATTTTATACATTAACATATGAAATGAAATAAAGGTCCAATTAGTCTTCACGGTGGTTGGTTGATTTTGCAACCTGCAGAAGTCTACCGTCAAACTGTAGTTATCTCCCTCTAACACATACAAAATGCAACCCTCAACTGAAATAGCTGATTGCCCACCGTCAACCGTCAAGACTAAATGGACCTTAAAGAATAGTGAGAAAGTGGGTTGCGAATTTAAGGAGACTATCAAAGAAAAATTAATGAAATTTAATGGAACAGGCAAAAATAAATTTTTCTGCCAATAACAATTTTTTTTCCAAAATAATAAGATCGTAGTCCGGGTTAAAAGAAAGGACTTATTTTTCTAAGTCGGTGGTGTTCGCGATTAAAACTGGCCATTTTGGATCCTTTAAGTAGCGCTTGTGGTCGCAACCATTACAAAAATGTAGCTCTTTTTGGCCCACGTAGATTTTTTTTTCTCTTCTGACGTTGTGTTGGTTTAATAAACATTTTTCAAATTAAATACATTTTTTTCAATATACTCCATGTTCAACCAAAACATCTATGCGAAACGCAAAGAGCTGCAAAGGAGCTTGATCGCTGGAATAAAATGGCCTGTGCAACAAAAAGGAAACATTAAAGCGAGAGTGATTAGTTTCATTCTAAACTTTACAAACCCATTGTAGACCAATGAACCTTAACTTACAAGTTGACGAAGACAACAGTTTTGCGTTCTCCAATTGAGAGATTTTAGGTCCCATCCCGAATTGACAGAAATATTTGAGAATAAAAAAAATTCTCATTTGAACATTGTTTCACTCGGAGATAATTCCAATAAACAAAGGATATTTTGTGTATATGAACATTGGTATTTTGTTTTTACAGCGTAACAGCCGTGTGTTATTTGCATTTCATCTATTTGAGACATTCTGCAACAGCTGTATGCACAAATCTTCCAAGTTTGGCGTTGATTATTATTTGCGTTTTTCGCAAGACTTAATAAATCCCGTAACGAGTCATAACAGAAAACAATACTATGGTCTTCCGACTTATTTTACATTATATATATTTGCTCGTGATTAAGAATACTTTGTTTTTCTTTGATTAAAACACAATGAGACAGTGTCCCAGCAGCCGCCGAGTGCCCTTATTTAAGCAAAAATCAACTCGCCGCTTAAAAACAACCTCTTGGCCGCCGCCGATAATTAAGTATCGGCACCAAACTCTGCTCACCACCAAAAAATCACATTCAGTTGATGTTCTCATTTTCAAGAAAGGCATTCTTCCATTCGTTGCAAAGAACGAAGAAATATAGCTTAGAAAAAAGAAAAACTATTAATAAAACGGAAACTGTTAATTAAAACAACGAACAACTGCCTAAGACTAAAGTGAAGTAACAAAATTATCATACATTTCTGAATGTGTGGTGATTTTTAGCGTGAAGTGGAGGATAATTATCGCTGTCGAGAGCGAGCTGCAGCAGATAAGAAAGGAGAAAGATGACACTGAAAAAACAATTACGTCTATTAGCAAAGCCCTATTACTGGGTGAATATCATTATGGCCCTGTCCTATTTAATCGCCAAAAAGACTATACCGATATGCTCGAGAATTTTCAAGCACCGCGGTGAAGACATGTGCGATTTGGATAGCAGGGAAACGGAGATTCTATTCTTTTTGCTTATTATCATAATGATCCGATCAAGGAAGACGGGTAGTGTCACAATGGTCAACTATTTGTCCTCGTCGTTTCTATATACCAAAGTGGCGAATGGCATATTGTGGGCTTACAGCGATTTCCGCTACGGTCTGGGCTACCTGCTAATGTGTGTCTTGGTGGGCATGGTCTTGCCGGAGCCGTCGTACAAGGGTCCAGAGCATATTACATACTTCCGGACGGCCCAGACTTTCGAAGATGAACTGAGCCGAGATAAACGCGTCAACTGGCTGATTTGTTTCTACACCGTATGGAATCCAAGCTGTGTTAATTTTGCTCCTGTTTTTGCCGAGCTTTCGGCTGAATATAATTTGGACAATTTGAAATTTGGCAAAATAGATATAAGCCGTTTCCCAGAGATTGCACAGAAGTACCATGTGTCGGACAGCAGTTTTTCCAGGCAACTGCCCACCGTGATCCTATTCCAGAATGGCAAAGAGGTGGAACGACGTCCTATGGCCGATACCAAGGGTAAATTGCAGAAATTCTTCTTTTCGGCGGACAACGTGAGAGCAGCCTTCGGTCTGAACAACTTGTATAAACAGTGCGTAGAAAGTCCTGTCAAGCCCTCCAAACAACAGCAACAAATAGCGGCCAACGCCAAAAAGACTAAGTAGACGTAAAGTTCACTAGCACGCATACAGCGGAAAATGAACACGTCCATATTCGATACCGTTGTACCTTCTTAATCGCTTGGACACTTGGAAGCGATGTAGAGTTTCTGACTGGGTTTGTTGGAGTGCCAAGAGATACCACCACTATCACGACCACCAACACTTGTTAAATGTATTTACAATTTCGAGTATAACGTGTTTAACCATAAGTTTCTCAATGCAAGTCAGTTATTAGGTTGTTTTTGTTTATTATTTTACGAGTATGTGTTATTTATTTGAATACGATTTTTTTGTTATTGTAATAATTTATTTGTACAACATCTTAATAGTTTGCATTTTATTCTTTTCCTAACTACTTTGGCCCTACAGTTCATTTATTTACTAATTTCTGTATTTTTTTTGAGACGAAGCATTTATTTTATAAATAAGAGATATTTATTTTTTGTTTCATGTTTCGAAAATTCCATCTCATGAAGTTAATTTTTTGCCATACGATTTTAGTCTACTTAGATATTGAATGCATTGAGGTGCATTACTTTAGTCTACCTTTATTTAGTTATTTTTTGTTCTTAGGCAAAAATAATTTTTTAATAAATATAAACAATTCAAATACTATTACCGCACAAAATATAATTCAAACGTGGGCTTTGTTTAAGTTCCATCAAAAGGAGCTCTTATGTTGTACGGTACACAAAATAATTCAATACTTGTTTATGATTCATCAGGAGTTCTTAGGTTACCACTGTCGCTACAGATTTTAAGGGGAAATGGGTATATTTTTGTGTTCTGTTTTTCCTTTTCTATTTGGTGTTATACTGCTTCCCATTTCGTATATAAAACGGCATTAGATTTTCATTGTATTTATTAAGTACTTGTAATTTAAAGCCTTACGGCACATTGTAATAAATTACAATAACACTAGTAAAAAGCTTAAGTCAGGCCTAGCCGACTATATTGTAGCCTGCACTCCAAGATTTTCAGAAAGGTTTTTAAACTTAATTTACCCAGATTTCACCAAAATGTCTTATTTAAATTAGTAAAAAATGTCTGTTTTTTGTAAACTTAAACATATATGCGGGAGATATATTTTAATCTAAACCGATTTTCTCCAATTTTAATAACGTCCGTCCTTATCACAAGGAACTTACTTGTGCCGAACTTCATCAAGATTAGTTGTAATATGTGGATTCCAGAGCAAAAACAAAATCGGATAAATTTATGTGGAAGCTAGCTATATCTAAATTCGAACCAATAACTTTCTTGGTCCAAAAAACTAACGTGTGGTAAATGTCATCAAAATTGGATGTAAGATACGGCTTCTAGGGCTAAAAACAGAAAAACCGGATGAATATTTATATGAGAGCTATATCTAAATCCGAACGGATTTTCTTCAATTTCAATAACGTCCTTCCTTGGCCCATAAAACATTCTTATGCTAAGATTGATTAGGATTGGATGTGGCTTCTAGAGCTAAAAATATTAAAATAAGATGATCATACATATATGTGGGAGCTATACCTAAATCTGAACCGACTTTCTTCTATTTTAATAACGTCCTTTTGGACTAAAAAAGAAACGTGTGTCAAATTTCATCAGGAGCTAAATACATAAAATCGGTATATCCATGGGAGCTTTATCCGAACTGACTTTCTTCTATTTTAATAACGTTGTTCCTAGCTTCCTTTCATCAAGGTTGGATGTAAGATGTGTGACCTAAAAACATAAAATCGGATTAACTATAGGTAAGAGCTTAATCTAAATCTGAACTGTTTTTAAATAGCGCCCTTGGTGTAACAACTTGGTGTAAACAACTTACTTCTGCCAAATTTTAGCAGGTGATTATACTCGTTCGTCGCTCGGTATATCAAAGATGGGTATAACTGAAATATTTTTGGTAGTTACAAACTAGCATAAAATATCCTGTTCCACACAGTGGTGCAGGGTATAAAAAAAACTACTCGATGTTCAACATTTAATCTTAGGTAAACATAAATTAATGAACATTAAAAATACTCGTATACATAAACATTTTTTTGAGAAACTGTGGTTGTAAAAATAAAAATATTAGAATATTTTTATTGCACTTGGTAATGTAAAGTAGAGAAGATAAAAGTAGAAGAAAAGAAATAAACACATTTTGAGTTCGCAATTAAAAAAAAGTTTTAAGAAAAAGTAATACAACTTACAAAAACTTGCAGGCAGTTATGGAGCGAATTGAACAATCTGGCTATTCTAACCCGAAATGACTTATCCATATATCCATCAGCTCTGGGAATAATCAATTGAATCACACGCAAAGAACAACAAAATGTTAAAGAGTTTACATGAAATGTTGGAGTTTGATTTTTATATGTTTGTAAAACAGCAGAAGTGGCCGAGAACACATGAACTTCCGGAAAGACTAAACCAAAAATTGTCTTTCTTGCAGAGATACATGGTCAAATCGTCAAAGAGAACTTCTATTCTATTACTCGGAAGTTTATTTTCCCTCGGCCCGATATTTAATACAAAATGTCCGCGAAAACCTGTTAAGTTTGTTGCGTAAATTTTTCTTCCGCGCAAATCGAGGGAAACTGGAGGAATTTCATCGGGAATTTCCTAAATTGGCAACATTGTAAATTTATTTCCGCATGTAAAAACTACAGCACCGATAAGACTCATTGTTGAACTTTGTGTCTTACCACGTTCCAATCTACATATTTTAATATTAATTGAGACTTTCAAAATCGCAATGTTTGAATATTAATATTGAAATTTATATCAATCTGAAACATATAAATTTTTGCTAATATTCCATCAAAACCAGCATTTAACAAACGCTGGTAGTTTTACTGCAGATTAAATCGTCTAAGTTCTAGGCTTGCTCATACTTAGAAGCAATGACGCCTAAATGCCTATGGGAACGATACAATTGTAATAACTGCTCGACATAACTATGGAGATTTCTATGAGTTGGGATTTTTTAAGTTCGTGTGCACGAGATAGGCAAATTTTAATATTTAAATCAACTCAAACAGATAGTTGGGAACATTTTTTAATGCAGAAATGAAGCGATATATTAATCTTTTATATTCTTTTATAGGGTGATCCATCTAGAGGTATTTTTTCAGAACAAAAAAATAAATATAAAAATTCAAATCAAGTGTGGAATCTTTATTGGTAATTTGAAAGGACATTTTATGGCATTTATTTTTTGAAAATAATTACCTTCAAATGTTGGCAACTGTATTATGGAAATGAGCGTTCGGTGAGAAACGGAGATCCGCTGTTTTCGACCAAAATTTTGTTCAGTGATGAGGCCAATTTCTGGCTCAACGGCAAAGTCAATAAATAAAATATCTGCATTTGGGCTGAAGAGCAACCAGAAGAGGTTCAAGGGTTGTCATTATACCCCGAGAAAACCATGGTTTGGTGCAGTTAATGGGCTGATGGAATCATCGGTGCATATTTTATCAAAAATGATGATGGTCGGAACGTAACCGTGAATAGTACTCACTATCGCGCCATGATATCGGACTTTTTGCTACTTGAAATTGAAGCCCGTAATCTTGACAGTATTTGGTTTCAACAGGAAGGTGCCATACAGCTGCTCAAACAACAGATCTATTAAGAGGTCATTTCGAAAATCAGCTTATTTCACGTTTTGGACAGGTGAGTTGGCCGCCTAGATCGAGTGATATCACACCTTTAGACATTTTTCTTTGGGGTTACGTAAAGTCCAAAGTCTATGCTGACAAACCAGCTACGATTCAGGTTTTGGAAGCCAACATTACGCGTGTCATTAAAGCCATACCGGTCGAAATGCTGAAACGAGTCATCCAAAATTGGGCCCTCAGAATGGAAACTCCGAGCGTAGTTGCGGCCAACATTTAAAGGTAATTATTTTCAAAAAATAAATGCCATAAAATCTCCTTTCAAATTACCAATAAACATTCCACACTTGATTTGAATTTTTATATAAGTATTTTTTTGTTCTGAAAAAATACCTCTAGATGGTTAACCATTTATTTTTTCCCCCTATTCAATGATTTTATGTCTAATATTGACGAAACCCCATCTTGCTCATGACACCTCTTGTAACTTGAATCTCTTGGGGTACACTTTTATAGATTGTGTAACGATTTTCAAAAAGGGACGTTGTGCTGCTCTCAGTGTTACCGTTGTGCCACTAAAGTGGGCGTTTTTTCCTTCGTTAGTAATTTTGCATAGCGTTATTAGTTCACAAAATATAGTCTTTAAGGGGTCACGCCCTTGTTTTCTTCATTTGTCAACATTTTTAATTACACCACGAAAAATACAACAAGCCAAAGGTCGGTGCCACGCCCACTTAAAAAAATAAGTGAGCGATCTTTCTAAAATGTTAACAGAATGAAAGAAATAACTATGGTATTATTATATAAGTAGACTATATTAAGAAAAAATTGGACAACGGGCGTGGCACCGCCCTCTTAATCCTGAACTTGAAAATACATTATCGCATGAACTATTGGAGAAATGACAATGCTATTTAAAACATATGATGTTGGCATGGATTGAAACACATCCTGGAGGAAAAGTGGGCTGTACCACGCCCCCTTTAAAAATCGCATTTATGGCCAAAGTAATGGGCGGATCCTTATAGAAATTTAGCAGAATAAAATCAATGACTACCATATTACACATGAAAAAAGTGTTAAAATTTTACAAAAGGACGTGACCCCTGAAAGGCTATATGGACTAATAGCGCTTTGACGATAGTAAGAAACACACCCAGATTTAAAAGAGGCCTGTGCTACGGTCCCTTGACAAAATTTTCATATTGGACCGTTATCCATGATAGAAGGTATGTATCCTTCGACTCGGCAGTACTTATTGTGTCCACTTGTTAGACTTTGAAAATGTCATTCGACACGGAACTCTATGCCACTTGCTATGCTAGAGAGAACATAGTCTGTAAATACGCGGTAATACATTTGTAAAATAACTATTTTTGTATTTAATAATAAATTTCTATTCGTCAAAATGTTAAATCAACATAAAATATTTGGATATTTCAAAAAATTTCACTTTCACTTTCAAAATTTCACCTGCCCTCTGTGGAAGTTAAATATTTGACCTAGCTTTGAGTAAACCGCTCGACTCAGAATCAGTAGATGATTCGAATCCAATTTTTAGCTCTAAATGTCACATATTACATCCAATCTTAATTTTTAGGCTAAGAAAGAACGTTACTGAAATTGAAGAACTTCGGTTCAGATTTCGATTTAGCTCCCACACATATATGATCATCCAATTTTATGTCTTTAGCTCTAGAAGCCACATATTAAATTCAATCTTAATGAAACTTGCCACATGTTAGTTTTCTAGACCGATGAAGGGCACTATTGAAATTGAAGAAAATCAGTTCGGAATTCGATTTAGCTCTAGAAGCACGAGTAAGATTTTCGGCCAAGAAAGAATGATATTTAAATTAAAGAAAATCGGTTCAGATTTAGATATAGCTCTTATACATATAAATTCATTCGATTTTTATGTCTTTAGTTCCACAAGCCAAGTAAGTAAGTTCCAGCTGGAAATTGGAGGAAATGGCGTCGGATTAAGATATATAAGTAGCTCCCACATGTATGATCAACCGATTTTACTGAAAACAACGAAATTATCTCAGAAATTTAATAGGACGTTAGTTTTTAAATCTGGTTAAAATTAGAGCCTGTCTTAGGTGGTCCATAAACCTATTTTCAGTTGGCTTATGCGATCATCCAGAAGTGCAGTGTGTAATATAGTTGGCCACGCCCGTATTTTGCTTTTTACTACTTTTATTCATTGTGTTAGTCTTGCTGTCTCTTTCTGTGACACAAATAAGTACAATGCTAAACGTTATAACGGTATGCCAGCGCAGCGAAATCGCGTTGCTCTTGCGATTACTACAAAAAAGTAGAAGTGTTTCAGAATTTGTGATGCGATAAGTCTGATCATACTTAAGTACGAACCTCGTTATTTTAGTTATTTGCGCCAGCGCCATCTGCCTGTTAATAGCTAACACTCGCGAAACGCATGAAATGCAACCAACTTCACACTGTACTGTCAAAATTACTCGCTGTCTCAACTTCCTTTGCATGCTTGCGTTCTTTCCTTTTACATCAATATGGCTGATCAGGTAAGACCCGAAGAAAATGCTACGATTTTTTCATTTTTAACCAGGAAAATGCGGATTAAATGAAAAAAACGACTAGATATGTAAACAATAAAAGTAAGAGCTATCAAATGAGCCATGATTCGTGTGGAAAAAATAGTGAAAAATTGATAAAATTAGTGAAATAAAGTTTCGTTTGTGACTTATGGGCGAGTGACACCAACATGCGGATTGATGGGTGAATGAAAAAAAATTGTTGTGCATTTGTTACTCTTACTGAATATAAAATATAAATGAAAATAGCAATTATTTTGGAAAATATTTATTGAATACCGGTGGACCTAAATGAAAGAATATACAGCACTTTAATTAACCCTACTTTTGTGTTGCTTTTTTTTCAATTGTCGAATTGTACGGTGTTGCCACTTAAATGCATATCACAGCAAACTGAACGTGCTTTCCGCAAACAATTCACCGTTCCAGTGGTTCGTCGCAAACCCCACAATCTTAAGAAGAAACCACGTTTCCATCGTAGCATTGGCTTGGGCTTTCGTACGCCGGCCGAGGTAAGTTTCTGGAACAAAACCTACTAATCTTGTTTTTTTTTTGTTTGTTCTCTTTGCACGTTACCCCAAACTCCCCTACCCCACATGAATGATGTATTGTCCAATGAATGACACCCCCACACACAAACCCATACATCCTGAAACATAAACCAACCAATTTTATTCCTGATTCCGGCCTGCCGTCGTATTAATTATTAACAATGTGCATCATCGCTAACATCGTTCCGTGTCATGTGCAACCCGACCGCCACAACTACACTACAAACTCGATTGGGAATGCTTAGCAAAACGAGAGAGCCTTCCAAAAACAATACGGCATTAACCTAAACAGAAAGGTTAAGCCCGGTATCACCAAGAAGAAGCTCCTACGCCGTTACCGTGATATCGGTTTGGGTTTCAAAACTCCCCGTGATGTAAGTTTGTTTGAATGCACTTTCTCTCTATATTCCTTTTGTTTTAGTTCGTTTGTATATTTACGTTTTAAGTATATCTTGTATGCCTATAATACAACATAAGTATAGCTGATATTGTGTAGTATTGTAGAACTCTGAATTTTTGCATCTAGTGAACAGATTTTGGCGGTTTTTGTGTAGTATTGTAGAACATTAGTATTTTTGCAGACCTAGTGAACAGATTTTGATTTTACCAAGATAGATCCTGTTTTTTTGTATGGAAGTATAGAAACTTTGTCTCCGTTGTTTCAAATATCCTTCTGACAACCACTCCGATTTGTTTTAAATTTGAAGTATTGGTAAAACTTTTTTATACGAAGATAAAAAACAAAGATACATATTTCCTAAGTAACGGGCTCACAAAGCTAGAATGTATTATCTGGTAAATCTTCGTTGTGTCTTATTAAATCGTCGTGGTAGTTAATATTTTTTTTTCGATCCAAATTTTCGGGTAAACGGTATATTATATCGAAATGTGATCGATATTATAGAGTATTGTAATAGCTTCAAGCTTTAATTTAGGACATAATATGCCATGTTAACGCCTTTCACACCGGAGATACTAAGCTTTTCCTTCATTAGTACATAATAGAAAAAGAAAATTATTTGGAAACAAATTGAAAAGTTTTGCCCAATTTCAGTGACAGTGCGAAAAGCAGAAGGCTTTTAATTCCCGAGTCACTAGATTACAGTTGTCCGTAACTAGATTGCTTGCCCGTAACTAGATTGTTTGTCCCTATCTAGATTGTTTGTCCGTAACTAGATTGTTTGTCCGTAACAATTGTTTGTCCGTTACTAGATTGTTGGTCCGTAACTAGATTGTTGGTCCGTAACTAGATTGTTGGTCCGTAACTAGATTGTCTGTAACTAGATTGTTTGTAACTAGATTACGTTTGTCCGTAACAAGATTACGTTTGTCCGTAACTAGATTACGTTTGTCCGTAACTTAATTACGTTTATCCGTAACTAGATTACGCTTGTCCGGTCGAAGACCGTTCGCTAATAAGGAAGTTTAAATTTTACTTAATTTTTAGATTACGCCGACCGAAGGCCGCCCACAATAGTACGTTTTTATTTTACCGAAATTCCGGCGCCAGCGTTCAATATCAGAAGGTTTTAAAGGCCCGAATTCCTAGATTACTCCCTTCCATAGCTGAAAGTTTCAATATAAACTAAATGCCGGTGACAGTGATTTATATCAGAAAACTTTCAAATCTCGAATTCCTAGGCTGTAAAATATTTTTCTGTCCGTGGCACACCCTATAAACTGCACTTTACCCCGACATTTGCATAGAGGTTAATATGGTCTCCTTAAAGGCATTGATAAAACACTACAATACAAACTACACACACATAAATATTGTACATTTTTTCATATCAGTCATTTGAACTACTGCACTAAGGGCAACGAAGCTTTGGCTCGTAACTCTAGAAAAATGAGCTATCGCGAAAATCCTTTTGTATTTTATCTTCATAATATTCTCTACACCATAATAAAAATTAAAAAAGGAGTTATGCCACAAGTTTGAGTTGTTCCATTTTATGCCACTATGCTGCAGTTGTTCCATTCTGCATTTGTTGCCCAAGTCATTGCTGGCTAAGTTTTAAGTTTTTACAAAATTTAAAAGAAAAATGCATGTACTTAAATTTCACATAAAATAAATTTTGGTGGGAAGGTTTTTACAGTTATTACTAGTGTTATATTTTTTCTCTAAAGTAAACTTATTCTTAATATTTACTTTTTTATGTCTATTCCCATACAGGCCATTGATGGTAACTACATTGATAAGAAATGCCCCTTTACCGGCAATGTAAGAATTCGTGGACGCATCTTAACCGGTGCCGTTCGTAAAACCAAAATGCAACGTACCATTGTTATTCGCCGTGATTACTTGCATTTTGTACGCAAATACAGTCGTTTTGAAAAACGTCACAGAAACATGAGCGTACATTGTTCCCCCTGCTTCAGGTGAGTTACACATCTTTAATGTTGTCCTACTATTTCAAATGATGATAAAATCATGACGGTCTTCATAAACATAATTGCTGAAAAGACTTGACAATATAATCTATATCCACTGACTACACATAGAATGTTAACAGTTTTATTAAATAAGCAATATGGGTAGAATACTAATGATAGCATTTTGTTTTACTCTTTTTTCAATCCTTTACAGAGATGTTGAGATCGGCGATATTGTTACCATTGGTGAATGCCGTCCCTTGTCCAAAACTGTTCGTTTCAATGTATTGAAAGTCAGCAAGGGTCAAGGTGCCAAGAAGAATTTCAAGAAGTTCTAGATTTCCGCATAAATTCTTTACAATTTAGTTTGACGTTCAAACTAAGCTCTGATTTTACACAAGAAACTAATAAACTCTCAGAAAAAATCCACATATCTTTTGTTTTTTTTTTATTTAGGCTTTTAGGTAATTTGGCACTGCTTTGTCTGGGAAAGTTTCAATCTTTATTATTGATAAAAGGTAATTATTGTTTGTTAAAATATACACATTTGTAAAAGTTTTTATGATGATAAAATCATGACGGTCTTCATAAACATAATTGCTGAAAAGACTTGATAACTAACTTTAATCAACTGATAAATGAAATAAAATTCATACCGTCATGTTAAAAGTGCTATTATTTTTATTTTTACATATTTTAAAATTTGTCTTTATCTTTTGCAGGTTGCATGTTGGGTTCGAAAACATCTGTACTGAATGAACGTTTGTCAATACTGTGACCAGACAAAGTTTGTGATGGCATTAGAAAATATTATTTAACTTAAAGGAGTTCAATGTATAAATTACTGCGTTGAATTATTGCTGTGCTTTGACAATGGACTCTGCTTTGCATATGAAAGATCTCGGTTCAATTTTTTTTTAAGATGTTGACGATTCTTATTCGAATTTATGCTGCGACGATTATTTAATTTAACAATTTATGTGGGTTTCTGGCGTCATCTATAAAAGGTAAATATTCATTTCTGTACTATTTGATTTGACTTTTAATATTTCTTTGATGATAAAATCATGACGGTCTTCATAAACATAATTGCTGAAAAGACTTGATAACTAAACTTTAATCAACTGACAAAAGAAATGAAATTCATACCTCTATTTGAAAGTGTTACTATTTTTATTCCTGTATATATAGTAATTTGTTTGTTTTTCTTTTGCAGGTTGCATATTGGATTGGAAATTAGAAATTGTCCATGTATTGATGTGAGTGCTGTGGACAAAGTTTGTGCAGACGTCAACAACTATGAGTTTAATGTTCCTAAATTTAATAATTTTGAAACATTGCCTTAACATTTGATAATCAAAGCGTTTTATTATTGCTGCGATTTTAAAATAGGTTTCGATTTTTTGTAAATAATCATGTTTTGTTCAGAGAAGGCAGCAAATAGATTTCTTACCGAAATAATTCTGGGTTTCGATTTTGTATAAACGCTCTCGTTTGGTTACTTACCAAATTATTACAGCGCTAAGAAATCGACCAATCAAGTGGTTTTCATGCATCATCTTTCCAGAGCCGACTTCAAACATCTTCGACACAAGGTAATTTTTCATTTATGTATTATTTTTGGATTGCCTTTTATAAATATTTTGGTGATGATAAAATCATGACGGTCTTCATAAACATAATTGCTGAAAAGACTTGATAGCTAAAACTAAATATACTGACAAACAAAAATATGCTGACAAACTAAACATAGTCGTTATTTCAATTTTAATCATTTTTTTTCTTTCATTTTACAGACAAAAAAAATCGAGGCAACTGCAATTTGATGGAAAAGGGTGGATAAGAACTTTTTTATGTACAAATATAAATAATAATTAACGAGTACCAATAAAAAGAATGAAAACTTAAATTGAAGTAGTCTAATGATTTTCGCGATTTTTTGACTTCTAACGTAATCGGCTAAACTGTCCTACAACCAATAATACACACCTGCTCATAATAATAGATACACCTAAGTCACTCAGGGCTGTCATAGAAACCAATGTTGTCACTATTGGTTTTGAAAACGATAAGAAAAAATGCTTCGGTGTCATGAAAAGCAATGTTATCGCTTTTCTCAGCAACAGCTGATTCGAACATTGATTTTATTTACATTCGAAATGTACAAAACCAACTTGGTTTCATGAAACCAACATTGGCCCTGACTTTTATTAAAAAAGAAAATATACTCTTTTTTTTTTGCAAAAAACAGTATTTCATTTAGATTGCAAAATACGTCGTTCTTGGCCTTATTTCTTTGACTATCTCAGCAGAAATAGGTCTTGAATACCTGAACGGGTCTTTTTTTAGTTATTACAACAATATGTCAGTTTCCAGGCCTGTTTTTAGTGGTCTACCGTGTTTCTCCAGTAGATAAAGCATTTTGGACAATATGTAAAGATTTTCCTAATATTTTTGCTATTTTGCGCAATGACTCCACGATTTCTCATGGTTTGAACCATTTTCTTCGGAACAATGCTTGTTTATTCACATGTTCTTAAAAAACTATTTTTGTTGTTGCAAATTTTTCTTCGAAATAAATAAATTCTTATCGTTTTAAGTTAACCCAAATTAAAAGAAACACTAAATAGCACTGTCTGTCGACTGTTACATATACGCACCGGACTGACCCATAACAAACACTCTTTGGTCATGCATTGACCTATAATAAACAGAGACATTGCTTGTTCGTCCTCTCTCCTCCTGTTTAGTTAGGTTT
Source organism: Hydrotaea diabolus (assembly GCA_963513945.1). Taxonomy (NCBI): domain Eukaryota; kingdom Metazoa; phylum Arthropoda; class Insecta; order Diptera; family Muscidae; genus Hydrotaea; species Hydrotaea diabolus. Next base: position 113,885,762 of record OY740717.1, read on the forward strand.
TTTAGTTGCTGAAGTAAGATTTTTATATTAAGTGAAAATTAAAGCTATTTCTTACGTGTTCCTTGGATCTCGTTTGTTAAGAAAATATGGCGATAATTTGAATTTTTTTCTTCTATAAGTTTATTACTTAATTTAAAATATCTTCAAAATCGGTGTTAAGTTTACAGGTGCATAATACATTGGAAATCCAAGCGATAAGTTTTTACAAGTAGGTTATTACTCGTTTTTAATTCTTAAGGATTTTCAGACAAAATACGAAAGAAATCCACTTTGGTCGCATATCGACGAATTCTATAGAAATGTAAATTTTGTTCTCATGAGAAAAGTACATTTCTTACTACTTTTCTTTCGTAATATTTAGTATAAGTGGACTAGTTGGGATTTCCATTTAACTGAATTCATTAGCAGTCTCCAGCAAATTTTACTCTTGAGTTCAAGTCGAACAAAGAAGTGTAATTTTAATAAAATTCAAGCGTTGAACCAAAGTGTAATCCTATTCGAACTAAACAAGGTAAGATGTTGGAACTCAAGATTGGTTATACTTTTTAAATGATGCTATAAAAAAAACATTAGTGCATTAAAATTAAATAGTTAATAGTTTGATTGGTAGTGTTTGTACTTTAATCTTATAGCTGTTGTCTGAGCATAGAATCGAAAAAGTCTGTCCAATGTGATCGAAAGAAGTTAAAATATGAAATGCGTTAAGTGAAGGTTAATATGTTGTTACAAAACTTTAAAAATAAGCATTTTCCAGTTACAAGGCATTATTAGTAAAAAGTCGTGAAAAAATAAACATGTTTCCGCTTCTTAATGGGTTATAAGAACTATTTTAGTCCAAGTATGTAGTATAATTCAAAAACTATTGAACGAATTTCATTGGTTTATTTTGGCAAAATAAGTTTAATATACTGCTTAACAAAATATAAAGCAAAGTCAAGTTTTCAATGTGTTTAATAACTTAAGAAATAAATATTAGTAAAAAAAACCTTCGGTCAAAATAATAGCACTATCATATATATTGAGAGAAATTACATAAATAAGTAAGGGAATAAATTATATAACTAAGAAATATTATGGGCGATTGGTCATACAGTATTTTAATAACAAAATTAATATTTTGTCGGATGCCCTTTATTGGCAATGACTCTTTCACATCGTCTTCCCATAGAATTTACAAAATTCTGGCACCTTTCTATTGGAATGAAATACCAAATATATTTTACAGCTTCCCAAAGCGCTTCATAGCTTGTCGGCTGTTGTGACACCATTTTTTAATATCTGACCATAAGTTTTCTATAGGATTCAAATCTGGAGACTGTGCGGGCCACTCCATTAAGTTTACCTGCTCATTGAGAAACCACCCTTTCGCTAATTTGCTTGATCAACGGCATTTCCTCGGAAGCATATGGCAGCATTACTTCGTCAAGTATTTTGACATATACGGATGAATCCATAATAGTTTTAATCCAGTGTAAGGGTCCTACAACATAGTAGAAGAAGCATGCCCAAACCATATTGCTGGCACCAAAGTGTTTTATTGTTTTTGTTGTATATTTTGGATTATACGAGTATTCTGCATTAGGTGGCCTTCTTAAATGACAACGTGATCTTCTGCCACCAAACAAAACACATTTTGACTCGTCTGAGAACGTTACGCCTTTTGTATTGCCCAATTAACATGCGATTTAGCAAATCCCAAACGTCTGGCGACATGTTTGCTTGATAACAGCGGAACTTTTCTTGGACTACGAGCATTTAAATCGTTTTATCGCAGCCGTCGACGAACTGTTTCAACACTTGCCGTCACTTATAATTCCTTGAGCTCTGTAGCAGATATTAAAGGTTCTTTCTTGCTCTTCCTAACTTAACGTTTAACCATTAATGCTGACATAGCGTGTCGCCGTCCACGCATTTCTTTTTTTGTTGGAATGTAATAGCATTTCCGATCATTTTATTTGAGCAACCAAGATTTTTTTTTGGATTTCGGCATAGGCTTTGTGTTCTGAAATCATTTTTTTTTGTTAAATCCAAGTTTTTCAGCGGTGTAATGTTTCCCATGCCCCATTAATACAAAAAAGTACGAACATGTTATTTAATTGTATTAAGAGTCACAAAACACGATATTAATTACAGTTTCTTTGGCTTTAATTAAGATCTAAACACACAAATTTTACTTATTTTGACTATATGATGCGTCGGTGCTATTACATTGACTGCCCTAATTCAGAGGTTATTTAAAAAAAACGTCATTCTGACAGAATAAGTTTATATTTCTCGCAAAAATAAACTATTTTCAGAGAGAACATACCCAAAGTAACGGTAACAGACAGATGGCGGTTACGGTGCTATTTTTTGGACCGCAACTGTATATATCACTGAAATGCTGTTGCAATAATCTTTCCAACGATATCCACGTTGCTAAATATAAGGAAACCGTTTTATTGATATGGCTTAATATTTGAATTATACGTCTGAACTTTCTAGGCCCATATCTCGGAAACTATCAGAGACAGCCGATTTTTTTTTGCTTAGAATCAAAAGTTTTATTGATGGTGCAAATTTGGTGTCTGTCCGAGAGTTGTTACTAAACGAGGTTTATATTATTCATCATGAAAAAGTTAATATTGCAATATTAAGTTTTTACGACGTTGAACTAAGTACTGCTTTTTTCACAGCCATGCTTTTTCGCTAGTTCGTGTAATTTATTTAATATGGAGTTTGACACATTTTCACAGGAAAAAAAAACATCAAATTTACTACCAGCCTTTATGTAGCTCATACCATCCTCAGCGTTAGCCACGATGTCGAACTAAAGTCTATGCGAACGAAAGCCAGTCACTCACTTTCGTATAAAAATGGAAGTCACTATCTTTTGACTTTCGCGTCGACGTTCGCATAGTCTTACGCGTTACAAGAACAAAAATTTTGAACTAATTTGAAATTTTCACTAGAAGTGCGCTGTTATTTTACTCAGCCCCCGGGAAAAATGTGTCAATTTATCAAAACGTTTATTCTTTTATTTGGGTTCATATGGGATAAATGAACAAATTAAAAGACAGTTGAAAGACTTTTTAACCTATTTGTTAATGCAAAAAAAAAATGCGAATTAATGATGCAAACCATTGAATTGATTGTTTAATTATAAGTCCGTGTTGACGTAAACCCTCATCTTGTGTGTATATGAACTCGATACAAAAGAGGTAATGAAATATCTTAAATCTCAAATGCATGACTGAAGCAACTGCTAAACGACGTCATCATTTGTATTGAAATGATTACGTAGTTTCTTACGCACTCACTTTCTTTTGACTTGTCGTTCTGACGTTGTTAGTGGCTACGAAATCAGCTGTTTGGCGCTTAAAAAGTGGGCTAAAGTTATCGTTCGATATCGTGGCTTAGGCTGTTAATTTAGACTTATCGCGTATTTGAAAAGTCGTTTAATTTTCGACCAATTTTAGTGCTCCTTAGTTTATTCAAAACGCCGTTTCTGATTGCGCTTAGATATAAGCACTTTCAAGATAGACGGCGTGCGCGCAGAGATGCTTCGACAAAACGTATACGTATAATTCGAGTTGAAATTGGTTGCTTAAAACATTCTTTGCCGAAGTAGCAATGAAATCCCATTGTGAAAGCTTAGCAAATTTATGGGACGATAAGAACGGGAGACCGGTCAACCATGTCCCTCAAGAGATTCATGAAAATTTCCACAAGCTTGTAGTTTGACAACTCTGTAGATAGAACGGAACGTCGCCAGCGTGACAAACTTGCACCTATCAGGGATGTTTGGGATAAGTGGAATAATCAGCAAAAGTATGGCATCAATAAAAAATATCAATTAATCTAGAATTAGGATCGCGATTGCATTTGTTTAGGCCAACATTTGCAGATGTTTTAAGAGGAAACTGTTTTTTAATTTGTTTTTTTTTTTGGCCATATTAGGTTTTACTCCACTTTTTAAATGACATTGACCTTTAACGGTTAAAAAAATATTTAATGTTTTCTTTCGAAACAATTTACCGGAGTTTTGAGACTCCACAGACTTCGAAGTTTCTCTAGTATGTGCGCACAGGGTATTTAATCCAAGTGTAAAATATCTGCAATTCCATAAAATTAACATCAGATTTTTTTTGAAATGGTGCAAATTTTATTAAAGTTGCATTGTGCTTCATTAGTTAATACATTTATTGTACAATAAACATTTATGCTCATAAACTGATAAAATAGATACAAGTTTAAACAAAACAAATCTGTAGTTTAGAATCTTGGCTTGAAGTTTTGTGGATACTGATTGAAACGAGGACGCAATGCGGCATTGGCTTTCTCATATTCTTTGCCCGTTTGCCCCAGTATGATACCTTCAGCTAGTTTATTGGTATCTTTGCCAGAAGGCGAAGAAGCTTCGGCCACGTCGATGATGCGTGGATTCTTACGGTACTTGTACCACCAGTATTCGAACACCAGCGTAATACAGGCCATACCGATGCCAACGAAAATGACAATAAAGACACCGCCAATATTTTCGATGGAAATACCGTCCGACTGATCTTCCGGTTTGTCACATTTGGCTTGAGCCTCGTCATTTTTCCACCACTTTTCTTTGAGTTTTTCCAACTGACGTTTGTTAAGGAGTGTCAAAATACTGGAAAAGAAAACAAGCATTAAAAGCAGTAGTTGGGGATCTACGATGTCAATTACTTACGCATTATTGAACTGATCTTTCAGATGGGAACCCTGCTGGACGGCAATGGCATAGGGCTTGCGGGAGAACTCTTCACCCACTACTTGCAGATCACAATTGGTCATCACCAAATATCGTATGTCGGTGGCATCACCCAAGAATGCAAATCCTGTGGCCGTGGTGGAATTACGAACTCGTGCTACAGCTTCATTTAAATTGGCGGGCAACTGAGCTTCTTGCATGGCTTGCCACATTTTGGTATATTTATCGCTCACTGGATAGTCCCATACTGCTAGTTTGGACCTTTCCAAGGGCGACAAGGAGTCATTCAGAGAAAGATCTTTCCAAATCTCGTAAAACATTTGTTCGATATTAGCCATACGTTCGAAATATACCATAGCAGATGAGCCGTTGAGTGGCGCATACAAAATCTTGTATTGTTTGGCTAAATCATCCAAAGACTCCACGGGTGTGTCCAAACGTGATACGGTCAAGAAGGCAGCCAAATTGGCGGTGTATGAAGCAATTATAATAAAACTAAGTGAGAACAAAACAATAAGACTTTATTACAACAAATTTGGAATAACGTACCCAAACAACCACCAAGTAGCTGCCACCAGACGTCCAGAAAGGTTTTTGGGTGCTTCGCCGCCACCCTGAGGTGTCAACGAGGTCATGCAGAACCAGAGACACTCCTTCAAATTAAATTCTCTCTTTTCGTCATCGTCCTTGTATTTCTCTCGGTTATTCTGATAGCTGTACGGACTCCAGCGATCAAAGACCCACATCAGGAAACTGGTAAAGAAATAAGCAGCCAATATACACAACCAGACGTTTGTTTCCAAGACAGTCAAGAATTTAAACAGGGAACTCGGTGTACTTGGTCTCTGCATCATTATAGTAATGCCCACCAAATCATAGTAGGGAACGGTGAAATCGATGACAATTTCACGTTCGGCCATAACAGACATTGATCCCAGACCGATATCTGCCTTTTTATCGATCAATTTCTTAACAATTCCATTCCATTCGCCTTTGTCATCCATATTTCCGAATTTGCCATCCTCCACCTCTTCTATGGTGTAGTCGAAATGAACGATATCGGCTATTTCATTAATTAGATCGATACAGTAGCCCTTATAACCCTTTGGTGCAGTTTCATCTCTCATAATAAATGGAGCTTGCTGAAAATCAGAACAGTACTTGATTACGACAGTATTGAATGGTGAATACAGTACATGAGGACATAATTTACATATTTTTCTCGTAATGGTTTTATTAGACAGGATCGCAGGAAAGGTAAGAATTCTTTGTACCCTATTCTACCACCTACCATCTTACCAGGTAAGAATTCTTTGTACCCTATCCTACCTTCTTTAACGCGCAAGTCAACATTTATGTGGTACTAGCAACTTCAGCGAGTGGTTTCATATTTAAATAGACAAACCAGACTGTAATAAAAACATTTCTTTCCAACAATATTTCTGTCTTGTTAAAAATTCGTTTTAAATTCTCAAGCTTTTAAAAAACACCCTATTTTAAAGGGGTCCGAACAATTTTAATGTCATACTTCGTTTTTGGAAATCCCCTGAGGTGTTCGAATTTTTAAGTGTCAAATCTGCGTTTTTTCTGTAATTTGTGTAATAGGTTGGAACGTTTAGGGTGGCTTATTTTTTTATTGTAAAAGGAAACGTAATATATAACATTAAAAGTTTAAACTTTATTTTTTAAAACACTTCGCTTTCTTAATATACATATCTCATATCATTGATAAGTGTACAAAATCTAAGGGCAGTTTCAGACAATTCGTTGGCAGCTTACGTAGAAAGGGGTTACCCTTTTGAAAAAAAATTAAACTGTTTTATAACAACCCGAAGTTAAAAAAATACGCACCGTCTCGATTTTCAATTTAGTAATCAAAATTAAAATAGTAGTCCGTTTATTGATTTTTAATATTTGATCAAATCACAAATACAACTTTATCTATTTGAATTAATTTTGAATCGATATACATACTCGTGTAATAAAAATAATTTGAAAATTAGAAAATAACGAATATATAATTAAAATTTTAATTATTTTCCTTTGTAGAAATATATAAGTAATTAATACTTGAATGACAAACAATCCTAGAAATCAAAAAAGGTAAAAATGTTTTAAAAATTTTATATGATGTGCTAGAGACTTGTTGGGGTGCTGTAACTCCGAACTTTAAATTTAATAAGAGGCCCTAGTTGTGACCCATCTTAGTGAATTAGTGGTGATGTGAATAGCAGATATGTTTGTATTTGTGGTACTTTCAGTATTAATTTCGTTGTTCTATGTAAAAGACAAGAGAGGATGTTTATTATAAGAAATTGTGAAATCTTTAACCAGCTAAAAAAAAGTTCACTCATAATAATAGACAAGTGCCCAAAGATTAATCGCGAAAATGGGATAACAGCATTGAAAATTAATAATTTTCAATGCTGTTATCCCATTTATTTAATTAAAAATAAGAAATAATTTAAAAATTAAAATAATAAAAATGATAACTGTCATGTCAACGATTTCATTTCATTGTACAAAACTATTATTATTTTTTTCGGAATTTTCTCCGGCGGATGAGTTAGCAATTTGTTGACTATTTGGGAAAATGCCTTTTATATGATTTGTAGAACTCGCTAATTAAGTGTTGTTGTTGTCACAACAATATACATATATAGTATTGCAGATCCTGTTCGTCTATGGGGGATCTGCTTTGATATCCAGGTGGAGGAAACAAACGACCGTTAATTTGCCATCAATTTGCGCCCACTAAGAATTGAGGCGGCCACACCGTCCAGATGCTAGCTGAGCCAGAACATCCGAAGGTTCTTCCCCAAGCACAACATTTAAGCTACAGCTGAACACTGCCGCTGCGACTTAATCAGCGTGACCTTCCTGATAATTTCGAAAGGCTGTCTAATGTGACCACTTGGATTTTGTTGCAGTTGGCAGTTGCTAATGAATTAGTGGCGGATATTTTTACTTTCCGCGCAGTGCTTGCTTAATCACTGAGGTAACAGTTATATTTATCGCATTTGTCATCCACTTTAGGTTCTGACCCCAGAATCGTGCAGTCATCAGCGTACGACACAATTTTTAACACGTGTTGGTGCAGGACTTTAAAAAAGATGGAGGTTAAACAGTGCCGGAGATTTCACTCTGCCCTGGGGAACTCCCTGTTTAACTCTACGACTACCAGTTCTACATTAGACTGGAGCCCACACAGATAGTATACCACCAAACGTTTCAAACAAATTTTAAGGGTCGTGTCTGTGATGTCCTCGACAAGAGTAGCATGATTAACAGTGTAGAAGGCCTTGCTGATGTCTAGAGCCAGGACCGTCCCGTCGTTGGGCTTGTTCATAGTTGGATGATGATGGCGACGGCGACAAAGATGTAGATGGCAACGGAGACGTCAAATCCAGACACCCCCTGCGTACTACGTACGTGCACAGAAGTGCACCCACTTTATGCAACGATTACATCTTACAGGCGTAGCACGATGGTGTATCCGCTTCTGACAAATTGAGCAGATGCAAGGTCCAGGGTTCTGTTCGATCCCGGCTCGGACTAGTAATTTTTGAAGCAAGCATTCCGGAAAGTGCTGCTCCCACAACGACAAATTGGACAAACAAAAATACACATGAAGAAAAAAAGTATGGTTGGGGTGACAATATTCGAAGAGCATCATGCTGTTGTTGGCTTTATGGTTGTGGAATAACCATATTATGATTCCCATGAAAATAGCATGATTTACACACAACCATACTATGATCCTCACAACCATAGTATGATCCTCACAACCATAGTATATTTCACATACAGCCATGCTATGATCCTCACAAGCATAGTATGTTTCACATGCAAACATAGTATGATCCTCACAACCATAGTATGTTTCACATTCAACTACAGTATGATCCACACAACAATAGTGTGTTTAACATACAGCCACTGAATCATATTAAGATCGCCAAAATTAGGATTGGCATATGTTATGATTGATTAACCAATTGCTATTTTTTTAAGTAAATCAGTTAAAATACATTAAATTCAAAATAAAAGATGTGCTTAGACAAAAATCGGGTTAAAAATCAGTTAAAAAAATACAGATAAATAGCACTACGAGTATTTTTGCGTAAGATTTGTAACAATAACATTGATCTAACAATCGTTTTCAAATTTATTAAAAGTACAATCATACGGTATAATTGCCGTAATCATATTATTGTTAACACAAAACTCCAAAAACAATACCTTTGTCACACCAACCATATTTATATTATTGCCACAACCAAATTTTCATGTTTAATATTGGCAATAATACTATCGTTACAACAATATTGATATTTCCGCAATCACACTATTGTCAAAATAAAATTAAAAAAACAACACTATAGTTGTGACGAACATACTTTTATTATAGAGAACATATTATTGTTGCCGTGACCATATAGTAGCTATATTTTTTTTCTGCGTGCAGTCGCCTGCGTCCTCACTCTTCGACGTATGAAGAATTAAGTAATGTTCCGTATTTATAGATCGTGAAATGAGTAGAGAGCTTGTCGGCAGCACACATATATGGTACCGAACAGCCGTTCCACACCAACAGCGAACAGACGGCGATTTGCTCGATTTTAATTCGCTGACTTATTTTTCCTTCGCCGTATGACAAACAACAACAAATCTGATATATTTAGCTTGTAGAGTTTTTCACTCTTTCAAAAAAAGCAAATGTAGATGAGGTGATTGTCACTGACCGAAGAGTGTTTGTTTCGGGGTTTTTGTGGGATTGTGTAGAAAGCGTAATCAATCAAGACAGCGGTACTGTCGAGGACGTTTACTCTCTCGCATACACAAGGCAAGAATATTTTACCACGAGCTTTTAAATGTGTGGAATTTTAACACCCTCACGTCTAGTACTTAATTTAAATTACACAATGCCTGCGTTAAAACTGTTCTTCATACAGATCAGAAACCTGGCTTGCGATTAACAGTATTAAGCTCAAAACTCAGACGGTTTACGAAACAAAATCTGGTGGCCCTGTGTGATTACCAAAGAACAACTACTTTAAATTGCCGATCAGAATAACATCATAAATGTACTTATACAAATAAAGAGAAGAAAATATAACAGGCTCGGGCATACTCTCCGGAAATCTGGCAGGACACACTCGAATAGATTTATTTTTAGCGAGACTGGAATACCATTTAACGAACTTCAACACATTGCAGTGAATAGATCCAACTGAAGATTCTTCGTACACAACCGATATTCCTAAAGGGATTTTTTAAATAAACATATGATACGACATATATAGTGCGCGCCGTTCAAAGAGAGGGTCATAAGTGTTGTATACTGAACGCCTATCTCACAAACGTTTTACACAAACTTGCATAAAGCAGGCGCACTGTTTGGATTAAGCTGGCCATAGACGAACGATAAATTCGAGCAATTTGTTGGGTTTGTGGTCGCTTTTTTACGTCTGTGAGGTAGTTTGCGAACAAATTGCAAGTTTTTGAAAATTTTCAAAAACTTGCAATTTGTTGGCAAACAAATCATACGTGTGTGGGCTACTGCGCAAATTTTAAGCCATTTCGCCATTTCAGTTGCTCTTCAACCATTGTAACGAAAGGTCGTGTAGTGCACACAAAAAATGGCAAGCAAAGACTTTATGATAGAATTTTTTGATGTGTTAAAAAATGAAAATGCCATTTGGCAAACGACGAAGCAGCTGCATCAGCCGCTGCTTCGTCGCACATGTTTTTTTTAAGTTTCCAATCAACAGAAAAAACCAATTGTTAAATAAAAAATTTTCTGCCACAAAATTCTGACAGAAGCACAAACCGAAGTTCAAACACAAAATGAACATGCGAGCGCGTCATCCGCTTCGTAGCATATGTTTACTCACCAACGTCGGCCGAATTATGATTTGTTCGAGCGTGTGTGGAGAAACGATATGCAATAAATCGCAGCAATAAATTTGCAAATCACACCAATAAATCGTTCGTCTATGGCCAGCTTTACACAGCATAGAATTTTCAAATTTACTTGCATTATTTATCAACGCGGTTCAAGCGTAAAACTATTAATTTCACCGTCATATGACACTGGTTTTGTGTCAAAATTTCGAACGGAAATGAGCAGCCGCCACTGCCAAAATAAAATATAGTTCTAAGAGAGAAACCACTAAAGGACCACCCCTTATAGACTAAATACAGAGACAACTTTAGGGATATATGAATGTTTTACCAAAATTGTGTTCTCGCGAATACAATCACTCACCACAACAGTAAAGATTCGATAAACGGTATCGGCGGTAAGATTTTTCATTGCCTCTTCATCCTTAATCATCAGATTGGATTCTAGACTAGCTGTCCAACTGCCAATGGTCTTACTATTCACTGAGTTGCCTCCACGTATTTGTACAACGTTTATATCCATTTCAAACTTCATAAAACTGTATCCATTGAAGGGTTTGCCAGGTTGCGAGACCAAATCAAAATCACCGTACGAGGTGGGTTCGGTTACCTAAAATCAAAAGAATACAAATCAAATTTATTCACACAATACCAATCGATTTGCGCTTGCAAGTGTTAAATTGCTAATGACTAGATAAATTTGTGAAAGATAAACGGATTAGAATTAGACTGAAGTTGCTATATTGTTAAGTAACTGTGAAACATTTATATTTTAGATCGTTGAATGCTTAATCATGTGTATTATACGTATATACGTTATTTCAAAACAAGTTGGATTTAAAAGACCGGTATCTATTCAACTATACTGCTTATATACGAGTAATTATTCATGTAGCAATGAAAAAATGTATATTGACAACTTTAAACTATACCTGTAGGAACGATTGTCTTAAATCAATATTTCTGTCTGGCGTATTGCCGCCTTGAAAATCGTCACACCCCAAATACTCCATATTGGCGGGCCAAGCACCAGATTGTAGCATATCTCTGAAAAGTAGAAAAAGTATAGTTAAATATTATGTTCTGTCATGGCATACCAAGACTTACTTGATGGCTAAGAACGTCCTTAGAGCCAAATCGAAATAGAATACAGACATAATCTGCGGTTCTTCGTTCAAATTGTAGGTGGTCCTCAGTTGTCCCAGTCGTTCACGATTTTGTGGATACACCACAGGTTTTAGGAACATTATGGTCGCATTGTCTCGTTTACTACTGACCTCGCCTTCATTTTGAGTTATAGCATGCCAAGCAAAATTACGCTCGAAAAACGCCGGCTTAACCGATTCTGAAAATTGGAGAACATATTTAATTTAGAACGTTAATGGAAACTAATTTAAAAAAGATAATCTTGTGAATTACGCTAATGAGAAAATGAATCTGTGCTTTTCACAATTATGGCAATATCAAAGGCATGTAATGGCAATAACAAAGGCGTGTAAGCAGTTTTTTAATATTTAACTAATTGGGTACCATAGAGGTGCGTTTAAAACAAGTAAAATAGTATACCGAAGACTCATCGCTTCTTTGAAAGATTTTAAGAACGATCTGTTTTAAACTGTGACTTCTGGAGAGACAGGGCCTGTTTAGGAGGGCTACATGGGGCTATTTCACCAGTGTTTGGTTTAGGTCGTACATCATGCACTATAACTAATTTAGCTAAATCAGACTAACTATATTTGTAGTCTTTGTTCGTGGACTATATTGAAATATTGACCGGTATGGTCGAGATTCACCGAGGTTGGTTAAAGATCTTACGTGACCCACTGTTTTAAACTTGAGAACGATAGTATCCAAAATTTAATTTGCAAAGTTGCAGGACCTCATGTTCTTTGCATGTAAACCATACTAATTGAAGGCAAGATAATAACATGAACCGATATAGTCGAATTTTACAAGAGTTATAATTTGAGCAATCTGGGTTATTAGCAATGTAGAGCCGCAGGACCTTTCTGTTCAAGGCTATTTGAAACATGGATCGATAAATTTCATATTTGCGACGATAGATAATGAGACGGACAGACACTGCGCTATATGTTTTATATAAAGCTCCGTTAAGGCATTTGTCTAAATCAGATTGTTTTGAAAATTTAAAGATATTATGAAACAATGTTATTTAAGAAAAAGTACAGGGTGGGCCAAAAGTTCCATGGGGTTTACAAATTTAAAAACTTTTTTATTAAACATTTTTTTTTATTTTTTTTGATATTATATAAATTAAACTTGGAGAATAAATAATAGAGAGATTCATAACTGAACAGAGAACCAAAATAATAGAATTATATTCTTTAAATTAGCGATCAATTATTCAATAACACATGAGTGATGAAGCTCATTTTCATTTGAATGGCTTTGGTAATAAGCAGAACTGTTATTTCTTGGGTTCTGAAAATCCAAGAGCCATTCAACAACGCCAATTGGACCTCATTAGGTGTACAGAATGGTGTGGGATCACATCTGCAAATATCATTGGTCCTTACTTCTCCTTCGAGAAGCGCTGTAACCGTAAATGGAAAGCGGTATCGGTTAATGATAGAACATTTTTGACGTCCTGCTCTTGAAAACAGACCTGAGATGTGTTTTCAGCAGTACGGAGCCACTGCCCGGACACAATGACACTTTTAAGCAAAAGCGAATAATTTACAGAAATTGGGAAAGTTTTGGCCAGCGCGATCGCCAGATTTGTCATCACCAGAGAATTTTCTTTGCGGTTATTTGAAGGATCGAGTATATGTGAACAATTCCGAGACAATCCTTTAACTCAAGGCCAACATTGTTGCAAAAATTCGAAAGCTACAGCCACAAATTTTAAAAGATGTTATGGAAAAAGCTCTAAAACGAGTCTATCATTGCGAAGCTGAAAACGGGGGTCAATTAAGTGACATTATTTTTCATGATAAGTGTAAAAATGTTCATGAAATTGTAATCTGAGAAAACATTTAAAAAAATTAATAAACGAAAAAGTTATTAAAGTTTTTAGCCCCATTGTAACTTTTGGCCCACCCTGTAATGTCGTTAAATATCGACAGGCCGAACCTTATATACTTACCATTGCCACTTTGTGAATAATAGTTAAAGTGGCCTTTTTTTGGGTGCAAATGTAAAAAATAATCTTTATTAGGATGCGTAGGAAAATTTTCTTTAATTTCAGTACCCATATGTTTATATTGACTATAGATCGGCCGTTTTGACCACACGGGTCGTTTTTTTTGGCCACATAAGCCTACTAAGTGCTAGAGGCATTGCTCTTAATATAAAAAAATTCTCAAAAAAGTTTACTTTCTTTGAATTTACCTTTAGTCCCATAAAGGGAAATTTTTTATGACCATAAGTCATCGTCATGCAAAACTTTAGAATCCTAGGTTAATTCATTTGAACACCACTGTGCTTTCAACATGCGCATATAAAAAGTTTGTAGGATCTCTGATCAATATTTCGATCCGCTCGAATGAATTGCAGTAGTACACGAGGGCTGTTCTCCTTCAGTTGTTCGATTTGATACATTTATTTGGGGGATTTAGAGCATATCTCCGGCGAATGAAGTCCGATTGAGATAAAATTTAGGATTCCGAAAATGGATCTTTGCTCATCTCGTCAGATGCTTACCTAAATTTTATTTTTTTTTAGCAAAATGTGAGAAATTCGCAAGAAACACCCTATCTATTCGTGCGGGCAAAAGTTGCACCCCAAAAATGGTAAACCCTGTCACCATTCCCAATTGCTGGTACGTCATTTAAAGGCTTTTAAAAGAAAGATGTTAAGTCGGTACACTGTCATAATGTTTTTCAAAATCGATATTCTTTAAAGTACAAACAAAATGTTGAAGTCATAATTTGTAAAATAAACCGAACTTTATAATAAAAAATATATGAGACACAGTTCAGCAAAGTCGAAAACTTTAAATTTTTAAAACCTGAAAAAGTGAAAATCTATAATAGGAATTTCTTTGTGTTGTATGATCAATTTTTTGCTTACATATAAGTATATTAAAAAAACTAAAACAACATTGGGATAATATCTAAAATACAACCGATTATCACATTTGGAATATTAATAGCCCAAAATAATCCTTGAGTTCTTTTTACGAATCAAATGAAATGATCACTAAATCAAATGAAACGATTTCGAGATAACTAAATAAAATGTTATGATTGATGATGGATTGATTCGGGACCACTGTGCGCCGTGGGGCGATGGTTAGTATATATCACTATCGCACATTTCAACTCAGGTTCAAAGCCTGTTAAGAACATATCACATTTTTCAGCGGCAAGTTTTCCACCTCGGAAACGCCGTTGACTTTGTGAGAAAAAAGCTTCCTTTTAATATTTTTGAATAACAGGAAGTTTCAGAATTATATCGTACACAGCTTACTGATTTGAGAGGATTGCTCCGTTTGTTCCTTAAATCTAGTACAAAGTTAGTTTATGTACAAACATTAATCGCTTGTATATTCTTAAAGCATCATATGTCTAAAATCAGACATTTCAAATATTAAAGGCTTTTGTCAATCTATTATTTATATCGCTATTATATGGTCTTCATCAGTGTAAAAAATATACATACATACTCGTATTTATGTTTTAAATTATTTTAAAAGTAAAGTAGGTCGTCGCCGACTATATTAAACCCTGCAAAGGGTTTTTGGACCCCATTGGCTGAGCTCTTAATTTACCCAGATTTAACAAATAATGCAAGAAAATTTCATTGTTTTGGTAAAAGTTTCATCACTTTTGCGTGTAAGATGTGGCGTCTAGAACCAAAAACATAAAAATCGGATTAACATATGCGTGGAAGCTATATCGAAATCTCAACCTATTTTCTTCAATTTCAAGAGCTTCTGTCTTTGGTCAAAAACACTTCCTTCTGTAATTTGAGGACAAGCTTTTGATGGACGGTCTGTCCGTAATAGACAGACATCTATAAATGAAATCAGCATGCGTCGTTCGGTAACTTAAAAATGCGCCTAGCTAAAAGATATTTTGGTAGTTACAAACATTTGCAATGAAATTATCTTATAATATCCTGTTACACAGAGTTATGCAGGCTGTAAAGACTAAATAATCGTCGGAACCACATTTTTAGAAAAATAATTATAAAGGAGAACTAAAGTAGGACGTTCATGTGCTTTTAAGCAAGGGTAATAATAATAATACTCGTAATGAATAAACAAAGCCCACTTAAGTCGACATAATTTATTTGAATATGCTAGCCCAGATGGACTTAAGGCAAAATCGTTTAACTTCATTTGCCACTTTTCTTTTTTCAATTTGTTGATTAAAATATGTTTTAAAAGACAAAAAAGCTTTCACGCGACAATATTGTAGCTTAAAAAGTCCAAAACTTAAAAAACTATGGACATTTGAAGTTCAAAAAAGTAATTGAATAACTTTATAAGGTCTACAAAACAGAAACGACACTACTACTGGTCGAAGAAACTACTCTTTGTAACTGGGCCATCAACTTAGTACATATCCTATTAAGACATCTTTAATCGGCAGAGACATTAGCCTGGATCATTCTTAGGCGTCATATTTGATATTTTATGTTTGAGAAGTTTAATTAAAGACACTACATTTTATTGTGTATTGGTTGAGTGTGTTCACATTAGGGGTGTGGCATGAACATCCTAATATTCGAATGACGTATCGTAATTCTGTTAACAAACCGGTTTTTCGAGTAGCAAATTGACCGTGATTTTAACTTACCCAATACTTGACCAATTGTCTTCAGGCTGCCCAAAATAAAGAAATTATTTATATCCAAATTTCTTAAACGTTCTATTTGATCCGCTCGAGCACTATCACCATCCGCTACAGCCGTAATGACGTGGCGTGTCTGGATGTTTTGCAACAGTGATTTGTATTTGTGGTCCATTACAAAGGTCCCATCATACAGTATGGCTGCATTGGTTATATTCATTTTTCGCACAATACTACGGACAACTTCCGGTATGATATCAGCCGGTGGCATAACTTGTAGCAAATATTTTTGTTTGTTGTCTTCCATATCGCGCCATTGCCGCAGATCACCTTCTTGACCATACGATGCCGACACAGTGGGTAGTCCAAGGGCCTGTGTAAAGGATTTAACTGTTTCCGAAGCTATACCCGACTTTGTTGTGTCAAAAACTATATGTGGCGGTTGCTTATTTTCAATACTGTCGGCGTATTTGATACAAACTGGAAGATAAATGAATGTTAAGTTATGTAAACAGAGAAAACAAAAATGCCAACGCTTACTTGATTCCAGAAGAGCCTTAGCGTCGGTTTTATTGGCTTCGATTTTATCGACTTGTATCGACAGTCCATAATTGGAATTTTTCTTCAAATACGTTTGGACAATGTCAATGGCCTTTGATGCCGGATCATTATCAAGTTCGTTTATAAATACTGAAATAGTTTAATAATAATCTTTTATTTTCTATATATTAGTGGAGTTTTTGGTTAAGCCGCGATAACTAAACCTGGATAGCAAATTCCATTTGTTAATAAAAAGAGCCAATTTTGTTCGTGTCAAAAGAAAAAATCTAGAAGTACTAGACTCTTATAAAAAAAATAGAAAAGTAGTAAAACTAATTTTTGTAGCCATGTTAGTACTTAGCCTGGATAACTATCGAGTATTAGCCTCTTTCCAGGATAAGTACTAAAACGGCTACTCGTACAACAAATTTTTAAGAATCGAATACAGCTGTTATTTTCCTATATACACGCAGAGAAAATATATGGTTACACTATGGTTACCGCAACAATAACATGTTCTCTACAATAAAAGCATGTTCGTCGCAACCATAGTATTGTTTTTTGAATTTCATTTTGACAATAGTATGATTGGGACAATATTGCTGTTGTTGAAATGTAACAATAGTATTGTTGCCAAAATTATAAATGGAAATATGGTTGTAGTAGCCATATAAACATCGTTGGTGCAACAAAAGTATTGTTGTTTAAAATTTAAGTTAACAATAATTTGATTACGACAATCATACAGTATGGTTGCGACTATGAACATAACAAAAAGGATTTTATAGAGCATGCATGTATGTGCGTATGTTTTTTCGATACACAAAAAACAGATACACACGATACAGTGAATGGTTGCTGTCCATTAAAAAAACAACAACAATCGGAAGGTACTTTGAGGGATTTTTATTGTGTTTACTTTGTTCGGTGAAATACTCTACTAGCGACTGGTTCTCGTTTATTTAAAATCTGCCTGCACTTAAGTATATACCCATTGTTCATGGTTTTATCATATTCTTTACTTGGTGTCTACGGATGGTGAAGTCGCATTTATCCCTGCTGGCAACTAAAAGTATTTTTGACCGTTGGAATATATTTTTTTGTTTGTTGAAGGAAATGTTCAATAAAAACATGGCATCAAATCTGGCTAGGAACTAATAGTAATGTAATTTAAAATAACATACTTAATAAAAATCTCTATTTTTGAATAACAACAATAACCAATCCTAATAAATAATTTAAGGGATCATAGTATGGTTAAGTGTTAATCATACTATGGTTGTGGGGATCATAGTATGGTTGTATAAGAAACATACTATGGTTGTGAGGATCATACTATGGTTGTATGAGAAACATACTATGGTTGTGAGGATCATAATATGGCTGTGGAGATAATAGTATGGTTGAGTGTGAATCATACTATTGTTATGAGGATCATAGTATGGTTGTGAAGATAATAGTATGGTTGTGAAGATAATAGTATGGTTGAGTGTGAATCATACTATTGTTATGAGGATCATAGTATGGTTGTGGGGATCATAGTATGGTTCTGTGTGAATCATACTATTGTTGTGAAGATCATAATATTGTTGTGTCACAACCATATACCCAACAATATATTTAATATATTTTTTTGTTTGTTGAAGGAAATGTTTAATAAAAACATGGCATCAAA
Source organism: Hydrotaea diabolus (assembly GCA_963513945.1). Taxonomy (NCBI): domain Eukaryota; kingdom Metazoa; phylum Arthropoda; class Insecta; order Diptera; family Muscidae; genus Hydrotaea; species Hydrotaea diabolus. The sequence continues at coordinate 113,904,363 of OY740717.1, forward strand.
TCTGGCTATGAACTAATAGTAATGTAATTTAAAATAACATACTTAATAAAAATCTCTATTTTTGAATAACAACAATAACCAATCCTAATAAATAATTTAAGGGATCATAGTATGGTTAAGTGTTAATCATACTATGGTTGTGGGGATCATAGTATGGTTGTATAAGAAACATACTATGGTTGTGAGGATCATACTATGGTTGTATGAGAAACATACTATGGTTGTGAGGATCATAATATGGCTGTGGAGATAATAGTATGGTTGAGTGTGAATCACACTATTGTTATGAGGATCATAGTATGGTTGTGAAGATAATAGTATGGTTGTGAAGATAATAGTATGGTTGAGTGTGAATCATACTATTGTTATGAGGATCATAGTATGGTTGTGGGGATCATAGTATGGTTCTGTGTGAATCATACTATTGTTGTGAAGATCATAATATTGTTGTGTCACAACCATATACCCAACAATAGTATGATCTTCTTCGAATATTGTCACCCCAACCATACTTTTTTTCTGCGTGCACATGTGGTAGATGATTTAAATTTGAATCGGTTTGAAAAAAGAGTACTATTAATTTGTTTAAATTTGTGGTTTTATTGAAAAGGTTGAACTTTGTCATATTGATGGAACACATTATTATTCATATGACTACCACAACTGGCTCGGCAGTATCTCATCCGATCAACCCAATTTTTCAGTACATTTTTGATTTTTTCTGGTGGAATCTCTCAAATGGTAACTTCGATTTCATGTTTCAACGATTCATTTGTTTTTGGATTCTTTGTATCACATTTAAATTTGTTGTTGCTCCCCACATAAAATAATCTAAAGGGCTCAAATCACAGCACTGAGGCGGCCAATTGACATCTCAATTTCGGCAGATTATACGATTTTCAAAAACAGTGCGTAAAATATCGATGGTTGCGATGACAGAGTGACATGTGGCCCCGTCTTGATGAAATAAAATGTCGTATAGTCATTCTCATGAATTTTTGAAAACAAAAACTAGTTTAGCATGGCGCGGTAACGCTCACCGACGGCTCCTTGCTCAATTTCGAAAAAAATGGCCCAATGATGCCGCCAGCCCAAAATCCACACCAAACAGAGACTTGTTGTGAGTGCATTAGCTTTTCAATAATCACGTGTGGGTCTTCTAAACCACATATGCGGTAATTCTGCTTATTGACATAGCCAACGAGATTAAACTGAGCTTTATCTGAAACAAGATTTGTTTTTATTTGTTCTTTCTGGTTGGCGTAATGGTAAGGAGATTTAAATTTCATTTCGCCAAGATACGTGGGCTGCGAACGTATTTTTTTGCAGTGTTCTCCCACATTCATTTTCATAGGCCTGATGTTTTAGCTCTATGCGAGACCCAGGTGCGTGAGGATTCTGATCCACAGGATTTTCACGTTCTTGGGTACCACACCCTATCTCTTTTTATTTCCCACAGAGGTCTTGTGGTATATGTACGTAATGACATAGTGTTTCAGCGCCAGCAACACTTGTGCTCACAAGATTCAGAATTTAACTCCCTCTGGGTTGAATTCAGGATTGAAACACACGTACTACATTTTGGGTTTATGTACAGAAGTCCAAATACAGGCTTCCCTTAACGACTTCGACGCCCTTTCTGATTCAATAACAAATATTATGGAGAGTTATCCGGATAGTGAAATTGTCGTTGTGGGGATTTTAATGTCCATAACTCTGCTTGGCTTTCCCATTCGAGCCAAACAATGCCAGACATCAACACAATATTCTTGACCTTTTATTAACTTCACACCCTGAAAAGTACGAAGTTTATGTCCTTGCACCCCTTGGCAATTCCGATCACTGTATTGTTTCAGCATCTTTTTCATATTCCGCTCTTCGTGTCGCTTCGATAACAGCCCCAAAACGGGCAATTTTTATACACGAAAATGCGCGTCGGAATGAACTCAACGACTTTTTCCAGCATTTTAATTGAAAGCAATGCTTTCTCGATATTAACATTAATGCTGCGGCTAAAATGATCGAAAGTATAATTTTATTTGGAATGAAGACGTTTATTCCAATTAAAATTATGTCGGTTAAACCAGCCAAAAACAGTTGGTTTAATCAGACATGCAGGGATGCAGTCAGATCTAAAGAGGAGGCGTTTAGAAATTGGCGTTTTAACAAAAACGAAAATACTGAACTACAAGAACTTCGTGTGCCAGAGTGCTTAGGCGTGAAAAGTTTCTTTATGAGCAACGTCTCCGCACAAAAGTTCTTACTTCTCCCAGGGGAAGTAACAGCTTTTGGTCGTTTGTAAGGATAGTTCTTTATCTACCCCAACTCTTGTTAAAGACGATCAGGCATTCAATGACCCGGTTGATAAAGCAAACCTATTGGCTAAAATGTTTGCAGGAAATTCTCCATTGCCGGAAAGCAATCAACCACTCCCCGTCATCGAAAACGTATCTATAAGTAGTTCCATGTCTGAGCTATTTTTTCGAACTCGTGGAGTTAAAAGGGTTCTTGCGAATCTCGATGTTAGTAAGTCCCCGGGCCCCGATGATATCTCGGCACTTGTCCTATGTAAGTGCTCTTCGACGCAGCCCGTCCATTACGCAACCTTTTCAACCTTGCTTATCGTGCGTGTGGAGTCTTCCCAGCGTGTTGGAAGGTTGTGAACGTCTAGCCTCCCTAAAAAGGGTGAAGCCAATAATACTGCGAATTATCGGCCCATTGAGATTTGCTCTGCGCTCTCCAAGGTAATGGAGAGCATGGTCAACCACCATCTTGTGGGGTATCTGGAGTCCAATGACCTACTTAATGATCGGCAGTATGGCTTCCGTAGAAATCGCTCTACGCTTCCTATCGGAGCGTTGGAGTCGGTCCATCCACCACTTTGGTGAGAGTAAGGTCGTGGCTCTGGATATCTCCAAGGCCTTTGACAGAGTCTGGCACGGTGCTCTCGTATTAAAGCTGATCGCATTTGGTGTCGGTAATACTTTTGCTCGATTATATCGAGCTTTCTTAGAGATAGCACTATAAGAGTTGTTGTATATGGGTTCTCAGCCAACAAACATAGGTTGACCGCAGGTGTACCACAGGGCTCTGTCCTTTCTCCATCTTTGTTTCTTATTTTAATTGGCGATCTTTTGGGTCAGACCGTGAATCCAATCTACTCTCTCGCGGATGACAGTAACCTCTGTCATTCGTATTCATTCGACCGTAGGCCGAGTCTTCAAGATATTAAGGACATAAGGCGAATTATGGATGAGACACTTGGCCGGGATTTACAGGCCATTCCGAATGGGGTCGAGTGAATAGAGTAGATGTCTCACAAGGAATTCATTGACCCATCAGTATCGTCATTGTCTATCGATGGTATGGATATCGAACAATCGGATGCTCTTGATGTTCTGGGCATGAAAATACAATGTAACGCTCGTTGGGCGAAGTGTGGTAAGAAGCAGTCAAGTGTATAGGGTTTCTTGTGCGGTACAAGAAATATTTCACTCCTTCCGTTCTCTTCGATATCTATACAACCTACATCCGGCCAAAGATGGAATGCAACTCCCATATATGGGCAGGTGCTCCAAAATCATCCTTAGAGCTACTTGATCGTGTCCAAAGGAGGGCGATGGTGTTGATAGGTGACAGTAGGGTATCCAACTATATTGTCTCCCTGGAGCATCGTCGGAATGTGGGTTGTGTGTCGCTATTCTATCGTTACTTTCATGGTGTGTGTTCTTCGTCGTCTTATTCCTGACGTGAGGATGTTTGGCAGGGATACACGACCAGGAATTCACTCCCATTTATTATCGATTGGCCGCTTGACCATTACAGATTAAATTCGTTTTTCGCCCGTGGAATCTACTTCCGGCGAATGTATTTCCCACCAATTACGACATCCAGAAATTCAAGTCAAATGTCAACAAACATAACTCCCTCTTTCCCCCTTGAACTCCGCTACTTTCCACTCACCAACGCAATGCATCGCATGTAAAGGGGAAAACCCCTGAGTGTAGGACAAAGAAAAATTAGAACACATTTCGCATAGAGCATAACGAGCGATCAACATTAATCTCTGGTGAAATTTGACAATATCGGTTCCTCCGGAAGCCACAAATTAAACCCGATGAAGTTCAGGTGGTTAAATGGATCATATGGGTTCATATTTTCGTATAGCCCGCATGTAAAGGTTCTTTCCGCTACGGCCTTAAAATCCACAATCTACATCCCACAAGTGCCGAATTTCATACGATGCTTTATATTGGCCAGAATCTATCTCTGGTGAAATTTGGACATATTGGTCTATGATTTGGAGTAGCCCCCAAACAAAGCTTCTCTTACGGAGGCGCGGAGTGATCTGAACAACAGAGTGATGGGGGTATCATTTGTATGATGATGACATATTGACTTATCATTAACTTTGATGAGGAGGAAACTTAATTTGTTATGCCCCACACTGAGGTACAGGGTGTTATGACATAGTGCTGATGTTTGTAATACCTTATAGGGATGAAGATAGACACCATGTTAATATAACAATCTGTCCATCTATTTCTGTTGATGAAAGTACATGTCGCAATTATGAATTGATTTCGATGAAACTGGATACATTCTTCTCATTTGGATCAAGGATATCACATACAAGTTATTAGCCCAAAGCTCTAATTGCCATTTATTTCATCCGGTTTGGGTTCTCAGTATTTGAGGGCCTTCCGAAATATATATAGAAACAATACTGTAATCCAATCAAGAGCAAGTACGTAATGTGTGACCTTTAATTAAACCTGTTCAAATTGGGCTGGTCAGAAGTAACATGTTCAGCCCGACCTTGCTTAAACACCAAACAGAGGTTCTCAATCCTCTGAAAAGCAGAGTGGTGTAGGTTATCTCATAGCCAGCCACATCCGACTTTCGTTTTTTACTTGTTTTTATTGTTAACAGCCGTAAATTAAATTATTTTGACACATTGTGTATAAGTACATACATGTATAGTTTTTAATGCAAAAGCATCATAAAATGCTGCGGAGTACACGGTTATTAACTAACCTATATTTTTTTGGTTACTGGCCGTAGGCTTAAGCACAGACATTACAATATACTTATTTTAACCGTGCTATTATATCCAGCCGGAACATGGCTACTTGCGACAGCAAGAAATATATCTTTCGAAAAAATTACTGGACTTGCGTGATCGGAAAAAATTAACGTTTCACGAACAGTTAGCTGTAGCCGTAAATGAATGTAAATAATTAGATGAAAATATAGAAACAGACCGATTTTTCTGTCTCAAGAAACCAAACCGCCGGTTATTGAACCTAGAACTGCCACGCTATGTTAAGGATTGATTTGTGTAGGTTATGTACTCGACCCTTAAAAACACAAAAATAAAAAATTATTTGTTACATTCGTTTTAGTTTTAAGCTTCGATAACTAGCAATTATAAGCTGGATAACAAAGTGAACAATATTGACACAAACGGCTTAGCCAAGTCAGTTTTGCCATCCAGTCGTATTTATAGAGACTAAGAAAAACATTACTATTATGTTCTTGCATTTTATTACATGTCACCTTTGAATTAAATGTTTGTGTACATTTTTATAATAATACTGGCAGTTTTGCCAAACGCGCAACAATAAATAAAATAGTTCGGAAAGTGAAGGCTCGACTTCAACGAAATCCCCATCGTGTGCTAATCAAATGACCAAAGAACTGAAAATATCCCAGCAAGCATCCGACTTATATTCCAAAATGAGGACAAGGTAAAGCCATACAAATTCGAAAAAGCACACGATCTTACACCTTTGCAATAAAGAGTTAGACTCGAAAAAGCACGAACAAATTTCCATATATTGTGTACTTTGATAGAAAAAATGGTTCGTATAGAGCAGTTCCTAAACTCTCAAAATAGTCGCGTTTACTTAACTAAACACTCTGAAGATAATTAGAGCCTACGAACAATGCGACTTGTTATCGGAAAAATGTACTGAAATCTGCTATAGGGCCGTGTGCACGAAAAGATTTCTGTCGAAGATTATGGACGTTATTTTGAATAGGTAATACCTCAATCGCCTAACCCTGTAGTACGAGTACGTAAATGATCATTATTATAGGAGAGATTATGCTAAAATTTGACAAAATGGCGTAACCTGCCTATTCAACTTAAAAAACCGTATTACATGACCTTGTACCGGTATGACAATAATAATTGGTTTATACTATAATGTTGGCGTGGAAATAGGTAAAAAATGTGGGCGATGCAATACCTATTTAAAGCATATTTCATATTGACCAAATCGATCTGATAATTGTGAAAGGCTGAATAGGGACATAAATTAATAAACACGAGTTGAACTTAATATTTTAATATCTCCATAATGAAGGGCACCAATCCATAATGGAGGGCCGTCCAGTCCAAACTTAATTTGTACACGTGTTTCATAGTCATTTGTAGGTTGAGTTCACTATCATCACACAATTAATCCAGGTTCAAAGCCGGTAAAAACATTTTCATCGGTTGTTTTTTGCCGTGGGCGTAACAAGTAAGAGATATATTTCTAAATTTATTTCTTTTCTGTAGAAATGCAAAAGCTTACACCGGTTAGAAAGATGGGGAATTACATCGTGCCCTGATTTAAGGGATTTCCCCCTTTTTCCTGATTTGTTGTGCGTATATAACAGTGTCAGAGGTAAAAGTCAAAGCCAGGCACTACCATCTGCCTGTTGGAATTCGCAATTCGTGTTTCCAGTTTCGAAACCAGCGGATCCAAACAGTTAAAAATCATTTACATATACAATAAATTTAAGAAATTAGCTTGATTTAGTAAGCAATTCGAAAAAGAAGCAAATAAGCATTAATTATATGGAAGTAGTTTGAGTTGTTTTAAACTACAAGTAAAAATAAAAAAACGTTGGTGCGTTAATTATATTTCTTTTTAGAACTTTTTCCACAATATCTAACAAATATCAGTTGAAACTGACAACAGTATTGCGATCTCTATACTTTTTTCATTAATAATCGTTTGCAATAGCTTGTAAAATTCTTACAGCCGTATTCATAAAAAATCTTAATTGGGACTTAAAGTACATATTAGTTAACAAGCACTTTTTGCCTAACAAACGATTGTTAAGAAAACGTATTCATAAACACTTCTTTAACTAATATTCAATTTAATCAATTTGTCGATTCAATGCTGGCAACACGGTCGTTTTGACTTGCCATTTCAATCTTAATGATGCAGTAATACGATTATCAATTATGAGAGTATTCGAATCTATATTTTTTGTTTTGTTTATTTTACAAAGAACTGATTTAATAAACAAATATATATATACATATATATATATATATATATATATATATATATATATATATATATATATATATATATATATATATATATATATATGCTTACTTGTAAAATAATAAAAACAAAATCATGTTTAAATAAAAGACAAATTGAGATCAATTTTGTATTACTGATAAAAAAAAACGTATTCGAATAACGAATAATATTTTTCTTATTTTGATTGTTTACACATCACTAGTGAACTTTTTACAATTTTCCCTTTTTTGTGTTGTAGTTTTTTCATAAAGAAGTTTTTATAAATGAAAATGGAAAAAAGACGATTGCAAACGCAAAAAAATAACGTATCCATTCTACTCGTATATTTTAAAAATATTTTTTTCTACGTTGAATTCGAAAAATTCAAAATATATGTGTGTAAATGTAGACAAACAAACACAAACGTCACTTTAAAACACTGTTAAAGTATGGTCGAAAGAATATTAAAATGCACACATTTAATAATGGTTTACAAAACGATTACATATTAAGCTAATAATCGTTTATGAATACAGTTTTCATATTTAAGCTTAACAATCGTTTGTAAAGCTGTCTTAATTTTTTATGAATACGACTTTTAATGTTTAATTTTTCCGGGTTATGTAAGTACACCCTCTCTTTACTGTCAATGCCATTTCGAAAGGTGTTTTGTTGACGAATTGTCCTCACGTATTCCTTTTTTGGAGCAAAATATCCTCTTCTCAATTTATTATTTTAAAAAATGTTTAATTTTCTTTAAAATTTTATTTTTATTTATTTTGTGTGTCCTTGACAAAATGCACACAAAATCGACACTTGAATAAATAAATAAAATTAAAGATTTTACAGTTGCAGTACATGCCTTTAAAGACTTCTAAAAAGTCAATGTTAGTCTTTTTATACAAAAATAAAATTTTGAGTTAATATTTGAGTTAAATACAAGTGGGTAGATATTGCAAACAAATTTATGTTTTTTTTTGCCGATGAAAGTATTTATTTAAATCATCCTATTCAAATTCCATATCTTTATTTCGAAAGTATCCAAAACTAATTCGCGTGTTTTTATTGATTATATAGTATTTTTTTTTGATTAGGTTGTACACATGTGTATATATTTGACACCATCCATTCTATCACTCCTTACGTATCCATGTACATACGAGTATTGGGGTATTGTAATATTTATGTAATTGTTCTTCGTGTACAGTCGGTTATAAAGGCCCTTTCCTTTACGAGTACACATTAATTGATACCCATTAATGAGAGCTTTTAATACAATCTTTCGTTCTATCGGTTTTATTTGAAAAATTTACCATTGTTTACATTTATTTAATTCTAAGCGAAAGATATTTGAATGGTTTTAAAACGACCATCATTTTTAATCACACACTAAATAAGTGCCAATACATATATTGCCATTTTATTTATATAATTATGTATTTTGTTTTAATATAGTATCAATATTTAACTATAAAATATTGAATTTATTGTTAATGTACTTACACACATTGATATTTTGACTTGTTTGCGGTGACACAAATATATAACGTTGCGACAAAATTTGAAATAATACAAAAAGGATTTTTATGATTTTTACACGGAACGAAATCATTGTATCCCGATGACCTTCAGCGTATACATATGAGTGTTATTATCTGTACAAGAAGACAAGGCGACCGAACTGACTTCACCTATCCGAAAACGGTTATTACTTCGACGTGTTCTAAAATATTACTGCATTAAATTCGAAACTGTGGAAAGTGAAATAATAACGACGGAAATTATTAATCGGCATATATTGTCTGTATACCCATAGATAGGGGTGTACGTTGATGGTCGTAGTGACAGAGTGACCACACACATGGACATTGAAAGGACAATTGTGTGTTTACACGTGAGCATGGTGATTGTTGCGGTCAACCACACTCACACGCATTGGGGTGCACAGTGTTTGGAACAAATATATGGTGTGGTTTCTGGACACTCTTTTTTTCTACAACAATTCTTAAAACTATGGTCCCTTGATGAGATGGTTCTGTATCTAATTCTATAGAAAAATATGTTTAAAATGTTTAGCAGTAAAACTTGGTTCTCTGCTGTCTGCAAGAGAGTCCAAAAACTGGCGTTTCCAGAAAACCGCCATATCGGGGTTTTTAGAAAACCTGCATTTCGGGTATTTGAAACTGACTATTTGAAACTGACTTTTGGATTTTTAAAAGAAAAATACCGGCACCAAACGATAATCCTGTTTAAGTCTTTTGCCTAAAAATTAAATTTATTTTCCAAGTCCAAAGAAAACTATAGGGTGATCCATCTACAATCCAAAATTTTGTTCAGTGATGACGCCCATTTCTGGCTCAACGGCAAAGTAAATAAACAAAATTGCCGCATTTGGGCTGAAGAGCAACAAGAAAAGGTTCAAGAGGTGCCATTATACCCAGAGAAAAAAATGTTTGGTGCGGTTTATAAGCTGGTGGAATCATCGGTGCATATTTTTTCTAAAATGATGATGGCCGGAACGTAACCGTGAATGGTGCTCGCTATCGCTTCATGGTATCGATCTGTATGCTAACTGAAATTGAAGCCCGTAATTTTGACGACAGTGCCACTCGCCATACAGCTGCTCAAACAATGGATCTATTGAGAGGTCATTTCGAAAAGCAGCTAATTTCACATTTTGTACAGGTGAGTTGGCCGCCTAGATCGAGTGATATCACACCATTAGACATTTTTCTTTTTGGGAGACATAAAATCCAAAGTCTATGCTGACAAACCAGCTACGATTCAGGTTTCGGAAGCCAACATTACGCGTGTCATTAAAGCCATACCGGTCGAAATGCTCGAACGAGTCATCTCAAATGGGACCCTCAGAATAGAAAACCTGAGGCGTAGTTGCGGCCAACATTTGAAGGAAATTATATTCAAAAAATAAAAGGCATAAAATGACCTTTCAAATTACCAATAAAGATTCCACACTTGATTTGAATTTTTATATATTTTTTTGTTCTAAAAACATACCTCTAGATGGATCACCCTATATTAGTGCCCTGGAACAGCTCTAAATGTAATGTAAAAATAAGACCATATTTGATGTTGTGTTAAATGTCCAGGTTTAAATTGATCAGATTTTCGGATATAGGGACCGTCACCTCATTAGCCAAACAACAATAATTTTATATATTTTATAATAATTAAATAATTTTATTTTTATTTTACTTTATATAGTTTTATTAAATGTTAATTTACACGGACACATGCAGTTGGGCCCCCAGATTGTTTTTACGGAGACTTTATTAAAAAGAAGCCTAGATTAATCAAATCGGTCCAAAAATAGTGGTTTGTCAATCGAAATATACCAAACCAACTTTGTTTGAAATTTGAATTAAAAGTATTTTCTATATCGGTTGTACAGAGTGGAGCGCGATAATTTGCTTATTTGGAAATGAAATAAAAAAGTGCATATTTAGTTTGTTTACACACTCGCTAAGGTGAAAATGTGCCTCATCAGAAAAGAACACAATTGCGTCACGGAGTATAGTTGCAAGAATGTCTTCACAAGATGTCCGCTGTGTCAAATAGTCCCGTGCTGACAATTGTTGGACCATGCACATTTTATACGGGTGAAAATTCAGTCCATCATGAAGAGTCCGGTGGAGAGAAGGTCTGGAAATGCCAAGAGCAAGTGATTGCTTCCGAGCAGAACGTTTCGAAGTTTGCAGTACAGCTGCTCTAACTCTCTGGATGTTTTGTGGTGTTGTAATCCTTCTCTCAGGTCCCCTTCTTACACATGACACATTTTCTGTTGTTCTCAATGAAGTAACCCAATTTAAAATTGATTGCCGTCCAGAAACACGTCCGCGTGGGGGAACAGCGAATCGTAAACGAGAAGCACGCTGCACTGCACTGATCGAGTGCACATTTGATAAATACGCTTCAACACAAAATGCTTTCTTCTTGCGTGTCCAATGTATGATGGTAACTGAAAGGCAGACGAATACAAATCTTCCGTCAGCCACTATAAGCCACGCACACTCTCTTCAACTAACAGTGCCGCCTGCAGTCGGTAGAGATCTATGCAATGGGGCTATATCAAAACGTGAACCGGTATGACCAATTTTTGAGCCATAGCCTGCAGTCGGGAGAGATCTATGCAATGGGGCTATATCAAAGCGTGGACCGGCATGGCCAATTTTTATCTGAGCTGATTACTGAACGATCGCAATGAACTGAACCCCAGATCTATAAGTAGATCTAAAACCATAAAAACGGTTGAACATATGCGTGGGAGCTATATCTTAGTTTTAACCGATTTTCATAATAGTGAACAGCCTTTATTCAAAAAAACCCGACTTTTGCAAATTTCGTGAAAATTGGACAACCATTGCGACCTGTAGTTTAAAAACAAGCACAGCAGATGGACGGTATGAACAATCCCACGACAACCTATTCTATGGACCGGTATGACCCGAAGCAGCCATTCTCGACCAAGGGCTGTCAACCCGACACACAGTTGCCGCTACAACAACAACGTGGACGGAAAGACAGATATCGTAAAAATGAATCAACTAGTGATTCTGAGTCGAGCGGTATACTTAAAGGTGGGTGTAGCTTAAAATTTTGTGATATTTATATATTTCGTAGTTAAATATTATGAATTTTCTTTTCTTTTACAGAAAACCCGACAGCAAAAAACCGGTAAAACCGACATGTCGGGCTGTAGATAAGAGAATTTTGGGGAGCCGATGTCGGGTTTGGACATAACAACTGGAATGTCAGTGTTGGACACTAATTTCTTTGCGATATGTTTTATATTATCCGACTTCAGTTCAAAAAATTCGGTGGCTGCTTAAAAAGATTCATTTTGGCTGAAATGATTTCGAAAAATTCACAGTTTTTGTACACATCATTTAAACTCCAAATATATCATGCTTTTGTTCAGTTTTTTCATTAATTTTCCCTTTACAGAACTGTTTAAGTTTTAGGAAACGATTCTAATCACCCTCCAGGATATCATACACACATTAAATATTAGCTGTGTTCTTGGGTTTTAGTTTTAGGAAACGATTCTAATCACCCTCCAGGACATCATACACACATTAAATATTATCTGTGTTCTTGGGGCCCTCAACAAACATTTTATTGAAAGTTACTTGAGTTGGGCTCAAGTCGCTAAAATAAAGATAAGGGATTAGCGCAAGTCGCCTCCGCTGCTGGCTCGAATAAATTCTATCCGAGAGGGCCAAATTACGTCCACTTCTGGCAGCATTTGGGCCGCATGTCAGCAATTACGCGCCGAACATTCTCTTCCAAGGCGTCAATCGTGCCGGGCTTATCTGCGTAGGCAAGCGACTTCACATAACCCCACAAAAAATAGTCCAGCCGTGTTAAATTGAACGATCTTGGAGGCCACGCCAACGTCCCACGACGCAAGATAATGCGTTCAACAAAAGTTTCCTTCAATGAATTCATTGTTTCGTTGGCTGTATGGCAGGTAGCGCAGTCTTGTTGGAACGTCCACAACAACATCCTCTAATTCAGGCACGAAAAAGTCATTATTCATGGCTCTATATCGTTCCCCATTGGCTGTAACATTATGGCCGGATTGTGGATTTTTATTACCAAATGTGAGCTTCATCGCTGAACAAAATTTTCTTGTTAATATCAGAAGCGGTGGCCATCTCGATTTGGGCCCATTCACCACGATTTGCAAACGTTGTTCCGGACTTAATTTATTCATTATGAAATGGCATACCAAACTGGGCATAAATCAAGAGACAGCTGTCAAAAAGACCAACTCCGATAGCCGGTTTTATGGACCGGATTGACCCGCAGAGCAATTCTTCGGCCAAGGGCTGTCACCCCGGCACACAGTTGCCCGTACAACAACAACAAACAACTCCGAAATAAGTGTGGCCAGACTGAAAACCACACGTCTAAAAAACATCCTTTATATAGATATTATTAAATCTACTTGAAAGTCGCCGTTTATCAACCTTTTTCAACATTTTCTCGTGCAGAACAATGGTTGGGTTATTACGTGTATACAGCTTTTCATCAGCGAGTTCGCGTAATTTTTTTATATGGAGTTTGACACATTTTCACAAGAAACTTGGTAAAGCCAAGTTATGTATAAGTATATTAAAAAAAGCTTCGCTGATCTTTCACTTTTCAGTCTAGTTGTTAGTGGATCGTAGATTAGACTGGCCCCTCTAAATAATTATCTGCTGGTTACCTTTCTCGGCGGTGTTGTTTAAAACTGGCTTATTGGGCATACTAAGGTTTTGTATTTCGATCTTTTTAGTTTTACCACAATAAAGGATCTTGAGAAATGTTAGTTTTAGTTGTTCTCATCTAATTTTTTCGCATGAAAGGCAGATAAGGTAACATCTTGCATGTCATCATCAGAATCGCTGTTATTTTTATTATTATAGATTTTTATGTTAAAAATCTATAGTTTTCTTGATTTGCAACGATTTATGTTGCCCTTGTGACGATTCCTGTTGTGTGATATGGGTTGCTTATGTCAGTTGCCTTTTGTTGCGGGTGGATCACCATGTATTACATCACCAGCTTTAATAAAACTGTCGAAAAATTTAACTTTGTAATTTATACAAAAATATAATCAAACAAGAAGAGGTCATCGACGAATTAGTATTGGGTACATCTGCGCGAGATGGGACAAGTAAAACTATAAATCAACTCATACCGTTAGTTCGGAGACATTTTACCCATTTGTACGAAACAAAAGTGTAGCAATTAATTGATTTATTATATTTTTAGCTCGTTTGTTTCATTTCGGTCTGTTGCTTTTGCACATTGAACAGGGATTAAACCGGCTCAAGACCTCTTGCTTCTATATTTAAATAGAAGACAAGTTTTTAACAAAATGGCAAAGTGACATTGATTTTCGTGGCTGCACACTACTTTTATCATGATTTCGGGTCCGTGACAACCCTCTTCAGAAAGCCTTGCTGAAATTGTTGAAATTAAAACCGAACTCTATAAGGCCAGGCTCTACCCAAACGAATGAGAACTACTGTTGTAAACCTTACTTTTTAAGTTTTCTTAACACAATTGCCATGAAAATACAACTCACTCTTGCCACCTCTTAAGAGGCAGACTCCACATCGAGAGCCATCAATAGATTTCTTTTACAATACGTGTGTGTGTGTGTTGTAAAAACTTGTCTTCTATTTAAATATAGAAGCAATAGGTCTTGAGCCGGTTTAATCCCTGCTAGATTTATTATATTTTAAGATTATTTTATTGTAATTTATAGTGGTTATATTGTCTGCTGTTATCAATAGCATTCCTTTCTTTCCGGTTATTATGTGGCGTTTTAAAATTGAAGTTTTAATGCCTCGAAACACTGTGCGCATGACAGCGAATTGGCTCGATTTTGAATACGTTTCGGAACATTCCCACATTCGTAGTCGAACAACAACAAAAAATCCATCGACGAAATATCATTCTGTTGCACTTGATTTCATAAGCCCTGAGTTGTACAAGTATGTGGCTGTGCAGGTGTATTGGTTGTCCTATGTAATCGTTGTATCCTTGGTGATTGCTTAACCACTTATTGAAGTTTTACACCTCAGCACAAGTTCGTTTGGTTCCACCCACTCGATAGCCCGACTGGACTGCATTCGTCTGGGGGTTGGATATTGAACGTTTTTGTTTTTATACACAATAAATATGATTGTGTCAACAAATCGTCGCTTTATTATTATTTTAATAATTGATTTAATTGTTGGTTACACATAAACACAGGATATGTCTGTAATCGCAAAAGGATTGGTAAAAGGAAATTAAAAAATAAAATGTTTTTTCGTCGAATTAGATTTCTAGGTCTGTTGTGATTCAAGCTAGCGGTCATACGACAGAAAGTCACGACCACATTCAGGCGGCAGAGTGAACGCGGGATGCAGTAATTTCGGGATAGCGGATGAATTTATGTACCTCATTGTGTCTCTTTACGATCCGAATGCTATAACCTAGAATCAAAGTCCTCTGTCGTTAGTTATGCTGCAGTAATATACCTTCTCTGGCACTGGATGAGTTTTTGTAAGATCTACGGATACTAAGGCACTGGTTGCCTTTTATAGGGTGATCCATCTAGAGGTATTTTTTCAGAACAAAAAAAATATAAAAATTCAAATCAAGTGTGGAATTTTTATATCATTTATTTTTTAATATAATTACCTTTAAATATTGGCAACTGTATTGTGAAAATGAGCGTTCGGTGAGAAACGAGAAGTTCCGCTGTTTTCGACCAAAATGTTGTTCAGTGATAAGGCCCATTTCTGGCTCAACGGCAAAGTCAATAAACAAAATTGCCGCATTTCGGCTGAAGAGCAACAACGAGAGGTTGAAGAGGTGCCATTATACACAGAGAAAACCACGGTTTGTAAGCTGGGTGAATCATCGGTCCATATTTTTTAAAAAATGATCATGGCCGGAACATAACCGTGAATAGTGCTCGCTATCGCGCCATTATATCGATCTTTATGCTATCTAAAATTGAAGCCCGTAATCTTGACGACACTGGGTTTCAACAGGACGGTGCCACTTGCCATACAGCTGCTCATACTCGTACAATGGATTTATTGAGAGGCCATTTCGAAGAAAAGGTAATTTCATGTTTTGGACAGGTGAGTTGGCCGCCTAGATCGAGTAATATCACACCTTCAGAATTTTTTCTTTGGGGTAACGTAAAGTCCAAAGTCTATGCTGACAAACCAGCTACGATTCAGGTTTTGGAAGCCAACATTACGCGTGTCATTAAAGCCATACCGGTCGAAATACTCGAACGAGTCATCCAAAATTGGACCCTTAGAATGGAAACCCTGAGGCGTAGTTGCCGCCAACAGTTGAAGGAAATTATATTCAAAAAATAAATGCCATAAAAGGTCCTTTAAATTACCAATAAAAATTCCACACTTGATTTGTACTTTTATATTTTTTTTGTTCTGAAAAAACATCTTATATCAAAAAACCGCATATAGTTGTTCATAGTTGCTTATAAGAAAAAACGCATTTAAGAAAGAAACTTGTGGTATTTCTTACTAACAAAAGCTTTTATCATTGTTCAACTTTTTTCTTAATGTGATGTTAAAAGAATTGCTTGCCTATATAGGATGGGATTTGCCAAACTATTAGCAGAAGATACTTGACACCTTTAATATGGAGATATTTTGATTTTATTTCAGAGGACCCATGCAACCATTGTTTGAAAAGTAATCTAGCAGAAAATTTAAGTCCCACATAACCTACGTTACTTAAAACAAGTGGACAAATTAAGTTCGCCGTGCCGAAATTTGTATACCCTTCATCACGGATTAGGTCTAATATGTCAAGGAAGGGTGGTACCGGCCTCTTTTCTATCAGCGTGTGTTTCTCCCATACAAACATCACATACGAGTATGTGTATTTTTAGGACGCGGACGGGACACTCACTCGTACGCTTTAAAGTTAATAAAGGCTGGTTAAATTTTAAGGCCCGATGTTGAATGTGAACCACACCTAAACGTAAAGTTTTTTTCTGCATTTCATTTGATATTTCTCAATTCCAGACTAACTCAATTTGAACCATGGAAAGATAAACAAACGAGCAACGCGTTAAAGTTATTCAGGCTTATTATGAAAATCAATTTTCGAAGAAAAACATCTTCAGTGATGAGGTACATTTTCACCTCAGTGGATTCGTCAATAAGCAGAATTGCCGCATTTGCGCGAATGATAGTCCAAGAGTGATTGTAGAAAAAACAATGCACTCTCAAAGAGTGACTGTTTGGTAAGGTTTACGGGCTGGCGGCATCGTCGGGCCATATTTTTTTCCAAAATGAGGCCGGTCAGGCAGTTATTGTTAATGGTGTTCGCTATCGTGAGATACCTTTTATGGCCCGAATTGGAAGATATGGATGTGGACGATATCTGTTTTCAATAGGACGGTGTCACTTGCCACACAGCTAACGGAACAATGGCTCTTTTGCGCGACAAATTCAATGGCCGTGTTATCACACGTCGTGGCGATGTTAATTGACCGCCAAGATCATGTGATTTGACACCGTTGGACTTCTTTCATTGAGGTTATTTGAAAGAAAAGGTGTACGTCGATAAGGCAGCAACAATTCAAGAGCTAAAGCATGAGATAATTTGGCACATTAATGGCATAGAACCTCAATTATGCCTCAGCGTCATCAAAAATTTGGACCATCGGATGGAGGTGGTCGCGACGGCCGTTTGGTCGATATTTTGTTCCATACATAGTTGAACAATACCAATATTGTCATAATAAAAAGAAATCACAATAATTTCCTAAACAATTTGTGTTTATTTAAAATCAACATCGGCCCTTAATATTTAACCATAAAAAAAGAAAACATAACAATTTTTTAAGCTCTTATTAAAGGATTAATTGCTTTTTAGTTGCACTACATTTGAGTGGAAAATGCAAATTGTATAACTTTAACGTTCTCCAAATACTTAAGATAAACGTTAGATCGCGAACCGGACAAACAATGGAAGTCATTATGTTTATGACTACGAGGGCGACCGCAAAACTAACTGGCCTGGCACATTTTCTGTTTTACTAGCAACTTTTTTTAGTTTTTTAAAAGCAATCTTTTATAAGCCATCTGTCAAAAAATAGTTAATGATTATTTTCTTAGTTACAGGTGATTGAAGTAAACAAGTTTTATAATTTTAAAAAAATGGAAAATAAAGAGTTTCGTGCGGTAATTAAACACTTTTTTATGAAAGGTTATACGCCACAATTAATCAAAGATGAATTGGATTCTGTTCATGGTGATAATGCACCACCATACTCCACCGCGAAATCCTGGGTTCAACAATTTAAAATGGGTCGCTCAAGTACGGAAGATGAACAACGCTCTGGAAGACCGAAAACTGCTACTACTATTGAAAACATTAGAAAAATATTTAATGAAGTGACTAAAGATAGACGAATAAAGCTCAGAGAACTTGCTGATATTGTTAAAATACACGAAAAACAAGTTTGGAGTATTTTACATGATGAACTCCACATGAAAAAGCTATCCGCAAGATGTTTGCCGCGTTTGTTGACTTTGTCCCAAAAAATCGTCCGTTGGACCAATTTTAGCGACTTGTCAGCGTAATCCAATAGAGTTCTTGAGCCGATTCATAACTGTTGATGAAACATGGATCCATCACTACATCCCAGAATGCAAAGAACGGTCAAAACAATGGATAGAAGCTGGTAAAAGTGGTCCCAAGAAGGCGAAAACTGTTTAGTCAGCAGGAAAAGTAATGGCAACAGTATTTTGGGATGCAAGGGGTATAATATTTATTGATTATATTGAGAAAGGAAAAACTATAAATAGTGAATATTATTGTGCATTACTGGATCGGTTGAGTGGATAAATCAAGATAAAACGACCGCATTTAGAATAAATAGTTCTTTTTCATCATGATAATGCTCCTTCACACACTGCATTTTTAACTCAACAAAAACTGGCCGAATTACGATTTGAAATTGCTCCGCATCCACCATATAGTCCAGATTTAGCTTCTTCTGATTATTCCTTGTTTTCAAATTTAAAAAAATTTCTCGGTGGCAAAAAATTTTCGTCCAATAGCGAGGTTATTGCTGAAACTGAGGCATATTTTGAAGGTCTTGAAAAATCTTATTTTTCGGATGGAATTAAAAAACTTGAAAAACGTTTGATGAAGTATATTGAGTTGGAAGGAGATTATGTTGAAAAATAAATAATAATAATTCCAAAAAAACGGTTCTTTTTATGTTAGGCCAGTTACGTTTGCGGTCGCTCTCGTATGTATGTGGAAAAATTAAACAATCAACTAATATTCTTCCATTAGTTGGGAGTAAAATTTGTTTAGCTGTTGGACGTATTAATGAAGCTTCCATGATAAAGTTATTTTCTGAAATTATTTCTAACGTTCGTTTTTAAAAGACATTTGTAACTTTCACGAACGAACATTAATTCCGGCAAAATTGTTTAAGTTTTTATTTTTTATAACACATTAAAAAGGTTGTTGTGTGATATTGTAAGAGTCATATAATGTAAAGTTTGTTGCCACAACATACTCGTATCTCCGTGTGTAAAAAGAAATGTTAATAAAAAAAACATCAAAACCTACGTTTTTAAGTATAATTTCAAGTTGAAGCCAATTTTCTAGTGACAAAAGCCATGATAAGTATTTTATTTATTCATTAGCAGTAACATTATTTATTGCAAATGTATTTTTTTAAATATCGAAACAGATTTTTTCTTAATGCCCACATACAAACTACTACGAGTATCGTCATAGCGGTATTAGTTCTCTAAATACAGCCGTTCAAAGTTCAGGGTTGATGGACTGGGCCACGCCCCTTGCCGAATTTTACAGTAACATATTTTATAATAACTTTATTTATTTTATTTTATTTATTTTATTTACGTGGCACTGCCACTAGTATGTATTCCGATCCATGCCAATATCACATGTTCAAAATATTATCGTCTTATCTCTATTAGTTTATGAGATATTGTGTTTTTAAGTTCAGGGTTGTTGATTTGTCACAGGCTTTTTTTAACGTACGTTCCCAAAGACCCTAACACCCGCCTCTTCCAACCGATAGGGCCACATTCCTATGACCTAGGGACATATTGAATCGATTCATAATGGAGAGATGACAAGAAACGCCATATACATATGTAAATTAGGTCGCGGGAAATTATCAAGTTAACAATAATATGACAAGTCTATAGAATTCTTATGAAGAAAATGAATTTAATTAAATCAAAATTATAGATTTTAATGCATCAAAATTTAAGGAGAATCAATTAAGTGATACACACAAAGAAACAAAGTATCTTTGGGATAACAATATTCGAAGAGCATCATACTATTGTTGGATATATGGTTGTGGCACAACAATATGATGATCCTCACAATAAAAGTATGATTTACGTACATCTATACTATGATCCACACAACCTTTGGTAACTTTGTGTGTGTACTTATAGAGAACAAACAATTAAAACGAAAACAACCAACAATAAAACCAAAACAGAAATCAATACAAATCAGTTTTGTGTCATCAATTCAAAAGGCCATTGGGACACTTTGGGAAGTCAGCCTATTGAAAAGTTTATTCTGAAACGGCAAAAGGACATCGTCAGAAAAAAGACGCTCAGAAGGTAGACAACAGGAAACCGCAATTAAGACTCCACCAATGATTGTTTCAATTCTATCTTTCATTTAAATTGTGTAACTATTACACAGAACCTCAGAGTTCAAAATATCATTTTTTAGCCATGTCTCAGAAAAACCATGTCTGGGAGGGGATTTTTACCTCTTGTTACGTCGTCCATTTTCAATACCAACCAACACAACAGACAGAAAAACGGATATGGCTCATTTTAAATTTTACGACGAAATATGTATTTTATGACACCTTCGACCAATATTTAAATGTGTTGCAAACAGAATGACAAGTGACTATATACTCTATTCTATGATGGAGGGTATTAAAGGAACAAATAAGGCACGCTAAAAGTATAAACATTAAAGGATTTTTCGTCTTCAATGATTTGAAGGGCATCATACTATTGTTGGGCATATGGTTGTGACACAACAATATTATGATCCTCACAACAATAGCATTATTCACACTCAACCATACTATGATCCTCACAACCATAGTATGAATCACACTCAACCATACTATGAACCATATTACCATATTATGATACTCACAACATTAGTAATTTTGACATACAACCATAGCATGATCCCAACAACCATAGTGTGGCTCACACGCAACCATAGCATGATCCCACTCAACCATAGTTTGGTCCTCAAAATAATTTATTAGGATTGGGTTATGTTGTCAACAATATAGATTTTTATTAAGTCGCACCAATTTAGTAACGATATTTTTTCTTTGCGTGCTGAAACATACTGGGCAATATAAATTGCTTGTTTATGTCTAATGATACCCATTTTGATCTAAATGGCAATATCAACAAGCAAAATTTCCGTATATGGAGTGCATTTTATCCACAAATACTCCTTGAGACGGAACTTCAGCCAGAACGAGTTACTAAGTGGTGCGGAGTGGCATCAAGCTACATTGTGGGGTCATACTTCTTTGAATAAAACGGTGTAACAGTGACTGTCAATAGGGATAGTAATTTAAAGATGTTGAAGGAGTTTTTTTTACCCAGAACTGCACCGAAGACGTATCCGATTCAACAGCATTTGGTTCCAACGAAAATTCCCAAACAAATTAATGTTCAGAAATTCATTTTCTGCTGGCTCCCAAGGTCACCGAACCTGACTGCACCAGACTTTTTTATAGGGTTATGTCAAGCTAGAGGTGTACAAACCGAAAGAATTAGACTGTATTGAAGCTGTCGTTTAAAACAATAATTGAAGCGATCCCAACTTCAACCCTTCAGGGCGCAATTACTAATTTTCTGATTAGGTGTCGCATACACGTGAATGAGCATGGAGGTTATTTACGGACAATCATCTTCAAACACAATTATTCCTTTGAAATTAAATTGAATTTTATAATTTGAAATTTTCTAATAAAAAAAAATGAATAATACATGGATTGCTAGATGCAAACACCAACTTCAATTGGAAAAATTGACATTTGTTAATATAACTTCATCCAGAACGTTTTGCCATTTGAGCGCGAATTGTTTACAGTGTGTTCAAAAATGCATCTCAGTCGAAAAATGAAATAAGCCCGTAAACATTTCCGTGCGATGATTTCGGCTTGGGCAAAAGTGTCTCAATCAACTTATTTCGACTTTCGGTGATTAAGCGCTACTACGAGTAAGAACCACTGTAAATCGTTGGTACCAAGGTTCAGTCTCGGACGCCGTTCGCTACAGGATAAGTTTCGAGAAGATCGTCCTAAGTGGGTGGGCGTAAAACATCCATTACTTTGCCTGAACTTATAAATCAAGACCGAATTATGACACACCGTGAGATTAAGGCATTCATTGGCATTAGTATGGCAAGCATCAATAAAGATATTGCATACGCAGTTGGCCGTGAAAAAGATTTGTTCTCGTTGGATGCCACATAATTTGACGAAAGCCCAAACAAGGATCGTGTAGATTGGAGCCTTTAAAAAAAAACGCAGTAGCTCAAATGCAGTGCATAACACAGGTGACAGGTGACGAATCGTAGATCTATGCATATGAGCCCGAAACAAAACAGCAATCGACCGTTAAGTCCTTCAAGATGCCCTTACACATCAGCTGAGACAATGGGCAAATTGAGCACTCAAGATGTCGCCGTACAATGGGAATTTTTCATACAAGCTGCGGCAAGAATTCGAAAGAATCGAGCTAGAGCTTTCAATTTAGCACACATATCTCATATTGTCAAATAAGATTAAAAAAAGAGCAAGTCTATCTCCCATATAACAATTTTTATTTTTTACTATTTTTGAAATCACTGATATAACCCTTTGTAGCTTGCGATCGATGCCAAACAGCGCTTACATCTATATAAATAAATATATTTTAGCTATACATTTGCATAAAATTGGGGAGCATGGCTTACCATTTCGTTCTTATTAAATAATAATTGCAAATAAAAATACTTATACTTTTAGGGACATTTTTTTTGACACTTGCTGAACACTTGAAAATTTATATTGTGGTGTTTTTTATTTATTGTATTGTTTTTTCCTTTTGCACTGCTTTTAAACAGCAGTAAAATAATAATAGTATTAATATTGTTTATGGTTTCAGTAATCAAGAATCTTTAAGTTGGGTGGCTGATTGGGCTGCCGCATCCGAGTCTGGTATCCGGGCTGCCGACTATAGCCTTCAGACAGGCGGGTAACAACACCACTGCGCAGATGTTTAGGTTATACCGCCTATTCTCGGTCGACAGAGCCTCGTTAGCGAAACAGGGAGCACCAAGTTCTGTGAGAACAGTGGGCGAGGATGTCATTCGAGTAGTATAGGCAATGTAATCGCATCTCTACTCCGATGCCGACCCATGGCTTGCGACTGGGCAATCTTCCATTGCATCAGAAACAGCAGGTGGACCTGGCATGAACCGCAATTAACTGGAATTCGCAAGAAAGCCACCGAAGAGGAAGAGCCGCCCATACCTTGCAATTAGACAGCTAAATTGCCAAATTAAAAAAAAAACCTGGAATGAAATTAAGCTGTTAGCTTTTAATAGAAATGAATGGAGTTTATTGATTATGGCTATGCTTCATACTGGAACGACGGCGATAAATATAATATATATAAATAATCTTTAACAAATGGTTGTTTCTTTGAATTACTGAAATTAACTTTCACGGACTATATTTTATAAAATTTATAATTTTGTTCCACATTAGCAAATATAAGCAGCAAATTATTGAATAAATCAAAAGAATATCCTCTCGCTTTTTGCAACTAGAACGCCGAGGACGGCCGAGCTTACCTTTTTTTGTCAAAGAAATACAAGAAACACTGGCTTTTCGAGGGCCATCATAAAAACCTAAATATTTAAAAACTATTATTGTTATATAATTTTATTTTAAAATTCATGTTGAAATACTATATTTTTCATATATTTTTATATATTTAATAGATACGACAAAAAAAATGCTTAAAAATCTGATGCGGTTATTGCTAAGATTCGTTTAGATTTCTTTGCCGCGTTATTTTGAAAAGGAAAAAAATGTATATTAAAAAAAGAAAAAATCATGTATAGGTATTTTTCTTAATTAAATAATTCTCTATTCTTATTACATTTTTGATATTTTACACTCGAAAACGGTATATTTGCCGGAAAATCCCACTGTGCGCCGTACAGCCCAGATTTGGCACTCAATGACTTCTTTTGCCATTTCCTAAAGAAAAACTGCATAGGCAACGTTTTGAAGCATCCAAAAACATGTTATGAAGGTGACACATGTGGAATGGAAAAAGTGGTTCGAAAGTTGGTTTGAGCTCATGTAAAAGATTATAGATCTTTAGGGAAATATTTGAAAACTATTTCATTTCCAAAAAAAACGATTTATTATCATAATTGATTGTTTTTTTATTGCTAGGCTCGAAATAAAAATATCAGCCGTCGTATTTAAGACATAACACCACTCAAATCAAAGAAAATATGCTATTTTCAACTTTTTTCATATGGTATTGCAACTTTCAGGACTCATAAAAAATAAGTGAGATTACCAGGTGCCTTTCCTTTGTAAAATTTGCTATAGTAATCTCGCAAAGCAGTGTTGAACAGTGCCATTTGACTCAATTTTAAAAGGTTCACTACATTTAAGACTTTGACATTGACATATGTGCCAGTGGAAATGTTTTAAATCACGCCCGCTATGAGGCATTGTTTTTTACTAAAAACTATTTTTTCATTAAACCGGTTATTTTTTGTTTTGAAAATTAGTGATCGACAAATTTAAGTTTTAGATAAAAAAGACGATTAGTTTGTATCAGCGCGAGATGTCAGTTTCCTAAAATGCTCAGTTATATTACTTGAGAATTAGATCACTGCCATTCTCACTGACACATATGATCTAAGGAACATATTCCTTCAAAATGGACAAAGGTGTCATATTTGAACATAATCTATGAGAGAATAAAGGCTTGGGCCTGACCGGACTTGTAAAAAAACAATTTTTTGTAGAGGTTACCACCTTTAGTTCAATATTGTAATAAGAAATAAATTAAGTAAGTTGTCATGATGTTTTATTAGTCATTTTCACCATTTGCTAACTTATAGTAGTAAATTGCCAGTGAACATCAGAAAGAAATTACTTTCTGTTGTTAAGATCCGGGCACACTGACGCTTTTTTTCTTTACGTTGGGAGTTTCTTCATTTCCGGTTGTCCAAAAACCAATACAAATATATGTGTAAAACTTACAAAACGTTCTTGTTATTGCAGTGTCTGCGTAGAAAAGACCGAAAAAAAGCTTCATTGTGACCGAGCCTTTACCCAGTTATAATTTGTTTAAAATTTCAATTTGAACTTTCGATTTCAACAGTTTCGAACGTTAATATCGTACCATCTGAACAGTCCTTATGGCATTTAACCGTAATGCTACTGCTTGAAAACTGTTATAAATCAAGAAAACTGTTGAGAGATATGGCAACATTAGTTATGAAAACAAGAAGTGAGTCAGCTGTGAGCCGAAATGTTAAATTGTCAAAATACCTTTCGCGACAACTTTTCATTTTAAAAAGTACCAACGCGTGCAAAACATTCATTTAACAAAGCAAAATGAGCGATAGTTCAGATGATGAGTGGTCTGCGGAATGGAAACCTTACAGTCAACGCAATGAATGGGCGGATATTACACCTTTAGCTCAGGATGATGGCGAAAATCCTGTTGTGGCAATCGCATACAGCGCAAATTGTACTGGTATTTCACATAATTTGTGTTTTTTAGAAGGTGATTTTCGTACCATCTGAACAGTCCTTATGGCATTTAACCGTAATGATACTGCTTGAAAACTGTTATAAATCAAGAAAACTGTTGAGAGATATGGCAACATTAGTTATGAAAACAAGAAGTGAGTCAGCTGTGGGCCGAAATGTTAAATTGTCAAAATACCTTTCGCGACAACTTTTCATTTTAAAAAGTACCAACGCGTGCAAAACATTCATTTAACAAAGCAACATGAGCGATAGTTCAGATGATGAGTGGTCTGCGGAATGGAAACCTTACAGTCAACGCAATGAATGGGCGGATATTACACCTTTAGCTCAGGATGATGGCGAAAATCCTGTTGTGGCAATCGCATACAGCGCAAATTGTACTGGTATTTCACATAATTTGTGTTTGAAAGTAATCTTTGTTTTATTTTCAGTTCGTGAGATTTTCGATTATTTCCGTGCCATTCTCGCTCGTCAGGAAAAGACGGCTAGAGCGTTGGTGTTGACCACGGATGCGTTGCGCCTAAATCCGGCAAACTACACCGTATGGCAATATCGCCGGGACATTCTTCGTGAGTTGGGAAGTGATTTGAACGAAGAGCTCAGCTATATTGAGGATGTTATCAGGGAAAATGCCAAGAACTATCAGGTTTGGCATCATCGTCGCGTCATTGTGGAAATGTTAAATGATGCCTCCAAGGAATTGGATTTAACGGAGATGGCTTTGCGAACGGATGCCAAAAACTATCATGCATGGCAGCATAGGCAATGGGCCATAGTCACATATAAGTAAGTGTTCACATGAATTTTATGGAGTATAATACGGCGAACGTGATTCAACAGAGGGGCTACGTTAATTGGCCAGTAAAGAATTCGTTCTATGGGCCAGCTATTATTTTTTTCTGACATTTTTGATATGCATTGCTGGGAACTTCAACTTACAGACTCTTCCGCGATGTATGTGTTGTGCTAGGTGAGAACAAGCATAGCATAAGTTGCAACGCTTTTAGGTTTTAAAATTCTTTGCAATAGGTAAAGAATACTGTTTAGTATCGCCTCCGAACGGCTAATTCTGTTTATAGGGAAGCTTTTACATCTTTTAGAGGTGGTATTTACAAGGTGGAGAACCCTGCGTTTGTCCACGATTTCAAAAGAAAATTACGAACGGGCTAAGTTAGAATTTCAACTTACTCGAAGATGTAACCAAACAATAAATTAAATTGAATTAGGCATATTGCGCAGTACAAAATCTGGCGGAATTAAAACAAGAAAACTTGAAAAAACGCTCAAGAATTTGTTAACATCGTTGTCATGCATTTCCTGTTCACTATTGTGCATGTTTTTTTAAACGAAGTAGATTTAGACATTCTTTTCCGGGCTTGTTTTGTGATTGCCAATCGCGTCGAATACGCCACGCGGATCTCAAATCAAAAAATACTTATTGAAATTACTTACCTGCATGGTATTGTTCTACTACTCACCGACGGAGACCTACTGTTGAATGCTTCCTAATTTTTATAGAGAAACGTTTAGATTGATTTAAGAATATCTCCTATCGTAAAGTCGCCTGCAGAGACCACTTGAACCCCTGCCACTGAAAAAAATGTTGATATTTTTACTGGGATTTGAACCTGAAATAAACTGTATGAAAGATGTTCACACTAGCACACCACGGCGTACCAATAAATTTAAATTAGATTGACCATACTTGGACATTTCTATTACGATTTAACTATCCCGGCTAAGTTATCAAGCATTAGTAATAAAACACCACTGTGTTGGAATTGCGAACAATGTACACGCCCTCCTTCCTACTATTGTCCACCATTTGTACCCGAGTCATACCAATACAATAATTGTATTCAATTATCACAGTATTTTGTCATTGACGTTAATTGTTCGATGACAAAAGTATATGAATAAACATTACGGAAGATAGTGAATATTAATTTGGCCCTTATTTATATGCAGATTTTTTAAATTAGTTAATGTTTTGCATTAAAATTTAAAATTTGTCCACTAGATCTAGAAGCTACAGTGTGAATTTTGATTTTGACGCGATATAATAACTTTTAGGCATGGGGCCAAACAACCTTATCATTACTGGTACTTTCAAAGAATGAATATCTTGGTATCAAAGAACACTATTTAAAACTTGATTTGTATCACTTTCTGTACTTTAAGACGTCACAACAAATACTACATTTTGGGGATAATCAAAATTTGTTTTGGGGTATTAAAATATTTTTGGGGATTCGACTCGGGTACTGACTGACAGTACCCGAGTACCCTAATATATAATTATGACGAAAATTATTTACATATAAAATAACTTACCTTCCTAATTGTACTTCTTTTCTTTTCAGCTTCTATGATGATGAGCTGGCATTTGTTGATCGTCTCATTTCCGAAGATATACGTAACAATTCCGCATGGAATCAACGTTTTTTTGTTATTAAGCATTTCGGTTTTACGCCAGATGTCATACAGCGGGAACTTGAGTACGCCATGAATCGCATACGCATAGTCAAGAATAACGAGAGCTCCTGGAATTACCTTAAAGGTATCTTACGGCGAAGTGAAAGTGGTTCATTGTGTCATTTCCCCGAAGTCATACAATTCTGCGAGGAACTCTATAACAATAATTCCAGATCACCGTACCTTGTAGCATTTTTAATTGATGCCTATAACGAGAAATGTTTAAAATCTTCTGATATGGGAGAGAAGGAATCGTTGTCGCGTAAAGTCTATTCGCTGTGCGATGATATGTCCAAGAAACATGATGTCATTCGTCGTAAATATTGGCAGTATGTTGCCGATCAATTGAAAAGTAAGCTGGATTCGAAGCAGTTGTAAGGTGTGCGCATCGAAGAGTTCGAAAGGCTTGAACATGATCTACTTAAAAAGTTAACTGTAGTTTTAGGTTACCATCTACTTTCCAACATTACATGATGTCCGAGTTTTTAAGTTTGTGAACAATTTTATTGTATATTTTTTAATAAAATGCAATTAAACTATTTACAAGATAAAAGATAATGCCAAAGATTACGATGACGAATATTTATAAGATTCTTAAGCTAATTAGCTTCTGTTTTTGCGGAGTTATACAGTAGGATATGTCTTTAAGTCAGCCACTTGTTGTTATCAGCCATGATCTCAGTTGCGTGTGTTTATCAACGTTAATGGTGATGTTTACTTTGTCAAGAAAGATAATTTTTTATATTCTTAACTTACAGTGATCAACAGGGTCGTTCACTCTCAATTTTAACAATCTCTCGACTATGTACCGAATTGGCCCTAAACAAACACTCTTTGGCTAGGTGCAGTCATCTGAACAATAAGTTTGTTGTCATATGGGGGAGTGAAAGTAAGTTAGCGAAGTTAAGCAAACACATCACTGGTAACACATCAATCTTACCCCAAGGATTTTGGGATAGTTGGGATGTTAACGTCATCGAGAGGTAAAGGTTAAATAGTGCTGAAGGGCTGGAGATCGCCACTTATATACAAACTTCGTTGATACAGCACGAGGCAACAAAGTCTGTTTCGCTATACTCCCTGTGGATCAGACATAAACGGCACCCACTCCATGCAACGATAACACCTTACAGACGTAGCACGATGGTGTATACGACAAACCGAGCAGATTCAAGGCCCGGGTTTTGTTCGATCCCGACTCGGACCAGTAATATTCGAAGCAGGTGTCCGGGAATTACTGCTCCCACGACGAAAAAATGGACGAACAAAAAACACATATTGTTGAGGTGACTGCCCCTGGCCGAAAAGTGTTTGCTTCTGGCCAATCCGGTAATTAGAACCGGCAGTCGCGGGATTGTCCGCGCTTTCCTAGTTGAAGAGGCACCACCACAATTTACCGTTGGCAAATTGCCCATGTCATCTGCAGCGCAAAGTCATCAAAGACACTGAGTCCAGACGGAATTTCAATGCTGATGTTGGAACACTTGGATACCCCGGGAGGAAAGAAGAATGACCAAGGTGCTCAATCTGTCTTAAGCCTCTCATTTCGTTCCCAACTCTTGTACGATTGGTGGAGTGGAACTGCTACTGAAGACTGGCAAAGACGCAATCAAAACATACAGGCTGATATCTTTGCTTTCGCCAGTAGTGAAAGCACTTGAAGCACTGTTCCTCCCCAGCCTGATCGAACACCTTTCATGTGCAAATCATCAGCATGGGCGCCGCAAACAGCACAACAACTGCTTTTCACGCCTTCACCACACATATAAGTCGCGATCTCCAACACTGTTTAACTTTTACCTCTCGATGACGTAAACATCCCAACTACAAACTACCCCAAAATCCTTGGGGTAACATGAACTGCCTTTTCCGACCCTCCACAAATGGTACAGTAAATTTTAAAAGTAGGAACAAGGCCCACAAGTTACTCGTCGGCAGTACTGGAGAGCCGACAGAAAAACCTTGTTGACCTATTACGAAACAATAGGTCGATCTGTAGCGAACTACGGAGCGCCGATATGGTTGGCGAACGTAAGTATGACACAGTGGAAGAAATCTAAGACTTGAGAACACTAAAAATGTGTCTCCTCATGTCTTCTGAGGACCATCAACATAAGGAGACAAAGGTTCTTACAGTGCGTAGACAAAATTTCTTTTTGTCTAAGCAGTCTCGGCTTGGGTGTCTTCACAGATGTCATCCCAAGCACCAGAGATAGCGTTTAGACCGTCGAAACTATCAGGTAGCCTCATTCACTCTGATGTAGTCGTAGCGGCAATTAAACTATTTACAAGATATAGCTATAGCGCGAATAAAGTGCTTAGGGAACATTTTCCGGAGATTTCATCACATGATTTGCTTCACCTCTTTAATGGCCCCAGCTGAGCACTAGGTCTCTTTGGAAGCATCCAGTTCAAAATGCTCTTTTCCTTCACCTAGATGCCAAAGAAGAATTCCAAAGAAAAACAAGACAACAACTATGTATGTCAAGAATCTCGAATTGTAAAAATCATAAAAATCTGTGTTTCATAACACCAGTGACTCTCCCACTTATGGATAATGCAAAAACATATGTACACGGATTGCAAACATTTTGAGAAATACTCTGCGGTAAACGATAAGAGATAGTGAAAACCTTACCAGTTAAATAAGATAACATGTTTGAAATAGAAATGTATATTGGGCATTATACGAGTACCTGTTAAGTCATGTAGTATTTTTTGAATGGAATCTTGGAACTGGAAAAGTGAATGTTATCAGTTTCTGTTTTACTTATTTGTAAAACTGTTTATTTATGGCGCTAACCGCCATAAGTTTGTTTGGATTAAATAAAATTGCACCAGGCGTTTCTAGTGTAATTCCCTTGTTTATGGCTATGTACGATAGAATGGAACATTTTCCGTAAAAAATGTATACGCCACGCCACGTCTTTGACTTATCCCAATTCATTGGATTGATGAGCATAAAGAAGTGGAAAACTCTAGCTGTGTTATTTTCAGGTTACAAAACAAGCATTTGTATAAAAGTTACTCGGCTGGTGTGTAGGCCTGAAGTTGCTCAAGAAACGAGTTACCACACTTACTTTTCCAACAAAAAATTCCAACATGACACACCCTGCTTTATAAAAACATTTGTTTTTTGTTTTGTAAACAAAAGATAATCGAACAAGCATTCGTATTGAGTAAATCTGCACGAGATAAGACAAGTGAAACTATAAATCAACTCACACTTATAGCACAATCACATTTTACACATTTTTTTAAAATGATTGATTGAATTAATATATTTCATAGAATATTTTATTACAATAATAGTTTTTTAATATCTGCTTTTGATGAATTCGCCGATAAACGCTCCTGTTGTGTTGTTTTTAAACCAACAATACAGGGTGATTCATTCATGACTGGACAAATTTTATCAGCGTATTTCTTGGCTCATTTCATGAAATTATGTCCATCTACGACCATACCCAAAAATGCAAGGGGCGAAATGGCAGCGGCTTGAACATTTTCGGATTGGTGGTCGGAGGGTACTAAATTAAAATTGCTAAGTTCTGAACCAGTAGTCAGATTTGTTTTTTTCTAGCTCTACCTTTCCAAAATTACTTAAACGAATGGCCTACCATTCCAAAGTTATGACTATTTGACTGAAATGGTTTTTTTTGGAAGCGAAATAACATCTCACTTTTATTTGGTTTTGTAAATTAACACAATTTAGAAAAATATATACTCGTAAGTAGCAAAAGAAGGATAAATTATTTTTTTGAAAAAGAAGAGAGGCTAGCAATTCAGGTTTCCCCGCTTAAGCAGTTTTCGAATTTAGCTTTAAGCTTTTTTTAAATAAATTTTGTAATTTAGCCTTATTAACGAATAAAGCGTTTTGTGAACATACGTAGGATGCGCACAGAATATATCAAATTTGTTATATAGGACTGATACATTTTCAACATCAAAAGAGCCGTGATACAACCGCTGCTTATTTGGGGCTTTTTGATAGGTTTTACGAATGTTCAGATCGGCTGTCTTTTTATACCCCAAACCACACCTTTTCATACCTCACACTGTGGTACAGAGTTTTATGAATTATATATGATGTTTGTAACAACTTTTAGGAATAGAGAGTGTACCGATTGATTCTGAACCACTATCTAATTCCATTGAGCGACGTCATTTGGTTCCATTTTTTTGAATAGACCATGCTCATACCCCACATAAAGGTCTCTCACAAGTTAAGATTATGCTGCTCTAGAAGGTTAATATTTAATCCAATTGTGCTCAATATTAAGATAGTGCTTTATGAGCGACTTGAGCATATTGTTCTATTTTTTCATATAGCCTTCATACAAATTGGAATGATCGAATAATGTTCCTCCTACTCTAGAAGTAAAGTATAAAGACCGACATTGTCTATACTCCATACTGTTGCGCGACTCTTCTTTCTCATTGCCGGGCTGCCCGAATTTAAATTCTTTTCAATTTTTACTTTTTTTTGTTTTAATAAAACTGATTTTAAAAATATATATATTTTTAAGTTTTGCTTCCATCGGAATCGAAAAGTACATTTTTAAAGAGCGAAAAGTACAAAATGAAAATACCTATTTAACTATTAACACACGAAGAAAATATGTGTGATTGGGGTCACAAATATTTCAAAAGGTATATGGTTGTGACACAACAATATTATGATCCCCACAACCATACAATGATCTCCACAACCATTCTTTGATCCCCCAAAATTATTAAGTGGGTTTGGGTTATGTTGTTATGTAAACTATTTTAACATTTATTATAATTTTAATTAATAACCTGTACATGTTATTAATTTTTGCTATAAAATCTAAATCTTGATAAAACTCAAATGTTTTTAAATTCATTAAACTTTTTTGATTGAAATTGTCAATATTAAAAGATTTGCATCGCAACTATTTAAGGATTTTCAAAATTATGCGTAACTTTGTTCTAACAACCATATTTAACAATACTTTTGTGGCACCGACCATTTTTTATTATTGCAACAACCATATTTTTATTTCTAAATTTGGCAATCAAACATTTACATTTCAACAATAGTACTACTGTCGCAATCATACTATTGACCAAATAGAATTCAAATAACAATACTATGGTTGCGACAATTATACTTTTATTGCAGAGAACATATTATTGTTGCCATGACCATGTATTAACCGTTGACGTATAGGCCGTTGGAGATTTTAGGTATTTTTTATTTTTGTAAAGCTCATTTTATAATAAAAAAGACAAAAAATTATATAAGTATATTATATTCAATAATAGCTTTGAAGGTATATTGTTTTTAGCATTGCTTAAGTGGGGTTTAAGCAATTTTTCTAACGGTTTTTGAATAATTTTACAAATTGGTCACTTGTTTTAACTGAAGCTTACGCAAAACCAACTTTTGCAGTGGTCAATATTATTTCCCCACCCTATTGAATACCCATTTCGAAGTTTTTGATACGTTTAGATCCAATAATTTTAACAGATTCAGCATAATGTCTTGCTTTGCTTTTTCTCGTCCGAACATATTTATTAATTGATGGAATAATCAGAAGTTAGTTCATTTTAAAGTTATTAAAATCGTATTCTAGAGCAACTCACTTCTTCAATATTAGTGGTGTTTTATGTTAAGCCTCGATAAATAAGACTGGTTAGCAAAACCGCAATATTTAAGTAATTTGTTAACAAAAAGTGTTAATGGATGTAATGATTTATTCGAATAACAACGGCCCTCAACGAAATCCCTTTAAAAAAAAAGTCCGACAGCGTAATGTCAAATTTCAAAAGAGCACAACTAACTGCACTTATTCGTTGCGTGAAATTCTAAGTTGTTGAGATGGCAAGTCGATATTCCAGGACTCATGGTTACGTTGGAAATCATCAGCCCAAATCAGTTTTAAGCTATTCGCAATTAAATTTTAAATTATTTTTACAGTATCCATCCAGCCTATCTTGTTCTGACGTTAGCGCCTAATTAGTGATTCCATGTAGATCGATTCCAATTGCTTCATTTTGTTGCTTAGTTCCATTTTGTTAATGAAAATTTCACCAGCTTCGGTTACTTAAGAAATCATTCAATTTTTAAAAATTTTAAAACGCCTATATTATTAATATTGTTGTATTTACTGTAGTTTCCTCAAATATATTTATTTATTTTTTTTTAGAAAACTCGGGAAAGTTTAGGGCATAAATACAGACCATAAATGTACTTTAGGAATAGATTTATTTAAAACTTCTTTAGAAATTATCTCTTCGATGAAAACATATTCTATTGTTCGTTTTCAAAAAGCAATAAAGCCGTTTCGAATTAATCCATAAAGCGAACAAACTGTCCAAACTCCAGTTTAAACAATTTGTACTATCACTAACTTATGATCTTCCACTAAAAATGTTGTAATTAAACCGCCTTTATATGATTTTTAAGAATTCACGTAATCAAGGAAGAAAGCTTCCACAAAATCAGGAAAGGTAAATAATTAAAATACCGGGACTTAACTTTTTAGGGGAAACCACTGGCAGCACAGCGTTGACTCTGTGTATAAGTTTAAATTATTCCCCAAAAATGTACGATATAACTGCAAATCAATTCATTTGGTTTTTTTCATGATAATAAATTTTTGGCAAGTTTTCGTGAGGAAACAGCTGTCACTGCCAAAATAATTCATGATTTAAAAGGTAACCACTAGATTGAACACACGATATATGTAACGGGTTTTCCAATAGGGGCATAACTATTTTGCATCTTTATGTCAACGCACCCTCAAACATTTTTAATGATCTTTCAGTGTCAAAACGTCAGTCGAAGTCAACATTTTCATCATTGTAAAGTTCATTTATGAGCAACGTTTGGAAATCATTAAAAATTACTCCCGAAATTCTGAGTCGGTGGTCGCAACTTTAAGAGCGCTTGCTCTAATTTCAACCACCTTCAGCGATGAAGCTTAGTTCTTTCTGGCTGAGTGGTCAATAAACAAAATATGCGTTATTGGACAGCAACAAACCAATGTGCTTAAAGAGGCACATTTTCATCCGCAGAAAATTACTGTGTGGTGTGGTTTTCATGTCGATTTTTTTCGTCGATAAAAACAGACAGAGAGCGCTATCGTGCAATGTTAGAAAATTAAATTTAGCCAGAATTGGATGAGCTTGACATCGCCGCTGTGTGGTATCAACAAGACGGTGCCATTGGCCACACAGAAAGCGTTACAATCGATATACTGAAAGGCAAAATCATCTCGAGAAATGATGCGGCCGAACGGCCACCTCGTACATGCAATTTAACGCCATTTGAGTTTTTTATGGGGCGATATCAAGTCCTTGTTCTATGCAGCAACAAGCCAACAACTTTACAAGAGCTCAGAGACAACATCCAAAGGAAAACCCTGTACAAACCCCACGTTTGTACTGATCGACTCAGAACCACAAGCCGATTAATCTATCTGTCAGTCCGTCTGTTGTCCATCTAAAGCTTGTTATCCAATTACAGTCTCAGAATCACTAGCTTCTTCGATTTAACGATGTCTGTCTTTTTGACTGTTAGTTCCGATTTAGATTTAGCTTCTACATATATGTTTAGCCGGTTCTATGTTTCTGGGTAAAATTGATCAAGGGATCCATAGATCTGTTTCAATTGGCTTTTCTGCACATCTAGAGTTTATAGTTACAATGCCCAAATTTAGCTTTTTAACAGATTATAGTTCTACATGATTTTCTTTAAATGCACTAGGCATGTCCATATGTGAAGCGCATAATAGAAAGGGACCTAAGGGTAAAAAACAGTTTTGTTCAGGAGAGCCATTTTAAAGATTTAAATACGTGTATCTTTGGTGTACCATCACTTTCGTAAAACGCGCAAATCTCTGGGAGGGAACACTTTTGGGGCATGGGATCGGTCTCATTCGATGCTCAGCTGTTGTCCACATCAAAAAAAAAGTGAAAAGTGATTTTTTTACCCTTAGGTCCCTTTCTCTATGCGCTGTCACATATGCCATGAAAGCACGTTAGCGGTCAAACGACTCAAACTAGGATCCTGACATTTAGCATGATGATGGCTTATGATCATAAGCTGTTTGGGATTGTAAATGGCCGAAATCGGACCAGGGGGAAAAAGTTTTCCTTTAAGGGAACTTTTGCCCTATATCTATGTTGGACACTACCAGATGGCTTAGGACAGTCATGATTATCGACAATAATAGTAATAATTTTTCCTTTTGGTGCGAAACATCATGGTATAACGAGCATCTCTTTTCTGATATCGTTCCCAAGCAGTGTTGCGTTCCTTGTTTCTGTTGTTTTTTGTTGCACCACAGGTACAATTTTCGGTGCAATATTCTTTCTTTAGCTTCTGGAAATAGGGTCAACTATTAAAATGTGTATGTGTCATGTCCAGTATCATCAAAATAAAATTTATTTTATGGGTTCTAGAGCGGCAATGCCTATAATTGGCAAGAACATTTATAAGCCAGCTTTATGAAAACATAGCCCAAAATGTCCAAGATTCTCCGTATCTGGTTATATGCCTATCATAACGTACGGAACTAATTTTCGAATCGAGTTCAAAAATATTATGTGACTTCTAGAGCGGCAGAACTTTAGATTGAGACGGACCATTATGTAGGCCTTTATAAAAGCAAGAATCGCTTTGGTGTTGTATTTTCTGGGTTGGTTATATTGCTTTGTTGGCCTCCTTATGAGCCATTTGTTCTGGACGTAATTTGGCGTTGTGCCCTAATTTCTAGTATAGAAGAAAGAAAACGGGTTACCTTCGTATCTTACTAACCTTATTACCAAAGGTAGTACTCGTAAAACGGTTATAAAAAATGCTTAAATTCAGTTTCGTTTTTACCAATTATTTTATTTTGTTTTCTTCATAATATCTTTCATTTCATTTGGTATTCACTTCCTTTTGTCTTTCATTCGAGTACATAGGTTTTGTTAATTTTTTTTTGTTTAATTAAATCATTTATTCAGCTTTGATTTTTTTTGCGTATATTGTTGCATTATTTGTTCTTAAAAGTGTTCGTTTTGTTTTAAAACGTTTTTGTTTTCTTTCTTGTGTTGTGTTCAATTATTTTTTGTTATTGTTGTTGTTAATAAAAATATTTGAATTTGTTTATCGCTTAACTTAAAGCAGAAGAAGACTTTAATTTTAAAAAAATATGTATTAATTTTTGTTTTTTATTGTTGTTTGTTAATAGTTTGTGTTTTCTTTTCTTTTTCTTTTTAGTTTTTGTTTTGTTCATTTTATATTTGGTGTAAATATATATGTACGTAAATTTGATAATAAATAGTAAATATTTGGGCAAAAAAGCTTCAAATTTTTATAAAAAAAAGAAAACAAAAGATGAATTCTAAGACATTTTCAATGTCCTTTATTGTATGTATGTAGATAAAAAGGATTTATAATAAATAAAAAAAGAAGAGGATAGTTTTATTCTTTTTGTTTTCTTTTTTTTGGTGTTGTTTTGAGAAAAATAATGTAAAATTGATAAATTTAGGGTTCTTCTTTTTCTTGACTTTGTTAATCTAGTGTTTTTTTCTTTCTTTTCTTCTCTTCATAGAAAAAAGGAATATAAGTATATTTGAAAATGTATCTAATATTAAAATAGGGTCGTTTTAGCTAATGGAATACACATACATACATAAGTAGTTAAGATAATATCCTGTGTTTTTTTTGCCAAGTACCAATCCTTACACACATTTGTTTACACTTTAGAAGCATGTTAACTTAAATCCGATTTCAATTAGGACGAACGAGTTTATGCATACATACAAACATACAAAATATGAAGAGGCGGGGATGTCAATTCCCAGAATTCTATAATAGTCCTTTTATAAAAATTAACTGTAGGTTTCAAATTCAAATTTACATTACTGAACTTGAAAAAACAAAGTAGCATTACAATATATTGGGCCTGTGTAAAACATCCGAGAATATGGGACAGGTATAAGTAGATATTGTCCCATTATTTTGATACATTACCAAATGATATCGAAAATCACGAAGTGATTCAACACTGTGGCACGATGGTACGTACTATTCAGTAAAAAATAATTAGGCTAGCTTATAAAACGTTTTCAATTTATAAATTGATGTACTCTTTTTTAAGCGCAAAATCTTCTTTTAAGCTAGATGTTTATGTTTTGTTATTAAAGCCTCTTTTATATTTCATTCCCTTTTCAAAATTTTAAATAACATTTTTTAGTTCTATGTCTCAAATATTAATTCTCCTCAATATGAGGAAACCGATTTAGTGAATTAATTAAATGGAAATTAAAGGGCATTTTTAATCGTAAATATAAGATGCATCTTTAATCTGCAGATTTCGAATGATTTTTTTCAGACTATTGGTTGGACCAAACAATAATCTGCAAAAATCTGAGGTTTCCTTAACTCTTTTTATACGTCTGATTTACATAGGATTTTACGCTGATTATACTGCGGAATTTTTTTTTAAAATTCAACACCAACTTTAGTTCTTTACCTCTATATTGTAATAGAAGCCAATTGTTTTACAAACTGGCAAAGTTGCACGCATTTTATTGGCTGCCGACTGGCTTATAGCAATTTAAGTCAGATTTTATGTGAAATTTTGGCTGCAATTACTTGTATGAAAACATATTTCTTTAGAATGAGATCTTCTTTTAGTAACTTTCTTGTTCTTATTCACCAGTAAAACTGTTAATGCAATTTAAATTTAATGATTTAATTACAAAAACTATGTATAACTTTTGTTATAATTTTTAGAATATTTATAGCTTGCAATCTATCTTTGGACATAAAAAGACTAATCAAACTTATCTCAGACTAGACTTATCTCAGACTAGACTAGACTAAAACTCAAAACTGTTTTGATTTGAGTGGAACTTGAGATTATATTTTACAACGTGCCACCAGGTACTTCAGAGGATTCCAACTATTTGTTATCGCAATTGTGGATGGAGGCAATTTGTGGATGGAATGAACTGCCTGACGCATATGATTTATATCGATTAAAGCCGAACAAATTCGATCTTTATCGATTCAAGTCGAACAAACTCTTCTCTACGTACTTCCATGGCTAAAAAAGGAACAAAGCTTCGGATTATAAGAGATATGAATATTTCTAAGGAATTTCTTTACATTTTGCAAATGTTACAAACATCAGACCAAAAAATAATCAGAAAATTAATTTTGGTTTCTGGTACCGGAATAAAGTCACCACTGGTAATGATAAATACAAGCGGGATTTTCCACATAAAACTTCTGTTGTTTATTTAGTAGTTCGTGGGGCAAACTAAAATTTTGATTATGGATAGTACCAGCCCATATGCAACGCTGTAAAACTTTTGTACGTGCATTTTTAAAAGTATTTCATACTTGCTAAAATTGAGTTTGAGTGAAATCAAACAATAAATACCTGAGTACAATTAGATGCATTGCTATTTGCGAATACACGTTATTCTACATAGTTTTGTACATATGACAATAAAATTCGATGGTGCTTACAGATTTAATTAAGTGCTATCAAGCTGGTTTTATCAAAAAATCGTTCATCTACATTAGTTATTTCGTTCAAACTTTCAATATTCTGCCCACAAAGAAACAGACAAATGTCTTTCAACAATCTAAATAAAAATGCAAGCAACAAAGAACATTTCTATTAAAAAAACCAATTGCAGTCAGAATTTAAATATGGCAAATGCCAGCTTCCAAATCTTTAGGCCCAATTTAATAAAAATTTTTTGACGAAAAAATTAATCTTATTGCCCAAAGAATAGTTGCACGAACCGAAATAGATAGTAAATGTTTGGCCTCAAAATCGGCTGCTGCAACGAAGATGTTTTCTTTTCGTTGCAAGTTTCCCTCTTAAGAGGATCTTACTAATTTTCGAATAAAATCATTTTAATTGATGACTTTCAAAGTAGTCGAGTGTTCGGTTTCAACACTCTCGAAATTGGTATTTATGACAAGTTCTATTTATCTGACAAGCTTCATTGAAACCGTTTCAAAAAAATTGGATGTGGTCAATACAGCCATAATAAAAGTACAAGAGCAAGCGACTCTTTTACATTCGTTTTATATGCACAATTTAGTTATTGATGTAGTTGTAGCGTTACCTTATTTAAAACAGCTATCTTTACATACTACCGAAATGTGCAGAAATGTTCTTAATTATGAATTTTTCATAATTTAATAAAAGAGCTTACCCCAGCGCGACATTCGCATTGTTATACAGGCCAGTAGGCAATTCGTTTTGTCACAATGAATGCGATACGAGAATCGCTTTGGTCTGTTAGCTGCTTTATGCAGACTTGTCCAGCGTCAACAATCTGAATAAAACTGCAGAAAAGAAAGTAAATTTCTAATAAAAAAAACCTATTGCAGTCAGAATTTAAAAATGGCAAATGCCATGCGCAACTGTCCATTTTTTTTAAACATTTTTTAAACGTCATTTTTTGGTTACTGTAATAAGGTTGCTAACCAAATTTTGGACATTTTTAAATTTTGTAATTATTTAAACATTAAATTAGCAAACGTGTTTTACTTTATTTTAATTTTTTTGCCATAACAAATTAAACTAAAATTCTTAGGTAATTTAAATTAAATAGTATAACTTAAGCTGAAATATTATATTTTTTAAATTAAATCTGGAGACTGGTCGACTTTGAATTCCTAGTAAAAATCTGGTTCTCAAAGATACCTAGTTTTTCTTAATCTCAAAGACTTATTTCTGATTTAGCAGCTTTGTTGAAGCTTTGTTAACATACTGCGTATTTTGTAAATTTCGGCTGTAACTCTTTTTAATTAGGCCCGAATTCTCTATCACGTTTGTCACTTTACAGCTTAGCAATTTTAGCAAAACTGAATTATTAAAAAATTAGTGACAGGATAAGAGCCCTAAGTGTTTGAAATTTCAAAGAGCAGCTTATAAAATAATTTCAGCCAAAGTTAATTACTAAAAGAAAGTTTGAGTTTAAAAGCTCTACGAGTTTGAGATGCGCACTGGTTTGTGCCAGGCCGATAATGCGTTATCTTGCAGAGAAACGATTAGTTGTTGTACGAATTTTCAAAGACCCTCATCTATTAGTACAACCGAATGTGCCTTGCAGCCTTGGAGTTTTTAGTACAAAGAACGAACATAATTTATACGTTCTCAGCCCCAATTACTGGCAATCGTTTTTCTTCAACATAAATTGTTGCTAACAAATAGTCAGTTATAACAACTAATAATTTTATTGTATTCGATTTATATCGATCATTTTATATTATGATAATCAGGGTCACCAAAAGTTGATCGTTACAATAAAAACCAATTTTTGTATTTTAAACCGATTTCAGTACTCTTTGACTGCATTTTAAAAGTAATCGTCGTTTTGCTGAACAGATGAAATTGACCAACTACTTAGAAAAATACACATTGGTAATAACTTCGTTCTCGTATCCGAAGTTTTTTTCTAACTTTTTCATCAGCATAGCCGAATATTAGTTCTCCTTAGTAAGCTTAAGCCATCTAATATTAAATAAAATATTTGTTGCACAATAAAGATGAAAACAAAGATTCTTTATTTCAGGACACATTGGTCTACTTCTCCGGCTTTACATTCGGAGGAAGATTATTCAATTGAAGGTTTTGCATTCATTTTAAACAAGTACGAGTGTAAATAACTTTTGCATTTATATTTTTGAATTATATTTTTGGGTAAGCAATAGTTGGGTGCCCTAATAAACAACCAACTTGTTTTTGGTTTTTTTAACCAAACTTTTTGTTGTCATTACCAATTGTTGGTACAAATAGGCCACAATAGGCGGTTCTATTCCATAAGTACCCTAATTGTCATAGCTATCACCTTATGATATATCCAATCGAATTCTCAGTAATATTATTAGCATGTTGTGAGCAGAAAGTAATCTCGTCCAACGAACGATTTGTAGTTCGCACCGATTTTCAACTGAGTTTTTCTCTGTGTATAGTTACAAAGGCTCTCAAATAAACAACTATAGATAATAAGAATTTACGAGTATTATCGAGAAAAAAGACCAGGATAGTCAGGAATTCTCAAATAAAGACTTTTTTCAAATTTAAATAGTCTTATCAATTGTATGTAACTGCTTGAAAAATTTGGAAAATTGATTTGGAATCAGGAATGTCATTTAAACGTAGTTAAAATATTTTCAAGTTACATATTCGCAATTTGTCGGTCATCGTTATTTTACCCCCCTTTCTGTATGTATGTGTGCACGTACTCGTTGTGAAATACTCAAATAAATGTGTCCTTTCAGTTTGTGTATTTTTTTCGTTCTCAAAATTTTCATAGAAAACTTAATTTTGAAAAAAATAAAATGGAACATTTTCGATTTAGATTTCTTTCATTTGTTGTTGGTTTTTTTTTTGTAGGAGTAAAGTTTCAGAAGCGAGAAAAACAATCAAAAATTTATATTCTTGAGGTTTTCCATTTTGTTTTTGTTGGTGTGTGAGGGTAGGGGCATTTAGGGTTATTTGAGGGTGTAAGAGTGTGGATTTTTTTTGGATTTTTTGGTTTTCTTATTTTCAATATTGTTGTATTTAATAATAAGTAATATATATAGATATATATATATATGTTGTATGTTGTATATAGAGAGAGATTCTTTAAATACTTCAATTCATTTTAATAATAAACTTAATAGAGCATTGTTTCAATTGTTTTTTTCTTTTTGTTTTGTTTTTAAATTTATGTATATAGTTTGGTTTTTCTTGTTGCTGTTCATTTCGTCTCCAATTCATTTCATATATAATTGTTATAATAATTTATTTTGTTTCATCTATTCATCACTACTTGTTTGTTTATCCGGCTTGTTTTCGCAAAGACTTTTCCGGTTGTGTTTGTTTAGTTTTTTTTTTCATTCTTAAATTTTTCAAAAGTTGTCATTCTTTTTTGTGTATCTGTGTGTGTATATATGTGTGTGTGTAAGTGTTGCCTTAAAAATTCCTAACTAACTATTTATTTATCTTCGCCAATGCCTTCGTCGGCTGTTGTGGGCTTTTTGTCATGGCCCGCAGCTTCATCAGCTTTGATATCACACTTCTCAGCCAGCATATCTTCGATGCCTTCATCTATGGGTTGATTTTCCTTGTTGGCCTCGGCGGCATTCGCATCGGCTTCGGCCTCCGCATCTAATGTTTCTAGTTCCGGTGCTGAGGGTTCGGGGGCACCATTTGTTTGTATAGGATTTGGTGTCATTTTGACTCTGCACGTTTCAAATACTTTTTCAAAACCTAACTTAGTGTAAAGATTACGCGAAGCATCGTTTTGTGGACGTATCACAACGAATGGTTTATAGCCTCGTTCGATGACTTTTTTGGTTAAAGCTCTGGCCAAACGAATGCCATATCTGCGGACAATAACAAAATGGAAAATTAGAGAAAACAACTATACGGAGGGAGGAATTGCAATCGTTTTGCCACTTACCCCAATCGTCTATAGTCTGGACGTGTTTGCATGGAGAACATAGCGCCATAGTATGAATGGACCATCCATGCTGCCATTTCGTTGGTATCTTTGCGGAAGATACCCAAACCGGGCAGGACTCTCACCAGTATCTCGAAGACATCAACGCACTCGATTTCATTGGCCGGATATAGATCATGTATGTGCTCGACATCTTCCACTTTCAGCTGTCGCATTTCCGCATCCTCGGACAGGTCTTCCAGTTGCAAGTCCGTATTGAGGTTATTG
Source organism: Hydrotaea diabolus (assembly GCA_963513945.1). Lineage (NCBI taxonomy): Eukaryota > Metazoa > Arthropoda > Insecta > Diptera > Muscidae > Hydrotaea > Hydrotaea diabolus. The sequence continues at coordinate 113,948,268 of OY740717.1, forward strand.
CACACATAGATGTCGCCTTCAAGCCGTTCCATGACGCCCATTTTCTTATAGAAATCATCCAGGCGATTCATGATAGCAATGTGCGTAAAGTTCAGGTACAGTTGTTGCTGCCAATCGATCAGAATGTCTTCGGTGCGCATTAGATCCACACACTCGATCTGTTGCGATGGACAAAATATGCCAAAGCTTTGGTAGATATTGTTGTTGGGCTGTGGGTGGGAGCAATCGTGAGTAAGGCAAAATGATGGATGGATGATTTAAAAATTACCGTTAGCGTGCATCCTGGAAAATGTAATATTATAGGTTTCTCTGGCCAATCTTTCGAAACATAGAATTTAAAATCCCAAACACGATCATTCAGGTACGTTCGTATTGTTTGATGAAACTGCAAAAGAAGATTAATTGAAACGGAAATGGGTTAAAACTTTTTAAATTAAGTTCACATGAAATAGACAAAATGAATTCAGTGAAGATCGAAGGTGATTGCATATTTAACTATTTTACAATGTATTTAAAAAAGCGAAATCACGAAAGACGAAAGACAGGCATCTAGAGTATTAAATATTTTGAGATTTGAAAAACATTCCTCCTCCCAATCAAAAACTAGCGCGCAGGGGAAACATACTTCCTACTCAAATCCGATAGCAGCCAAAACCGAACATGGATCCCACGGAATATATGGTGTGGTGATGTGTGTTAAAATTAATTAAGCAAACACGCATAATGCTGGGGAGGGGAGGCGCCTATTCCGAGATGATAGGCGGGAAATGGATATGGAGCGTTAGGAGATTGAAATGTAGAAATAATGTCCTAACATTCGATCACAAAGTAAAACATCAGACTGAAAGGTCAACTAATGATATAAACTCCTTTTCAGATAGATATGAGTACATGAATTGAAGAAAACAATCCAGTACCACATTAAGTACTATCTAATACCCAGCTTAAAAGAAGTCAAGAATCGCAAAGCTAAAGTGTGTTGGTGAAGAGAATGCTTGAAGATAACTGCACAACTTGACTAAAAGATAACATCTATATATATCTATACTATACATATATGTAAAAAATTAAATTTATATTTGTTTGTCTGTTTGGTTGTCTATAGAGGCGCAAACTACTGAACCGATCTTCTTGAAATTTGCACAGAATATAGCTGTATGTCCGGTTGTTAAAGTAGGCTGCTTCGATTTTTGGCCCACACCCCTAAAATTTAAAAATGATCATAACTTAAAAACTAATATAGCTACGAACATGAGGTTTTGTATATAGGTATGTAACACAAAAAGTCATGGAGAAAAGTGGGCAGTACCACGCCCTATTTTTTAAATCAGTGTAGCGCCAATAGGCCAATCGTCTTGAAGTTTTGACAGTATGATACTGTGGACCAGGAGATTGTTACATGCTATAAATGGATACGAATGTATAGGGGGCATGGTACCTCCAACCTATCCAAAAACTTGTCACACCCTAAACTCATCAACCGTCAGAGTTAGTAACATCAGATTTGGTTATATACTATTAGAGTGTAATTAAATACATTTGAGGATATGAGGGCGGCGCCACGCCCATTTTTTAAAATCATTGTAGCGCCTATAATAATAGGCCAATAGCCTTAAAGTTTTAACAGTATGCCACTGGGGACCACGAGAGAGTTTCACATACTATAAACGGATTTTAAAAAGGGGCGCGGCACCACCCTCTTATTCAAACACTTTACACACAATAAGCTCAGAAATCAGTGTAGCGCCTATAATAATAGGCAAATCGTCTTTAAGTTTTAACAGAATGCTACTGGGGACCACGAGATTTTCACGTACTATAAAAGGATTTTAAAAAGGGGCGGGGCACCACCCTCTTATTCGCTTTACACACAATAGAGTGTAAAGAAATACGTTTGAGGGAAAAGTGGGCGATGCCATAATTATAGGCAGACCTTCTGTAAAGTACACGTGGAAGCGATATTACAAAGAAAAATGTAATGATAACAATTATGCTACTGTGTGTTTTAAAAAGGGGCATGGCACCAACCACACTTTTAAAAACTTAAACCAACTCTAACTAACACATAAAGTATTCAAGTTTGGAAAATCAGACTTGGAATATGTAATATGCTCGTAAGTGTGCAAAGAAATAAGCTCTGGGGAAATAGCGCTTGTTGACACGCCCATTTATCAAAAGTGGTGTAAATTAATAATTATAGGCTGAACGTCTAGAAGTAAACACATTGTGGGCCAAAATATTTCCACAGAGTATAAACGGATACAACTGCCCATACATCCAAAGACTTTAAACGACCTGAACTCTGAAAGTAATAAAGTAAGGAATATCAGGAGTGGAATGAACATCATAAGTGTGTAAAAAAATAAGTCTTGGGCGGTTCCTTTTTTGAAAGCGCTTTAATCACTATAGTAATAGGCAGATCGTTTTGGTGTGTACGCTTTTTGCTACTGTGAGCGTTGTACCGCCCGTCAAAAACTTAAACAGTCCACAACATCTAAGCAAACAAGTTATCTTTTGACGATTGGCCAACAACAGTCAGGACAAATCGTATTGAATTTGTAACACTAATGTATATGAAAGTAGCGTTAATGATTTTACAAAGGGTCGGAAAAAAATTCTTTAGGCTACAATAATAATTTAGAAAAATAATGGAATAATTAATACAATTAATATCACCGGCTAAAATTGAAAAAAATCATTTTAAAAAATATCTCTCTAAGCATGAGCTGCGGGATACGGCTTGTATCTAATAGTTGTGTCCTGTTCATAAAAATAGGGTACCGCACGCTGTTCGACGTGGCATAAATTTACTACAGATGGATGATTTGAGCATATTAAGTTAATGTCTGAAGACTCATCTTAAAAACATCATGGCAACCTTTAAAATTAAAAAAATATTGAAAATATCGCAAATAAAGAAAGAAAGAAAATATATATTATCTTTTTTTATTTTCCGTCAAAGTTTAAAAATATTTAAAACTTGATAGTTTTTAAATGTGATTTAATTTTTTTGTTATTATACAAATAATAAATACATCAATAAATAGAAACAAAAAAGACGATTCGTTGCCTAGTTTTTGTGATAACCTTAACCTTAAATCGAAGCAAATTACGTAAAAAATGTGTGATTTTTGAAAAACGAAAATCAGTCAAATTTGAACAGTTAAATCTTCTTAACTAAAACTCTGATGTGATTAAGGGTAGCATATTTTAAATCGTTGAGAAGCTTCCTAAAAGATAGGTTTATTCAAAATATCGTAGGCGCACATGCAAATTTTGATTTTTGAAATCTCGTTTGCTCTGCGGGAGCCATTAAAACTAGTACGTCTCTGAAAAATGACAGGGACAGACACAACATCTGCAGTTAAAAAATAGACAAACCTCTCCCAACCACTGCCACAAAATACAAATGGCAACCATTGGCCCAGCTCATTGTGATGTAGGTCCTAGCAATAGGTTCGATTTCTAAAAATCTAAAGCTGGCAAACTTCAATTTATGTCTAGCCGGTAGCATTTAAGAGTGCTGCAAAAATGTTGCAAGCGCTTAGCCAGGGATCAAATGAAACACCAATAAATTTAGAAGAAAAAGACTGGTCAAGCTCTTGTTCATAAGTAAACTTCCGATGCATTGGCAGTGTATTTTTTACTTGTATCGCCGGAACCAAGTGCTTTGCCAGTGACATTTTACATTCAACATTCTCAATGTAGAGTAAATGCAGTCAGTTGAATTTTCGAGACAGCTGACGAATTTGTCAAATGTCGAGGAACCATATTATGTAACATGAGCAAGTTTGTAGGCACACGGGCCGACCCAAAGCTCCGGTAGAAAGACCAGTCCATAAAAACCTTGAGTAAATAACTGAGGATAAGCGGCAATAATTTTGGTCAATGGACGGATGCTGTTGTAATTAAGTAAAAAGTGTCAGTTTGTATATTTTTGTATACAAAGGCACCTTTCTCTCCTGGCAGCACATTACTTTTAAATGCGATATTAATAACATTTAACACATTTCGGTTTGGATCAAATTTGTAGTTTATTATTATTATTATAGACCAATTGTCAAACCTAACTATATCAGCTCAAATATAAAAAAAACAAGAGACCAAGGGCTTCCCTAAACTTACTATAATTTTCATAGTACTCGTAGTAGAGTATCATTCCGTTTCGCGTTTTTCCGGCTGCCGTGTGATTGTTAGTGTGAAAGACTATTACACAATTAAAACATGTTCAAAGCCATAAGAAAGCCATGTCCAAATTCACCTTATAACTACCAAAGACTTTGCGTATAAGAGATTAATCTCTAACCCAAGTAAGTTCTTTTATTTACAATAAATTAGCCCACATTCGCACTCCTTACAAGAATATTGTACACAGAGTCACTGATTTGTGGGGAAAATATTATAAGTATAATCAAGACAAATTTTTCATTCTAAGTACACATTTACACGGTGCACTTACTATATGTATTATCAATATAGATTTCCTTCCCTATCTAGTACATAACATACGTAATGACCAAGAATCGACAGCCAATGGCATCTAGTTACCCGCTTTACTTAAAAACCACTCCTTCCCAGTAAAAACAAATTATCCACTCTACTCGTATGTAGATGGACTGCCAATGAAATCGTGTGTTACCTAATGTTGGCAGTAGTAAGACCACAAAGGAGGAGAAGCAAGGATGAGTAATACATAACTTGTGCAATAGCAAAGTTGATGCATTACTTTTGAGAAACTAACATTTAATGGAGGTCTTTAAATATTCATTTAAATGTACTGATACTAGATGTCCTGCATAAATCTCAATTCATTACTGCGGCTGAGTTGCTGCTCCGGCCAATTCCATTGCCGATTCTTTACAATGCCATCATACACTACAAGATTCCCATGCACACTAAAGGAGGCATGACGCATAAGTTGTTGCACTCCAAACACACGTCCAACGTTTACGTTTCTGCTTTCGTCTTTTACATGCTGGTCGACCTTGTCATTGAAATGAACAAGGATTTTTCCTTGTAACACATTCATCGCATAACAACTACCAGGTATCCTAATTGCCGTCATTTCGAATTCATTTCTTGGATGGAATTTTGGCCATTTACCATGAATGGCATGTTTGATGCAAATAATTATTTTTAGCTGAGCACTCTGTGACATGAGTGCGCACGGTTACTCCCGAGCCGTGCATAACATATGGAAATCACTCCCAGTTCTTGCACGTTTGAGTTTGTCTTCGCACTTGACGACGACGACGACGAAATCTATGCCATTTCAAATAAAGAACACTCCCTTCATAAACTCAATCCTCAATAAATGCTTCAGTGGTTCTTACGTAAAAAGTGCTCAGCAAAAACTTTGACTCCTTGAAGACTCCCCACACACACAAATAGTACCATATGCACACACACATTCTCAGATGGTATGGACTCAATTCTCTAACCGCACAACCCAAATTCATTGAAATACAAAAATATCCACATCTACACTTCATTTAACTTTTATTTCGTACTTCATTGTTACCCTTTCTAACGTTTCGATGCAGACATTTGTGTACACACAAACACACTGGCAAACATTTCTGAAATGTCCCGGTCGAAAACAGAAGGTTATTTCACTTTGCTATACGGTACAACGTACATGTACATTGTCTTAAATAAAATCATGATTTCCCAAACCTGTTGAAATGTCATAGTTTAAATTCGAAAGGAATTTCGTTCACTTCAAGGTGGGCTGAATAGTAAGGACAAAAATTTGTCGATATTTTGATTTGATTCTCAACCGTATTTCTATTTTCACGCGCTCATAATTTATATTGTATTGTATGTGTCAATGTATATTTGTATACCATTGTATGTCACCATGGGATGGTAATATTATATAAAATAATATTATAAAAGTTTGGTATGTTGTATAGGAAATTTATTTTCCTTATGCCAAAAGCTATCTCAAAATCTATGGCACAATACGACTGCTAAATCGACCCACCCTATTGTTAACATATTCTGCAGAAGTCCGGCGGTTTTGTATACCTTTTTTGTAAAATGTACCCACTAAAAGATTTTGCATAGAATCTTTTTCTAATATACATTAAGGATTGCTTTCTTAACTTTTATTGAAGAACCACAGTTTAATATGTGACTTGGGGTCATCTAACGAGCGGCTCCAGCCACATCGCACAAACTATGCGAGGACATTGTTTTTCTCGCATACAACCTGCTAAATGGTGAGTATAGTTTTTGGAATGGTTTTACAGTGATCTACTATTACTTTTACCTCTAGTCTGAAACTCCCTTACATGCCGTCTATAAATCCTTTGGTAAGCAGCGAGTGACGTGTGATAACTCCTTCTGACAGTCTGAATGTCCCCACGATGGCCTAGTCTATTCTTTTTTATTCCAGCCTTCACAGTACGTGGAAGGTGTTTGTAAAAAAATTCAATCAAGACAAGTATATCTGGCGTTAAAAAAATAATCTCTGAGTCATGTAATGTATCTACTCGTATACAAAAAGCACTAGCCATTTGAAGTAAGTAATATAAAATAATACTTTCTGTTTCAGGTGTTTTTACAACGCGAAAACCAGTCCTACTCCAGGTTTCCTCCTGCGGTCGTATCACTACATTCAACGCGAAAGACCCGTTCCCAGCTCAAAAAGGCTCCTGCTTACCCATGGTACCAGATACATATTTCTGTCAGATCGCATAGAACATTACTAATTTTAGCATGTGTAGGCATAACATTTAATCCAAATATTAGATCTGTATTATCATCTACAAGTAGACACAGAGTATGAATGAGGCTATGTGAAAATATTTTTACTCTCCATTCCATTTATTCCAGTAAAAATAAAATATGTCTATCACAACACAGTCTATAAATATGGCAAATCCCTTGTGGAGACATTTAACTCCGTGAGCTTTCTAGCAGACTGTAGAGTCAAAAATTGCATTCTCTTAAAGGGATTTGCCGTAAAACCGAAATTTCAAATACACTCTGGTATGGCATGTTTGTAAATGCGTCTAAGGAATACCTAGTTCTTTTAGAAAAGAAAAGACAGTATTTATTTTCCATAAAATATTGATGTCTACACATTTTTAACTGTAATTCAGAAAACAGATATTGAAATCGAGAAATTCCATTTGTAATTTAGATATTTTATCAGAAAACATCAATTGAAATTCAAATGACACCAATTTAAATTTAAAACACAATATAGAAAATATTCCAATAAAAATTCAAAAGACACCCATAGAAACCTAAAAATCATCCATTGAAAAAAAGAATATTCTATTTGAAATTCACAAAAAAACAGCCATTGAAAACCAAAGGTCAACAATTGAAATTCTGAATATTCCATTGAAAATTCGAAAGACACCAATTGATGTTCAGAATATTTTATTTGAAATTCAAACAAATAGCAGCGTTCGGTAAAATCGACAAGGCCGAACCTTTTTATTCCCTTTCCCTAAAGAGAAAAAAAAAGCAAAAAAGATATTTTTTTGGGGCCTTTTAAGCACAGGCATCTGTCCTTAATCTTAGCCGAAACTTCAAAACTACTCTATAATTGGATTTGTTTCAAGATCTGCTCTAATGTGATTAATCTTGACGATTGATCTCTCACGAAATACTGGCAGATGTACCCCAGGGAAGCGTCCTGGGGCCTATCCTTTACCTTCTGTTTACCGCAGATATCCCTACCAGCCCAAACGTGCTAACATCCACTTTTGCCGATACCGCTATAATGGCCGCACATAAAAAGCAGGATATTGCATCTATGAACCAAGGTGTACATCTCAGACGAGTAGAATATTGGCTCTCTGACTGGAGAATAAAAGTCAATGAGGCTAAATGCACACAGATAACTTTCACACTGAATTTTAGCACTTGTCCGACATTGAAACTAAACAATATCCCTTTTTCTCAATCTGATCATGTTACATACGTTGGAATCCACCTGGAGAAGTCATATCGAAACCAAGAAAACTCAACTAAAACTTAAGGTCCATCAACTTCACTGGCTCCTAAAAGCGAACTCAAAACTAAGCCTTGAATATAAGGTCCTGCTATACAACAGTGCAATCAAACCTATCTGGTTATACGGTGCCCAGCTATGGGGCAAAGCAAGCTCGAGCAATCTCGACAAAATCCAAAGAGTCCAATCGAAGACATTGCGGCTCATTATCAGTGCCCCTTGGTATATGAGGAATGAAAACATCCACCGAGACTTAAAAATACCTCTCATTAAAGAGGCAATTCAATCAATCAATATAAAGCACAAAGAGAAGCTCGAACGACATGATAACATACTTGCTAGACAATTATTGTGCAGTCCAAGCTCTTTAAGACTTCGGAGAAACGAACACCGTGTTTTGTAATCTACACTTGTGCTGTGTAGAATTCTTTTTTCTACGTCACGTGGCTTAAATGCTATTATACGTGATCTTTAAAACAGTCAATATCAATCGCGGACGAACACTCAAAAAAGACTGTGTAGAATTCTTTTTTCTACGTCACGTGGCTTAAATGCATACGTGATCCTTAAAATAGTCAACACGAAAAACCTACAAAACCTAAATTACGTCGTCCACTCTGCTATTCTAGAGTTATCCGTTATACATACATAACTAGAGTTCTTCACTCTACAGTCACATACACTCTGTAAATGACTTTAAGGGTCCTCTGGCCCTTTGTCACGAGGTTTAAGCCAAACCAAGTTTAAAATTCTCAGACATGTGATCCATACCAGTTATATACTATTTTGACCAAATTAATTTATGTTTCTGCTAATTAGCAGAGATCCACATAGCAAGAAATACATAATTGGATTCATTATTGAATTATACTTAAGATTCGTATACTTATTGTTAGGCTCCTTTGGAGCAGATTCAATAATTCAAATAAAGCATATAAAAAAAAGATTGATCTCTTGTAATGATCTTGCAGGGTGTTTTTTGGATAACAGGTTTTACGTTCTTCTCAACAATTTTATTTGTTACTCAAATTATCAAAAAAGAGTACTTTTTAGTCCTTTAAAAGAAAACTTTTTCCCTCTGGGTAGATTTCTCCCACTTTTAATTCCAAACTGCTTATGATCGTAAGCCATCATTATCAATTTCAATCAATTTCAGTGTTCTAGGTTATTTTGTTGACTAGATCATCGAATTTTACTACTATCTGTAATATATGTGACAGCGCATAGAGAAAGGGACCTAAGGGTAAAAAAAATCAATTTTCCCTTTTTTTGATGTGGACAACATCTGAACATCGAATGAGACCGATCCCATGCCCAAAAGTGTTCCCTGCCAGAAAGTGATGGTACACCAAAGATACAAGTATTTAAATCTTTAAGATGGCTCTCCTGAACAAAACTGGTTTTACCCTTAGGTCCCTTTCTATTTTGCGCGTCACATATAAGTATATACTTATACGTTTAGGGTCTTCGATCAAAATTTGGTGGTTTTGCAAACGGAATAACAAATTAGGTATACCTCTTCGGTGGAGGGTGTAAGGATGTAAAGAAAGCAATAAGTCTGTTTCTGGATATGTCGTACGGAAAAAGAAGAATAGAAGAATACAGATAAGGTTAATGATAGCATTATGGTCACTTAGAACCAAACTATAGCTAACCAATAATGGCATCATTCTTAACAAGATTTGTCAGTCTAACCATCCTTTTTTATGCATGTATCCTTGTGGGTATGAAAAAGTCGTTAAATTCATCTTTTGAGTTACAATTGCAGTTTTCTGAATTTCAAATGAAATATTCTGAATTTTACTTGTAGACTTCTGAATTCCAAATAGAATATTTTGAATTTTTATTTACATTTTCATATCTTTCGAGACTTAATATCAGGACATTCTTCTTTTTATTTGACTTGGACTGTTCAGCAATTTACCTCCATACATATGCAAATATATGTGGTAAGTGTATCAAGGAACCATTTATAAAACAGAATTGAAAACTGAAAATTAGTCGGTGTGGTTTACTTGTTTGAGTTTCTTCTATTTTTGTGTTCGGATCCAAAACAGCAACGAGTTTAGGTGGACTGTACAAAATGAAAGTATTTTCAACCATCCATTCACGAGTACGTCCGCCCATTCGCTAGGAACGAGTCCGAGTCATGCGGGGCGGTGGAGATATAAATCAATCACATTGAATTTGCATGTGCAAATTTAAAATGTTGGTAACATTTCGTAATCCAAAAGAAATCAATATGGCTTTAAAGGATAAACGGGGCCATATTCAAGTGGCAGTGACTGCGGCTCTGACAGCGTATGTGTTGCTTCCATCGTAATATTGGTTGGGGCTGTTGCATATATATTTACGTAAACGTTGTAATATCTTTTATAATTTCTTTTGCATTGGCAACATAACCATCCATAATTTTACAGTGAAACGGCTCCCTACATGGATATAAAATGCCGTATTAATGCCATACTTGCATCCTTGGTGGGAAGTGTTGATGGATGTACTTGTAAGTTGTAGCTTGATAAAATTCATTTCTTTGAAGTGCATGAACGGATTGCGCGATAAAGGTCTAATGCATGGTCAGGAGTATTGATTTAAATTATGTTTGGTATACTTTTCTTAATCGACTCTTAATCATTTTTATATTATATATAACATCTGCTTAAAAACAAGCGAATTTGGTGTTTTTTAACGTTTATTTTGTTACATTTAAAATTACTTAAATTATAATAAACACTAATTGACAATATCAATTTAACTACAGGGTAGAGCGCGGCAATTTGCTTATTTGGAAATGAAATAAAAAAATTATGAACCAATGTACATTAGTTCACAACACCCCTCAATGAGATAAGCCGTCCAGGAAACATTTGCCTCAAACAATTCATGGTAACCCTCGCCGTGTGCGCAGTGGCACCATCCTGTTGGAACCATGTATCCTTTAATTGCATTGCCTCAAGAGCCGTCTGAAAAAAAGTATGGAAATGCCAAGAGCAAGTGATTGCTTCCGAGCAGACCGTTTCGGAGATTGCAGTACTGCTGCTCTAATTCTCACGATGTTTTGTGGTGTTGTAATCCTTCTCTCAGGCCCCTTTCGTACACATGACACATTCCCTGCTGCTCTCAATGAAGTTACTCAATTTACAATTGATTGCCGTCCAGGAACACGTCCACGTGGGGAAACAGTGAATCGTGAACGAAAAGCACGCTGCACTGCAATGATCGAGTGCACATTTGAAAAATGCGCTTCAACACAAAATGACCTGTCCTCACGTATCCAATGCATGATGGCAACTGAAAGGCAGACAAATACAAATCACCCTTCAGCCACTATAATACACTACACTCTCCACTCTCTTCGACTAACAGTGCCGCAACAGCCTACAGTGCAAAAAAGCAATTTTCCGCGCTCCACCCTGTATATACAATGTCCCTTATTCGGGCGTTTTATTCTGGATTTACTAAAAATTGGAGTAATTTACTTTAAGGGAATATTTTTGTCCATTATCGTAATGAAATTTTCTGCAAAAACAAGAGGTTAAAGAAAAGGTCATAGAACTAAAAAGTTCGGCTAGGGTAGCTAAGACTTAGTCAGATAGCCACGAACATTTTTTTTTTGGTTTTTGATGTTTAAACAATATAATAAATTCTTTCTGATATATTAGCATCTCATCTAAAATTAATGTTGGACCGTCTATATTAGAAATAAGGACAGAATTTCCATTTTGGGTTAAAACCAACTGATTTATGATCATCTTTAAATTTTCTTAGAACAACATTATTTTTCTGGAGGTCCTGCAAATATTTTACAAACAATGCTACTTAGCTGCCACCCAGTTGTGTCATCCAGTAGGAGTTCTCTCACGTCTTTTGTAAAAAGGTGAACAACTCCGTGAAACTCTTTAGAATGAGATAAAGACAAATTGTGAGGATGTTTAAAAACAAGAGGTTAATGAAAAGGTCGAAGAACTAATAAGTTCGGCTAGGTTAGCTACGATTTAGTTAGATAGCCACGAACATTTTTTTTTTGGTTTTTGATGTTTAAACAATATAATAAATTCTTTCTGATATATTAGCATCACATCTAAAATTAATGTTGGACCGTCTATAATACAGTACAGAATTTCCATTTTGGTTTAAAACCAACTGATTTATGATCATCTTTAAATTTTTTTAGAACAACATTATTTTTCTGGAAGTCCTGCAAATATTTTACAAACAAAGCTACTGAGCTGCCACCCAGTTGTGTCATCCAGTAGGAGTTCTCTCACGTCTTTTGTAAAAAGGTGAACAATTCCGTGAAATTCTTTAGAATGAACCCAGAGATAAAGACAAATGGTGAGGATGTTTATAAACGAAACATCCTGATGCTGCTTACAGCAAGTAAATATAACGACCCCCAAAAAACGAGATGTAAATATCTGTGAGTAAAAGAACAAAAAAAACAGCTCCTTGGGGTGAAATGGTTATTTCATTAAAAAAACATATTTATAGTCACCAAAAAAAATATTTTGTGCTCTCCTTGATCTGACTGAAATGTCAATATTTGCCTGAATATTTGTTTCTTAATTATTATTGCAAAAACACGCGAAGCACTTAGATTTTCTTTGATCTCAGTGCTTCTTTCTAAATATTTGCAAATTTATGACTTGAACAGTTTTTATTCTGGTTCGAGACCTTTTGTTGCTTATTTTCAGAATCGAAGTAAAAAATTGGTGAAATGTATTGGCTAGGTTTCCAGACAGACTGTACAGCTGTTTCTAAACACGCCAAGATTTTTCTTTAGCAGTCTTTGGCAACGATTACTTCGGCAACAAATCAAATGGCCGGATTCTAATTTGGGAAATTTAATAATGGCTTTCTCTTTATTTTGCATAACGATTTATTATTATAAAAACGTTGTTTACGCGCAAATGTCGCCAATCGTCGTTTAGTCAAATTTTAGTTAAAAAATCGTGAAAATTAGGGTAAATTGTCAAAATTGGCAGCCCTGTTCGCTGATGCGTTATCAATGCACACAAATTAACTGGTGCTCCATGACGTATACTTAGCGTGTCACAAACACAATATCACTCATACGACACCAATGACTTTAACGTTTTGGAAATTTTAATACATTCAGTTAAGAGATAAAGCTCCAAACCATGTTACAATTTCTCAAGAAATGAAATATAGGAACCGGCCAGTGGGCATACGATTAAACACAGATCGCTGATTTTAGAAAAGCAAGTAAGTTTATACTTAATTTGCGCTAGCCCGAAAAATAGTGAATTATATATATAAACTGACCCAAATCTGTAGTTTAAATAGGGATGCATGTGTCTTGCGACTTGTTTAATATTGTAATATAAAGAATTTTTATAAAAATCAGCAAACGACGCGGAATTGAACATAGTGAAATAAATCATACCAGAGCAAGCTCATCGAGTATGCAGAATAGAACAATTGGTGAGTACTCACCTTGCTTGTATAGAAAAGGTGCCGAAATAGTTGGGATTCGTGGTAAACGAGAACAAAACAAACCAGCTCATTGCATTCTCAAGACAGCATAGATGAAAACAGTTGATCAACTAATTTGTCTTTCTCGGATCAGCCATCAACGTCAGTCCGCATGCAAATAAAACCAAGAATTCTAGTAGCTAACACGTGCCTTTTAGGACTTTCTTAAAAAAGCCCTCTCTTGACAAACCAAAACAACACAGTTTAACACACTTATATTGGTCATGCTTTTATATGGTGCTTTTTCGTTTACCGGGAAAGCGGGATAATTTAAAATTTTCTAGGATCCCAGCCGGGAAATAACAATGTGAATTTGCTTGATGCTGAACAACCTTTTATTAAAACAAGTAACGAAGACTACACATAGCATGTAAAAAAACTGATTATTAAAAATAGAACATGGAGCATATGTATGTACTGTTCAGGATTATAAACTTCTTCGGAAAGTTTTGAACCTTTTACATTTTAAAGTCTTGAGTCCAAATCAGTTTTAAGCTATTCACATTTAAGACTTAAATAAAGTATCCATTTTTTAAAAGTATCCATTTTTTTTAACTATTTATACTTTTGCGTTCAGGTGGTAATATCCTCCCTTTCCTCTTGGATAATAAATTATCCCACATTCCTGATAAATTCTATCCGCGTATCTGATATACCGAGAAATATACAAGTTTTTGAACACAAAATTTTCTGCGGATCCTTTTTTGTCTGCATTCAATTGGATCAAATCATAAGCGTGAGAATATGATATTTCTCCTACTTAATTTACCCAGTTGAGTTCTAGTTTTTTGGAGAAACGTAAAAGTTGCGAAATATGTTAAGATAGTTCAAAAACCAATTTATGTGAGAGCTTATCATTTAAAATAATTTATACCAATGTTCTCCAATCAAAAAAACCTTACTTTATTAGTCCTGAAAAACGAGAAAATTTATCACAAAAGCTGAATCAGAGTCCAATTCCAAGCTACAATGGCCTACTGGTGGATTTTGACACAATCGTGTATTAAGGCGTTATTTAAACACTTTTGTTTACATCGCTTTATAATCAGTGATCAGTGATGCACATGAACTTACAACAACACTCAGGTGAGTAGTAGGGATATGCTGATTCCAAATAATGATTGACAGCTAAAAGCACATTAATCATTTTTAATGTGCTTTTGGTATAGGGAATCCTATATAATTAATTTTTATTAGCTTTTGACATGAGTACGTGATGTGACCCTTTTTTATTTGGTAATAGGAAATCCTATGTGGTTTTCAGATAGTCCTAGGTAATTAATTTTTATTACCTTGGGGTATGAGTACGTGATGTGACTTTTCTTTATTTGGGTATAGGAAAATCCAATGTGGTTATCAGATACTCCAAGATAATTAATTTTTATTAGCTTGGATGAGTACGTGATGTCCCCCCTTTTTATTTAGATATATAGGGAGATGATAATACATTTTTATTAGCTTGTGTGTGGGGATCGTGATGTGACCCTTTTTTTATTTGATATGGAGTATAATTAAACATCGAGTGCAGTCATTGCTTCATCGATCGTCATAGTTCTGAGCCTTTCTTTGAAATTTTTCCGTTAAGATGGTGCTTGTGTTTAGAAGTATTCAAGTTAGTGTTTTAGGGTTGCACGTGTTCATATGTTTTGTCGTCATTGTTTTTATGAACCCTATTTTCCTTTTTTGCTGTCTGATGGAAAATCCCTTATGTCCATCTTGTGTGTGTGCTAGAGTTCTGTTGTGTTCGTCATAGTTCTGAGCCTTTCTTTCGAATATTTTCGTCAACACGGTGCTTGTGGATGTATGTGGTTTCTTAGCGATCGTTCATTTCTCTTTGTTAAAATTCGTCAATTTTCTGAGTCTTTCTTTGAAATTATCATCGTCAACATGGTGCTTGAGTTTAGAAGTATTCAAGTTATTGTTTTTGAATGTTCGTTTTAGGGTTGTACGTGTTCGTATGTTTTGTCGTCATTGTTTTTATGAACCCTATCATTGCTGTCTGACCCCTTTTGCCATGCTTTATGTGTATTTTAGCGATCGACAATTTCTCTTTGCTCGATTTCGTCAGAGTTCTGAGCCTTTCTTTGGAATGTTTCGTCCACATGTTTTTGATTTTCTAGAGGGGATGTACTTGATTTTGAATGTATGTACATATGTACAAATTGTGGCTGTGAAAGGTTCATTGCGTGCGTGTGTGCTATTCTGGTGTGGGTAGTCTCATTAGTAGTTTCCGTTAAAACGGTGATTGTTTAAAATTTCACTAGACTGCCGCATGTGAAGTTATCTTGCGTTTTCATGTGGAAAAGTACCAAGAGAACCCATCTTTATTTTTTAATATAGGAAATCCCTTGGAGTTTTCAGATTGTTCAAGGTAGTTAATTTTTATTAGCTTTAACACGTGATGAAACCCCTTTTTATTTGATATGGTCCTCTGTAAAGTCCGATATTGGGGGGTGATTAAATATCGAGTGAGGTCATTGCCCATGAAGCTGTTGCTTTGTGTGTGGTATTTCAGCGATTGTAATTATTTATTATTTTGAAATGAGGAATTGCTTTACAAGGTAAAAAGATCAGGTTTGTTGTTATTTGTTATAGAGGAAAGGAAAAGTAAGTCTGCGAATTTAAAGCAATTACATTACCATCTGGTAGACGCAAGTTTCTCCGTTGTTGTGGGCGGCTTATCGACACCATTATGTGTGCTGCCGACTGAGTCTCTGCTCGTTTAACGATCTATACAAAACATTGCTTTGATTTTGCATATGCGAAGTATTATTGTCGAAGAGTGCGGATACAAGCGACTCACTGACGCAATTCCCACCATATTGACCGACTGACGTTTTTTTCAGTTGGTGATTTGAAGTTTCTATTTATAGAACAACGATGTTGTTGATGAAGGCGGGTGTTGAAGGCAGGCTTTCCACTAACACCACTATCTTATAAGATCAGGTTTGTTAATGTTAGTCATAGAGGGAAGGAATTCATGCAATTTCGTCAGAGTTATTAACCTTTATTTATAATTGTCCGTCCACATGGTAAACATTTTCGTTTATGCATTGTACGTGATCGTGTGTATAATTGTCACTATTTTTATGAACCCTGTCTTTAGAATTGTGATATTTTAATTGTGACAATTTGTTGCAACGTTTTGATTTTCAAGTATGGATGTACTTGGTTTGAATATATGTGAATAGTGTGCTTGTGACCTTGTGGAACGTTTTAAAGGTGCAGTGCGTTTGTGTTGTATTCAGGTGTTGGACAATTTCATTGGAATTTTCCGCTAACCCGATGATTGTTTAGATTTTTTCTAGACGCAAGTGAAGAAATCTTGCTGTAGCTTTCATGTGGTAAAGGAAAATGATAAGCTCTTTTTATTATTGGTATAGGAATGCCAATGGGGAAAGCCGAAGGTAATTCATTTGTATTGGCATTGTTAAAGGAGGTGATGAAATCCCTTACCGTAAGCGGTAGCTAGGGGCTTCTCACACTCGGGTGGCGAGGGAGCTCTCCCCTTGTTTTAATGATAGGGTTTTGTAAAGGTTTTGTTGCTTAATACATTTGTCTCCCTATTTCTTATACAGTGAGAGTGGGCACAGAGTGGGGTCCCCATTTTCAGTCACTCTGCTGTGTGGGGGTTTTGTTTTTTCTAATGTGTCTTAAAAAGGTCGTTACTATTTACAACATGCATTTCATAAGACTTGAGGACGTAGTGAGGGCCTTATCCCACTTGTTTCAATAATGGGGTCTTGTTAAGGTTTTGCGGTTTAGAGGCATTTGTCTCTCTTTTTGACTTTTGGCGCCTGATTTTCGGGGAGTAAATTGCTGTGTGAAAGTTTTTCTTTAATGTTCTTTAAAAGAAAGTTTGTTGCTCAGTTGAATTTTAAGAATTTTACTTTTCGTTTATTAAATGTTATCTTTTACTCTTATCCATGAAAGTGTAATCGCATTAATTGTTAAGAGTTCACCCTCCTTTTAGGGTATTATGTACGGGTGTGGGAGGTTTTGGGAATTTCGCGTGCTCGAGTGTTTCCATATTTTCTGGTCTCTAGCCTATTTAAATGCTAGAATTGTTCGATGATACCATACATTGTTTGGTAGACTAGATTATCGATCGATTGGTAAATGTTAATTAACTATTTTCATATGTAAATTTCGTAGTAATAAACTATATATATTTTTTTTTTTAATTGGTGTCCGCTTTTTCTTCTTGGTGGTTTGAATAAGGGTTTCGTGGTTGGGACATCAGTGGGAGGCGAGGTAAATAAGAACCCTGTCATTCTCTTATCTGTAAGAGTGTGATCGCGGAAATTGTTATGTGTCACCCCGTTTTTGTGAATGTACGATTACTGTGTGGTGTTGTTTTAGTTCTTAACAGGAGTTAACTAAACCATTGTCTTTTAAATTTTCTTTCGAAAACGTATCTGAAGAACACCTTGTTAACGATTTTTGTAGTTTACGACAAAAATATTTTTTTTTGGCACATCCAATGCCATCACTTTTTTTTTTGTGGCAGGTCGATTGATAATAAACGTTGCTTGTTGGCTGTAACAATTATGAAAAGTAATTTTAAAGTTATAATACTCTTTATGTAAATTGATTGAAAACACTTTATAACTTATGAATTAGAACTACAATTTATTAGCGGAATACAAACACTTCGATGTCAACAGAATGATAATGTGATAAATTCCATAGAAAAATCTGTAAAATTGCAGTGTGTTTGATGAGTATCTGGCACATTGTATACAATAGAAGAACTATTTTTGGGTTCCCTGGAAAGAAATACCCATGTCTATTTTACATTCGAAAAATCGTTACAAACCCAGCATTTAGAGTAATTTTTGGGCTATTATTATTTTTGACATGAACGAACTTAGCGAAAGCCCTTAATTAAAAACCATCTGCTTAATGTATGTTTTGCTGATGTACTTTATTTATTTAATAGAGAATATACAATTTTAGATTATAAAAATTTCTTATGATAATTTAATAGTGAACATCTAATCTGGGTGATACAATGTGTCCTCCTTGGTGTGATGATTGGAGGCTCGACTATCATACATTTCTACCTACGGGTAAGAACATCAAACAATTTTTCAGCGGCGGGATTTTCAGCTCGTAAATACCGACGGCTTTATAAGTAACAGAGTAATCATTAAGTTATCTTTATACTACTCTGTAAAATACATTAGCCGCTTGGAGCCCTCGTTAAATAGCAGGTCCCGGTCAGCTCGTAAACGAATTATATCGTACACAGCACTAGTTTGAGAGAATCTAATGGTATGCGCTCTGTACAATGATCAGGGTCATAGCAATTAATAAAAATATCAGTAAATGACGTTCTGGCCGCATCTCCTTCTGAGTCTTGAAAATCTATACATTTCTCATGTTTTCTCAGTGTTGGTTAAAATTTCAAACGATACTTATTTCAAATATTGAAGTTCGAGCTCTTCATGTAACTGGATGATTTGGGTAAATTAAATAACGTTTCTGACCATGACACAGGCTCTTGAAAGAAGTCTTTTTAATATTGAAGTCTTAAGCTGTAATTCCCAAAACTGTAATACATACACACTTTTCCAGAAGACAGCCAGAGTAAAGTTTTTTTCTTTCGAAATTTATTAAATATGATTTATTAACGCATAACATGTAACAGAAAAGTACATGACACAAACAACAAAAAGAGGCACACCTAATTTTTCTTCAATAAGAACCAAATTAAAATTTAAGTGGAACAAAATTCTATAAAATTTACAGAAAAACTATTTAAAAATCTTACTATGTCGAAATTTAAAATAATTTCAAATTCGATTCTTCTCTAAATATATCTGTATAGTTTTGTCTCCACCTTTCAACTCTAAAACTAAAGCCATTTACATGTCGTTTTAGGAGTGGTATGAAAACCACAAAATTACAATTTTTCACAATTTTAGGTCATGTTCACTATTGCTTACATTTTCGTTTTTAGTCAACCAATTCTTGACATTCTCTTAAATTTAAAATACTAATCGAAAAGGATATCTAATAATATTGTAAGACCACGGATTGGGATATTTATAATAATGTTTTTAAAACGTACTCGGGAGTAGTACTCGGGATTTGCACTAATGTGGAATTTTAAGTAGAAATCAGATATGATACTCATATTCGTTTTAATTTATTTAGTATCTTTGTTGGTCGTATGTCAGGTTTAATTCCAATATATTTTACAGCGTATTATTTAGCAATTTGACTTTCATTTGATACTTTTAAGAAATATGTTGCTTCGTCTGATAAAAACGTTATTTGTCTTTACTCGCTAGATTAAAAAAGCACAGTTCCATATTACTCAATATCATAAGAGCTCTCATTGTGGACCCTTCTTATTGTGGAAATACAAATGTTATGCTTAGTCTAAGTGAAAGTCCGAACGGATTGAAATTTAAAAATATTTATCTGTAGGCAAAGTCGTTACATCAACCGAAATATGAGTATCAGAAACAGATTGTTCACCTATAAAAGGGATGGAATACACATTTATAAATGGAGAAGATTTTATTGAACCTGAATATGCCAACTCTGATTCAATACTTATATTTGAGATATATTGCATGCAAAAACAAAACTATTAAAAGATTATACTTTTGTAAAGGTCGACATCGCCATATAGATTCATTCTTATTATATCAAGCATATAACCATATTCCAAAACATTTAATTCGCGAAAACGCATATATTTAGCCGTGAGCGTTGGTGAAATAAACATGGATTAATTAATAAATAAAGAAGACGAAATTCGCTGTGGACGTTATAGAAAAGGTTTCGATTAGTACATTCATATCTTGTAATAAATCAGCCTCTGATTCCAACAGACGTCAAAATGTTAAACATTCTAGTTTAAATATAAAGCCTACCAGTTGAAATAAACAACTCCACCAGTTGAAATTTACAGCCTACCACCACCAGTGAAAATCAACAGCCCCACCAGTTCAAACTAACAGCCTACCAGTTCAAACTAACAGCCTACCAGTTCAAACTAACAGCCTACCAGTTGAAATAAAAAGCCTACCTGTTGAATAATCTTTCCACCAGTTGAACAAATTAACCTTTAAGCTATAAACATGTCATAGAGGAAACCCTTCTACAAAAAAAAAAAAAAATAGCATTTAATTAGGGGAAGCGGAAAAAAATAATATAGAAATTTAATAGCATAAAGGTAGGGAAAGCTAAAAATGTGATAGAGTATCTTAAACCTTTATGCCAGTGATCGAACCATTTAATCAAATATTCAACTTAACTTATTTAAGAGACATACAGAGACCACCGAACAGAGTTTTAAAAGTCCAAAGCAGCTTTTCGATAAAGAAATTTAAAGAAGACAATGTTGAAACCGCTATTATAAAAAAAAAAACGGTTTGGTAGGATCATTGGAATTCTGAAGATGAAACAAATGGCAAGAATTTTTTTCTCAATCAAATAAAAACGACTCGGACGTTATCGATTTATCATCACTTCATAGCGACATAAAACTTGATACAACATATGGTCTACATAAGGACGAGAAAGGTGTCCAGAAAATCTTAAAACAAAAATTTTGTAGCATAATATTAGGGAAAGCGGAAAAAAGTTATAGAGAAATTCAATAGCTTAATATTATGGGAAGCAAAAAAAAAGTGATAGATTATCTTAAACCTTTATGCCGGCGAATCGAACCATTTAATCCTATATTAAAATTTGAAGATGAAACAAATTAGAATAATTTCTGTTTTCAATCAGATGAAAATCGTTATCGCAAATAATTCGTTGACGTATACACTAGGTTTATTTGAACTTATTTTCATTAAACCCATAAAAAATATGAGAATTTCAAGGGGTGCCATTTTGATTCGTCTATGAACTTTCCGTTATAAGTCTCCACCAACTTTTTATAGTCTTGCTAGGTGAACCTTAATTCTTTCCAAAGCCTTTGACGCTGTACGTTTTTTTGATTATATGTGTATTCATAAGTATACAAAACTGTTTATTAAAAAAATCTTGTACATCATCTGTGCACAGAAACGGAATGCATAGAATTAAAAAACAACATTTCTATTGCATTTTCTTCGTTTAATTTCGGCTTGTATATGCGCTTTTATGTGTTTCTGTTATCAAATGAAAGACAAAACACAAGCGAACGAAAATAGTGACTACCAATTTTGCATTGAAATGATTACGTCATTTCTCACACACTAACTTTTTTTTCGACTTCTCGTTCTGATGTTTGTTAGTGGTTACGAAATCAGCTGTTTGTCGCTTAGAATGCGTGCGAACGTTAGCGACATCGTGGTTAAGGCTGTAAACCAGAACCTTAATGATATTATAACGATATACATCCAACGATAATAAATTTATTTAATTTATAATAACATCAAAAATGGAAAGAAGGTCCAAATTATTAAACACTAAATAGAGGTCAATTTAGTCGGGTGGAAGCAACTAAATCAAAAAATTCTACTAGTGTGACTGCGGTATTTTAAATACTATTAAACTAAGCACGTTAAGCCAACAATTTACAGACTGATGATGTACAAGATTTTTTTAATAAACAGTTTTGTATACTTATGAATACACATATAATCAAAAAAACGTACAGCGTCAAAGGCTTTGGAGAGAATTAAGGTTCACCTAGCAAGACTATAAAAAGTTGGTGGAGACTTACAACGGAAAGTTCATAGACGAATCAAAATGACACCCCTTGAAATTCTCATATTTTTTATGGGTTTAATGAAAATAAGTTCAAATAAGCCTAGTGTATACGTCAACGAATTATTTGCGATAACGATTTTCATCTGATTGAAAACAGAAATTATTCTAATTTGTTTCATCTTCAAATTTTAATATAGGATTAAATGGTTCGATTCGCCGGCATAAAGGTTTAAGATAATCTATCACTTTTTTTTTGCTTCCCATAATATTAAGCTATTGAATTTCTCTATAACTTTTTTCCGCTTTCCCTAATATTATGCTACAAAATTTTTGTTTTAAGATTTTCTGGACACCTTTCTCGTCCTTATGTAGACCATATGTTGTATCAAGTTTTATGTCGCTATGAAGTGATGATAAATCGATAACGTCCGAGTCGTTTTTATTTGATTGAGAAAAAAATTCTTGCCATTTGTTTCATCTTCAGAATTCCAATGATCCTACCAAACCGTTTTTTTTTATAATAGCGGTTTCAACATTGTCTTCTTTAAATTTCTTTATCGAAAAGCTGCTTTGGACTTTTAAAACTCTGTTCGGTGGTCTCTGTATGTCTCTTAAATAAGTTAAGTTGAATATTTGATTAAATGGTTCGATCACTGGCATAAAGGTTTAAGATACTCTATCACATTTTTAGCTTTCCCTACCTTTATGCTATTAAATTTCTATATTATTTTTTTCCGCTTCCCCTAATTAAATGCTATTTTTTTTTTGTAGAAGGGTTTCCTCTATGACATGTTTATAGCTTAAAGGTTAATTTGTTCAACTGGTGGAAAGATTATTCAACAGGTAGGCTTTTTATTTCAACTGGTAGGCTGTTAGTTTGAACTGGTAGGCTGTTAGTTTGAACTGGTAGGCTGTTAGTTTGAACTGGTGGGGCTGTTGATTTTCACTGGTGGTGGTAGGCTGTAAATTTCAACTGGTGGAGTTGTTTATTTCAACTGGTAGGCTTTATATTTAAACTAGAATGTTTAACATTTTGACGTCTGTTGGAATCAGAGGCTGATTTATTACAAGATATGAATGTACTAATCGAAACCTTTTCTATAACGTCCACAGCGAATTTCGTCTTCTTTATTTATTAATTAATCCATGTTTATTTCACCAACGCTCACGGCTAAATATATGCGTTTTCGCGAATTAAATGTTTTGGAATATGGTTATATGCTTGATATAATAAGAATGAATCTATATGGCGATGTCGACCTTTACAAAAGTATAATCTTTTAATAGTTTTGTTTTTGCATGCAATATATCTCAAATATAAGTATTGAATCAGAGTTGGCATATTCAGGTTCAATAAAATCTTCTCCATTTATAAATGTGTATTCCATCCCTTTTATAGGTGAACAATCTGTTTCTGATACTCATATTTCGGTTGATGTAACGACTTTGCCTACAGATAAATATTTTTAAATTTCAATCCGTTCGGACTTTCACTTAGACTAAGCATAACATTTGTATTTCCACAATAAGAAGGGTCCACAATGAGAGCTCTTATGATATTGAGTAATATGGAACTGTGCTTTTTTAAGCGATTTTTTAGTCTAGCGAGTAAAGACAAATAACGTTTTTATCAGACGAAGCAACATATTTCTTAAAAGTATCAAATGAAAGTCAAATTGCTAAATAATACGCTGTAAAATATATTGGAATTAAACCTGACATACGACCAACAAAGATACTAAATAAATTAAAACGAATATGAGTATCATATCTGATTTCTACTTAAAATTCCACATTAGTGCAAATCCCGAGTACTACTCCCGAGTACGTTTTAAAAACATTATTATAAATATCCCAATCCGTGGTCTTACAATATTATTAGATATCCTTTTCGATTAGTATTTTAAATTTAAGAGAATGTCAAGAATTGGTTGACTAAAAACGAAAATGTAAGCAATAGTGAACATGACCTAAAATTGTGAAAAATTGTAATTTTGTGGTTTTCATACCACTCCTAAAACGACATGTAAATGGCTTTAGTTTTAGAGTTGAAAGGTGGAGACAAAACTATACAGATATATTTGGAGAAGAATCGAATTTGAAATTATTTTAAATTTCGACATAGTAAGATTTTTAAATAGTTTTTCTGTAAATTTTATAGAATTTTGTTCCACTTAAATTTTAATTTGGTTCTTATTGAAGAAAAATTAGGTGTGCCTCTTTTTGTTGTTTGTGTCATGTACTTTTCTGTTACATGTTATGCGTTAATAAATCATATTTAATAAATTTCGAAAGAAAAAAACTTTACTCTGGCTGTCTTCTGGAAAAGTGTGTATGTATTACAGTTTTGGGAATTACAGCTTAAGACTTCAATATTAAAAAGACTTCTTTCAAGAGCCTGTGTCATGGTCAGAAACGTTATTTAATTTACCCAAATCATCCAGTTACATGAAGAGCTCGAACTTCAATATTTGAAAAAAGTATCGTTTGAAATTTTAACCAACACTGAGAAAACATGAGAAATGTATAGATTTTCAAGACTCAGAAGGAGATGCGGCCAGAACGTCATTTACTGATATTTTTATTAATTGCTATGACCCTGATCATTGTACAGAGCGCATACCATTAGATTCTCTCAAACTAGTGCTGTGTACGATATAATTCGTTTACGAGCTGACCGGGACCTGCTATTTAACGAGGGCTCCAAGCGGCTAATGTATTTTACAGAGTAGTATAAAGATAACTTAATGATTACTCTGTTACTTATAAAGCCGTCGGTATTTACGAGCTGAAAATCCCGCCGCTGAAAAATTGTTTGATGTTCTTACCCGTAGGTAGAAATGTATGATAGTCGAGCCTCCAATCATCACACCAAGGAGGACACATTGTATCACCCAGATTAGATGTTCACTATTAAATTATCATAAGAAATTTTTATAATCTAAAATTGTATATTCTCTATTAAATAAATAAAGTACATCAGCAAAACATACATTAAGCAGATGGTTTTTAATTAAGGGCTTTCGCTAAGTTCGTTCATGTCAAAAATAATAATAGCCCAAAAATTACTCTAAATGCTGGGTTTGTAACGATTTTTCGAATGTAAAATAGACATGGGTATTTCTTTCCAGGGAACCCAAAAATAGTTCTTCTATTGTATACAATGTGCCAGATACTCATCAAACACACTGCAATTTTACAGATTTTTCTATGGAATTTATCACATTATCATTCTGTTGACATCGAAGTGTTTGTATTCCGCTAATAAATTGTAGTTCTAATTCATAAGTTATAAAGTGTTTTCAATCAATTTACATAAAGAGTATTATAACTTTAAAATTACTTTTCATAATTGTTACAGCCAACAAGCAACGTTTATTATCAATCGACCTGCCACAAAAAAAGTGATGGCATTGGATGTGCCAAAAAAAAATATTTTTGTCGTAAACTACAAAAATCGTTAACAAGGTGTTCTTCAGATACGTTTTCGAAAGAAAATTTAAAAGACAATGGTTTAGTTAACTCCTGTTAAGAACTAAAACAACACCACACAGTAATCGTACATTCACAAAAACGGGGTGACACATAACAATTTCCGCGATCACACTCTTACAGATAAGAGAATGACAGGGTTCTTATTTACCTCGCCTCCCACTGATGTCCCAACCACGAAACCCTTATTCAAACCACCAAGAAGAAAAAGCGGACACCAATTAAAAAAAAAAAAAATATAGTTTATTACTACGAAATTTACATATGAAAATAGTTAATTAACATTTACCAATCGATCGATAATCTAGTCTACCAAACAATGTATGGTATCATCGAACAATTCTAGCATTTAAATAGGCTAGAGACCAGAAAATATGGAAACACTCGAGCACGCGAAATTCCCAAAACCTCCCACACCCGTACATAATACCCTAAAAGGAGGGTGAACTCTTAACAATTAATGCGATTACACTTTCATGGATAAGAGTAAAAGATAACATTTAATAAACGAAAAGTAAAATTCTTAAAATTCAACTGAGCAACAAACTTTCTTTTAAAGAACATTAAAGAAAAACTTTCACACAGCAATTTACTCCCCGAAAATCAGGCGCCAAAAGTCAAAAAGAGAGACAAATGCCTCTAAACCGCAAAACCTTAACAAGACCCCATTATTGAAACAAGTGGGATAAGGCCCTCACTACGTCCTCAAGTCTTATGAAATGCATGTTGTAAATAGTAACGACCTTTTTAAGACACATTAGAAAAAACAAAACCCCCACACAGCAGAGTGACTGAAAATGGGGACCCCACTCTGTGCCCACTCTCACTGTATAAGAAATAGGGAGACAAATGTATTAAGCAACAAAACCTTTACAAAACCCTATCATTAAAACAAGGGGAGAGCTCCCTCGCCACCCGAGTGTGAGAAGCCCCTAGCTACCGCTTACGGTAAGGGATTTCATCACCTCCTTTAACAATGCCAATACAAATGAATTACCTTCGGCTTTCCCCATTGGCATTCCTATACCAATAATAAAAAGAGCTTATCATTTTCCTTTACCACATGAAAGCTACAGCAAGATTTCTTCACATGCGTCTAGAAAAAATCTAAACAATCATCGGGTTAGCGGAAAATTCCAATGAAATTGTCCAACACCTGAATACAACACAAACGCACTGCACCTTTAAAACGTTCCACAAGGTCACAAGCACACTATTCACATATATTCAAACCAAGTACATCCATACTTGAAAATCAAAACGTTGCAACAAATTGTCACAATTAAAATATCACAATTCTAAAGACAGGGTTCATAAAAATAGTGACAATTATACACACGATCACGTACAATGCATAAACGAAAATGTTTACCATGTGGACGGACAATTATAAATAAAGGTTAATAACTCTGACGAAATTGCATGAATTCCTTCCCTCTATGACTAACATTAACAAACCTGATCTTATAAGATAGTGGTGTTAGTGGAAAGCCTGCCTTCAACACCCGCCTTCATCAACAACATCGTTGTTCTATAAATAGAAACTTCAAATCACCAACTGAAAAAAACGTCAGTCGGTCAATATGGTGGGAATTGCGTCAGTGAGTCGCTTGTATCCGCACTCTTCGACAATAATACTTCGCATATGCAAAATCAAAGCAATGTTTTGTATAGATCGTTAAACGAGCAGAGACTCAGTCGGCAGCACACATAATGGTGTCGATAAGCCGCCCACAACAACGGAGAAACTTGCGTCTACCAGATGGTAATGTAATTGCTTTAAATTCGCAGACTTACTTTTCCTTTCCTCTATAACAAATAACAACAAACCTGATCTTTTTACCTTGTAAAGCAATTCCTCATTTCAAAATAATAAATAATTACAATCGCTGAAATACCACACACAAAGCAACAGCTTCATGGGCAATGACCTCACTCGATATTTAATCACCCCCCAATATCGGACTTTACAGAGGACCATATCAAATAAAAAGGGGTTTCATCACGTGTTAAAGCTAATAAAAATTAACTACCTTGAACAATCTGAAAACTCCAAGGGATTTCCTATATTAAAAAATAAAGATGGGTTCTCTTGGTACTTTTCCACATGAAAACGCAAGATAACTTCACATGCGGCAGTCTAGTGAAATTTTAAACAATCACCGTTTTAACGGAAACTACTAATGAGACTACCCACACCAGAATAGCACACACGCACGCAATGAACCTTTCACAGCCACAATTTGTACATATGTACATACATTCAAAATCAAGTACATCCCCTCTAGAAAATCAAAAACATGTGGACGAAACATTCCAAAGAAAGGCTCAGAACTCTGACGAAATCGAGCAAAGAGAAATTGTCGATCGCTAAAATACACATAAAGCATGGCAAAAGGGGTCAGACAGCAATGATAGGGTTCATAAAAACAATGACGACAAAACATACGAACACGTACAACCCTAAAACGAACATTCAAAAACAATAACTTGAATACTTCTAAACTCAAGCACCATGTTGACGATGATAATTTCAAAGAAAGACTCAGAAAATTGACGAATTTTAACAAAGAGAAATGAACGATCGCTAAGAAACCACATACATCCACAAGCACCGTGTTGACGAAAATATTCGAAAGAAAGGCTCAGAACTATGACGAACACAACAGAACTCTAGCACACACACAAGATGGACATAAGGGATTTTCCATCAGACAGCAAAAAAGGAAAATAGGGTTCATAAAAACAATGACGACAAAACATATGAACACGTGCAACCCTAAAACACTAACTTGAATACTTCTAAACACAAGCACCATCTTAACGGAAAAATTTCAAAGAAAGGCTCAGAACTATGACGATCGATGAAGCAATGACTGCACTCGATGTTTAATTATACACCATATCAAATAAAAAAAGGGTCACATCACGATCCCCACACACAAGCTAATAAAAATGTATTATCATCTCCCTATATATCTAAATAAAAAGGGGGGACATCACGTACTCATCCAAGCTAATAAAAATTAATTATCTTGGAGTATCTGATAACCACATTGGATTTTCCTATACCCAAATAAAGAAAAGTCACATCACGTACTCATACCCCAAGGTAATAAAAATTAATTACCTAGGACTATCTGAAAACCACATAGGATTTCCTATTACCAAATAAAAAAGGGTCACATCACGTACTCATGTCAAAAGCTAATAAAAATTAATTATATAGGATTCCCTATACCAAAAGCACATTAAAAATGATTAATGTGCTTTTAGCTGTCAATCATTATTTGGAATCAGCATATCCCTACTACTCAGGTGGGAATGCACACTGAAATAGGTAAAAGTACACCGAAACGTTAGAAAAGATACACTCAGAGAGATACGCCCTAATATGCAGAAAAAATCGAAATGTTACTCATGTCAAATCTGGATGTTCAATGGAAATGTTTGTCATTTAAGAGAAG
Organism: Hydrotaea diabolus; assembly: GCA_963513945.1. Lineage (NCBI taxonomy): Eukaryota > Metazoa > Arthropoda > Insecta > Diptera > Muscidae > Hydrotaea > Hydrotaea diabolus. The sequence continues at coordinate 113,977,356 of OY740717.1, forward strand.
TTGAGAAATCATACTTGAGTGTGATTAATTTAAAGTTTTTTAATATTCGTTCAGTATTGATTGACGATTCTACAAGAAAAGTATAACACAGAAGGCTCTACAATAGCCCAATGAAATCGGCTTTAGTTTGTCAGCAGACGTTGAATTAAGGAAGGGCGACCATATAAACCATAAAATAGTCGCCAGGCGGAGTCGTTGCTGAAATTGAACGCCTATTCTTATATGTTGGTCGACACTATATCTTTATATTGCATAGCATTAAATACATAAGCTCTTTGATACCATTTCACTTAGAAATGTTCTTACTTTGTCTGTTTAATCAAAAGCTTTAATACAGGGTGGGCGATTTAACACTTTAAATTTGAATCGGCTAATGCATTAGGGTCTCAATAGTCACGCGTGGGTTCTCTAAACCCCATATGTGCCAATTTTACTTATTAAAATAGCCACTGAGATGAAAATGAGCTTCATGAGCAAACACGATCTTCAACCCATTGGGCAAAGCGAAAACGCATCGAATGGTGTTCCATTATTAAATGACAAAGTTCAATAAAACCAAAAATTTCCCATAAAACCAGAAATTTGAAAAAATTATCAGAACTTTTCTTTTGCAACCGATTCAATTTAAAATGTTTAATTGTTGAAAAATTTTAGGTTTTGAAGAATGATAATAAAGAATTTACGCAGTTCAAGACTGACTACAAATAGATTAAATTAAAATATTACGGCGATATACATAAAACCAACTGTCCTTTTACTCATAAATATATAAGCAGCAGACAGTGTACCCTTTTTCTTTTCCGCACAAATCGAACCGACCTAATGTGTATACCCACATAGAACATTCATATACGAGAATACTCGTATAGTACAGATAACCACAAATGCATGTACGGTGTGTAGCACCATCATTCGTTCTTTATATACTAAAAATCTAACATCTGTCGATGATTATTAATATCATTTTTATTGAACCACCATCTGCTACACTCTGATTATTTGATTTGATTCACCCCAAAAGGTAGAGCAAATATTTTTTTAACAATAACGCCATCGCTAGTATGTTGTAAACCTGCTACATATGTTCATGAGCACCTACTAATACACACACATATACACCCATACATACATATGTATGTGAAGACTAGCGATACCTTGGTGCCACCAACATGTAAGTACACATAGGGAGGCACTCGTCGTACTCGCATGTGGGCATAACCACTTGTCCTTTCCGATCTTATTGGTAAATACTTGTACGAAACGTGTTATTGTCACGTTTGTGCAATTAATATTAAAAATACACACGAACAGAAAAATAAATAATTTAAATGTGTATTCTCCCTATACATCTCTCCCTACCTCCCTCCCACCAGCCTCTCCTTTTCTCGCCTCGCTTATGTTCATGAATAATTGCTTAAAATCACAATGGCAGAGGCGTCGTTTGTTGGGAAATAATTAATAAATGGAAATCATATTGGCGAATCTTTATGAAATTAATTAATGACCTGTGGAAGCTGGCATACTGCAAAGGTCATTATAATTACTGACTAAAAATTCATACTCAAACGTATTTTTTCGTATACTAGCATAACCAAACACTCGATATTTGAGTCTCACTTGAATAAATTAACTTAATCTTAAAATAATTCATTGCATATTGCATTGCCAGTTGATTTTTTTAACAATGTGTGTATGTACAGAGAAAACACAATAAAAAAGTGTTATTTTCTACTATCAAAGACACAATTTATTTATTTGTTAAGTATAAAAGAACACAATCTTGCTGATTGGGAAAATGGCAGTATGTGAACAACGCAATGCCACAATTTTAAGAGCATCAAAAATTTGTCCAATCCACCGAAGAATGGCAGCATGAACTCCACATGATGTATGGCAAACCTTAATTCAAGGTCATGAAAAGTCCACTTATTTAATGAATATGCAAAATATAGTAAAAAGTAGTTGTACTTGGTAAAAATATAGTAAAAAGTAGTTGTACTGGCATGTTTTGGTATTATCGTAGTCTCTGCAGGATCTTCCGAAATTGAAACCCAGAAGATCTTACTATACACAGACACAAGTTCTTATAGTCTTATCTGCATGTGCTTGGGTGTTCATTCCGAAAGGTTGCATCGCCGAGGCAGATCAAGTATAACCTTTATAAACCTGAGAAAGAGGTCCACCACTACAAGAGGGACTTCCTCTAGATCATCTAACTACAAGGCCGATCTGAACGAAATACATGCTGATAAAGCCGCAGCGACATCAGCCTGACTGTGCTGGGTGAACATCTTCCGGGGATTTAACCAAAGAATCCGCTACCTCTGCAGACGCTGGTGGTTAGCTGAGTTTTAGATGGTGTTGTCGTCTCAAATTCTATTGGGAGCAAATTGACCGTTTTACCCGTTTGCCATTAGAGGCTACGTAAAGTGCCGCAACTCTGCAATTGTCCGGCCGAGACCGCCGGAAAACCAACAAAGTTTTTTATTCTGTTAACAACATCACGAAATTGGCGCAGAGTTTGTAGTAACTGAACTAAATCGAAAAATCTTTCTAGTTCAAAAATTTAAAACTTTCTAAAATTGTACTTTTTTGTAAAGCACCCACTAAATATTTTTTAACTTTTTGATAAAATTAGAATTTAGCTAAGCTTCCATGTACATGACTTCCACCGTAGTTACGGATGTACTAACCACCCCATTAATGGATATCTTCATTAGATTTATAAGCCAAACATAGAAGGATGGGTACTCGTATTCAAATGCAATGCAATTTCTTTAAAAAATTAAATCAGGTGTCTGATTATAAAACTGGAAAAATCGCTGCCCTTTAAAAAATCAAAAGTCGGGCATGGCTGACTATACTATATTCTGTACTTCTAGATGTTTAGAAAAACCAATTGAAAGCAGGTTTTCGGACCTCTTGGACGGGCTACATTTTAAAACTAATGCCATATTTGAATCTAAAGGAAAATTTATTGTTTTTGCTACCCAAATGTCCATGTTTAAATGGGCCAAATTTTTTGCCTAGGGTCCATCATCCAAATTAAGCCACAATGCGAAAATAATTTTATTTTTGGCTTCGTGAGAATATTTTATAGTTATATGATACCCATATGTCGTTATGGCCTATATGGTTCATATTGGTCCAAGATTGGTCGTTTTTCCATCGACATATACCAAACTAAGTTTGATCGAAATCGACATGAGAATGGGTGCCCTAGAGCGGCTGTACTAGGGCTATAGTAAAAAGTGGAACGATTTTTTCCATTTTTATCGGCGCTGGTCGTAATAAACTTATCCAAAATTTATCATTGGATCGGACAGACAGGCATCATTAAATATAACGAGTAGCTGATTATACGTCGATCGATACACTTAAAGGTGTGTCTAGCTCAAATGAGTCTGGCTAAAATATTTTCCTTTCGTCTACTGACAGTTTGTTTCGTCTCAGACAAATTCATTTTACAAAAACAGGCTGTTAATATCTGGAGCGTAAAAAATGATCATCATTTAAATGTACAGCCTGACAGTTAATAATCAATTAACTTGAAACTTGAAATAAATATAAAGAAGTATAGGGTTGTCAATCTAGAGGTATTTTTTCAGAACAAAAAAAATATAAAAATTCAAATCAAGTGTGAAATCTTTATTGGTAATTTGAATGGACATTTTAAGTCATTTATTTTTTAAAAAAATAATTTCCTTCAAATGTTGGCAACTGCATTATGGAAATGAGCGTTCGGTGAGAAACGGGAGATTCCGCTGTTTTCGACCAAAATTTTGTTCAGTGATGAGGCCCATTTCTGGCTCAACGGCGTAGTCAATAAACAAATTTGCCGCATTTGGGCTGAAGAGCAACAAGAAGAGCCTTAAGAGGCGCCATTATACCCAGAGAAAAAAGGTTTGGTGCGGTTTATAAGCTGGGGAATCATCGGCGCATATTTTTTCAAAAATGATGATGGCCAGAATGCAACCGTGAATGGTGCTCGCTATCGAGCCGTGATATCTTTATGCTATCTGAAATTGAAGCCCGTTATCCTGAAGACACTTGGTTTCAACAGGACGGTGCCACTTGCCATACAGCTGCTCAAACAATGGATCTGTTTAGAGGTCATTTCGAAAAGCAGCTAATTTCACGTTTTGGACAGGTAAGTTGGCCTCATAGATCGAGTGATATCACACCGTTAGACATTTTTCTTTGGGATGGATCACCTTATAAAAACAGTCGGACGTGGCATCCTATGAGATGCCCTACACCACTCTGCTATTCACAGGATTAATCACTTAGAACATGAGCAAGGTCGGACTCAATATGCCGGTTTGTTAATAATTTGTTTGTGCTCACAACGTAATATACACAATTTTAGCGTGACCGGGTATAATTTGTGGTTTCTAAAGCTACAACACATTAAGTTGGGAGGGACTTTTGTAACAAATCGCAACCGTGAGCTATATTAGTTATATTATTTTTGACAGTCAGAAAATTCTACCCATGTCCTCACATCTAAGAAGAGATAGATTCTTCTAACTAACCAGAAATTTGGCTTGTATTTGAAGATCGGGTGGAGTTAAAAATGGAGCAAATCGGGCAAAATGTGGAAAATACTCAGGACCACATATAATTGTTAAAAAAACAAAACAATTTCGTCACGAATCAAAGTATCTTTAAATTCTGCACTTCGCTTTGGTCTAAGCTCTCTAAAGCGCCGAAAAATATGTTCTTTGGAGTTGGCACGTGTGGTTACTCAGAAGTACAATTTGCTTACTAATCTGAATAAACACTAACATTTAAGATTTGTCAAAATTTCGGATCTGGTTTTACGGAACCTAGCGTCCCAAAAAGCGGTCCCTTCAAAAATGAATGTGTGGGTACTTAAAAAGTATAAAATTTTCTCACGAATCTTAATAAAACATTAATTTAACGATTTCGTCCTTGTGGTCACATCCGGTTCAAGTCGCCACTATCCTGAACGCGGACACCAGCTCCGTAGAGCCAGCAGCACAAGAGCAATAATACTGCTACAACAGACTGACATAGTCAAAATACCGCCAATGCTATACTGCATCGCAATCCAAGGTGGAAAGTATAAAGTCTTCAGCCCAGCCAAACTCACGAATTATTCACTTTTTGTGTACATTTTAAACAGAATTTTGCTTTAATTATAAAACATTTAACTTTAAATACGAGTATAAAAAGGCCGGTGGGCGGTTATAAGGCTCCAATAGGGCATAAGTATTAACGCCTTAATAATCAATTTTGGTACTACTCGTATTTCACAGCTGCTTCTACAATAACCTATTTTCACAAGCGATTGCAGACCATAGTTATTCTTAGGTGACGTGATCTGTCCCGCCTATTTAACTCCGTTAGACTTGTTCTAGTCCTGAAAGTCAGCACGATCCGTTAACTCCTTGGTCATACTGATCAAAATTCAAATCTGTCTGATGGCCTTTGGAAAATGTTTTTTTTAAATAATTGACCCGATATTTTTATAACTACTGCGTACAAATAACCCGGCAGCCTCAACTCGACTATCAAACTCAAAAAGAAAACTATTTCGCTGACATTTCATACATGCCATATAATTGACACTGAATAAATGTCATGGACAACTGGCCTTAGTCGCAAACATCTGCAGTTGCTTTGGGGCTTTTCCCCCTTTACGTTTGCTAAGTACCTACTGACACATTGCATCACATCTGTGGCGAGGACAATTTCCACATTTCATGTCCAACAAAACAATGGCCAAATAAACGAAATTAAAATTTAACAACTCAATTGTTCCGACTGTCGTGCACGTAAACATTGTCATTCGTTCTGTTTCAATTAGGAGTCGTCGTAAATGAATGGCCACAAATGAATTTATCGCTTAACGGCAATTCGAGCTAATCGAGACGAAGGTACGTGTCCTTTGTTCCGCTTATTTTGGATACCGCATCAATTTTTCGGAAACAAATGATGCGTGCGACTGAAGTTGACCACATCGGACGCAATGGAAACATAATCAATTGTGATATTAAATCGATAAATATGAAGTGAGGAATAATCTCTGTGGAACTATAAGTACAAGTGGCAATTATTCGGTTTACAGCAATCGGACAGCAATTTATTGGTCATAAAAGGCTCGATGCGTGGATTTTATTTCGATATTGGATTTCAATGAGTTTTCCGTGAAATGTATTTAACGGCTATTTATTTTCGATCAAAAGAGTATTTTTGGTATCAGTTTTAGCGTAGTAAAGATACTGGAAGGGTTAAAAATGTGAGAGGTATGTATATATCCTTTTTGGATTTGTATAACTTTTTAATCGAGTAGTTACATACTCACAGAAAAAAACTCTATTCGAACTACGAACATTTTCTTGGACGAAAACACTTTCCGTTGCTATCACCTTTTGCTGGTAGTATTGATGAATATTTGGATATTTCTTTCAAAAACTATATGACGATTGCTGTGACAATCTGGTACACTTAGCAAAAAAACTAGTTACACACATGGAGAATATGTAAAATTATTGGTAACTTCAACTGGTGATCGTGTCGAATAACAACTTTGGAGTCTATTTTTGGTTCTAATAATTGGCAACAAAAACTCTCTAATTTAGTTCTTAAATTTCACGATTTAATTGACCAATTTTAAAAGGAATTTCGAAAGTAGATGCAAATCTTATTTTTTTTTTAAAAATCTTAACTGTAGGGCAGGTTGTATTTCACATAGATGACAAATTCGATGATAAAAGGTGTTTTAATTTTAAGGTCCGACGTTGAATGTGAACCACACCTAAACGTCAAGTTTTTTCTGCTTTCATTTGGTATTTCTCAATTTCAGACTAACTCAATTTGAACCATGGAAAGTTACACAAGCGAGCAATGCGTTAAAGTTATTCAGGCTTATTATGAACATGGGCGTTCAAATAAAAAGGCATATCGTGCACTTCGTGATTTTTTCGGTTAATTTAATCGTCCAAATGTGCGTACAGTTGGAAAAATCGTGCAAAAATTTGAGCAAACCGGGTCTGTAGGAGATGTAAAAAAACAGTGCAGCTTGTACTGCAGAAAATATTGCTGCTGTTCACGATAGTGTGGCTGAAGAGCCGCCCACCTCAACTCGTCGTCGTGCCCAACAATTGCACCACTTACGCTCATCGTTGATGAACATTATGAATAAAGACTTGCATTAACACGCTTACAAGGTGCAATTGACTCAATAACTATTCCAAACGACATCAATGGTCAGATGCCAAGAAATGGCATCGGCCTTTAAAATTTAACCACCCTTTAGTTTTTGCTCGCACTTTTAGTATTTTCGCAATAAAAACGAATAATAACACTGGTCAACAATAAATTTGCGGCAGAATATTTGATGGTCAACATAAGTTGATTTGGGGCTGCTGATCACGAATCTGGCCTCATATATGTCCGATTGGCTCTAGTTAAGAAGATAATCACACAAACTGATATTTTTTGTGTAATAAAAGGACCCCTAACTGATTTATTTGTGAACCTATTTTCAAATGGGGAAATTTGTTCTCATTTCATACAAAATCTTTGTTAACCCAGTCAAACTTAATCGTATTGTTAAGTTTAGTAGCTTATTGGGTGCGTATAGATACGTTATGCTCTAATAGAGTTATTATGAAAATACAACACTGTTAAAGAATTTAAAAAATTTGGCCAGCTTAAAGTATTTTTTTTGTAACTTTTTGTAAGCGCATATCGTTTAAAAGGTCCATTTCTCTTCTATACACCGCGCTTAAGATTTTGAAAATATATTCACAAATAAATCAGTTAGGGGTTTGTAAATATGTCTTAAATTACAGCGTATCTGGGAAATCGGACAGATTTGGGATCAGCAGCCTCAAATCAACTAAAGTTAACTACCAAACCTTCTGCCGCAGATTATTTTTCAAATTTTGTTGCCCAGTGTAATAAGTGCAATGTAGGTTTAACGATATTGAACTCCAAAAGTCGGTAGCAATTTTCAAGCAAGGAAAATTTTCGTACAGTTTGGTATCTTATATTACCTCCATCGTGGATTTGATACTAAATTGGTAGAAATGACAATTATCATACGCAAAAGTCCCTAAAGTCTCTAGTTTTGACCGGCGTATATCTTCTAAATACGAATTTCATATTTGGATTCGTAATTGGATTCGTTAATATGTTTAGCTCGTTTGTTTTATTTCGGTTTTTGCTTTTACACATTGAACAGGGACGAACAGCCACGAAAATCAATGTCACTTTGCCATTTTTTTAAAAACTTGGCTTCTATTTAAATATATGTATAAGTAGATGCAAGAGGTCATGAGCCGGTTAATCACTGTTTAATTCCTGTTAATATGTATTAGTGGTCGCTTCTTAAGCAGTTTTTTGATCCATTAAGTCGACCAGAATCGTAGGCGTATCTTCAAACAAAGATGGACGAATTGCTTCTCGAATTGCTTCTTCTTAGCAATATCGTACAAAAACACCACTCAGAGTGTTTATAGTCTACAATCACAATAACGCTGTGATTGCATACTTTAAGCACATAAAAAACAGTGTTTCCCAAAATGTTTTTCAACTTTTCGTAAAAGCTCATTTCGTCCATCTTCTACAATTTATTGTAGTGTTTGGTTTATCGTCTTTGTGGCAAAAGTAAGTATTTTTTGATCAAGAGCGGATTAAAATTGAAGAAATGAATTTATATATAGCTCTCACACATAGCTCCCATTATGGAACAAGTACCGAAGTTATGAAAATAAAAGAAAATTGGTTCAGATTTAGCTATAACTCCCACGCATATGTTCATCCAATTTTATGTTTTAATATCTAGAAGCCACATATTACATCCAATCTTAATGAAATTTAGCCCACGTTAGTTTTTTGGACCAAGGAAGGACGTAATTGAAACTAATGAAAATTAACTTAGATTTAGATATAGCTCCAATACATATGAGTTCACCCGTCTTATGCTCTGGAAGCCACATATTACATCCAATATTACTAAAATTTAGCAAGGAAGGACCAAAAAAGGACCTTATTAAAACTGAAAAACGGTTCAGCTTTAGATAAAGTAACGGGTTTTTAATAGAGACATAGGAGAAGCCACATACTCGTATTGCATCCAATCTAAATAAAATTTGGCACATGTCAGTTTTATGGACTAAGCACCGAAGTTATGGAAGTTGAAGGAAATCGATTCAGATTTAAATATAGATTCCACACAGATGTTCATCCAATCAGTCCATAAGTGTACGTGGCCCCTCGGTCGGCAGGGCGGGTGGGTGTGAGTGCTGTTGGGAACCTACGTAAAAATAATCTGTATTTTTAGCTCAAGACCCACATATTACATACAATTTTGATGAAATTTGGCACAACTTAGTTTCTTGTGACAAGGACGGACGCTGTTGAAATTGGACGAAATCGGTTTAGATAAAGATACAGCTCCCACATATACTTATATGTTCTACCAAAATACAATGGAATTTCTTCACAAATTTAAATGTTTCATTAGTTGTAAAATCTAAGTAAATTAAGAGCACTTTTAAATGAGCCCAAGCCCCTATTTTCAGTATGCTTTTTTGAACATCTAGAAGTGCACGGTATACTACTAAAGTCGGCCACTCCAAACTTAAGGTTGTTTATCTAGTTTTGTATGTAGTCGTTCTCCCTAACCAACACATTGAATGCAACGTGAATCCTTTGATCTGTGCTCTGCTTTAATCTACTTTTAATTTGCAAATCAAAGCACTCATCGAGCAACTTATAATGATTTGGCTTGATGCTATTAGACGTTATGGGTCCGTGATTTCATACAGCCCATATTTAAAGTGTTCCTTCGAATCTTTCCTTCGAAGCCTTACTGCTCTTGATGTCACAGTATAAATACGATCTTGGTGAAATTCTCTTTAGAGGCCATAAGTTTTTTGTAACCAAAATAGAGTAAAGTCAAAGCTGCCCAGCTATAGACTTTTCTGTTTATGAATGAATATGGCAGAACCTATTTACAGTAAGGAACGGCTTGATATAACACACGGCGATGACATCGCTTTGTGAATCTAGCTTATGTATTAATGAATCTCTCCACTGGGCAAAGGGACCATTATTTAGACGCAAGAGTTTTGTTTTCTTTAGATCACACTCAACACCTGATGGTCGATTTCGCCCTCTGTAATGATATTCTCTCCTAAGCTGAGTTTCTGTCAATATTTTTCTGTAAGCACACTTCGCTGTTGCATATACTCGATAGCTTGAAAACACCATGGGTTCATTATTCTTCGATCAGGATGTTTAAAAAACAGCCCCTACCCAAAACCTACCCAAAAAAGTGCCCCTGTTGATTGTAGAAACATGTGTGCCTTCGAAAAATATTATAGGGCCATTGCCATTTGTCACCAGTTGTTTTCAACATTTTATTTTGAAATTGAATTCAATTTCTGTTTCGGCTTCCTTCCTCAACATGTGCTACACGAAAGTAGCCCAATTAATCATATTCATCGTGTTGCGTTTACATTTGAAAACAATTCAAATGTTGCTACAAATAGACAAACACATGTTCGTCTGTTTCTACATGAAAATATTTTTTTAACATTTGCAAAAGACATTCATTGCAAAAAAAACGGTTCCACTGCAAGCCGGCGGGAAAAGATTTGTTGTCGTAAACGCCAGAAATGGCCGCTTACATTAAACAAAGCACAAGTTCACCACTGCCATTTTTGATGTGAATACCCCTATTGCGGGTTTAAGCTGCTTATGTATTTAAGTTCATTTTTGTGCACATGCCACACCGCACCACAGTTCACAGTTCACAGTTAAGTGATGAATGTTTTGTAAACAATTAAAAAGTTATTTGCTGGCTCACACACACACACACAAATACGCTTTTTTATTCGCTACAACTTTTGGCCATTATTGCTAAAAAAAACGTTTCTGTTAATAGAAGAAATAAAAAATTAATTACCTTTAATGATTCCGGTAAAAAACGTTCTAAATATTCCAATATTTCGGGAAGCTCTGATTCTTGCACCAAACGGAAGTGTCTGCCTTCAGGAATGATTTCCATTTCTGAAATGAAATAATGTTAAAGAATATTAATTAAATATTAGTGATTTAAAAAACTCAGTAGATTAAGAAAGTAATTAAAAAGATAACGCTTTACAGCGGATAATAAATTCAGAAAAAAATGTATGCTCTAGCATTAAATTTCCCTAGATTGTTTTAAAACCTTCACCGAAGGATGGACGGTATACTAAATTTGTTATTATGTTTGCAACATCACGTAATATAGCTCGGAGACTCTATAGAATATATCGTCAGCGTTCCCAGGAAAAGACCCTTATGTTTTCCGATACTTTACAGGAGAGCCAAAAAAAAACAGTAAAAAATGCTTAGTTTGGCTGTGCCGAACTATACCCTCCACCAAGTGTGTGGTGAGTATTTGTCATATTATTTTCAAGGCCCATGAGACCGTTAGTGTGGGAGGTATCAGTAGGACTTTTCCAATCTCAGCCGAATTCAGCGTAGAAGTTAGTTGTATATAGAAATCTTGATGTGTAAAGTTTCATTTCGATATTTCACGTTTGTGGTGAGTTATAGTCATATTATTTCTCAAGGCCCATAAGGCTGTTTGTATGGGAGATACAAGAAATGGTGGCCCAATCTAAACCATTTTTATATAGATGATTGCGCCTATATAGAGATTATTATTTGCAAAATTTCAGTGATTTTGCTCAAGAAACTGGACGGATATTTCCAAATAAAAAACTAATTTTTTTGAGGTAGTGTCGGTTGAGGGTCTCCAACACCAACTTCCCGTAGAGCTTTATAGCCCATTTTCAATACCAACCATGCTAGGTTAACTACTCATGTTTGTGCAAAATTTCAGCTCCTTAGCTGTTTTCATGCAGGCTCTATCTTGTTTTAAACAGACGGACAGCCGGACAGCCGGACAACATGGCTAGATCGTCTTAGAATTTTACGAGGATCAAGAATATATATATATATATATATATATTTTGTCTCCGATGATTATTTCAAGGCGTTACAGACAGAATGACAAAACTAATATACCCTTCATTGTATGGTGAAGGGTATAAAAACGGTTGCATATATTCATTGCGGGGAATTTCCCAAAATTAGTAATTGAAGTCTAGCAATGTCGGACCGTCCGCCCTTCAGTGTGTCTGTTGGAAGCACGAAAGCTGTCACAATAATCAACCTAGAAAGTTCAAACTTTGCAGAGAAATGTATTGTTGTTGCAAGTTGTTTTTGGAATTCATTAAGGATTAAATGAGGTTCTCTATACAAGGACTCAAACAACATCTGTAAAAATTACACTTTTTGGGGGGTATTTTGTAAAAAAGTCGGTACCTTGGGATTGACCTAGGCTGCTGAAAATACTAAGGTATGTAAAAGTATTTTAGACAAGGCCTATTTAGGACTGAAAAATTATATAGCCCCTATACAAAGTACGTTTCCGAGTTCAGGCTCTAGAAACTGCATTTAAAGTCTGATCTCGACAGAATTTGACACAAAGTAGTTTCATGGCATGGAAATGAACTGTTTAAAATTTAGACCATATCGGTCCATGATTTTAAACAGCCCGCATACAAAGGTCCATACCGATTTTAGGTCCTCACTTTATTGTCTGATCTGGACAAAATGTGGTACAAAGTAGTTCTATGGAATGACAATAAACTGTTAAGGACCATATTGGCCAATGATTTAATTAAGCTAACATACAGAGACGCATAATTATTTTTATTCTTGCTTTGAACATAATCCATGATAGAGAGTATATGAAATTCAGTCCGAATGAACTTAGCGCCTTCTAAACTGAATTTTATTTTCGTTTCTGTCATTTATATGGGCAATATATAAAAGGGTAACTAGAATTACGGATTCGGAAATTGAATAGGCCTATGTCAAGAAAAACACGTAGGCCTTCTACAATAATTTTATGGTAATTTCTTTAATGAAATGCACATAGGCCTTGTTCTAAATCCAACCGTTCAACCGATTTAACCAAAACAAAGAAATTTTTTTAAATTCGAATGTTACATAAAGTTAACATCTGGGTAGATTCAGAGCCCGTCCAAGGGGACTCAACAACTACTTTCAATTGGATTTTCTGAACATGCAGAAGTGCAGATTATTATAAAGTCGGCCACGTCTGATTTAAGCTTTTTTAATAGTTTTGAAAAAGCTTAAAGACTTAAGCTTACTAGTTTTGTTAAAGCTTATGTCTTTAAATTAGAAATATAAAATTTCGCTCATAAAAGTCGAACTTTATAAAAATATTTGTCAATTCGTCGCTCTCATGCTATTTAGATATAAACGCCACATTCAGCTATTGGAGAAAAACACAATTTAAGTTGGAAATCCATTTTTGTCCGAATGGACCGATGGAATTACCTGAATCAGATAGAATCACCTGAATTATTGACTATTTACGTTTTTTGTAGTCTCTAGTTTTTATGTACAATTTCAAGAGATTTTAAAGAAGTAGCAAAGACACATGGTCGACTTTGTTTAAATAGACAATTGCATTTTTGATCCATAACCATCTTTTTGGTTTTGTCCTTTTGGACTAGGTGGATCAATATGTCCATGAATATGCATCACATAAGCACAAAAATGTATTGTTCATCTGTGGTACAAGTTACATAGAGTTGACTTAAATAGAGATGTATTGTCTATCGTTCTGCTCCCTGTGGTGTCTTACAAGAAGAAGTCAGAACCGCATTTAAGGTTAATTTAACTCCTCATATTTGCCAATAGTATAAAAAATGTCTATGTTGTATACTGGCAATGCCACGTAGCTCAGGCCAGTGATGAAATTGTCACCCGAAACATCGGATTCCAAAACTAGTCTTTTGATAAAAATTCCAATTCATTTTCAATCTTGCCGCTTAAGAAAATTATTTTTTTAGATTTCAAAAAGAGTAACCCAAATCTAATTCTGGTTTTCTAAAGTCGGTTACAGCGAAACTAGGGCTACATTGTCACTCTTCTTGTTTATTCCATGTTAGTCTTTTGCATCAGGTAATTTAAATTATTTAAATGATCCCGCGGCCATTCGCCAGTTGTATTTAACTGCTCTCGACTGTGAGCTCATGCATCATTAAAAATGTTTTCGCTTAGAAAGGATTTATTTAAATTAAAAAAGCTTCTATTCCACTTTCACTTGGCTGTTTTGTTTTACATAATGGTCCTTGCAAGGCCATCGGTTAAATGTAATGGGAGAACAGAGAAAATAAGAGTGCACGAAGAAAATAACAGAATAATAAAATAGAAATAAAATATAAAGTAAAAAATACTCATAAAAAATGAGAGAATCCTGTGGAAAATCAATGCAAACATGATGGCCGCGTGGATGGACGGACGGACGGGCAGAAGGATGAATGGATGGATGGCGTACATCATTTCACTTGCGAGTACGAGTCTTGTTTGTTTCTTATCGTAGCAGTTACGTGGATTTGTATTTCACTTGCTTATCTAAATGAAATCACTACGCGCACAACAATGTCCTTGAATGTCCACAATGCTCGCAACAATTCCACGAATTGGAATAATGGCGATGACGGCGATAATGACAATGGTAAAGATGGCGATGGCGATGGTCATGGAGATGGAGATGAGGGCGATAATAAAGTATGGATGAGTATGAAAACATGCAAACGATTTACGCACGTTTCGTTTCTGAGAGGGTTTTTGGTATTTGAACTCCTTAATTGTAGTGGCTGAAGCAGGGCCGTGCATACGAGTAAATCATTAAGTTAAACCATAATTCCTGACTCATGGTCAAGGTCCAAACCTTTGCTTGCTCATAACACAAACCAAATGCAAGTTCCCCATTTATAGTGATGATATGATAATTAAGCCAGTTAGTATCTGTCTAAGATAATAGTTTAGATGAGATTATGGACATTAATTCCATCACAAATAAATTCGGTTAAGCCTTTAAATAAATGTGAAATAAAAAAGCAAGCAAGTTTCAGTGGGTTTATCTAACTTACATGCATATACCCTCAAACACAGACGATTTATTTGTATAAACTTCACAAAAAAAATTTCATTCCGTTTGATTTTAGATGCTCTAAAGAATTCATGAAGAATTCTTATCAAAACGGATCAAAAACCAAATGTTTTTGCACAATTTCAAGGTTTATATCGTGTAAAAGGATAGGTGGTGGCCGAAACCCTGTTTCTGCGCAACGACCTCTGAAGTTTTCGATGAGTCATAGAGGGCTTGTTTATAAATTGTCATATTTTCGGACGCAGTTAAGATATTTTGATGCGCGAAGTTGAGTTTGAAAGATAATCACTTACGAATAATAATCAGATCTCACATAAATTCAGAGTTGAAAAAAATATACTTAGACAGTATTTGCCAAATAATTATATTCTCGGATGGGGTTTTTTACATAGGCACCAATTAATTACGTTTTACTTTGCTCTACTGTTGCTATATGTGACGCGCAAAATAGAAAGGGACCTAAGGGTAAAAACCAGCTTTGTTCAGGAGAGTCATTTTAAAGATTAGGTCCCTTTCTATTTGCGCTTAGAATCGTCGACTTCACTTTCATAAAACGCGCATATATCTGGGAGGGAACACTTCTGGGGCATGGGATCGGTCTCATTCGATGCTCAGATGTTGTCCACATCAAAAAATGAAAATTGATTTTTTTACCCTTAGGTCCCTTTCTCTATGCGCTGTCACTGGTCTAGGCAACACTAAGTGTTGTCTGGTGCCATTTGGCATAAACGTACTCAGAACGTTTTGACGTACGACCATCATTTGTGTTGTTTACAGTGACTTGAAAAAATCAATTTGGCAAAAAATGGAATTAACTTGTGAACATTTTCGTGCTATCATTTTTCACATCTTTCGACCTGGATCATCACGACAAGAATGCATCGATGAACATAAAAATTTGTATTGCGGTGAAGCACCATTCTATAGCACTGTGAAAAACTGGTTTAATGAATTCAATTGTGGCGACGCTCGCTCAAAGAAGAGAACATTGAAGCCGTGCGTGAACTGATAATGCTCGATCGTCATGTGACAAACCGTGAGAAAGAGGCATCCTTAAGCATTTCTTCCACCAGCATACATTCGATATTGCATGAGCACCTGGCCGTAAAAAAGGTTTGTTCTCGTTGGATCCCGCACAATTTGACAATCGCTCAAAAAGAGGCTCGTGTCGATTGGTGCAAAGAAATTTTGAAAAATACGATCGCGGTGCTTAAAAAGACGTTAATAAGATCGTCACAGGTGACAAATCATGGATCTATGCGTATGAGTCCGATACAAAACAGCAATCGACTGTGTGGGTCTTCGAAGACGAGCCGAATCCAACGAAAGTTGTTCGTGGAAGAAGCACTTCGAAGCAAATGGTCGCCTGTTTCTTCGGCAATACTGGTCATGTGGCAACTGTCCCGCTTGAGCAACGTAGGTGGGTCAATTCTGAGTGGTACACCACAATTTGTTTGTCTGTAGTCTTCGGAGTAATTAGAAAAACGAACAAGAGAAGACGAATCATTGTGCACCATGACAATGCGAGCTCTCACATATTGGCTCAAATCAGCGTAAAAAAAATGCGTGGTCAACGATTTTCGTCGCCAGAAGATGCTGTTGAAGCATTCAAAAACCATGTTTTGTAGGTGTCTCTATCGGAGTGGAAAAAGTGCTTCGACAATTGGTTTGAGCGCATGCAAAAGTGTACTTTGAATAACAATAAAACCATTTTTTTTTTGATAAATATTAGCAAAAATGGACATTTTTCCAATATTACGTTATTGTTCCCCTAGTTATTACTTTTCAAACGAATCGTGATGCGTTTAAATATCTTAACTGTGGCAGAAGTTATGACAAGTTAAAAACATAACTCTAGCGGAGACTCAATAACTAATCGAAATTCTTTTGCACAGTATAGTTTTGAATTAGGTCGTCGTAAAATTCTTAGAAAATCTAGCCATGTCCGCCCATGTGTCGATTTAAATCACGATGGTTGTCAAACGATTTGACATAGGATCCTGAAATTTGGTCAAGCCAATTCTTTGTAGCCAAAAGTTTTGACCGAAACGATGCACCCACCCGATATACGCAATAGTGCAATAAAAGTTCTTGAGACTAGCCCCAGTGAGCACTGAATACTGATGGAAACACAAACGCACTCGGAGATGTTAAATCGGGGTGGGCCATTTAACATTTTAAAGTTGATTCCAAAAATTCAAGAGAATGACATGGACGACATTTTGGGGCCACATGTCAAACTGCTATTGCAATCATCGATATTTTACGCACTGTTTTTGAAAATCAAATACTCAATCGAAGTTGTAATGTCAATTGGCCGCCTCGGAGTTCTGATTTGAGCCCTTTGAAAAACTTTCTGTAGGGAGTCATTAAGGATAAATGTTACGCAAAGCATCCAGAGACAATTAAAGCGTTGATACATGAAATCGAAGCTGCCATTGAAGAGATTCGACCCGAAAAAATGATAATTGGGTTGATCGGATGAGTTACGGCCGAGCCAGATGTGGTGGTCATATGAATGATATTATGTTCCATTATTACATGACAAAGTTCAACCTTTCCAATAAAACCAGAAATTTGAAAAATCATCAGTAGACTTTTGACAGCCGACTCTTATTTAAAATGTTAAATGTCTCCCCCCCCCCCTTATGTTTATGTTAAAAACAGCAAAAAATATATATCGGACCGGCCGAAGTTTATATACCTTCCACCATAAATTGGCTATTAAAATGGGAAATTACAATTATCAGTCCATATGGTCGTATTATGGGTCCTTTGGCTCCATGAGACCGACACTATTTTCAGTAAACTTTTGAAAAATCCATAATTGGATTAAATTATATGGGCGAAATAGTTTATATGTGACAGCGCATAGAGAAGGGGACCTAAGGGTAAAAATATGAATTTTCACTTTTTTTGATGTGGACAACATCTGAGCATCGAATGAGACCGATCCCATGCCCCAAAAGTGTTCCCTCCCACAGATATGCGCGTTTTATGAAAGTGATGGTACACCAAAG
This sequence comes from Hydrotaea diabolus, assembly GCA_963513945.1. Classification (NCBI taxonomy): domain Eukaryota; kingdom Metazoa; phylum Arthropoda; class Insecta; order Diptera; family Muscidae; genus Hydrotaea; species Hydrotaea diabolus. The sequence goes on from OY740717.1 coordinate 113,995,398, forward strand.
ATACACGTATTTAAATCTTTAAAATGGCTCTCCTGAACAAAACTGGTTTTTACCCTTAGGTCCCTTTCTATTTTGCGCGTCACATATACATTTAATGGGCTGGCTCTTGAAACGGGAAATTAATAATTATCATATAGATGATCCATATGACCTATTATGGGCCCCTTAGTTTCAGAAGACCGACACTATTTTCAGTAAACTTTAAAAAGATCCACATTTGCATGCGAAATTAATTGCTTTATTTTAATATAATAAGAATATCCTGCTGAATATAACGAACGTTTTTTGGGCGGGCCCAGGGGCTATGAGTCTAAAACTAACTCTTAGTCAACTCAAAAAAAAATAATAGTGTAATTTGCTTTTATTTAAAAACCCAATTGTCCAGATATGGTGTTGGTAGCTAATTTTAACTAAATTGACTTTTTGGGGCCCTAGGAACCACACGTCCGATCAAATCCTAAAAACACATTTATATTCGCCATTTATCAAAATTTTAAATCCATCTGACCAAATTTGGTCGAAAAAGCCCAAAACGACAAAGCTGGTTGTACGATAATACGTTTAAAATCTTTGGATTATTAATATTGGATACTGTTAAGATGCGATTGGGGATTTTATTTATCTTTTTATTATTTTTGCTGTACGAGCGCTTTCGACTTCACTTCTAAACTATTGCCTGATTATTCCACCATAATCATTAACTACCAGTTTAAATTCTTTCGTTACGAACTTTAATGCGATGCGAAAAGGAACTTGTATTTGGACCTCGCAGAACATAACAATTTAGCTAAGCTAAGCTTAAACACTTTGCAATACTTGGGATGGCCGGGTTTGTATTTGACGGTGAATCAAGCGTGCTCTTGATATGTGCACTTAATAACGAGTATAATATCAAACAATTTTATTTAACACAAAGGCAGGATATTTTCGTAGAGAAAATTCCTTGCCATTCAAATAATTTTTTTTCCATCCAAATTTGCCGAAAATATATCATTGTTTTATGCAAAATTAAAAAAAAAAACTTTTATATTGTGTTGTTTATGCGAGACTGGAGGACTTCATATTTTTACAAACAGCCTTGCCACTTACTCACTTTGACGGTGTGAGTATTCGTCAGAAATAATACTTATATTAATGACCGCCACGAGCAAATTATTCGTTGTGGAATAAAAGACTTTTCACTTCAAACGTTCGTTGTCGACTGTGTTCAGTTAATTACTTTTATTACATATTATTTGTTTTAGTCAAACGAAAATGCGGAAATATTTCTACTCATATTTCGTCATTTAATCAAAAACTGATGTAAGAATTGTGAAACAGGGTTAAACGCGTTCTTTCGAATAGAATCTGGCTACAGTGCGATTGAGTGCTGAGCTCTCCAAAGAATGACTGTAATTTTCTAAAATCATCATGTAATTGTTTCGACATTTTAAACAAGTGAACAATTCGATAAGTTCGACCTAGAAGAATTTTAAAATTTACTCTCAAATCACTATGGAAATGGAAATTTTTGGATTCGGGAACCAACTCAGCGAAGTCCTACAAATTAATTCATGTTTGAATCGACATTTTAAACAAGTAAACAATTCGATAAGTTCGGCATAGACGAATTTTTAAAACCATCCACTCTTAATTCGCTATTGGGTTCGAGTACCAACTCAGCAAAGACCTACAAATTAATCCACATCCACTTCTTTAGACTATACGTAAGAGCTGTTTTTGAAGGTTCGTACAATATATGCTATAGGCAATACTAAGTGACGAAGGTCGTCCAAAAACGGCCCTTGTGCCAGAGAACATTGATACCGTGCGTGAACTGATAATGCAAGATCGTCATGTGACATACCATGAGATAATTCATCCTTTGGAATTTCTTCCACCAGCGTACATTTTATATTACATGAACACCTGGCCGTAAAAAAATGTTTGTTTTCGTTGGATCCCGCACAATTTGACAATCGCTCAAAAAAAAGTCATCGACGCGAGCCTGCAAAGAAATTTTGAAAAAATGCGATCGCGGTGATCAAAAGACTTTTATAAGATCGTTACAGGTGACGAATCATGCATGAGCCCAAAACAAAACAGCAATCGACGAGCCAAATCCAACTAAAGTTGTTCGTGAAAAAAGCACTTCGAAGCAAATGGTCGCCTGTTTTTTCGGCAAAACTGGTCATGTGGCGACTGTTCCGCTTGAGCAACGTAGGACGGTCAATTCTAAGTGGTACACCACAATTTGTTTGCCTAAGGTCTTCGGAGAAATTCGAAAAACGGAAAAGAGGAGATAAATTATTGTGCACCATGACAGTGCGAGCTCTCACACATCGGCTAAAACCAGCGCCTTTTTGACCGATCAAAACGTCGAATTGATGGGTCATCTACCTTACAGCCCTGACGTGGCACTCAATGACTTCTTTTTATTCCCGCACATCAAGAAAAAATGCGTGGTCAACGATTTTCGTCGCCAGAAGATGCTGTTGAATCGTTCAAAACCCATTTTTTGAGGTGTCTCAATTTGACAAACAATAAAACCGTCTTTAAAGATAAATATTCGCATTTTCAATTTTTGACCAGAAATATATATAGCAGCCCTCGTATAAGGCTGATATATAATTTCTTAACATTTTTTGAATGCTAATATATATAACGGATTCCTTAAAATGTCCTTTAATTGCAGAAAATCTGTCGCCCTTCTTTACTAAAATGATATTAACGCAAAAATTGAAAAATTGCATTTTTTTTGAGAAAACGTTATCAGGTCATCTCTACCCAAATCTTTAATCGGCCTGTTGTAGTTATTTGACAATGACACATCTCGTTGTCTCAGAGGACATAAATGAGATTTAGCCACAGTTCACTTGATCGTAGCAGCCAGGTAAGCCATACATTTTAATGTACAAAGATAGCTAGACTGTAAGAAGCTGCGCACCCAACTGATAGTTACACACCCTACGAGACAAATTGCTACTCAAAAACCATGCTCCACCCAACGATATTAGCTTGTATAGGAGACATATTTCCCACTAATTGTCGACAACAGCCAGAGACAAAATAGGGTACCGAATACCGCTTCCACGGAACCGATAGTACGATAAAATGTTTAAGAAAGCTACAGAAACAGAGAATGGTGCCCATAACGCAACGCTGCAGGGTGTATCAACAAGGGTTGTAAAGGAGAGATATCGGACAGACAGTTAGAAAAGAGGCAAAACGCCTATTCTGATAAAAAAAAAAAAAAAAACGAAAAAATGGAATTACATGAGTTTGAGGAGATTGGGAGGTACAGTATTAAAAACGATACCTGAAAATTCTTTCAAAAACTCTAACATTAGACTGAGAGCACAATTAATGGTATGAACTCCTGTCGAGATGAAAATCTGGTGACGAATATGCCAAGTGTATTGATTGCAAATTCTGTGGGAAAAGATGACCCAGTTTCAATCATTGATGACGGCGTAGAATGACAATTACTCAGCCCAAAATCTTGATTGTAAGAAGAGAACACCAAACTATTGATTCCTGAAAATTCTATTGGAATATACGACCCTGTTCCAATCAGTGATAATGGCGTAGAAGGACAATTACTCAGAATGACAATTACACCAACCAACAAATTTTTACTGGGAGGGAGGCCGGTCAAAAAGAGAGTTCTCATACGTCACTTTCGCAAATTTTGTATTGCCTAAAAATGGACTCGTAAATGTGATTTTGCCAAGTTAGATATACACATTATTTTCAAGGTAAATTATAAACAGGTTCTACAATTGGGTGCAAAAGTGTAACAGATATTGAGCTAAAGTTTTCCCAGCAATTACATTTTTTTTACGGATTTTAACATTTTCACTTGAAAGTGAAATCTTGGTCCCAGGATTATTGTGACAAGATGACACCTGCTATATTTATTTCCATAATTTTTACTAGCAGGGCTGTGGAGTGGACCTAGCGGCTATCTACGATATTATTCCAGATGCACTATAGAAATGTGTTTTCATATTAAAACATGTGTTCTCATCTTATGTCAAATGTTTTTACCTACGAACAGTATTTCAGCTAGACCTTAAAGTATACCAATCGACGAATAATCAGCTCTCGATTTCGTTAAACGATGTCAGTCTGTCCGTCCATCCGTCTGACCATCTAAAGCTTGTAATCAAAGTACAGGTCGAAATTGTTGTCCGATTTCCATGAAATTTGACAGAAGTAAGTTTTTGGGACTAAGGACGGACACTATTGAAATTGATGAAAGGCGGTCCAGATATAAATACGAGTATAGCTTCCACCTTTATGTTCATCCAGTTTCTATGTTCGTAACTTTAGAAGCAACATATTACATCCAGTTTTTATGAAACTTAGCTCGAGTAATTTTTTTGAGCCAAGGAACAACATTATGGAAATTGAAGGATATCGGTTCAGATTTAAATATACCTCCAATACATCCGATTTTAGGTTTGAACTCTAGAATCCACATATTTCATCCAATCTTGATAAAATTTAGCACAAGACGCTATAAAAATTGCAGAAAATCAGTTCAGATTAAGATATAGCCCTTACATATATGTTCAAACGATTTTACTAAAAACCGTTTAATTTCTCACAAATTTAAATATGACATGCGTTTTAAAATTTGAGAAAATTGGATCTAAAAACCAAACTGAAAAGTTGCCTTTTTTGAACATTCAGAAGAGCAGGATATATAAGTAATATAGTCCGCCACGCCCGACTTTAGCTTTGTAACTAGTTTTTACTTAAGTATCCATTAGAACCGTAGTGGCCCATAGACTCAAAGGCCATGTTGTAGACGCACCTTCATTAACGATTTGAAGTTATTTCGTTGTTATAAAAAAATTTGTTAAAAAAGATGCAAAATCAACTCTCATTTTCGCTGTACTGTTGATTAAATAGCCTATTCAACCCTTATCCTGTATTAGTGGGTAAAAATTGCCCCAACAAGTGTTATTGGCGTATATTTTTTGATCGGTTCGTAATTTCTTCTTAAAACTTCTTGACTTTTATTTTTCTTACAAAAATTTTATTTCAGAGTGTTAATTATTTTGTATGTCTCCTTGGTTGGGCCCTATGAAAAAGTACCGTTTACTGCATTTTTGGGTCAAATTTGCCCAATGCATTTGTATTCAACAGGCTCTACTTTATAGAAACAACCTTATACACAAGCAAATTTGCAAATATGGTCTTACGTATTTAAACCGGAATATTTGTTGGTTTGATATACGAGTACATATAAAATCAACATACGCTAGGTATATATGACTGTTCGTTCCAAACATGTTTGTTCCAAACATGTTCGTCTGTAAAATGCGAATGCTTTCAATGCTTGTTGCCACTGTAACATATTATGTACCTTATTGTAACTCCAATCGACAAAGTATTAACAAAGGTATACGAGTATTTGGATTTCTTTTATAAACAGGAGTATTTCGTTTGCATGAAGAAACATTGGAAAGCTTGTGGGACAACATGAGCGGCAGGCCAATTTTCAAAGCAACAATGAGCCTCCGAAGATTTCAAAACATCTCACGAGTTCTGCGATTCGATACAAGGTAAAGTAAAGTAATCTGAGAAAAATGTATAACCCCGGTAAGTGTGCGTTCGTAGATGAGCAATTAGTCACACATCGCTAAAGATGTCCTTTCAAACAGTATATTTCTTCCAAGCCCGGAAAAAAATATGGAATAAGAATCTGGGCTCTCCAACAATGCATGCCCATTGCAATTATATACTGGAAAGGGACGCAACTGCAAACCAGAAAAAGATCAAGGATTTCGTGTTGTGTTGGAGCTAGTGAAATAGTTGAAAGGCCGAAACATTACTTGTGGCAATTTTTTTCTTCCTATGAGCTCGGAGCAGTAGACCGCTTGGCACAGTTCGCAAAAACAAGTCCTTTCTTCCAACAAGAACACTTAGCTTGTAAAATAAACCCCAAAACTTCTCACGATTCTGTTTTGATAAGAGTAGAAAAATGAAAAAATTAAACCTGAAATCATTCATTACTACAACAAGACGAAATCCGAAGATGGCATTTTTGAGCAATTATTCGGAAACTACACAACCAAACGTGGATCCATTCGATGGCCACAACCCTTATTTTTTATGTACTACGCTTATGTTGTAATATCTTCAACAAATACCTAATGAATGCGAAAGAGAAGTTCGACGTCAATTATTTTTGAAAGAATTGGGATATTCCCTTGTAAAAAATTAAATATCTGGGCCACACTTCAGCTTAAGCGGTTGTTTAAAGTTTGAAATCCGAAGCTTCTAATGACACAAGAACAAAAACCTCAAAAATAAGCCGTTGCTATTTATGCCCAAATTGGTGCAATAGTAGAAAGTATTCAAATAAAGGCTCAAGATGTGCAAATCATTCTTACACTAATTACATGTATGAACTTGTATAAACAATATTTTTCAAAATAAACATTCATAATAATGAACTTTTATTGGGCAAATTTGAACCACAAATACAGCATGCGTTATTATTTTTAAATACAGGATAAGGGTTAAAATAAAAATTCGGTTGAATATTACTTTTTTTTTGGACGAAATGACAAAGAGTTCAAGAAGGCGTAAAACATGATTTATTCGTTACTTTAACTAAATTAATTCATAATAGCCTCCAAAGTGCTTTTGGATAATATTAGCAGTGTATTAGGTTTTTATCTTGAAAAAAGTTTTCGATAAAGTTTTACTGCCCAAAATCGGCTACACTTTTTTGACCAGTTGTTGTATACGAGTATATTGAGTTCAATTAAAACATAATTGATTACAATGACTTTTTCATGTCGGATAAGTGGGTTGTTTCCCTTTCACACCCCATCAGCAGTTCAGACACCATATGTCCTTTGACATTTTGAGCTCCTTGGCAAACATAAAAATATGTAAAACATTCACCACACATTGCGTGTGTGCGTTCGTGTCTGTGTTCCGTAAACACAGCCGCTGCAACTTCTACTGGAAGTTTTTCAAAATGACAACAACAACGACAACAATTAAGTTTCTTTGCTCAATTTGTTGGTCGGCCAAACAAAATGTGACTGTACTTTCTCAAAAACGGCAGCGAAACGAATATTTTACGCATCGTTTAGGGGTGTCTTCTGTTGTCTTTACGGGAACTGGCGGTATCGTGTACGACGTGGACGGATGGATACTTTTTGTGTCAACATCGATTTTGTCTGTTCTGCTCCCTGTCAGATCTCACCACTCACCTCGCCACGCTATACAGCCGTGAAGTGATGTGTCAAGCAACAGGCGTTGGCTGGCTGGTTGGCGTTAATGTCTCTCTATTCGTTCGCATCGTTCGTAAACATTGCCCAGAGAAACTGACAGACAGTGTAGGTGGGGGAGTGGCCCGCCTTCCCTTCCATTTGGGCGGCTGACGGCAAGGGCCATGTTAACGAAAAATTTAATCTAATTTACATCAAAGGTACATTACGAGTTTCCATTGAATTTTATTTTCAACAAATTTTATTTTCAAAATCGAAATTGAGCAATTTTGTTGTTGTTGCTACAAATGGGGTATTGCCAGTGGTGCCACCGTCAGAGGAGCAGACTGATGGTGATGGTCTGGCTGATGGATAAATGATGAAATTCTATATAAAAGAGGCAAATTCGTTTAACTGCATGACACTCAAGGCCGAAGGATGTGAACTGACAGTGAGACGTCTGCAATCTGGTCATGTCAGTTAGTCATGTCCTTTGTACGTAGTACTGTTCGGATGAGATAAATGTTCATGCAGTGATTTGCAACCTGACAGATTTTAGGATATTGATTTTGATGATCGTTATGCAATAAGTGAACATTTATATGTGGCTGGCATCTTATGGACAACTCACGAATGAAATAGAGCGAAAGTCAATGAATTCGTTTCAATGGAATGAGGAACTTCTTATTTTGTTGCTCAAGATCATTTGATGCTATAATTTTTATAACAATAAAATTGTATGGGTTTAATAGGTTTTTGCAAATATTTTCCTCCATTACTACCCTTTTTTAATGTAAATAAAGTCAGTTTTAATATCAAAGAAGAAAAGAATAATTTCGTAAACTCTTAACGCTATACTTAAATTTTACTGAAGAATTTTGTAAAATTATTAATGAACTGAAATAAATTAAATTGACAAATTATATTGATTTTAGTTGTAGGATCGTTATTGACAATGTTTCTGAAATGATTGCAACTTGACTTAAGTGCTATTATTTACTATTGTCCAGACTAAGATAAGTGGGATTTTAGGTTAAGCCTTGATAGCTAAGACTGGATAGCAAAAAAAAGCAATAGTTAAGTCATTTGTTATCAAAAACAAAATATGTTTTCATCATAGTTTTCATTACACTTAGACATTAAGAGAAATAACAAATTATAGGATTTGCCACAAAGATTCTAAAAAAAAATTAGAAAAATAATTTGTTGTTGCTATTTTAGTACTTAGTCTGGATAAAGGCTTATACACTTGTACTCGATAGTTATCTAAGCTAAGTACAACAAGTAAAAAATTTTAAGTTTGACTGTGCCGAACTTTGGATACTCTCCACCAGATTCCCAAATAAAACCAAATTTGGTGCGGAAGTGTGTTCTACGAGTATATAGAAATCTTTATGTGCAAAATTTCATTTCGATAGGTCAAGCTTGTGGAAAGGTCAATTTGTCACAGAGGTGTGTTCTATATAAGAATCTTTATGTAGAAAATTTCATCTCGATAGGTCAAGTTTGTAGTGAGTTATTGTCATATTATTTTTCATGAGACCGTTTGTGTGGGAGGTACCAGTAGGGCCTTTCCGATCTTAGCCAAATTTAGCGCAACAGTCTGTTCTATATATTAATCTTTATGCCGAAAATTTTGTCTCGATAGGTCAAGAGTGTGGTGAGTTATCGTCATATTATTTTTCAAGGCCCATGAGACCGTTTGTGTGGGAGGTACCAGTAGGACTTTTTCGATCCCAACCGAATTCAGCGTAGAAGTGTATTGTATATAGAAATCTTGATGTGTAAAATTTCATTTCGATAGGTCAAGTTTGTGGTGAGTTATAGTCATATTATTTCTCTAGGCCCATAAGGCCGTTTGTATGGGAGGTACAAGAAATGGTGGCCCAATCTAAACCATTTTTACATAGATGATTGCGCCTATATAGAGATTATTATTTGCAAAATTTCAGTGATTTTGGTCAAGAAACTGGACGGATATTTCCATATAAAAAACTAATTTTTATGAGGTAGTGTCGGTTGAGGGTCTCCAACACCAACTTCCCGTAGAGCTATATAGCCCATTTTCAACACCAACCATGCTAAATTAACTACACATGTTTGTGCCAAATTTCAGCTCCCTAGCTTTTTTCATACAGGCTCTATCTTGTTTTCAACAGACGGACAGCCGGACATCCGATGATTATTTCACGGTGTTACAGACAGAATGACAAAACTAATATACCCTCCATTGTATGGTGGAGGGTATAAAAATGGCTACAAAAAATAATTTTACTACATTTCCAATTTTTTTTTGAAGACCCTTGTACTTCTGGACAATTCCTTAGACACAAAGAGAATTGAAAGTTTTTAGTAACATGCCTTAACTATTGCGGTTTTGCTAACCAGTCTTCTTAATTGAGCCTTAACCCAAGTCACTGCCATTATCGCGTAATAATGTTACTATTGCATTACTATCGATTTACTGAAAGGCAAATTCGGTGAATGTGTTATCCCGAAAAATGGTCCGGTTGAATGGCCTCCATGTTCTTGCGATTTAATGCCATTGGATTTGATTTTATGGGGTTACATCAAGTCATTGGTCTATGCCAACAAGCCAACAACATTAAACGAGCTCAGAGACAACATCCAACCCGAAATTGCTAAAGTCCGGTCAAAATGTGTACAAAAGTGGAAAATAGGGTCCAAAGAATAGAATGCTATTCACGGGCTCGTGGAGGTCATATGACCGAAAACGAATTTCATTCTTAAAATGTAACTACACCCGGAATAAATTTGGGCTCTATATTTTAAATATTCTGTGTTTTATTAATATATGAAATAGTTATGTCTTTAATGGAAAACCCTGTATTATAAGTGTTTTTTATATATCCGTCCTAATTTAATGATAGACCACTGTATTTATTGTACAATTCGATACGATTTACATAGTATTTAAATTTCGTTCTTTGACGTGTATAGCCTTTTGTCAATTGTGCTTTGTTTTTGCGCTTCTTCAAAGTGAATGTGACACAGTTATTCTTAAAACAACAACAATACCGGTGTTAGTGGTAGTAGTAGCACTACTTTCGGCCGGCAACTGCCATGCCAGAATTTATAGTCATAGTAACAAAACAATAACATTAATGTTGTATATGCAAGTATGTATGGTCCATGTACTGTGCAAATCCTAATGCACACGCATACATACACACAAACGAATGTTGGACATTAAGTTGGGTCGGGTATTACATTCAGTTTAAAATGTTGCTTGCATTTTAAATGTATGTCAGAATGTAATATTTTTGTGGGCTTGAGAATGTTCTGTGACAAAAATTCAGCACATTTAATTATTTCTATAACAGTATACAGTTGAGGTAAATTCTACTTAACTTTGAAAACTTACATTGAGCTGTCCTTAAGGTGGCCAATATAAAAACAATGTTAAATCACTACTATATAAAAAAGCATTAAGGCCACGCCTCCAATTTACTATTGGATTATTGGCTAACTCGCACGGATGGAGGATGTTTACAATTCCATCTAAACGCACTTTACATAACAATCAATAATCGAATTTGATTTTTAACTATAGATTTGAAACCAGGATTACATGAATGATATTTTAATTATAATGCACGTATACGTTATTAATGGGCTTCAACATTATTAAGTATACGCATGCGTATAAAGATTGTGCAAAATTACAAGGGTGCACAGTTCGGTTTTTAAAAGTCGGCGGTTTAATTTTCCTGAGAAAGAAAAAAAACGTCGGTTTCTTAAAAATTTTCATTTTCCTTTTTCGAATAATACCGGTTCTTGTGTCGAGTAACCGCTTTTTTTAAATTCTTCCTAAAAGCATTACACTTAGCAGTTCGAACAAGACACATTATCATATTTTTTTATTGGCTGCTACGTACATACGGTAGCTTGACTTATGTAGAGCCAATGTGTTACAAATGAGCCCCTTGAAAAATTAAGATTACTATGTGTAAATTGAATCCCAAAAGATTTTTGCTCTTTGGTTAGAACATTTGTTTATTTAGGTCTTTTGATTTAACAAATAGAAAATGTAAGATAGTCGGTCCGAGGCCTTCTGCGATTTCTTGACAAAATGGTTAAGCGGCATTATATTATGGCTGCCCGCTGCGGTTAGTTTACGACCTTAATCAAAAAGCTACTTGACTGAAAATGCTGAAGAAAAAACTAACCTGGTTAAGACCTAGTTCTCACAAAACTTATAGGAAGTACTGTTGTTAGTTTCACTTTTCAAGTTTTTTTTTCAAACAATTTTAAAAGAAAAAACAATATGTACACCGTTACAGAGACTTCATATGGGACTTATTTGTAGATTTCAACAGCTCCAACTGACAGCATACGAGAACTAGACCAGTTTCAAATCTCTATAAAATAATTTTCCTTCAAAATCATTCCTGATCTTAGAATTTTGGACAACAAATTTGCAGTAAGTCTTATTTGTGCTTTTTATTTGAGATAGTAAAAGTTTTGCTCACTTTTGTTTAAATGTTGGTATTACCATTTTCATGAAGTTATAAATAAATAATATATTTGTTATATCAGGGTACCGTTGATAAGTTTTTATTCACTATTATTATTATTTCTGTAAATGCTCAAAATATAATGAAATTGTCACCCAACTTGTACAGCTTTAGCCACGATGTGAACGAAAGCCAGTCACTCACTTTCGTATTAAAACGATAGTTACTATCATTTGACTTATCGTTCGCATAGTCTTAAGTGTTGCTACACGCAGAGGAAAAACATGATTACTATAATATAGTAATCATAATAATATGTTGGCAATAATAATATGTTCTCCGCAATAAAAGTATGTGCGTCGCAACCATAGTATTGTTTACAGAATTTAATTTTGACAATAGTATGATTGCCGCTATAATAATATTGTTGAAATGTAATAATATTATTGCCAAATTTAATAACGAAAATATGGTTGTAGCAACAATATAAATATTGTAGCAACAATATAAATATTGTTTTTTGGGTATTAAGTTAACACTACTATTACGACAATCATACTGTATAATTGTAATTTTTCGTCATTTAAAAATACTATTTAGAACAATATTATTGTTACGGATCTAATGCAATAATAGTACTTTTTATATGGAAAATACAAATTTTCAAACAAACTGCTTTGGCTTTGTTTAACTGAAATATTTTTAATAAAAATGCTTTCGTTTTAAAACTGATTTTTTCTACTGTTAAATAAATCACTTATATTAACTTCAATTTAATGTATTTTTAAATAACTTCCATAAATCAAATCTGTTGTAGATAACTTAACCCAATTCTATTAAATAATATTATGGATCATAGTATATTTCTATGTGATCATACTATGGTGGTAGGGATCATAACATGGTTTCGTGTGAATTATACTATGGTTGTGAGGATCATACTATTGTTGTATGTGAAACATACTATAGTAGTGAGGATCATAATATGGTTGTGGAGATCATAGTATGGTTGAGTGTGAATCATACTATGGTTGTGGGGACAATGGTGTGGTTATGTGTGAATCATACTATTGTTGTGAGGATCAAAGTATGGTTGTGAGGATTATAGTATGGTTGTATTTGAATCATAACTATTATTGTGAGGATCATATTATTGTTGTTTTACAATTATACACCCAACAATAGTATTGTCCTCTTCGAATATTGTCACCACAACCATACTTTTTTCTGCGTGTAGTAAATAAAAGTGTTGCCAGTCTAATTTCAAACTTGCTATACTTTTACTTAGATAACAACAAAAAGAGTCAATTTATCAAGACGTTTATCAATTCTTTTATTTGATTTCATATGGGATAAATGAATAAATCTTAACCTATTTGTTAATGCAGAAAGTTTTCAAATAAATGATGCAAAACATTTAATTGATTATTTAATTATAAGTCAGGGTGTTTAAAAGTAGTTTTGAGGAAACCCTCATCTTGTGAGTATATGAACTCGATACAAAAGAGGCAATGAAATATCTTGAAACTCAAATGTATTGACTGAAGCAACTGACAAAAAATGTAAACAAACAATATTTTGGAGAGGATTTTATTCAAAATGAAAACAAAAAATTAAAAATAAAAAATGTGCAGAAAGGGAATGCATAGAATTAATACACAACAATTCTATAGCATTTCTTTCATTAAATTTTGGCTTGCATATGCGCTTTTACGTGTTTCTGTTATCAAACGAAATACTAAACACAAGTGAGTGATTTTGACATTTGTGGGAGAACGAAAATATTTAGTGACTACCAATTTTGCATTGAAATAATTACGTGGTTTCTCAGTCACTCAATTTCTTTCGACTTGTCGTTAAGATGCTTGTTAGTGGCTCCGAAATCAGCTGTTTGTCGCTTAGAAATCGTTCTAACATTATCGTTCGACTTCGTGGTTAAAGCTGTCAATATCCCAAGCATAAAACAAACTTCCACATTATTTGAATGCAATTTCCAAGACTTTTATTGACCCAAAACTATAAAATCGAGAATGTTATTGAATGACTTTTAATGATGTTTTAAAACTGATCAAGTTCACGAATGCAGACAACTAAAGCCGAAATGTTTTGAAAATCGCTCTAAAACATATCAATCCTCATTCTAAGAGTTGGAATTTTTTTTAAAGCAGCCTAATTTACATACATCTTTGCTATGTGCTTAAGCAGATTTGACAGATAACTTCAAAATGTTTGCAATTTATTTTTACACACATATTTTCATTATTTTTGTTGAAAATTTATAAGAAACAAGGAGTAAAGCCACCGATTGTCAAAAATCAATTGGAATTCATGGATAAAAATAATAATTTTAAACGTAAAAACGTTTATAGTAATTTTCTATTTATTTAGCACTATGTGTTCAAGCTACACAAACCCGGTTTAACCGGTTTCTCACAAAAATCAGAAATGAAAACCTGTTTCTTAATAATCGATCGGTTAAACCGAAACATGGGGTTTGAAAGAAGGCGGATAATTGATTATGCTAAAAAATACTAAACGTTTTTGATAAGAAACTTGGTTATGTTCCTAAATAAATTAAAATCAAAACACGTTATGACTATATTTATGTTTTTAAAATCTATTAATTTTCATAGAAATTCTTTTTTTTATTCTTTAGTTAAGTTGTGTTTATGGGCAATCATTCCGAGTTTTTTCCGATGTGATCAGTGTAATAAAAAATTGTTCTTAGTAAGGTGAAAAAAAACTTGCCGAGTAAGAGTTGAAAAAAAATAAATCCAAACTTAGAAAGACTGACAAAAAAATCAACACATTTGTATAAGCTTCTAAGTAACGTTTTTAAGTATTGTAGGAATCAGCTGCTAGTTCTTGAGACATATTTTCAGTGGCGATTTTTACGATTTACAAACTTTTCAATATGTAGATGCTTCAACTATAACACTCGTACCAAGAAATAGAGTTTAAGCAAGAACACTATATGCAAGATTCGGCTTAGTCGATCCTAAAATTATTCCTTACTCCTTTTTTATTTTATTTATGCACAAGATTTAAAAGCAGAAATTATTAAAATCTGTATACATAATTGGGGAGAAATGGTTTTTAACCAAAACAAAAGGTCGATGCACTTTAGATATACTTTTAATCCCAATTTATACGTGAGATCAAAAAGTAAGTCCTTTAATACATACTAAATTTAAACAATTTTTGCGCAGATTTCACAAAGGTTTAGATTTTTGGCCGGAATCGATCACTGTCCTATGGATGTTTCATAATTTCGTCCTTTTCCTTAAAATTGTTGACATTTACTGAAAACAATAATATTTGACATAATAACAATTCAATTGAAAATTCGTATTAGTATAAACAACCAAATTTATTTTTAAGTTTAAAAAATTCGTATTTAAAATGAAATCATTCGAAATTTGATTATTTAAACTTTTACAACGAATAAATCGGATATAGACGTTTCCATTATTACCACCTTTATTTTGGGAGAACTTAATTTGGAGTCCTTGGTATTTCCAAAACATTTCAATTTTAATTTGAATTATAACACTGTTACTTTTAGCGAAAATTATAAAAGGTGGGCCCAATAAAAAAGAAACTTATGTTTGTCCAAATTATTGTATTTATAAAAAGAAATTTTAGACAATGTTTAAAAATTAAAAATATAGTCTTTATCTAGTTTAAAAAATCGCAGTCTTGAATTACCGTGCAATCATATACTTGTAGAAAATCAATTCTTTTGCAACATATCAATGGGCTTGTTCGTTTGAAGTTATTAAACAAGCATTTGTTACTTGTTAGGCAAGCAAGATAGCTTTTAGTCGCTAATGAAACGATGTTTTTTGTTATCGTAAAGAAAAATAAAGAATAAACATTGAAAAACAAAAAACGCGGGAAAACATTTCAAATACAAACAAGTGGACAATTTGAAAGTTCGGCCTGGCCGACGCTTTTATACACTCCACTATGGATTGCGTTGTAGTGTGGCATTGACAGTATTGGGGAATGTGGTCGTTGGAAGTGGGTTTATATTTGACAGAACTACACTTTTGAGGCCCTTTGAGCAGTTTTCTTGTTCATATAAGTACATTTTTTTAGAGAACCCATATGTGCATTGTTGGGGGGATCCAAGGAAGCCCGTAGATACGGGCCTTAAATTTAGACAAATCTTAAAAACTAAAGCATATGTGACGCTCAAAATAGAAAGGGACCTATAGCTAAAAACCAGTTTTGTTCGGGAGAGCCATTTTAAAGATTAGGTCCCTTTTTTTGCGCTTAGAATCGTCGACTTCACTTTCATAAAACGCGCATATCTCTGGGCGGGAACAATTTTGGGGCATGGGATCGCTCTCATTCGATGCTCAGAAGTTGTCCACATCAAAAAAAGAAAAAAATGAAAATTGATTTTTTTACCTTGAGATCCCTTTCTCTATGCGCTGTCACATATTAAGATTAGTGAGGAAATTCTACTGTTTCTTATTAGCCACATGGAACCTTAGACCTATGGGAAAAGACCCCAAATAAAGTCGAATCGTCGTAAACTTAATGTAATTTTCGGATTAGTATCGTAAATGGGCAAGTACGAGTGCAAAATTGAGCCAATCGTTAATCTAGGTACATGTTTTGCATTTTTCACTTTTTCTGGATACCCACATGTCTCCGAACATTACGGGGCCGTTTTTAGACCCCGGAGCATAACACATAGACCACGCCCATAGGCCTTCAATCCAACCAAATTGTTAAATTAATGTCATATTCAGATTCTTCATAAAATGCCCCTATGTCCACGTTCGAAAGTATTAATTTTCTGGCACCCTAGGGGCCCTAGAACCATAGGTTAAGGACTTAAAATAATTTATGATGAAATCATGATAAAAGTAGTGTGCAGCCACGAAAATCAATGTCACTTTGCCATTTTGTTAAAAACTTGTCTTCTATTTAAATATAGAAGCAAGAGGTCTTGAGCCGGTTTAATCCCTGTTCAATGTGTAAAAGCAACAGACCGAAATAAAACAAACGAGCTAAACATACGTACATGCACGGCACGGCACACAAGTTGACATAGTCAACTAAACTCTTTTTACAACACACACACACGTTGTTGTAAAAGAAATCTATTGATGGCTCTCGATGTGGAGTCTCTTTAGAGCTGGCAAGAGTGAGTTGTATTTTCGTGGGCAATTGTGTGAAGAAAACTTGAAAAGTAAGGTTTACAACAGTAGTTCTCATTCGTTTGTGGAGAGCCTGGCCTTATAGAGTTCGGTTTTACTTTCAACAATTGCAGCAAGGCTTTCTGAAGAGGGTTGTCACGGACCCGAAATCATGATAAAAGTAGTGTGCAGCCACGAAAATCAATGTCACTTTGCCATTTTGTTAAAAACTTGTCTTCTATTTAAATATAGAAGCAAGAGGTCTTGAGCCGGTTTAATCCCTGTTCAATGAATAATTTAATTCGTCAAATTTATATATCATTTGGCTTTATAACGAAATGTTATTGTTAAAGATGGTTAAGTAGCGTTACCGAAACTGCAGTCACCCCTACTTGCAACTAAATGTCTTTTCGACTGCCTTTTAAATAAATTTTTGTTTTCTTTTAATTAAATATTTATAAGAAGCATGGTCGCAAATCTGACTATGAACCAAGCATAACAGTTTTCATAGACCAACATTACATACCAAAAAACAAAAAAAATACTTTGAAAATAAAAACCAGTAAGAGCTTATGAAAAGGGATTCTCAGACAAGTTTCTCCGTCTGGCGGAACAACACTTTTTAATAAAAAAGTCGGTTATTGTGTCAAGGGGCACTGTAAATAGTCAACGTTTGTTTTAGGACAAAGGCAAAGAAGAATATTTTGAAAGTCACTTTACATTGAATAAGGCTGTTGTAACACCCACTGCTTTTTCTATGTTCTCCTTTCACTTATCGTTGTATCCCAGCCTAATATACAAAATGTAACGACAACCATAATTTCGGTTATATTTATGTATTTCCGTTTCCCATACGAACACAATTGGTGGTGCTATTGGCGATATTTTGTTGTTGTGACTGGTGGTGTTGGCGGTTATGCTTTTCGATGAGTCTCAAAATTACAACAAAACGGCGAAGAAGAAAACCCATAACGTGTGTAGTTTGCTAACGATAAAAATCGTCTATCGACAATATTGAAGGTGGAAATTTAGAGCATAACTCAATTTGTTTAGCAAAACTGTTTGGCCCCAAAAAGAAACAGGAATGGTTGATGAATGATTGCAGTAGTTTTTGTTTGTCCATGTTGCTAAGAGTTTGCGTAACATAAAAACATGTGCTATATACGTATATACTCCTATATACTTGTACATAGTAAATGATTGTAGGTATGTAATTATATATACACAAGTACTTATGTATGCATGTTCATTTGTAGTTATCGCCGGCAGTGAAGCTTTAGAAATGTTAATTTGTTATTTAACCAAAACCATTGCCTTCGTTCATTCCTTTGTTTTTAATTAGAAAAAAATAACTAATTACGAAATGTCACAAAAATGTTAACATTCATTTGACTCTGATATTAAATATCCAATTGACCAGCTGCACAACCCCCTTGTCTTTCATGGGGTTCACTAGAAAACAAACAAAAAAAAACTGGCCCAGGAGCAAATTAACATCTCATCTCACTCGGTCTCATGTTGAAGCAGATCTCAAAAATAATTAACCACAACGTCTTTGACAATTTCCCTTAAAGGCTACAGATACAAAATTGTTATGACATGGAATAGGGATTCATTGGGGATATTTTGACACAGTAACAAAACACATTGTATTTTGACAGATGGCAAATATTTAGAGCCAAAAATAGGTATAATTCTGTAATACTCTATAATTCTGAACTCCTTAGCTCGGTAAGTGGTACATGAGTAGAAACATTTTAATATTTAAAGGTTGGCTCAAATATGTTTGCCAGAGTTTAGGCTCAAACACACCTATAAATTTACCCTTCACCATAAGATGAAGTATTAAATTTGTCATTCCGCTTTCAACACCACGAAATATTGACTACAAGCCTACATTTATTTTATTGATCGTCGTATAATCCATGTCACACAAAATAAACTGAACTCATGAACTCATATAAATGGTGGCCGAACTCAAATGGAAAAAGGTTTCCCTTTTTGGAAGAAAGTACCTCTGGACGTTTTTTTTGAGTTTTTGCTTAACAAGTTTGGAATTTAAGAGCAGAGACACTAAACACATTTTAAATACCTTTTATCTGTAGTGGCCAAAAAACGGTCCCTATGGGCCGAACATGTATTTGCCTATAAACATAGATATATGGTGACCCAAACATAAACAAATGTCATTAGTATTCGAAACGTGTTTTCAAAATCTGAATCGTGTTTAGCGCAAGGTCCAGAAAAATGCAGTTATTGTTAAAACAAGCGATCAATTGGATTATGAACATTCGGATACTCAAACTAAAGCAAATTAAATTTCATATCTAAATAAAGATTTATTCTTATGATTTTGCTGAGATTTAGGTTCGGACTAATGGATAGTTGGCATTTGAAACAGGTCATTCCTGTCTAAACAAGAGGGCGATTGTCAATTTGGACATATTGGCATTCCGTAAACTTAAAATTTCACCACAAATATAAATATGGATTCGCTACTGAGATTTAACTCAGAGTAGGGTCGGTCTCACGTCCCGCTTTTATAGCCTCACCCTAAAAAGTATGGTGTATATCGTTAGATAAAATGAAAAAAGGCGTAACTAACAAAAAATTCATACTTTTTGATTGATTATTATAAATGTCGTTAAACTACACGTTTTGACAAAATTTAACACTTCTGCGATCAAAAGTGACGCTTTTATTAACAAAAAAAAAGTAGAAAAAAGCTTCATTAAAAATGTTTATAGTTTTCATTTTACAACGTTTTTTGCTTCTCCTGTTAAATTATATTTTTGTTAGTTAGGCTTTTTTGAATTTTAGCTAACGATATATAATTTGGTACCGTTAACTTGTGTAACGCATAGAAAAAAGTATTTAGGACCCTACATATGTTCTGACCAAAACCGTTTACGACCATTTACGTCCTTTAATTCATACACACAGCGAAAAGATTTGTTGCCACAACCGAATGTTGATGGTTGCACATACTATCCATGTACACAGCAATTTTCAGTAGAGGAACTGACACAGATTAAGATGATTATTGGAACTGAACTTGAAGATGTATTGGTTGTTGTTATAAACTATTGGTACTACTTTTTGATGAAATGTATTTTGTAATTTTACCGCCTTACAATGGGTCAACTGATCTGTAAAATAAAAACTTCCTTGGATAGACGTTTTGATAAGCATTGCAACGATCATAAATCTAAAAAGAATTAATTAAGGTACGGTACAATTTATTGTCAAGCTTTGATTGGCACTAAATTGGTTGATGTTTTGAATAATAAGGAAATTCTGATCAAGTCTGTATAATGTCGCTAAATTGCAATTAAGCCTGTTTCTATATTCCGGAAAATATTTTTTTTATATATAGTTCGTGTATTAATATGGAAGTATCTTTTGGAAGCATCAGCCGTGTAACCCAAGAAACATAAACCATTTTTTGTTTTATACATTTTTTGGGAATTTGGAAATATATTTCGTCGTCAACAAAAACTTTGTTGTGACTAGAACCGATAAAATATTATAAGGTTTATATGTTTATGCTGGACTAACTAATATTAGCTTACAGCAGCCAACTTAACAGGGTTGGGTCACTACAAATAACTACTCTGTTGTCACCACCAATAATTGGAACCAAATTAACATATACATCACTATTGGTTGGCTGCCATTGCCGGCTTTAACTGTGTCATTGGCCATGAATACCGTGATATGGTTGTAGCAACCATCATATGATATCTCGAACCATGTTGCCATCGATACTATGAAATGTTGGTTATTGCAACAGAAAGTCGGTTTATCCAACACAATTTTTGTAGTTCGGACCGATTTCCAACTGATTTTTTCTTTGTGTGTGTTCGCTTGTCTATCTGTCCGTAGTAAGAATGGAGTTAGCAATAATCCTTATATTTTGTAAGTTGTAATATTTTCTCAAAACAATCTTTGGGATTCAAATTGGGTCATATCGCGACACACGCTTCAGGACCATCCACACAAATGCACACACAGACCACAGATTCGTTGCCGCATTCGATTTTTTGCCAACCGAATAAACTATAAAGTGTCTTCAGTACAACCGAATGTTGGTTATTACATTGCAGTTGCCAGTAAATGGAACTGAAAATATCGGTAAATGTGACAAAGTTATTATTTTTTTCGTTAAAAAACTGTTTACTTATACTTATTTAATTCAAAACATCAAGACGAACAAGTCGTTTTCTCGATGAAAGGGTGTAGAAAATACGGAAGATTTAAAAAAAAATAGATTTTTAATCAAAATTTATATTTAAAGATTTCAGTTAAATTTTAATGTAATAAATTATTTAAGAAAAATCTCTGTGAACTGTTCATTGTGTGTACCATTCCGCCATCTTCCAGTGTTCTTGTTGTATTTTAAATATTATTTACGGAATCGGACTAAAAATCAATACTTAAAAAGAGAGTTATAATGTGAACTTAGTGACAACAAATTGGATTCTTAGCCACGCCCCTCACACACAAATAGCCTTAAAACACTGAGCTGAAACTGAGTGGTTATGAATAATTATGTTAGATTAACCTTACGACGGAAAATTTTAATACATCTATGGGTGAGGGTTAAACAGACTGAAACGTGCTTACTTGTTTAACACTTATCTAATATTATTTTAATTTGTCTTTTGTATCCTAATTAAATACGATCTGGATACTTTCCTCATTTTCAATGCAGATCCTTTCAAAAGAGAAAATTGTAAAGCCAGAGTAGTTTCCAAGTGGTATGAGTGAAGAGAATAATAGACTGGGGGGAAGAAGATGTCAGTACATTAGCAGACTGATCCAGGCAGTAAAAAACTTCGCTCTCATCGCCCACACTTTAGGTAAGTTGTCGTTTCCCTAGACATGCACAGTCTCACAGTAGATTTTTTTCCAATTCAGCATAGTGCTTATAGCAGCAGCTAGAGTGTCATTCCAAAAAAAAACCCTATTATGACTCAGTTTACCAAACTCCAGTATTGATTTTTGTATAGGGATCGAGTTATTCAAAAGGATTGTATTGAATCCCAGCTAATTATCCATAGTATACTTGCCGTTTTACCAAAACAATTTAATAATGTTGTAGTACAAGGCATTTGTATGTGCAGGATTAGATCTCCGGTTAACTGGACTTTATGTTGAAGGATTAAATACATTCTAGAGTATGTACATCCCTATTTAATGGGGTTTGATGCCATGTCGCCATTTTTTTACATCGAGGATAATAAATTCTGTTCAAATAACTCTGCCTGGAACACACTACAAACGGCACCACGTTGCCCCTATTTGAATTAAGTTGCTCGCCCTACCCAGATGCTATGGAAGAGTGTTGTCCTCATGACTTTTTTTTTGAGCAAGTTAGTTTTTCTTATATATTAACCTTTCTTAGCTGCATATTGCCTACAATCTAAGTAAATGAAGTGTCACAAAATTGTTGATCCTTAGGTGAAATAAGAGTGGGCAATTAGTCAATCTGTTATTGAATTCCAATTAAATTTAAACAGATTACCCATTTCTACAAATCGTTTTAATAGTTTCGGAGAATAATATTTCGCTATAATTATGCAGAAAAATATTCTTTATTTTCCAAAGAAATTTTTGATAAAATATATGAACAAATTTCCATATATGTGACAGCGCATAGAGAAAGGGACCTAAAGGTAAGGGTCAATTTTAATTTTATTTCTTTTTTGATGTGGACAACATCTGAGCTTCGAATGAGACCGATCCCATGCCCCAAAAGTGTTCCCTCCCAGAGATATGCGCGTTTTATGAAAGTGAAGTCGACGATTCTAAGCGCAAATAGAAAGGGACCTAATCTTTAAAATGGCTCTCCTGAACAAAACTGGTTTTTAACCTTAGGTCCCTTTCTATTTTACGCGCCACATATACATATATATAAGTAAGTATAATGTATCACATACATCAATACATCAATAATTATGAAATCTTTATAGAACTTTTAAAATGTGTGTGAAAAAGGCTATTATCAATCAAATCAATTAGTTAGAAAAATGAAACGTAACTTAAGGAAACAACCGTCAGTTAAGAAACCTGTAAGATCAGCTTGTTTAGATCAAGTTCAATTTTGTATACGATAACATGGGCCTTCAAAACATAACAAAACTGGAATATTTTTGAACACTCACTAGGGAATATCTCAAAAATTAAAGGTGCTGGAAAACAAACACAGACTTAGAGTCAGAAACTTCTAGCCAATTTGTAAAATTCCAATTGATTTAATTTAGTTTCAATAATGTAGCTTTAATGCTAACATTTGATGAGTTCAATATTAAACGAGGCAATTGATATACAAATTTTACATATTGCGGCCGCTATTAAAAGCAATTAACAAATGCAATATTCTATAGCAGATCGGATTTTTGATATGGAATAATTGGAAAAATACGCATACAGTTTCCATTGTTCATAACTACAGATAAGTGCCGACACAAACTCGTAGGTGGTTTCAAAAGTTTATTAAAGATTTGTTTTTTTAATCGCTCTAGTTGCATAATGACAAGAAATTTTGTAGATGACAATGTCGAATTTAAAAAATCATCATCCAGAATTTGGTAATTTCAATTAGAATTTCGAATTTTACATATTTTTTTGCAATTGTAATTAAAATTTTTGAATTACAATTAAAGAGATATAGTGAAAAAAGTCTGTAAATAGCGTTAATTGCCTATGGCAAACGAACAAAATTGTGCAGTTTATTTGATATTTATAACTGCCAGCACGCTCTAACCAAACTTAGTGAAACGGGCGTTAGAATAAGTGCAAATCAATGTTTTTGATTTCAGAACAATTGCCCGTTCGATATTTATTGAAAAGTTCTGTTGAAACTTACAACTTTATTAACCGCCTACGACAATCTCGACATTGTATTCAACACGTACATCTGTATGTAAATTGTGTTGCTGTTTTTGTATTGTTGCGGCTTGCTGAACCGACGTCATTAGTTTATTCAAATACTAATAATGAAAATGTAGCATAAAAATGACAAAGAGCAATATTTAATAATAAAAAATTGTTATGCGAATATAAACGGTTGGTAACCCAGCAAGTCATCCAGCGTCAATCAATGTCAATCTGACCAGCTGTCTGCCTCTCTCTATCGCAATTCAAAATTTACACGCTGTTTCGTCAATATTTCGAACTGTTGCAAACGGAATGACAAATTTTAAATGCACTCAATCCTTAAACGAACTTCTCGACGCATCTACCCACTGGCTGTAAATTAACAACTTGTCACAGGAACCAGTTGGTTGCAGTTTATTAACATTGCTCACACAAAATATTATTTGGGATATTTTTAAATAAAGGTCCAATTCGATGAAATCCTTAAAGATTTCGCAAAAACAAGCAATAGATGAGTTATGTAATGAAGCCGACATATTAGAAAGTTGTGTGTTTCTATGAAGCCTTGCTAACGATGACTGTATAGTCGGTTTAGATCATGTCTATAGAAAAATTGGTGCAATACTTGTCACCCCACTAATAAATTTTAAAACTATAATAAGTTCTAGCCGTTTTAGAGTTAAGCCTGAAGACAGACATATACTGCATAGTAATCGGGGCAAAATGTTGAAACGGCGAGTTCATTAAGCATTACCGTTGGTGACTCTAAAGGTCAAAATGATTCTTTCGTGATTATATTTTTTTTTTTATTTTGACACATTTTAAAATTTATAACTCGTTTTACTACTTTTATCCCTATCGAACAGCGATAATTTACAACAGAAGTTGACATAGGGATTACGATGACGATATATACTCGTACACCAAACAGTGTCAGTTGTAGTCGGGAAATTCAAGGCCTCCTTAGCAAATAAATCTAGTATTTCTAATAGCGGTGAGTGATCTGTAATTTAACACAGATATATCTGAAGTGTTTTCAAACTTAACCCTGAAAGATTGGTCTAGCAAGGGCTAACAATACTTGCGCTATGGTAAAGAACTCGAATTCCATATCAAATAATTCAATTTTAATGAAATATTTCCTATTACGAGGGTTGCTATTTATATTTCTGGCCTAGGCAACGCTAACTGTTTCCTGGCGCCTCTGATACTTCCATTGGAAAGTTTGACATTTTTTAGCATAAACGTACTCAGAACGTTTTGACGTTCGACCATCATTTGTGCTGTTTACAGTGACTTGAAAAAATCAATTTTGCCAAATATGCAAATAACTCGTGAACATTTTCGTGCGATCATTTTGCACAACTTTCGACAACTTTCGTATATATATATATATATATATATATATATATATATATATATATATATATATATATATATATATATATATATATATATATATATATAGCAGCCCTCGTAGAGCAATAAAATTTATTTTTCATTAAATAAAATGATCGGTTACTTTGTACCCTATATCTATAGGACTTTTTAATAAAACGCACTTTTAAAATCTAGACTTCTTATTTCTATATGGCTCTTTAATTACTCTTTTTTTTACAAAATTTTGTTAAAAATTTTTAACGACAACGCCGAGTTTAGTGATGCTTTGGTACTTTTTTGATACTTTTTGACATGAAAAAGTACCATTGTACCCCCGAAAAAGTTTACATTGTACACAAATTACTGATTTATTTTTTAAGTCCTAATTAATATTTAACGCTATGAATGAAGGCTTAAACCGAAAAAAACTCTCTTGAATAGAATTAAAAAAGAAGTACGAAAATATAATTTGTTTAATATGGAATCTTCGAAAAATTGCTAGTAAAAACGCAATAAATAAGTCTCTTGTTAAGAAATAGTGTACTGGACCTTGCAAAAATGTTAGCTGTTTTAATATGGGTATTTCCAAAATGACGTGACGTGACATTTGTACGAAAGAAAGTTAAAAAAAAAAATGAAAAAGTCGATTTTTTTAAAAGAGATCTATATATTTACGTAGCTATTGAATAGTACTATATTCAGTAAAAAAATTAGAATAATCGACTGTAAGTATTTAAAGATAGAAGAAAAAATATGTGCTGACGTGACGTGACAAAAAAGGGAAGTGGGGTTTTTCTTGAATTACAAAATTACAAAACTCTGCGAATTTACCAAGACCTTTTGTATGCAACATTTTTTACTAATATTTAGAGGAATATTAGTTTATTATCCAACTTATAAAATTTAGAAACTTTTTCTATTTTTTTCTTTATTAGCCTCTGTGTCTGACGTGACGTTACATGACGTTACGTTACTAAAATTGCCGTGGGAAATTTTTAGTTCAGATTGTTTTTAAAAAATTATTTAACACATATACAACATAAATTTTAGGTATTATATTAATATTATTTATTAAGATAATGATTATAAGAAACAGTTAAGATAGTCATAAGGAAATTATATATGTACAGTTCTTATATAATAGATTTATGCGAAAATGCAGTTTCAGCTGCTTTTATTTGCATGTCTTCGCTGCATGACAAAAAATGAATTTGATGGATACCAGGTATTTTAAGTAACTCCTTCCACTTTTCAGTTAACGAAGTAGAAAACATGTCTATTTGCTCTGAGGAAATGTATATTAAATTTACCCCAATGACGTTATTTCGAGCACATTCATAATATGAAAGCGCATTTTGTAAAATTAAATTGTTTGTTTTTGTCATCTGCCAAACTTTTCGTTTTATGGTTGCTCCTATCCCATCGACAGCACCTTTGCCGTGAGAAGTTGCAAAGTAATTCCACTCTAACACCTTGCAACCAAATTCAGAAACAAAATCAGGCAAACTTCGAGCAATGAACTTATTTTTAAATTGAGAGCTGCATCCATCCGAAAAAACATAAAGATTTTGGAATTGCCCATGTTCATTTTTGATCATCTTCACCAGTTTGGTCAAAAAGCAGTAAACATCGAACTTGTTATGGCTCAGTTTGTCACTGATTATTGAATAGGATTTCACTCCGCCAATCAGCCAAGCAACGCATGTAAAGATCGTAACTTGGCGGTAGCTGAAGTGTGCGCTCTGTATCTCATTTTGAAAAATTATCCTGTAATTCTCTGCGAAATCAATTTGCAGAACTAGGTCTCCGGCCTTAATATATTTTTTTCGCGTTTCAAAATAATTTTGCTGGGAACGTTTAACAAAAAAGTGGCGTTTAAAAAAGGGCAACTGGGCATCTAATTCATATAAGAGATCAGATAGAGACCCTTCGGTTTGTGTCAATACAATCCGGTTTTCCACATTGCGCCAATGTTTCCATTTAATTATTTTATCCATTAATGAATAATATGCTACGGGCACTAACTCATTTTTCACATCCCTAACGCAATTTCTGCAATTACTGGTCATACACTTTTCATTTTCAATGTTGCAACAGGCAGATTTTAGAAAAGTTTCAAAATTTGATGAAAATGACTTTACGATCATTGCACTGCTTTCTAAAATAAATGCAAAATTGGCATGGTACTTACACACGCACATATTATGTGGCATCTTGCCTGATAATTGCACGTACTTTGGTCGCAATTCATAAAATGCCGACTTACTAAGATAGTCAATACCTAGCTCCTTTTTGTAACATTCATAGGACTCTGAAACATTCAGCAACATATAGCGCTTGGCCACTACTTTCCCATCGACGATTAATGTGTCCTTTCGACCTGCAGCTTGAACACTAATATCGTCTCGCAAATAAAACTCCTTAATTAATTGCTTTTTTTCTTCTATTGCCGATTCTGCCTGCGGTTTTGAAGATGATGCACCATACGTGCCATATTTTTTTATAAATCAAATCAACGACATACGCTCTTTTCTCTGGGTCAACCGGCAGGGCTTTGTTGACTTTGGTTAAAGCCTTTCCTAAGGTTTGTTTGCAGTTGTAGGGCTGTTTAACTGTCAAGCTGTCTTTTTCTTCATTCTTCTTTTTTAAACGATATTGTTGTTGCCGTTTACGGTTTTGTTCTTTTACTTTCATTACCCTCATCTCATTACTACCATTACCCTTTGATTTCAGCAACTTTTTTCTGTATCTCGTTGCTCTTTCTCTTGCCCTTTCACGGCTTATCTCCAGCCGTATTGGATCTGATTTTAATTTTTGCCGATAGCGCTTTGCACTATTTTTACTTTCAGTAGATGATACCATCTGCATAAATCACAATTGAATGTAAATTAAAAAAAAAAACAAATTTAATTAAAAGTAAAAACAGAGCTGACCATAAGGACAACAACAATAACTAAAAGAAATAAAAAAAAATAGTTTGCAAGAAAATTACTTACAATCTGGCGTAACGTGACACACTTTTGCAATTCAATATAAAATTAACTACTTCCTTAAAAGCCGAGTTATTTATTACTATTGGATTACTTTATTAACCTTCGTTAAAATCCGAAATTACACTTGATTTGCGACCGTCAGCGTTGAGATAATGACAAAAAATGCTTTTTATATGACGTGACGTTACCTTAGAATGTCCCCAAAAGCAAATCAAAATTTAACCGTTAACTGATGTTTGTTTGGTCTTTTGCATTTATTTTATGGTTAGTTATTGTTATAGCTAAAGGTTTACTATAAGAGTGGATTTGAACAATTACTCTTAGAAATGTAAATTGTAAAGCGAAGATTCTCTTAGAAATAAACAAAACTGAGCAAAATGTAAACCTTCAATTTGTAGCCCGATATCTCAACATCGGACTAAGGAAAGCTTTGAACTCTTCAATTTAAATAATTTTGAATATTTCTCTTTAACAATACAAGGAGAAAAATAATATTTGTGAACTTTTCATTTTTGAGTCACGGTGGACTTTTCCCTGGAAATACCCATATGTAAATATCCTGGATAGAAACACTCTTATAGCCAAATGTGGCAAAACTTTAACAAAAATTAATTTTGACAAAATGCGGAATTTTTGATAGAAAATAATGTATATAAGTATATTAAGCATATTAGCTACCAAGGCTAAAAAATAGATTTTAAAAGGCTAAAGTCTTATCAATACTCAGAAGACTCCGCGAATCTGTCTGGAATATTGGCAAGGTCGGCCATAATATGTGACTTATAGAAAAGCGAGAGCTCAAATTAGAAAGGACCTTTCCAAAGGGACTTTATGAAAAACATTTCGTATAAGGCTATATGAAAACATATATGGAATGGTAAAATTTTACCAGAATCAGTTATAGCTCGCACAATGCGTTCTGTGATTGAACTTTAAATGTGTCCTGTAAAGCGACAGGGCTATATAAAAGGTACACTAATATGGTCCAGCTTCGGGAGAGTAGGTTTAAGTCGCTATAATGCCCTATGCTAAATTTGAGCGAGATCGAAATAAATATCAGACTTCGATAGCGGCAGGGCCTCAAATCGGCATGGAGCTTTATTTTTGAAAATGTGGACAGATATTTTCCATTATAAGTAGGATTTGTAATAGTTTTTTAATAGTACACTTTATTAAATTTGGCTTAGATCGGAGGTTAAATGTGCCTTGTGGACCTCAATCAAGACCATTGCATGGGGGCTAAATTAAAACATTAACGAACCATACAACCTTTGTGTAGAGGCTATTCGAAAATAAGGAACGAAAGTTTTATCAGAGGTAGTTATTTGTGGCTTTTCAAGTTTTGTACAAAATTTGGTCTGTACCGGACATAATATGTGGCTTATAGGGCTGCTGAATCTGAAAGCGGAAAAGACCTTAGTATGCTATCATAACATGAACCAACTTCGATTAATTTTAACAGCGTTTTTTCTTACCTAAACCTGAAAAACGTCGAGACGACATCGCTCAATCGAGTCAGATAGGGCTTCTGAATCGATTCGGATCTATCTACTTGCCTGCAAAGTGTTTCAGACATCAGCACTACATCATAAACCACTGCAACATAGAGTGGTGTGTTTATAAAAATGTAATACCTTTTCGATCGAAAAGTAATTTTTTATTGCTTTTTGTATCAACTCGCTAATCATTCCTGGTTGAGTTTAATACTGCAGTGCATTTCTGGCAGACATGAACAAAACTAACAATTTATGTTAAGAAATGACTTTTCTTTTGCGGTATTGCTATCCTGCATATGTTTTCAACACTTCGTAAACGAACTATTCTTTCAACAAATTCAAAGTAAGCGCCTATTTAAACTGACAAAGGTCGTTTTCCCATACAGTTTCGACAAATTGTTGGTAACTTGATTTATTTTTATATGAAAAAACCAGCACAAACAAATGAGATTCATATCCGCCACCAAAAGGTGGAATGTTTACTTAGCACCTGGTAATAATGATCCTATAAAATGTATAAACAAATCTAATTTTCTTTTAATTTTTTGACAACAATATAAATAAAGTTGTCGATGTATTGGTCACAGATATTAATCGATGGTAGCATCGAGTTAAGCCAAATTTGCAGACGTGGCGAGTTCAAAACACTTTTAGTTAAAATATTTGTCCAGCAATCTTTAAAACCCATCACTCTTAATTTATGTATATTGAGCTCCATAATTTATGTAATGTTGTGCTTTCTTCCATACCCCTTGCAAATCGACATCCTTTTTTTCAAAATGTGAAGTTTTGAAAAAAAACAAAAATAGTCATAGTCACAAAATGTATGTCTTCTGGGTGGAATGACTCATACGCAAAAAATGTTCCGATTTATCCCTACAAGCAATGAAATCGCACTTCGTACAGTATCGATTTCTTCATCTAATGCAAGATGACACAATGTTCACTGGGTTACGGGAAATATTTGCAACCAAACCTAAGTATGGCAACAACAATTAAACGAAGGCACAATATTATCATAAACAACAAGAGCAACGACAATAAAACAATGAATGCCACCACTCGCACTCGCACTGCATTAATATTGACATGCACATGTGCATTTCTGTCTGTTCTCAAACGAGCCTTGGTGAGGTGAGACAACAACAACAAAAATGAGCCAAACAAACGCCAACAGATGAAAGAAAAGGAAATCAAAAAAATACACACACACTCTCGCAAAAACAGATTTTAAAAGATGTCTTAACGAAATAACGACAAGTTTCGAAATACAGGTGAAAAAAGGAGAAGAAGAAGCAATGTAGGAGGATGAGCAGGAAGAAGGCAGAAAACCAAAACAATGGAGGCTATACTTACAAAAAACTTTTTGCTTAGATCCCACGAGCGAGAGAAAAAACTAATTAGGATTTTTTGTTTGTTGTCGCTTGTGATGCGATGCTGGCTGGTGCTGATGCGATGCTGTTCTTTTTTTGTTCTCTTAACAGTTGTTAAAAATATTTAAATTATTTTGTAGTTTTGTTTGCTTTTTTTGTTAAAATATGGTAATTATAATTAAAAGTGTTGAATTTGATATAAAAAAGTGCACAAAATGTATGGCAAAAAGAAGTTAATTTATAGGTGCAGTTTTAAATAAAATATGTATTCTTCTCAATATATTTTTTTAATCACAGATTTTTTTGTTTTGTTTATAAACAAACAAATTGCAGAATTTTTCGTTTTACTTTTTTTTTTAAAAAATTTGCGTAATTTTCAAAAAATTTCTTCGGTTCAAGTGCAGAGGGGATTGAGTGGTAGAAGTAGAAGAAGGTTAAGGGCGGCTTCGTTAAGCTGGAGATGACGGGAGGCTGTTTGTTGTTCTTGCCTCAATTTGTCAGTTCGGTTATTGTTTAATTGTTCGCACTTGGAACAGAGCAATTTTTGGTTTCTAAAAATTGCTCTTCCACATTTTTTTGTTGCCGAAAGGTAAAGGGAGGTTGGTATTTATCTCCCTGTATATGTGTATGAGCGTGTAAAAGTGTGTGTGTGTGTGTCCCAGCGAGCTTGTTTAGGTCGGTTGGTGTGTTTTAACTCCCCCCGGAGCACCTCCAATTGGCCTGACCCAAAAAGAGAATGGCTGGCTGTTTGTTGAACGTGTTACTTTCTTCTTTTCTTCTTTTTGCACAACTGTAGTTTTTTCTCTCTCTCCTGCTGACTCTGCTGGCTTTAAAGTCGCGTGTTTTGGTATCGAATGTGTTTTTTTATGGTTTATGATACTTTTGTTGCTGCCTGCTGCTGCCTACTTCTGGTACTGATGGTGTTGTTTCTGCGTTATTGTTGCTGAGCTGTTTGTTGTTGGGGCGAACACTGCGTGACTCAGCTATGGGCTTTGGTTTGACGTTAAGTGGTGCTCCTCTGGTTGGGTTGGCTACGCCAACTTGATGTATGTACGTACGAATGTATGTCCTTGATTTCAGGTAATATATAGTTTTTTTTATACAACACCGATTTTATGCACACACAACTTTCAATTGAGCAAAAAAATAATCGTTCTGTTTTTTTTATTGGAAATTTCGCGTGCAACGGAAATTCTGGACCCCTTTACCAAAGGAGATGTTTGTGCTTGGTAGTGGGTGGGCAACACAGTCTCCGAAATCAGTTCAGATACAGATGCCGATAACACGCATATGTTATACACGCCTCTAAGACGTCCTCTTTTTCCCCAAGTTTTTCAAGTTCACAGTATTTAAACTCCGCGACACAACTCAACACTCGTGCTTTTACAAAATTGATTAGCTTTTCTTGTTTAAATAAAATTTATATCTTTTTTATCTCAATTAGGACTTTTCCAATCTGTTGTTGTTGTGTATATGCATGTATCTTCAAAAGATTTTCTTCTTCGTTTTTTTTTGTGTTTGCTTCTGGGTTGTGTACAAATTTATCGCATGGATATTTTCCCTTTTTTGGTATGATTTTGCTGAATTTTTTATATTTATTTTTTTTATTGAAGTTTTCTTCTTGTTTTTTGAATAAGAAAATCTTCTGTACACTTTTTTCAAGATTCTTTTTTTTATAATAAATGATTTTAGTTGGTTGGTTGATTCACGTTTTAAACGTCTGAACGAATTTTTCTTCTGCTTCGTTGTTCTTCTTCGGATACTGACTGGCGTTGTACTGATTGTTTGCCAAGGAGCAGATGTGCACTATGACTCTTTTTGCGTGCCTCTGTGTGTGTACAACATGTGAGTGCGCAAAGTTTTGTTTTCTTATTCTGTCTCGTGACTTTTTGTTGTTGCTGCTGCTGCTGTCGTCGTTGCTACCGTTGTTATGTGTGTTTGCCTGTTTATTGCACACGATACACGATGAGGGGCGGCTTTTTATTGTGCTCATTTCTCAATTTCGTCCTATAACAATCAAAAACATAAGGCCGCAGCAGTTTTATAGCAAGGTTGTGGTCGGTCTCTCTCTCTTTCCATATGTCTCTCTCTGTGACTCTTTGTTCGGTTGTTGACATTCTCTTTGCATTTAGATGGATTTTGACCAAAGTGTGTAGTTCTTTCTACCCTTAAGTGGCAGCAGTTGATTGATTGTTGTTGGTTTTGTCATTGGAATTTCGGATTTTGGCGAGTTTCGTGTACACGTGTCTGCTTGGAGAGATGCCTTGACTGTTGCCGGTATTTGTGCGTTTGTGTCACAGAACTGCATGACCCCTTATTAACCGCTTGAAGGCAACGATGTCAGTTTTTCTTAATCCTAAATGACAGTTTGGGATGTGGTCTTGTGAATACGGATTGTGTCAATGAATTGTGATCTATTATGTATGAAAGGACTTTATTTTCTTTTGTGTATCAGAACATTTTACAACTGCCATTTTTTCTTGCTTCTTCCCACCACGTTAGGATATGAGGCGCATCGACAACTGAAAATTTTGTTTTAACTCGTAATTAGAACTGAAATCGAAAGCGATTAGCTTTTATCTTTATTCAGATTGCAACGTCTTGATGTATTGATTCATAAATGTTTTTTAAGGAGCTTGAGAACTTGAAATGATAGTACAAGATAGAATTATTGTTGGAATGATTTGTTTTTGTATAAAATCGGGTTTCATGGCACTAATTGCATAAATATTATTTCCGGCATATGCCCATAGCATCCCTGTTCGATGCTGAAACCATAGTGGAGGCCGGGCGTATTGTCGTTTTTATTTTGGTTCAATTTTTTAGAAACCAAGAGCTTCATTTGACATTGGCAAAGCGGTGCTTTTAATTTTATTTTCGAGTGTCGAATATATTCAATGGAAACTTTGATTTCATGTTTCAACGCTTAAATTGTCTCAGGATGCTTTGCTTAGCATATATCTTTAATGGCTCCACAAAAAATAATCGAAAGGGCTTAAATCAAAGCTCCGATGCGGCCATTTGGCATGACAATTTCGGCTTATTTTTCAAAATTCAAAAACAGTGCGTAAATTAACGATGGTTTCGTTGGCTGTATGACATGTGGCCCCGTCTTGCTGAAACCAAATGTCGTCCATGTCATTCTCTTGAACTTTTGGAAACAAAAATTCTTTGAGCATTGCACGATAACGGCGGCTTCTTGCTCTTATTCGAAGAAAAATTGCCCAATTTTCAGGTTTATGATTATGATTGCAAAATGGAACGCCATATGATCGAACAAAATTGGGAAATATTAAAAATTTACTTCCAAAGTAGTGAAAGCAAACTGTAAAAATCTACGTGGAAAAATATTTTTTCGGTCCACATGAGCACGAGAGGATCCTTGGTTTATACTTATATACTGGGCCTTTATAACCAACCAGAGGCGCGTTGCGCGAAAAAATTGGGTAAAACATTTGTTTTTGATCAGATTTCCATGATTGAGAATACAAGAGTTGGAAAACTAAAGTTCGGCAGAGCCGAAAAGTATGTGCTCTTTGTCATGGATGACGGTCCAATATACAAATTGGAAGGGGGCGTGGCACCCCCACGAGATATGATATTTTTAAGTTCAGGGTTGTATGGGTTCCTAGACGAACGTAACATTATGTGAAAATATCATAAAGATCGAAGTTGATAGTGATAATGTAAAAGCAAAAAGACACCCAAAAATACTAGCAATATAGAGACATATCTAGAGAATGACTCAGTAGTTATGTCATTCAATTTTTACCTTTGATGCCTCTTTGAAAATGCTACACTCTACGACAATTGTCTTGTTCGATAAATCCAATATCTGAATTTAGAGCCACGAACTGAACATTCCAGTTGTGAGATTTTTAACATACAAATTTTTTTACTTGTATTGCCCCACCCTATTGTGCAGCAAACTTCCCATAACCGCCACGAAATACGGTTACCCGTGCGTCATTTGTAATGCTTCTACATCCCTAGGAAAAGTATGTTTTTTACAACGCGAAAGCGAGTACTCGCACTCTCTAGAATGTGTGCGAAAGCATGCTGCATTGTATCGCCATCGCCGCCATAGAAAGACCGATTCCTTCGGTGGCGTGAAAGTGCATGCATTTCGCATTTGCGCGTACGTTTCAATCTCTGCATCGGCAGGGGTTGTTTTGCAATACCCATCCATCTGTAAGTCGGTCGGTCTGTTCAAATGTCCGTCCGTCCGCCCGACTATCCGTTTGTGCTCTGTGAGCATGCTCTATTGCCAATTGACATGTTGCTATAATTTGTCGAAAGCGAATTTGCACTGCACGTGTTTCCATATTTCATCGCTCAAGATGTGGAACAACAACAGTCTGCTGATAAATACTTGATATTCGTACGCATACATTTAAACATAGCTCACATACATACATACAAACATACATCTGAATTATATTGTAATCTGTTGTTGTAAAGCATAATTGTGTCTGTATCCATGATTTTGAAATGTAAATGCACACATACGAACATATGTACGTACACATTTGCCAAGTAAAAGATACATTAATACATACATATGATGTAGATATGTATGTCTATATGTTCCTCGGAAAATTGTATGTATATATGTATACATACGAGTAGTCTTATGTGAATCATATGTTTTGCTTTAACGGCTGATCACTTGTAATTTGCCTTAGCGGACTTTCATACAACATACGGGAATAGGTGTGTGTGTGTGTGTGTTTTCCCCCTCGAAGAAGGCGAAGTACTGAAGGTTCCAAATTCGCATTATTGGCTCTGAATTATATAGCTAATGTTTAACCTCCACTACTTTTCATTAATTACATTGTTAATTTAATAACGCAAGTAAGTTTTTAAAATTACATGTTTGGCTCTCATTGAAGAAAAATGGTCAGTTTAACTTCCCTGCCCATTTTTTGAGGCAATATATTTATGATAGTTCTAAACACTCCCATTTTCGCGCCACACACATAAAAGACCAACTTTACTAATTGATCATTTTATCGCCGAAAAATGTAAGATTTGTTAAACCTTCTTTTATTTTGTTTTATTTTTACGTTGACACTACAACTTGTTGTTGGTCTTGCCCTGCCTCGGTCGTTCCTGTTCGAGCATTTCGTGGTAGTTGTCATGTAATGCCTTTCTGAAGCGGTTTGTTCCTATCCGGCGCAATCGCTTTATTTAGTGGGTGGTATATCTAGTGAAAACATGATTCAAAAAGAATCATGTTTTTCCGCTTGATTCAGTACAATATTTCTATGAAATGAGTCGCATTACGTTTAAATAACGTTGGGAAATGGTGCAAACTTGTTTGCAAGTCCAACTTGTTATAACCTCAACTACAGGACAGACTGTATGCTAAATTTGTCATACGGTTTGCAACACCTAGAAACATTGAATAGAGACCCAATAAGGTGTGTTTATTTTTGATCGTCGTAAAAGTCTGACACAAATTGTCCATGTCCGCCTGATGGTCTGTTGAAAGCACAGTAGCGTTCAAACGAAATAAGCTCGATCTTGCAATTTCGCATGATATGGCAATAAGCTCTTTTGGCAAAATCGGCTCAGAAGGGAAAAGTTTCTCTTTGAAGCCAAGATTGTATTCAATTTAAACGAATTTTTTGCTACCCATAGGAAATATGTACATGTGGCAAAGCAAACAAAATTTTTGTTTCGGACAATCCGTTAAGGAATTTTTGTTCGATGACATGCAGCTGAAATGAAAGGGTGACGGAATTTGCAACTGTTACAGGGATGTTAACTACAAGCAGTGGAGACTTTTTGTCGGCGTCTGCAACGATAATCATCTGTTCTGATAATCAATCCGACTGCCGGCTCTATGTACCGGATTGACAAGAAGTCAATCCGGTACATAGAGCCAGGGAGAGTCACCTCAACAATATGAATTTTTGTTCGTCCAATTTTTCGTGGTCTGAGCAGCACTTCTCGGAATGCCTGCTCCAAATAGTACTGGTCCGAGCCGGAATTGAACAAAACCCCGGACCGTGGATCTGCTGCTTTTATCAGAACCATATATACTATCGTGCAACGTCTGTATGATGTAATCATTGTGGGAGTGGATGACCTTCAGAAGCTGTTCAGGTCTGAACCAGATCAGAGAGTATAGCGAAATGTTCTTTGTTGTCTGTACCAACGCAGTCTGCAGTGGGTCTCTGGATTTGGTGTCATCGTCGCCGTCGTCATCAACCAACTCTGAGACCCCCGCAGTCTCCCTCGCAGCAGCATCAACCACTACAGCACCGTGCACCATAGCTTGCTGTTGCCATCCCAGACAGTTTATCAATTTTGCAATTTATTTGCAATGATCTACGCAACAAAATCAGTAAGAAATTGGAAATTATGAGTCGGAAAACTAAGCTTAATTCCACCTGCAGCCTGCACATTTGTAACGGATACAACGTGCTACGTAAGGATCGCACGTGAAGTGGAGATGGGGGACTTGCTTTCTTGTTACACCATTCTGGGCATTACAGGCATATCTCGTCTTAGCTTGACATGAAATCTATAAGTGTAAGGATAGCAGTCAAGTCTGGTACTGCCGAGTACCCAGCATTATTTGCCTGACTTAAGCAATTTGTTACAAACAAGAACCGTCTGGTTCGAGAAGACTTCAATGCCCACAGAACTGTGGCATTCTTTCCTATACAACTAGAGGGTCATAGATTTGACAGAGGATAGCTTTTGCACAGAACGCGGAATATTGATAGGATATTGATATTCCGGACGACTGCTCGACAGACATACGAGTATCTATGGCATCGACTGGCTTGATCAACGACATCGCCTACCAACACGTTATCTCATTGCGATCGGGCCACCTTCTTATCTCCTTTCAATCAACAGGCCACCCGAATTCATAAGCTCTGAACGCCGAACGTATCTCAAACAAAACAAGTAAAATCGTCGTTTGGTTCAGTCAGACCATATTCCCTCACATACGCTACTTAAGCTCACAAAAAACAAAAAAATGCCCGCTTTTTGGGTCCATGCTTCTATCCCTAATCTCAGGCAAAACTTCAATATTTATTTAAATTTTCTTTTGTGGTAAAATTTCCTTTAATTTGAGTACCCATAAGTCCATATTGACTACTTATCGCCAGTTTTTACTATCCGGTTCGTTTATTGGTCCACATTAGCCAAAAAGTCCTGCAACTATGCCCTGTTTTAAGGTAATTTAAGGTGCATTCCTCACTTACATTATCTATTTTACCCATTTTCCGTCAAAAAAAAATTTATTCTCAAAAAGTGTGCTTTTACTCGAGGTACCTTAAGTCCTTCGAATGGAAACTTTTTTTCCTCTTAGCCGATATAGGCCATTTACAACGGATATGGCTAGATCGTCTTAGAGTTTTACGACGACTAAGTATTTAGAGTCCCAAATGAATATTTAGTGGTTTTGCAAATGAAAAAATAAATTTAATATACCTTCTACCCTTCGGCAGAGGGTATAAAAAGGCCCATTAGGATGCTTTAGAGAAGCCACTAACCGCAGCTTAAATAATTTATTCATTTCCTCGGATGTTCGGGTAGCCGAGAAGAAGTTCCGAGCCATCAGCAACGCAGCAGCCGTTCGCCATATTCCTGCTAGTCGAATACCCGAGATCAGGCCAAAATTTCCCAGCAGAGGCAGCGGGACTCGCTGATAATCGTGATGACATTCGTCGCTCCAATCCTGCTGATCAGAGAATTAACCAAGGATAAGCTTGGTAAATACAATGGGGACTCTGCATCATGCACTTCAATGGTAAAAAAATGGTATACTGTACTCCGTTGTGGTCGCACAAATACAAATGACGCTGAACGTTCTGGACGTCCAATACACCCAAAAATGTCGAAAAAAGCACGATATGGTGTTGGACGATCGAAGAGTAAAAGTGCGTGAGATTGTTGATGCCATACGCATTTCATATGGCAGAGTGGTTTCGATTTTACATGATCAGTTGGGTCTAAGAAAGCTGTCTGCAAGATGCGTGCCGCGATTACCATTTCATCAAGATAATGCAAGAGTTCACACGTGTGCAGTCTAAATGGCACAAAATTGCATGAATTGGGTTACGAATTGGTACCTCATCCGCCATATTCTCCGGATTTAGCCCCCAGTGACTATTTCCCTTTTCCGTACCTAAATAATTGGCTCGGTTGAAAGATAGGGCAGAAGGGGGCGATCGAAGCTGCGGTGGAAAAACCAAGTCCAAAAAGATGTAAGAAATCATGGTGTAAATTATTAGTCGTCTCTCGCCCCCAAATCGAGGCAAAAAAATAATGAGAACAACCATTTAAGTAAGTGTGTACTTACGTAGAAAATAAATAGTTGCACTTACGGCAAATTAAATTTTTCAATTTAAGTTTTCCAAAAATTTTCTAAATGTCTCTTTAAGTTCTTGGTGACAACAGATACTTGATAAATGTCATCTGAGATTAGTGGCCAAAACGGCTTCGTTGACTTTTTGGACACTCTTCCAATTTTCGCCCCCACAAAGGATAAACTTGCATATAGTCGTATTACCACAGAACTGTTGGACGGGGGAGTAGCAGATTCGACACATGCGAATGGCCCTGCGACGACGAGTGGAACAAACAACTTTTATTAATTACGTGTATTTCGATCATTAAAATTTGTTGGTGACCTGTTGGCATGCCTAATAAAAAATGGCACATAATTAGTCATGACTTATGGCTGAGTTTTGTTTTTCGGTAGCTTTGATTGATGGTACAGAGTGCCTACTAATCCTTGCCAAATGAAATTGAAACATAAATTCGAGCACAAAAGCAACGGCTATGGCAAATAAAACAACCACCAACAAAGAAACAGAAGAACTGCAAAATGCGTCACGCAATTTAGACATTGGCAAAAACCATATAAATTGTTATTATATAATATTTACTTTCTATATGACCGTAAATGTGAACAGTGGCTCAAAGGTTTCCGAAGTATATCCTAAAAACGCACAGATCAGAATAAGCATGCGACACAACTGACAATGATTATCCGAGTGGATAAGTTAATCGTAATTCTGGTCTTTGACGACATGGGTTAACTACTCGATCTATCCCCCTCTCCAAAAAGCAACTTTAGATTATGGAGCCAAAAAAACAAAATTGGCTAACTCTTAAGCATATTGTGCAGGAATATCCACTGTGCGTCTTTATTAACTATTAAATTAATACGAGTACCATTTTGTTAAACAGGTACGATATGTACTTTGAAGGATCTAGATGAGCAAAAACGGAATGACCAACTCAGTATACGAGGGCATATTAATCGCCAATCTGTGACTTTTCGAATAAAAACACAGTTTTTTTTTCAAAAAAAAATATTTTTTAAAATAATCTCCTTTTATCTCAATACACTTAGTCCAACGTTTCTCCAATTTGTGTATTCCTTCCAAAATATAGGGTTTTTCGAGGTCCATAAAATAGGCATTTGTTTGATCACCGTTGGAGCTAAATCTCTTTCAACCGAGCCATTTCCTAAGGTTTGGAAGTAGGAAATAGTCACTGGGGGCTAAATCCGGAGAATATGGCGGATGAGGTAACAATTCGTAACCCAATTGATGCAATTTTGACATTGAGACTGCACAAGTGTGCACTCAACATTATCTTGTTGATATGGTAATTGCGGCACGCATCTTGCAGACTGCTTTCTTAAACCCAACTAATCACGTAAAATCGAAACCACACTGCCATATGAAATCAAAAATCTCACGCACTTTTACTCTTCGTTCGGCCAACACCATATCGTGGATTTTTTCGACATTTTCGGGTGTATTGACCTCAATTGGCCGCCCAGAACGTTAGCGTCATGTGTACTTGTGCGACCACAACGAATGTCAGTGAACCACGTTTTTTACCATTGAAATCGATGGGAGTCCCCATAATATTTATCAAGCTTTTCATTGGTTTGATTGACAGGGTTTTCCGCAAAAAAATAATGCTTAGTCAGCACTCGAAACTATTTTTTTCCCACTTTTAACAAAATCCACGAGGTTGAATGTTTTAAACAGCTGTTAAGCACAACTAAATGACGGAACTCTATCATAAAATGACAGTAGTCTAGTAACGGATCGTACTTGCTCTCGTATACTCAAACTTCTGGTACAGAGTATAAAAGCTCTCACTGCCCTACAATTCTTATGCATGGAACATACATTTTACAATATGAGTTTTGCATAGAATAACACGTACAAAGTATGAAACATTAAGACAACACGTACAAAATATTTTAAAAACTACAAATCTTATCAATTATGAAGAAAATTATTAAAAAAAATATCTCCAATACGTGTTTTTGCATAAATACTTGAAACTGATTTTGAATGTAAGAGGGAGCAAAAAAAGGTTGACATGGTTGGGTGAGATGATTTTAGGCGAAATAAAAAAAAATTATTTTGAAAGAATTTCCCCTCAATAAAATCGGTAACATTAAAAAAAGTTACAAGCTCAGCTGACACAGAGACGGGTAGTCGGATGAAAAGGCATGACTGGATCATCTTAGCACTTTACGATGGATGATTAATAGTATACACCCTATAAGGTATGCGATACATATTTCGGGGTGTTGCAAGTAAAATTACAAATTCTATCCGAAACAAGGATCGAAAAAATTCCTATGTGGCTGTTCAAAATCTTACAGGCATTATTATAGCTGCGACATGACTAGAACTCCTCGAGCTTCGATCAACTACGCGAGTTACAACTACACACAGAGAAAAAATCAGTTGGAAATCGGTACGAACTACAAACATCCGGTTGGATAAACAAAATTTCTGTTGCAATAACTAACATTCTATAGTATTGGTAGTATTATGGTTCGACGTATCATATTATGGTTGCTACAACCATATCACAATTTGCACAGCCAATAACAAAGTTATACAAACCGAATTCAGTTTAAATATTGGCTGCGACAACTGGAGGTTAATGCCACCAACCAATTGTGACGTACATGTTACTTTGGTACCAATAATTGGTGATGACAACACATTAGTTCTTTGTAATAACCAAACCCTGCAAAGTGTGCTATTGTAACATAATATAAGTTGTTTCAACATTAACATTTAATACCTATAATATTTTATCGGTTTAGTCACAACAAAAATTTGGTTTACGACGAAAACATATTTCGAAATCCCCAAAAAATGTATAAAAACAAAAAAAGTGTTCAGGGTAAGACGGTTATTGCTTCCAAAGCCAATGCCATTTACATAAAAGAACAATAATAAAAAAATAAATAAAAATAAAAAAATAAAAATAAATAAAACAAAAATATTTTCCAGAATTAAGAAAAAGGCTTAACTGTAATTTAGCGACATTACTCTGACTTGATCTGAATTGTTGACATAGATAGACCCTCTTATTATTCAAAACAACAACCAATTTCTTTTGGGTATTCCCTAGTTACGGTCACCCAAAGCTGGACAATAAATATTGTTATATTTATATCTTAAATAATTCGTTTCCGATTGGAGCATCACTGCAATGCTTATCAAAACATTTATCCAAAGACGTTTTTATTTTACTGATTAGTTGGCCCATTGCAATTCGGTAAAATATTTAATTTTTTCAAAAATTACTTACGTATAGCCAACAATTTATAACAACAACCAAAACATGTACAAATTTAGTTCCAATAATCATCGTGGTCTCTTAGGATTACCGATAATTGTTTTCTTCAACGGAAAGTGTCAGTTCTCTCTACAGAAAATTGCTGTCTTCCT
Organism: Hydrotaea diabolus; assembly: GCA_963513945.1. NCBI lineage: Eukaryota > Metazoa > Arthropoda > Insecta > Diptera > Muscidae > Hydrotaea > Hydrotaea diabolus. The sequence continues at coordinate 114,038,117 of OY740717.1, forward strand.
AATCAACATTCGGTCGTAACGATGGAATACATAGATAGTACGTGCAACCACCAACATTTGGTTGGCAAAAAATTCGGTTGTGGCAACAAAATTTATTCTCTCTGTGTACGTAACTTACAACGTAATCGCAAAGTCAGTTGCACTACTTTTATTAATAATATCAATTAACTCTGCATTTCCGATAATATGTATTAATGCTGCCATTATCAATATGAACACACAGAAAAAAATTAGTTGGATATCGGTCCAAACAAGAAATATTCGGTTGGATAAATATACTTTCTGTTGTAATCACAAATATTTAATGGCATTGATGATTACAAAGTTCGAATTACCATATAAAATAAAATAAAAGCTACAATAATATTACGATTTGTACAGCCAATAATTATAAAAATATAATAATTATATTTTTACAGCAAATATTATAAAATACTTTGGTTCCCATGATTGGTGGTGACAGCAAATAAATTATTTGTTGTAACCAAACAAAAGGTCGGATTGAATGATTTCTTTTAAGAAAAATAAAAAAAAATATTGTCCAATTAATATCAGTTGGGTTGTGCCCTTTTTTTTAATGAAATTGTATAAATGTTTTTAAAATGGTCGTTTTTACTTAAAATGTTTTACTAAATTACTACTTTTATCATTTAAGTATAGATCGTCTAAAATAAAATCAGAACATGTTAGCTTAGAATATAATCAAGGAAAAAAACTCCTTTCGTTCTTTTTTAAATTGTTTTTTTTTAATAAAACTCAATTAAATTTTTTTTCTAGAATATAAACCAAAATCTTCACAGAGCACAGTGCGCCGTTCCCATAATAGCATTGGGCAAAAATAGAAGGAGTTTTCAGAATAAAATGAAACTTAATTTCTAAATGGATTTTGATACGCTGATTTCCATTGATTTATTGGTTTTTATGTAAAATACATTTTTTATTGGTTTTTATTGAATCAATTGGCATATCAACTAGGCCTGAATTTCCATAATTAAAATAATAAAGTAAAATAAAAAAAAATTGGCGAAGATTTCGTATTTTCACAATAGATGAAAGTCCAAACTAATTTATTGTGTAAAAATAAATTTTCCCTTTTTGCTTTTCGGAATTTAGAATTTAAGGAATAAAAAATTCATAATAGACACATTTAAAAAATGAAAATCAAAAAGAATCGTACAAAATCGGCGAAGATTTCGTTTTTTTCTAATAGAAGAAAGTCCGACTAATTCATTGTGCAATAAAATTTCACCGAATTTTTTGGTGTTTTTGGAATCAGAAATTGAGAATTTTTCGAATAAAAAATTCATCATAGACACTTTTCAAAAATGAAAAGTTTTCGTTTTTTTCTAATAGGCAAAAGCCAAAATTAATTTATGGTGCAAAAAAATGTCACCGACTTTTATGATGCTTTTTGTAATGAAAAAATGACAATTTTTTGAATAAAAATTCACCATAGACACTTTTAAAAAATGGAAATAAAATGAAGCAAAATCAGCGAAGATTTCGTTTTTTTCTAAGGAAAGTCCAAAATAATTCAATATAGTGCAAACAAATTTCGCCGAATTTTTGGATGTTATTTGGCATTAAAAATTGAGAATTTTTCGAATAAAAAGTTAATCATATACTGAAATTTAAAAACTGAAAATCAAAAGAAATCGAAAAAAATCTAATTTATTGCGCAATAAAAATTCACCTAACTTTATGAAGGTTTTTTTATTTTACCATCAGAAATTGAAAATTTTTCACATACTCATCTAAAAATATAAAATATTAAAAAATTAATTAAAAAAAATATATTTAAGAGATATAAAAAAGCTAAATTTTTAACTATTTAAAAATTATAAGCCAATTCGATTCCGTCGAAAAATGCGTCTTTGATAAAATGCGTGTTAAACTACTCAGGAACAAAACTACAATTTTAATTTAATTAATCTGGATACAAATGGCTCACTTTGAATAGCTCTGTAGCACTAAAAAACTATTTCTATGGAAAAATATTATTTTTTTAAATAACACAAAAACATTTAAACTCGAAGCAGGTCTGTTTTTTGATTTTTGTCAATGAAACGGAGCACTGTGCAGCGGGGCGATTTGATTAATACTTTTTTTATTTAAAACCCTACAAAATATGGCCGATATGAAGGTATATATTTTTTATCACATCTGTAGTCAAAATATCCAGCAGTGATTTGAGGTATTTTATGTCATATTAACCCTAAAGTAGCCAAAAATATATAGATTTATAATGCCACTTTACTCCACTCAAATCATGCTTCATAATCAGCTTTATCTAAGTTTTTAAGATTTTAAAACCATACTTGAATTTTTAACCCACTTTTCCAAATTAATGCAGAAAATCGTTTTACTTACTTGTGTATACAAACTTTATTAGATTCTAAATTAAAAGCCAAGTTTTGAAATAACCTGCTCATAAGTCAATAAAAAACAATATAAAAATTAAATAAAAAATATAATTATCAATCCAATCAACCCAATTTTGCAGTACATTTACGATAGTTTCGTGTCGAATCTCTTCAATGGCACTTCGATTTCATGTTTCAACGCTTCAATTGTCCCTGGATGCTTTGCGTAGCATTTATCCTTAATGGCTGCTCACAGAAAATAATCCAAAGGGCTCCAACACAGCTCACGGAGGCCAATTGACATCACAATTTCGGCTGATTATTCGATTTTCAAAAACAGCGACTAAAATATAAATGGTTGCGTTGGTTGTGTGACTTGTGGCCCCGTTATGTTGAAACCAAATATTGTCCATGTCATTCTCTTGAATTTTTCGAAACAAAAATTCGTTGAGCATTGTGCGGCAATGCTCACCGTTGACGGTAACGACCCCTCCTTGTTTATTTTCAAAGAAAAATGACCCAATGATGCCGCCAGCACAAAATCCACACCAAACAATGACTCGCCCGGGAACCATTTGCATCTCAATAATCACGTGTGGGTTCGCTCTACCCCATATATGCACACAGAGAACAGATTTGTTATCAAATATTAGTGGTTGCACGTACTATGCATGTATTCCATTGTTACAACCGAATGTTAATTGGGCACACAGCGATTTTCAGCAGATGGAACTGATACTTTCGGTTGCTAAAAACAAGTATCGGTTCTCTTTACAGATTAAGATGATTATTAAAACTGAATTTTAACATGTATTGGTTGTTGTTATAGTTTGTTGGTTATAAGTACTTTTTTGAAAAAATATAGAATTTTACCGCCTTGCAATGGGTCAAGTGATTAGTAAAAGAAATTCGACTTTGGATATATGTCAAGCTTTGGGTGGCCGAAATTCGGGCAAAATGGATCGTCCTTAAACAAAAATGGTTGTTGTTTCGAATAATAGGGAGGCGAAAATTTGATCATGTCGCTAAATTATATTTTCTTGAAAATATTTTCTTTATTTATAGTTCGTTTATTTATATGGCAGTGTCGTTTGGAAGCATTAACCGTCAAACACAACAAACTTAAACTGCCTGACAATTTTTTTTGTTCTTATAATTTTTTATTGTGACTTGAGTTATTTTATTTGTTTGTTTCAATTTATTTTATTATTCGGTTTGTATAACTGTGTTTTAGGCTGTAAATGCAGTGATATGGTTGTAGCAACCATCATATTATATCTCGAACCACATTACCATCAATACTATGAAGTGACGGTATTTGCAACAGAAATTCTGTTCATCCAACCTATTTGTTGTAGTTCGGACCGATTTCTGACTGATTCTTTCTCTGTGTGTGACAATGCAGCTTTTCGGTAAAACTCTTCATTTCCTGCCAAAAATCTTCAACACATTGGATAGTGTTCCATTATTTAATAACAATTTTCAACCATTCCAATAAATTCAGAAATTTAAAAAATTGTTAGTAGTTTTTTTAAGGTCAAGTCAAATTTTAAATGTCCCACTCTATACAAAAGAATAAAAAAACTTTTCGTTTTTAAAATTGAATTGAAGCCCTTTAGAGAAGGTGGCTTGTTTTTCTTATTAATTTTTTAAGATGAATACAATTTTGTATTTATTATATCTTTTTTAATTATTTTTTTACTAAAACTATGTTCTTAAATTAAAAAAAATAAATAATATCAATAAAACATATTAATTTTAGTAAAATCTATAAAAAGAAATCTATAAAAAGATATTGTGAGTTTCATTATCTAAGGAGGGTTAAGAAGCAATAGCTCATCTAAGAGATATTTCAAGTCAAATAATAACATTTTTTACCCCTTTGCGGAATTCTGCTCATATTCTTTGCTCCGAGCCACTGTACAAATCAAAGAGACATGTGCGCGATTGTGTGTGTGTGTGAATTTCCTGCTAATGGAAATCCGTTTTTGCTTCTTTTTTCGAAAAGAAAATTTGGCAAAAATGAAACATTTACTACACAAAAACAGAAGCACACACACATTCGCCTTTATCATTTTTTACAACTTTTTTTGTTTGGAGACCGGCGACACACAAATGGGGCCAAAGGAAATACACGCACATTCATACCCATACATGCATACAACATACATAAATACTATGCTGAAGTTTTTCGTTTTTGTTTTAAAACTTTCAAGGTCAATGTTTCTCCGACTAAAAGGACTTGATTTAAGACAAGTTGAAGTTATAGGAATTAACGTTTTTTAAATTGAATTGTCATTTATTTGTGCTCGACGTACGCAGTGTTTTCAATTCACAATGGATAAAAAATATTTATTTAAATATTTAAATTTTCTAGTCTAATTTCCGTAGTATATTTTCTTTGTCATTGTTTGAAATTAAATTGTATCAATAAACGAATAACTAAATTATATTGGAGATGTTGTGTAACGTAGCGTTTAGACAGGAGAAATCACTGCTGCTGCGCAACAAACGCTGATATCTTGGCATCTCAGCTTCTTTGTCGCTGTTACTTTTCAGTAGAATGCTGGGTGTCCGCCGGGAAGGTATACTAGTTTGCTTTGCTGTCATTTTGGCAAACATTAGTCTTGACAGTTCATATTTAACAGAAGAGACGTGGCAAATTTATTATGGAAAAATATACGATAAATCGGTAAACATTTTATCAAAATCAATCATCGGTTACTGTGACGATGAGAAAGTTACGTGAAATTTTTGGGAGAAACAACGTGCCAACAAAACTCACTGTTTATCGTGTAGTGAATGATTTCAAAGTAAGAGGTCTGAAGCTAATATTTGGGCCTATCGTGGACCACAACGTACTTCAAGATCGACTGAAAACATTACTGCTGCTTAAGAAAGTGTCCAAAACAATCCATCAACCTTAATTCGACGCCGCACTGTGGCTGAAATTTTGATTTCGTTGGCCAAAATGTAATTTTGCGTCACCGATTTTTAAAATTTTTACGCCTTTTTTTGAAGCTTATATATCCAGAATAACGTAGCCAAAAAATTAGGTTAAACTATTGCTAATTGTGGGCGTGGCATGCTGTCAAACTCAACTATTTTTTTTTTAATTTCAGAAAAAGGTGTTTTTTTTCAAAAATAAATGGTTACTACTCGCAAGCTATCATCGATAATGACCTGCTTTTTTATAATGTTGGTAGGATTTTAGACTTTAGTTGTTGTAAGTGGTCACAGCTCTAGCGTTTAATATTAGGGGCATTATGTAATATTTATGAAACTACTATATTTTTCTCAATATTAAACTTTAGTGGAAAAGAACTTCTAGGGAAAAAAGATAACAAGAAACGTGTACCACCCAGAGAAAGGTGAAAGTGTCTTCTTTAACCCTATATGTGACAGCGCATAGAGAAAGGGTAAAAAAATCAATTTTAATTTTTTTTCTTCTGTTTTTGATGTGGACAACATCTGAACATCGAATGAGACCGATCCCATGCCCCAAAAGTGTTCCCTTCCAGAGATATGCGCGTTTAATGAAAGTGAATCGGCGATTCTACACCAAAAATACACGTATTTAAATCTTTAAAATGGCTCTTCTGAACAAAACTGGTTTTTACCCTTAGGTCCCTTTCTATTTTTCGCGTCACATATATACTTTTGTACCCGCGACGACCCGCGGTTAGAACATTTTTTTCATTTTAATGAAATTACTCTAAAAAATCAAATTACGATAATTTAGAGAGCCCTATAAGTACTCGTGTACAATGGTGCATTTAATATGTGCTTTAGGTATTTTATAGCTTTTACTGAAATAATTAAATACAATACCTGCGAAAGGGTTTTATGGCATTGTTTTGATCAGCAAAAAAATAAGTCATAAAATTATCACAATAGGTTCTACCGTAGACATATGATCTCTTTCTAAATTTACCTGTTATCAAATTTAAGGGTCAACCAAATTCATAAACAATTTTATAAGTGTGCCAATAATCGCAACATTAAACCTCTAAAGATAAAAAACAACCTCATATTGGCGGGATACTAATTAGGTTTACCTGATGTTAAGGTCTTGGTAACAAGTGCAGTTTTGTTCAATTTAAGTACTACCAGCTATGAAATTAAATGTCAATGTGTGAATATCATGTATCCAAAAATCTACACAATTATGGATTCGATAAGTGTTTACTCAGTAATAAGTTAATCCTTTAAGTGTACGAACGTATATTCGCAAGCGATAAAACATAACAGACGCAAATAAAAATATTCAGAAAAATATGAAGAGCTTCAGTTATAAAGAACTGTTCGAAGAGTATTTTAGAAACAAAAACCAGCAAGATGTTCTTAGTTACGTTAAAATAAAATGAAACTTAAATTCGTGTAGCACCGAAATACAAGAACAAATATCTAATTTCGCCAAAGCACTAAAAAAACGCTACAAAGAAGTTAGCTACAGTAAACAAAAGTTTTATATAAAAAGTGCAAACTGGTTAGAAGGCCAACTTACTGTCGCTGCAGAAACAGCAAAGCAAGATTAGGCTGGAAGACCACGCCAATCATCGGCAACTTCAGCGATAGATCTAAGAGGCGGAAACTTAAAGATGTTAACGATGAAATTGCTTGTACAAATACAAAAGAATCTTTCTTACATCAATTACGATCACAGAACCAATTTACAAAAGTGGATATCATTGAAAAAGTTGTTAAAGCTAGTCCAGTGAGAACAAAACGGATTCTTAAACGTATACCAACCCCGAGCGATGCAAAACAGTTCACAAACGAGGAGGCATTAGCATTATTTTTGGATTTGAAATTAACAAAACAGCAATATATTCCGCTCAGATTGCGTGCGATTGAAAAGGGCTCAAATTTATATCCAGCATATCATCACTTAACAGCTGCTAAAATGACACTATTACAATTACACCAATTTCGACAGAGGCACAGCTGCAATATCTACTTGATCACACAGCCGAACGCTTGTTACAATCAATAACAGGAAATGAGTTAAAGGAGTATGGAAACACAAAGTTAATTCTTTTTTGTAAATGTGGATGTAATGGTTCTTCGGGACAAAAACAATACAAACATGTTGTATGAGGAAATATTTCGGACTCAGAAATGTTCATGGTATCATTTGTACCATTGCGATTGAAAAATATTTTGGAAGATTCAGAGCCTTCGACTAGTAGAACGCAAACAATAGATATTTGGAAAAATGAGACACCATCTTCTACGAAATACTGCAGGCCAATCAAATTTGAATTCAAAAAAGAAAGTCATGATGCCATTAAGAAAGAAGTTAGTGATATCAAGGCCCAAATTGCAACACTACAGCCATTACAATTACAGTTAGATGGACAGAAAATTGAAGTAAGCTTCCAATTAGTGCTGACAATGATAGATGGAAAAGAAGGTCAGCCTTTGACTAACACGAAGGCTGCATCCAGCTGCATTACGAGTATATGCCAAGCAACATCAACCCAATTAAATCAAGTCTCGTCAAAATCATTAGATAATACTGATGCATTATGGCATTATCACCACAACTACCCATGAAGAAATATGTCTGCAACAGTTCACAAAATCTTTTACTATGGAGAAGATGTCATTAAATATCATTTGGGGCCACTTGGAGAACTATCAGAGGAGGCTCAGGAAAAAAGGAACAAGGATTGCAGATTTTATAGAGAGCACAGTATTAGAAAAATTTTACAAAATTCCACAAATGAAGATCTATTTAATATATTATTCGCAACCTCAGTTCCGTTCATCTCCAGTATTCGCAATCAATGGAAAGTGGAACATCGGGATTTAGATGAAGAAGGCAAAAAACTACTAAATAACAGAAATAGCACAGAACAAAATATGAGTCAAATGAAAAATAATTATAATTGCCTTTGATTATTATTTAAGTACGAAAAACATAGTATTAGTAAAACATAATAATAAACAGAACCTACCATTGTTACAAATGCTATTAAAATCTATTGCAGTTTTTAGATTAAAAATGTTTTTTAAAATTATCAAATTTAACAGCAAAAAATAATAAATTTTTCTGTAGTAATAGCAAGATTTTTAAAAAATATTATTAACGTTTTTGTAAATATTCTTTGAGTGTAAACAAATTTGCATATTTGACAGGAATTTTTTTTTAATTTTTCTGTAATAATAGCAAAACTTCAGTTGATTTTACTATTTTTTATGAGTCTAAAAAATTTTTTGAGTGTAACATTAAAAAAATTCCATTGTTACAAAATATATTTATAATTATTATTTAAATCCAAATATTAAATTTTTTAATAAATAAAAAAATAATAAACCCATATTTCACTCTAAAAGTTAAAAAAATCAAAAGTTTAACTTTGACCTAGAATTCCTTAAAAAGTCCTCAATCAATTTTAATGTAATTAAAACTGAGTTAAGCTGAACTAAATATTTATCCATTAAAAAATGACTCAAATATTTTGATCGGTTCAAAAGTTACAGAATTTTGGCAAACGAAAAACGATTTTCAGCCACTGTGCGCCGTGCTGAATGTAATGAAACATGTGCTCAAAAGGGGTCGCATTTGTGAGGCTAACAGAAGCGGACATTTATCTGATATTGTATTCCATACATAATTGCCGACATTAAATAAAACATTTATCAATATTAGATCCATTCGCTTTCATTTAATCAAAAGTTATAAACAAACAAAGTAGTATACCTTCCTGATGAACACCCTGTAATATAAAAATAGGTAATGATTTTCACATTTTTTGATTTAAATGCCTTTGACTTATAAAAAAAAAACATGTTAAAAATTATAAAGTCGGACAGGACCGACTATCTATTATTAAAACTATTTGATTAAAAATGTAGAGTGGTGAGGCCTTAAATCGGAAGGAACTTGTTTATTGGCATTCTTTAGTTTTACCGCACACTGACAACAGCTCTGTTGCTACAACCGAATTTTTTGCCAACCGAATGTTGGTAGTTGGACGTACTCTCCATGTATTCCAAATTAAGGAAGTTAACTGGGTACACGGCAATTATAAGTTATCAGGAAATTGACACTATCAGTTGAAGAGGGTTAGTATCGGTAACCCTAACAAACTATGATGAGTATTGCAACCTAATTTGTACTTGTATTGGAGAATGAAATACATCTATACATAGAAAATAAAATAAGTGTTTGTTTATTTTGAAATCTACACTGCAAGCTACTGTGAATGTGGAAATTAGTTTAAACAGGGTGGGCCAAAAGTTACCATGGGGCTAAAAACTTTAATAACTTTTTCGTTTATTATTTTTTTTATTTTTTTTAGTTTATATAATATACAAAATGGAAATTTTTCTACACTAAGTATGATAAATAATTCAAATGAAACTGAGCTTCATGGCTCATGCGTTTGCGTGAAAATAATTGATCGCTGATTTAAATAATGAAAAATCTATTATTCTGGTTCTTTGTTTATTTATTATTATTATTTATTCTCCAAGTGTTATTTATATAATCCGAAAAAATAAAAAATGTATAAACGAAAGTCAAATATTGCTTTCAGAGTGACTCCACCAGTGTTTAGCCATATTCTTTCTCACAAAAATTTAAGCTTTTAACTCCAAAAAGATAGATTAAAAAACCAGCTAATTAAATCATTATAAGTTAAAGTACTGTTTTTTTATTCTAGAGACGACTTAATATTGATTTTTTTATAGATTATTCGATTTTTATGATACACGGTTTACCTAAATCAAACAACTGCACACAGAGAAAAAGTAAGTTGGAGATCGGTCCGAACTGCAAATAATCGGTTGGATAAACATACTTTCTGTTGCCATCACAACAATTTGTAGTATTGATGGTTACATGGTTCGACTTACCATAAGATGGTAGCTACAATAATAATCCGATTATTACAACCAATAAGTCAATTATATCAAGCGAATTCATTAAAACTATAAGTTGCCACCACTGGTGACTATGGCAACCAAATAATTATGAAGTACATATTACTTTGGTAGCAATAATTGCTGGTGACAACAAACAAATTCTTAGGTGTAACCCAACCCCGTTTAGTTCCTGGTTGTAAAATACTACACTATGCAACAAAAGTTCTTATCGTAGAGGGATGAGTTCTCCCATAAATGACAGTCTTAGGTGATTATAGTATGTTCCTAAAAGGACGACGGTTTACGTAGGTCCGAGTTATTTTTTATGGGCCGAGAAACATTTTTATTTTGCAACGCTATACCATTAGAAATAAGCTGAAAAGTATTAAATATTTCTTTGTTTCACCGAGTTTTCGTAATGAGATGTCTTGGTGTGTTCGTATGGAGTTTATTTTCGTAAAACATTTTAACATCCTATCTCTAACATTGGAGTGTCCTTTTCGTCCAAGCTCCTTTTGTAATTTTTTTTTCAAAAAAACAAAATTTTTTAATAAACTAAATGGTAAGAATGGAATCCAAAATAAACATAGATAGGCGATTTATTAAAATAAATTTTTTTCCACCCATTTTTTTAAAAACCTACAAAATTTGACCGATTTGATAGTATATATTTTTCAGCTCTAAGAAATAAAGCCCCAAGAAATAAAGCCCCAAACTGAAAAAGAAAAAAAGCCCCAAAAAAGTGTACAGAAAACAACAATAACGATATTTAGGGTGTTGTTTTATCGTTTTTAGGGCTTTATTTCATTTTGGTAATTAGGGCATTATTTCATAATAAAATAAAGTCCTAAATTCTAAAATGAAAAAAAGCCATAAATATTATTTTTGGGAGTTATTTCGTTTTCTTAAAAAGCGAGATTCTGCCAAACACAAGCTGAATAACAGTTATGCATCGCGAATTTTCAATCTCTACCCCTCTTACACTTTTTTTTCACACCATCAATCTACATTTAGCTAAAACTGAAATTCGAATTTTCTTTCAGCACCATGTATTTACACACGTCTTTCTGTGTTTCTTTATTTTCTTAAAATTGAAATTCCAATTATATTCAATTTAATGAAATTCTAAATTGATTGTTAAAACAAATTATTTTTGTAGGTTTCATTATTGCCAAGCTATAAGGCGAAATATGTGTAGCCGAAAATTATTGCTTGACTACATCAAAGCTTCCAAGGCAGCATCTGTGGCTTATCATAAAATAATGGCACTTCCGTTGTTGCCGTCGGGTTCAATTAGGTTTGCTTTTGCTGAAGTCAAATCGAAAATTTTGGTAATGGATAGCGAGGGAGTATTTTACATAGGAGGAAAAAAGTTCACGTTGAAGACTCCATTGAGCGTGACTGTATTGTTTGCACAGACAGGCTAGCTAAGTTTGCGACGAATGCAGTTTAAAATTGCAAGCAGATGCGATTTCCAAGGGATTAGAGCATTATAAATGTCCATATTGACGACAAATTGTTGAAGATACAATGCAGGTGTTTGTTTAATATTTGAATGCTTTTTCAATTAAGAAACTATAAAACTATATATCTTTTCAAAAAATGGGGCCTTAGTTCATTATAAAAAAAATTAAATGAGGTATTGTTTCATTTTACATTTGGAGTCTCTTTTCATCTTTTTAGGGTTTTAGTTTCATAACGAAGTGAGGCTCCATTTTTGGGGCTTTATTTCATTTTCAGTTTGTGGCCTTATTTCTTGAGGCTTTATTTAATAGAGCCATATTTTTCATCACATGTAGCCAAGACTTCAAGAACAAGTTTGAGGTATTTGGTGTCACATTACCCTTATGTAGCCGGAAATATTTAGGTTTTAAATTCCACTTAACTTCACTTAAATAATTTATCATAACCAGCTTTATCTTAAAATATGTTGACGCTTTAGAACTAAAATTGATTTTTTAATTAGATTCGAAAGAAAAAGCTATCTTTAAAAACCTTCTCATTATTCAAATAGCAGAATAAATATTATAAAATTGTGAATTATAAAAATTTAAAAAAAACTTTTATTATTTCAGTCTGATATCTAAGTACTTGAAATTTTCGTGGAAATGACAACCGAACTCAAAGAGTTCTTATAGCCAATAATCCTTAACGGCAACCAATACATATACATATTCAGTTTCAATAATAATCCTAATTAGGAACACCAATACTATGTCTATTCAACCGCAGTTCCCGTTACTAAAAATTGCCGTATACCCTATCAACATTCGATTGTAGCAATGGAACGGTTGACAATAATTCGGTTGCGGCAACAAATCTGTTCTCTGTGTATAGAAGATATATTACCAACTTGATTCAAATGCATGAAACCTACCTCACGTACTCCATAGAGTGATTAGAATGTCCTAATGTCTGTTTCTGAACTTCAAAGAATGTGTCATCTTTAAGACGACATTTGAACGATACATTTATTGAATTCATCGTAAAAGTTTCCACTGCCCCCATTACTGCGAGACGATGATATTCAAACTGCCATTATGTTCACATCGGATAAACTACAGACAGTTTCCTTTATTCTCTGTCAACAAAACATCAGCTTAAATTCTCATGTCATGTTGTTTGTGCTGATGTTGTTTGGGCGCCATTACGTCTGAAGCCGGAAGGAATAATCAGCTTGAATTTTATGGCTTTTTCATAAAGACTACAAAGACAAATGTGTACATAGCCGAGAATGATAAGGCAAGTAAATCTGCTAAGTATGTGTAAATTTAACAGTAAGAAATCCAACAATTTATGAGTTTTTATGACCTTGAAAATTATCCCAATTGCCAAAACTTATCCCAGTTATTCTTTAAATCTTCATAGAGTATGTTGAGGTTTAAATTGTGGCAACATTTTTATAATTTATGTACGCCGGCATTTTAAAAAGTACAATGGTTTAATCTATGTTGCATGAAATTATTGACTAGTAAGAATGTCAACCGAACTATGCGCTAATTACTTTTCAAGTCTTGGACTGTAGACGAAGAAAGTTAATAGTAACCAATCCAAAGTTTTGTGCAACAAACAAGGGAGCAGCATCGAATTAAGAGGCCTCACTGGTAAGGATCCTGCCGCCGTCTCTGCCTGAGACGCACTCAGATGAGTATCGTGGTGGCTGTAGTTTTTGCACGAATCGGGTGTAGAGCTTTGGCACTGCAATATTCCAACCCATAGATCATCTGTGGTGGTGTGGTGCCTCAACATGTTGCACAAATGTCATGCTTCAAAATGCAACGGGTAGAGTTGCTTTGCATAAGTTCCTATGTTGAGCATCGCTTGGAAAGGCGCTCTTTTACAAAAGTCTACCATGATTGGGACCACTTACGACGACCCTTACGATCAGCGTGCGGAGGACCGGCGACAAAATTGTTTTTAAGTTTAGAAAACTGCTAATTGGTTTACTCGTAGTTTTTTTTTATACATAAAGCACGATTTTGATTTTTGGAATGTGGGTTTAGAAGTCGTGGAAAAAAGGGTTTTTTTTTGCCCTACATCATAGGATAAGGGTATAATCACTTTATCATTCCGCGTGCAACACCTCGATAAACTAGCTTGTGACTCCAGAAAAAATATATTTTGAATCCTCGTAACAATCTTAAATAATCTATCCATGCAAACTACAGGTCACACTATTGGTTGCTGAAATTTTTCAGAAATATAAATAAAAACTTTAAAAGCGAGCCCCACACAAGCGCTGAGCTAACCTCTAAAAATACATCTATATGTGTAGTAGTTGATTATTATTTCTGACTTTTACGAATTTTGTTGAACCACAGGAGCCAACAAGTCGTGCAACTATGCCCTTTTTTAAGGTATTCAGTCCATCACACCGTTCCTATTCCATTGTCCGTCCGAAAACTATTTGCTAAGCAAATACTCAAAAAAAGTACGGAGATAAAATTAGTTCCTTAAGGGAAGTCTTTCTCCCCCTGGGCCGATTTCGCCCGTTTACGATCCTAAACAGTTTCTGACCATAAGCCATCATCATGGAAAATTTCAGAATACTAGCGAAAACTCAAAAAAGTGTACTTTTTACCGAGGTAAATTTAGTCCCTTAAAGGTAAACTTATTTTCCTCTTTGCCGATTTACAATCCCAAACAGCTTTCACGATCACAGTACGAGGGTTGCTATAAATATTTCTGGCCTAGGCTACACTAAGTGTTGCCTGGCGCCATCTAACATTTCCATTGGAAAGTTTGACATTCTTTAGCTCAAACGTACTGAGAACGTTTTGACGTACGACAATCATTTGAGTTGTTTACAGTGACTTGAAAAAATCAATTTGGCAAACAAATGATATTAACTCGTGAACATTTTCGTGCGATCATTTTTCACAACATTCGACGTGGATTATCTCGACAAGAGTGCATCCATCGATTAACTTAAATCTTTGTATGGCTATGAAGCACCACCCTATAGCACTGTGATAAACTGGTTTAATGAATTCAATCGTGGCCGAAGCTCGCTCAAAGACGAAGTTCGTCCAAAAACGGCCGTTGTACCAGAGAACATTGATGCCGTGCGTGAACTGATAATGGAAGATCGTCATGTGACATACCGTGAGATAGAGGCATCCTTGGGCATTTCTTCCACCATCATACATTCGATATTGCATGAACACCTGGCAGTAAAAAAGGTCTGTTCTCGTTGGATCCCGCACAATTTGACAATCGCTCAAAAAAGACTCGTGTCAATTGGTGCAAAGAAATTTTTGAAAAAATACGATCGCGGTGCTTCGGAAGAGTTCATATAAGTAAGATCATCACAGGTGAGGAATCATGGATGCATACGTATGAGCCCAAAACAAAACAGCAGTCAACCGTGTGGGTCTTCGAAGACGAACCAAATCCAACAAAAGTTGTTCGTGGAAGAAGCACTTCGAAGCAAATGGTCGCCTGCTTCTTCAGCAAAACTGGTCATGTGGCGACTGTTGCGCTTGAGGAACGTAGGGCGTTAAATTCTGAGTCTTCGGAGAAATTTGAATAACGAACAAGAGAAGACGAATCATTGTGCACCATGACAATGCGAGCTCTCACATATCGGCTCAAACGAATTGATGGGTCATCCGCCGTACAGCCCTGACTTGGCACCCAATGATATTTCCGCACATTAAGAAAAAAATGCGTGGGCAACGGTTTTCGTCACCAGAAGATGCTGTTGAAGCGTTCAAAAACCATGTTTTGGAGGTGTCTCAATCGGAGTGGAAAAAGTGCTTCGACAATTGGTTTGAGCGCATGCAAAAGTGTATAAATCATGCTGGAGAATACTTTGAAAAACAATAAAACCATTTTTGATGATAAATGTTCGCATTTTCATTATTAGGCCAGAAATATATATAGCAGCCCGTAATGGATTGATCATTGAAAAATGTTTACAGAATGAAATCGATGTTTTGCTGGTTGTAATAAACTATGTGGTAAAATTAGACAATAGGGCGTGGCACCGCCCTTTTGAGAAAATCCAAAGTGATTAGCATCTAAGAGTACGCTAAGAATGTAAGAAAATAATCGCTTGCTGATGATCACTTCTAACTTCTCGTGGGTCAACAACTTTAACCCTCCAAAGTTTGAGCGTTGCATCGCGTATATGGCATGTAGCGCCGTTTTGTTGTAGCATATGTCGATCTTTTTGGTGGTTACTATCTAAATAACGAGGACAATAAAAGGTAACGCCGTATTCTGCTTCCGATAACGCTGTAATGTCAAATGCCTTACCACACAGCCAAGCTTAGTGAATAAATTGGAGCATGGTCGAACACTTGTGGGGAATGTTCACTCCAATAGCGGCAATATTGTTTGTTGACATTAAATCTAATCTAAAAGTTTGCTTCGTCCGAGAACATGATTTTATGGCCAAAACCTGGATCTCACCCGGTCACCCGGCTTCAATTATTGAGTCAACACAATCTTATACGGATGTGTGCCCAAATCAAACCGCACAATAAGAATTGTTGACTCTCTCTGTTTGGTGATGCCCAACTAATCGACATTTTTTGGTCATCGCTGACACTGATCTCTATGGCGGCCAAAGGTCCTCGTTTGTTTGTTGTTCAATGACATGCTAAGCACATTTTTTGATTCATTTGGAGCAAAACGATGCACTATACCATGGCTTTATTATGATATCAATTTAGTAAACACATAATATTGTGTTTTGGACCTGGCAGCTGGCTGCCTTGATCGTGTGATAGATCTGCATTTTTTCTTTGTGGTAGTGTAAAGGCAAAAGTCTTCGACAGTAAGCCAGCCACAATTCAGGACTTAAAAAGTAAGATGTCGATGGCAAAATTTGGGCCATCGAATATACATCCTATGGCTTAATTGCTGAAAATATTGGAATGATATTATCTTTCAAAACTAAATGTTTTGGTTACTAAATGATTTGAGTATTTGTCCACACATTCATATTTTTTTTGTGAACAAATAAGGACTTTTAGCTAGGTCGAAATGCTTTTAAAAACGGCATAGTTGCTTGACGTTTCGGCTCATGTTGCCCAAAAAACGTCCCATATGGTAAGAACGGTCGATCAATATTCAATTCAAATCAAAGCAAATTTCGTAACGCATCTTAAAATGCATTTCTTTATAGATTTGTCTGAGATACGCCCAAAAGGCCTAAAAAATCGGGTGGCTTTTCTATGTGTTATACTTATACAGTGAATTCACGGAGGAAGGTATATAAGGTTTTGCCTGGCAGAACTTAACTAATTTTTTATTTGTTATACCTTCTACTAGGAATTGGAGGGTATTCTCATTTTGTTGTTTTGTTGTAATGATATATTGGCTGTACGGTACGCCACGCCTATCACTTTTGTTATCCCATTTTCTCAAGGTTTAGGTTCTTTAAATTTGTGCGTACATGTGACACAATGCATGGTAGAGGGTACATAAAGTTCGTCCAGGCTGAACTTAACTCTTATTTGCTTTAACTGGATTATGGCAATCAGTGTGAGTGCTAAGGGTGCCTTAAACTTTCGCATTTAAATTCACGCGTATTTGTACGTCGTTATTATCCAATCCACTGCCACGTACCCGCATGTCTTTATATTTGCATATGTATGTATGTATGTATGGGGCGATTGGCGAAGGCCCCATATCCCCTTCTGTAGAACATGACGCGCGTATGTCGTCGTTGTATGAAGTAGCATTTAGGGAGTTTTCAATACTATTTTGGCGTTTTTACGGCATTGTTTTAGTTTCCCCATTTAACTGCATATAAAAATATCACGCGATTTTTCTTTTATTGTTGCTCTTCGGGCATTGCTTCGTTGGTGAAAATCTAGTACAAACGCCAGTTTGACGCCAGGCTGGCACGCAATAGATTTATAGGAGCAGGCAAGCAACATTGTCGGTGGTGAACAAAAAGTTGATAGCCTTTTAAGGAGATGAGTTGAATAAATACTCGTACTCACGTGTTTGTGTGTTGTACAGTATGCCCCAAAAATTTGTTCCATTCAACTTCCCAAAAAATAAAAACTTACCTGTGGCCTCTTCGAGATAAGTATGAGCAGTGCCACGCCCTTTTTTCAATTTTAACATTAAATAGTCTAATAATTTGCTAGTCATTCTGGTAAAATATTGTCCTGATCGGTCCATTTCTTAGGCCATAAATGTGACTATTTAAAGGGAGAATTGCTGCTTCAACTTTTTCACAGTCGATGTGTTTCGTACCATGCCAATATTATGTGTTTCAACTGTCATCGTCATACAGGGTGCAGCGCGAAAATTTGCTTATTTGGGTATAAATTAAAAAAAATGAACCTTAGAAAAATTTATTTTATATGTAAATTATATTGAATAGTAAAGGAATTTTCAAATTACATGTTTTGAAATAGTAAACCTGCAAATGTCGACCTTCGCTATTCGCAAACTGCTGCATAAGTTTTCTGAAGTTTTCATGAACTCTAACAAGCATGTCGACTGGTATTCTGTCAATTTCCGCTTCAATATTGTAAATTAGGTCTTTCAAGTTGTTGGGACAGTTAATATAACCCCAAAGGAAAAAATCACATGGGGCTAAGTCTAGTGAGCGTGTTCACATTACCCCTCAAAGAGATAAGCCGCCCAGGAAACATTTGCCTGAAACAATTCATGTAACCCACGCTGTGTGTGCAGTGGCACCATCCTGTTGGAACCAAGTATCCTTAAATTGCCTCAAGAGCCGGCTGTAATAAAGTCTGTAAATGCCAAGAGCAAGTGATTGCGTGTGAGCAGAGCGTTTCGGATATTGTAGTACTGCTGCTCTAACTCCCTCGATATTTTGTGGTTTTGTAATCCTTCTCTCAGGTCACAAGACGCATTCTTTGCTGTTTTAAATGAAGGTTCCCAATTTACAATTGATTGCCTTCCAGTAGAACGTCCGCATGGGGAACATCGAATCGTAAACGAAAAGCACGCTGCAATGCAATGATCGAGTGCGCATTTGAAAAATACGCTTCAACACAAAATGACCTCTCCTCACGTGTCCAATGCATGATGGCAACTGAAAGGTAGAAGAATACAAATCTCCCGTCAATCACTATAAGCCACGTACACTCTCCACTCTTTTCGACCAACAGTGCCGCCACAGCATGCAGTGCAAAAAAGCAAATTACCGAGCTCCACACTATATCTTTAGCAGTTCGTGAGATATAGCCTTCCTTAGTTTAGGGTTGTATGGGCTGAAACACGTCCCTTGTTCAATCTTGACGTAATGGGCCGTACAAAATAAGTAGTTCTTGGCCGATAGTGCTGATATATAAGCAAACGCAGAAAAGAAACTATTTACAAATATAGTGAATTTTCCAGAGTTTGATTAAGGTTGAGTGGCAAAAATTTGCATCTTTGCCGATCTTAACCATTTTCAATACCAAAAGTTTCGTAACATCAACTCATATTTTTAACAATTTCCGCCGCCTAGCTTGAATAGTGCGACTGTAGTTTGCTTCCTGCAAACCTATAGACGGACATGGCTAAACTGTCGTCGATTTTTACATTGGCTCAGAAGATATCTGGAAGTAGGGAATCCAAATATATACCTATATTTAAGACTTTGGCCAGTTTGAGACTCGGAATGGTTCATACTGGCCCAAGGGGCCCAAAAGATTTATATGGGTTTAAAAAAAAAACAATGAAATTTTGTTACGAATTGAAATATAACATATTTAACGATTCGACTTTTTTTCTGGCCTTAGCCCATTGATCTAAGGTCCGTAGGGAGTCAAACAAAAAGGTCCTTTCAAACATGCACATATGGGTATTTGAAAACAGTGGGTCTAAAAATGGAAAACACTTCGAATTTATGAACATTTGCCAAATTATTATTTATATTCGTATTATTCAAGAATAATCTATAAATACAGGGTGGTGCACCAATTGTGTAACAACAATAAATAAAATTATTTAATAAACTTTTTGGTAATCAATTTATTTTTGTTTTTATTGTATAGAAAATTCAGTTTAATTTTATATAACTATTGTGTTTTAAAATGGTAAAGCGTAAATGACCTCTATGCCCATCTACGCATGTGCGACACCTGATCAGATAATTATTCATTGCGGCCTGTTGGGTTGAAATTATTGTTTTAATGAACTGTTTCAATTTGTCGTGTACGCCTTGGAGGGTACCGCTGTCTCTGGAGTGGGACATGTGCTGGCTGGCTCTGGTTGCTGGCGCTTAAGCTCCGACTGTGGCTCAGGGCTAGGTCGCGGTTCTTGCCAGCAGCGTTATTCCAGACAGTTGACAAAAACTAAAATTCAACCAGCTGTAAGTGGAAGGATAAAAAAAGACCGAATACCTCAAACTGGACTGGTCTCTTACATGGTTTGATCAGCCTTGTTTCACCTTGGGCACGGTTGAGATGTGCCTCGGCTTACCCTCCCCAACCAAGGTGACTTACCGCCTAAAAACTGGTCACTCCTAGATCGCTTCATCTGCCATCCTGTCGCTAAGTATCACTTACCCATACTCGAATGCCTTTAGCCTAACATTTTAAAATAAAATCGGGGGAAAATTATCGTTATAATTCAGTTTATATTATGCAAAAAAACCTACAAATTAACATTATTAGGTTGTATGAGATGTTTCTTTCTGCTTTCACTGGAACTGTTGATGTTATTAATTTATTTTTGTCTTCTACTTTTTGGAACTCGGTGTCAGCATACTGGGGCAGATTCTTGATGACCCTCAATTTATCGTTTTCATCAGTACGTTCGTCTTGGTCTCGTAGGTGTAATTATGTTGGTTTGTATTGCTTTTTCAAATAGAAAGGTTAATTTAACAACGAGTGCTGGGGCAAATATCCTCTTAAACCAATAAGACCTAACGACCCTAGACTTGAGCTCATATGCCTAATCGCAGGATGAATACCCTTGTTAGTGGTAAATTTATTTTCATTCCTTCCAGTCGTAATTATGTCAACCCTTCATGTTCTCTTTTCTTGATCATTTTATTTACAGCTCCTGTCTCGTTCGTCTATCCGACGGTGACGTTATTTCAGTCCACAAGTCTACGAAAACCTTAAATTATTCTCCTGCGATCGGTGGCGCCAACGTGGCTGTATGGCCTTACTGATCCCTCGAAGAGGAGGAGGAGGTCCTTTTCAGCTACTTTTAAAATTTGGGTTCGTTTTATACTTTAATATTCAATTCAATATTTATTTACAACTTCATGCAATTTTAATAATTTTTTTTATTCTTTTATTTTTTTCAGTGTTAAGTTTTGGTCTTGCAATGTGTTTCTTTTTGTTTAAGTGCAAGTTTCACTGCCAGTTTGTAGTAGCTGGGTTTTTTTTATTTTATTTTAAAATGTTTGTTCTGGTTATTTGATTTCAATATTTTAGATTTTAAATAAAATATTGAAACAGTTTGGATTCGAATTTTGCGTCCTTTTTAAATTTTTCGGACCACCTTCCTGCTGCCAATCTCTTCAGAAAAGGAAAAAACTTTTTTGTCTTTTTCTTCCCCTCACCATTTTTATTTTCCCTCCCTAGCCATTTTCTTTGTGGTTATACCAATTCCCTATACATTTTTATTTAAAGGCTGTGCTATTTGACACTCTAGGGTCGTATTTCGCACGTGATTTATTTTGCATGTACCTCATTAACATAGGGCGCTACTCTAAACCCTCACACTATAAACCCTCACACTACACCGCTTGCTTGACATAACCCCGTTAAAAAAGGTTGGTGCAGTCAGGTATGGTGAGGAGCTGGAGTGACATATTTCATAGGGCTATATAAACAGTCACAATTTTATCAAGTAAAGTTGGAGATTACACTATTCTTGATTTGAGGTTGATTCAATTTTAAATGTGGATTTAAGGAAGGCTGGACCTCTAATCGGGAGAAACCTTTATATAGCAGCTACTCAAAAACACGGAATAAAGTGGTTTTGTTTCACCAGAGTTTGGTTTTGCTTACTCATAACGCTCTTTGGTAAATTTGGCCAGAATCAGATGTGATACGTGGGCTGCTATATATATTTCTGGCCTAATAATGAAAATGCGAATATTTGTCATCAAAAATGGTTTTATTGTTTTTCAAAGTATTCTCCAGCATGATTTATGCACTTTTGCATGGGCTCTAACCGATTGTCGAAGCACTTTTTCCACTCCGATTGAGACACCTCCAAAACATGGTTTTAGAACGCTTAAACAGCATCATCTGGCGTCCAAAATCGTTGGCCACTCATTTTTTCTTGATGTGCGGGAATAAAAAGAAGTCAATGGGTGCCAAGTCAGGGCTGTACGGTGGATGACCCATCAATTCGACGTTTTGGCCGGTCAAAAGGCGCTGGTTTGAGCCGATGTGTGAGAGCTCGCATTGCTTCGTCTTCGTTTTTCGAATTTCTCCAAAGACTTCAGGCAAACACATTGTGGTGTACCACTCAGAATTGACCGTCGTGCGTTGCTCAAGCGGAACAGTCGCCACATGACCAGTTTTGCCGAAAAAATAGGCGACCATTTGCTTCGAAGTGCTTCTTCCACGAACAACTTTCGTTGGATTTGGCGCGTCTTCGAAGACCCACACGGTCGATTGCTGTTTTGTTTCGGGCTCATACGCATAGATCCATGATTCGTCACCTGTGACGATCTTATAAAAGTCTTTTGAAGCACCGCGATCGTGTTTTTTCAAAATTTCGCTGCATCAATCGACACGAGCCTTTTTTGAGCGACTGTCAAATTGTACGGGATCCAACGAGAACAAGCCTTTTTTTACGGCGAGGTGTTCATGCAATATCGAATGTATGCTGGTGGAAGAAATGCCCAAGGATGCCTCTATCTCATAGTATGTCACATGACGATCTTGCATTATCAGTTCACGCACGGCATCGATGTTCTCTGGCACAACGGTCGTTTTGGACGACTTTCACTACCTTCGTCTTTGAGCGAGCGTCGGCCACGAATGAATTCAATCAACCTGTTTTTCGCCATACAAAGATTTAAGTTCATCGATGCACTCTTGTCGTGATAATCCACGTCGAAAGTTGTGAAAAATTATCGCACGATAATGTTCACGAGTTAATTCTATTTGTTTGCCAAATGGATTTTTTCAAGTCACTGTAAACAACAAAAATGATTGTCGTACGTCAAAACGTTCAGAGTACGTTTATGCTAAAATATGTCACACTTTCCAATGGAAATGTCAGATGGCACCAGGTAACACTTAGTGTTGCCTAGGCCAGAAATATATATACTTTCGTATGTGGCTTCTAAAGCTTTAGGTTCAATCGTGTCATCCTCGCATGCCTCGTAAATTTTTGATCCCGCATTTCCAATGCGGATAAGATGTGCCTTAAGTGGTGAGTGCCCGGTTAGAATTCCCATAGTCTTGCTTAATTTAGTTTTCTTCAGACTTGATTGCTATTTTTGTTCTTCTTTTATCAGGGTTTTCCCAAAGTGTTTTGGTGATTTTGCAGTCCGCTATCCAAAAAGTTTTGTGCGCGACCTGGACCCAAAATTTGATTTTAGCTCTTATTGTTTGAAAGGTCATGGCATTGTCTAAGTAAACAGCCTGTCTAGCTGACCCTTTCCCTGCAAGTTCGTCAGCTTTTTCGTTGCCGTTAATGTTAGAACGTCCAGGGACCCATAAGATTTCTTTGGCACCATTTCGATCTAAAACGGCTATTTCTTCTTTAAATTTCAGAAGCGTTCGTGACTTGACTGTCGGTGAGGACAGTGCCTGATCACTGCTTGGCTGTCTTAAAAAATATTTACATTGTCGTAAATGTTATTTTAGTTGAACCGTCGTGCATTCCATGATGGTCGTAAAATCCTCTACTTGGAATACTGTATTGTTGTCCTGAGGTCGGATATTATTTTCGATGCAATGATTTTCCCAGCTCCAGTTTTGCTGTCCAATTTCGAGCCATCGGAATAAAATGGATGCCCGGTTTATTTGATATATGGGTTGATTTATTTGACCTCTCTGACCATGACTTTCTGTTAGGGATTTCTGTCTGGGGTGGGAAACTAGTCCCCTCCGGATTCGGTGAACAACTCAGTTTGGTGTTTCGAGGCCCGTCAATGTTTCTTGGATGTTTTGGTGGCGGGATGTCCAGTTTCCCGTGATTCATTCGCCTACTGTCATCAATTTTTTTCTGTGATATTTGCCAAGTGTCGGATATCAATATCTTAGCTTCTGTTCGCTTGTATCCATCTTAGTACCGTTTGGGCAAAACAGTATTTCTGGCTACGTGTGGGTTTAATAGACATCGTTTAAGCAGTCTTCCTGTTCGCAAAATAATCTTCAGGAGCTACGTTTTTATGGTGTTGTTGTATTTACTGAGTTTCTTGTGGTATTCATCCCAGTTTATTGCACTTTTTTGCGGTGTGCTCTATTAAAGAGACGTAGATCATTTGTCGTTCAGTAGGTCTTTTTGGGTGTTTATTAGTTCTGACACTTACTCCCTGTTTGAATCCGACTTATCTTAACCATTTTCATCCGTATTAGCCTTGGCGCTGGTTTTTATCGAGGTGACGGCAGTTGACGGCGGTTGTGATGAAAAACATATCTCCTTGCGTCTTGGCATGGCTGGCAATTGATGCAAGGCCTCGACAAAAAAAAATATCGTCTTGGCACTCCTCTCTGTGAAAGACCTCCATGTTGCACACTGCCAGATGTTTATTCTGTTTGTTAAGCATTTTTAGCACATATTCCGTGGTATTTGAGCTGACCTAACCCTTTACAAAGAACGACGCTTTAGTTAAGGATGGAGTATTTTCATTCTTTACTAGGCTAAGCTTAGCGCAGGGGTTTGGAAGAGTTTCAAGCAGATCCTTCAGGGCTCTGAAGCTGTTATCTGAGCCTAGTTATAGTACCTTATAACCCCCGGAAAACCCGCAGTGTGATTTCGATCGCTGGGTTATTCTCTTCAAATAACATTTGTATTCCACGATATTATTGTTGACCAGGCCCTCCATAGTCTACTTCAAGTTTTCTTTTATTTTTTCCAGAGGAGCAGTTTGTGTCAATTACTGCAAATCGTCTCTCATTTCTTTCCTGGCAACATTGGCGTAGGAGGGAAGCCATGAATGACAGATTAGCCATCTTTGTCTTTAGTGAAGGTTTACCAGCCGTGTCCGTCTCTTTAGCGTGTGACTTCCCCTCACCTTCATTTGTGGCCGGAGTTGGGATACCGATACGGTCCCCGATAAAATCTTTAATTGAACGACAATGAGTTTCGACTAAACTAGCCAGCGAAGAGCTTTTTACTTTTTCTGCTGGCTTGGTCACATCCATATCATTCGGAGATAGCGCCTCTTTCCTGCCTTCGTAGAGGTAGGTGGCGTTTGCTCTTTCTTGTTGGGGGGTTGACCTTGCTTAGATTGGTCTTTGACGCGGTCTCCTGCTTCTCTACGTTTTGTTGTTAGCTTCGCAATGCTATTGATAGCTTCACCGACCAGCTTTTTATTGGTCTTATGTGAGAAATCGAATTCATCAGGGTCCGAGCTGGCATTTGCTTGGGACTTCCAGTCGGGTCTGACTTCACTGAGACCTTTGTGTTTTTACCATCGGCTGTTTTCAAGCCTTTGGTAACCTTTTCACTTAGTCGACAACGGAGGCTAAGTCGACGACCCCCGTTAAAGTGTTTGGCTTGCATTCGTTAGATATTGAAGACTCGTAGCTTGCAAGATCGCCATTGGAGTCATTAATACCGGTACTGAAGACATTACTTCCGGTACTGGAGTCATTACTCCCCGCACCATAACTTTATTACATCCATGAATTCTAACAAATCCACCCATAAGACATTTACAAAAATCCATGGTTCACATTATTTTTAAATACGATAGGAAACTAACAATCGGTTGACAGACTTAAAAGTGCTCTAAGCCAGGTTTAACATCAATACCAGATTTTAAGGGTGCTTTTGAAAATTTCACAATGCGAAGCAAGACCTGCAAGAAAAATTGTATCACTTTCCAGTTTGTTTATTGTCACATAAAATATAGGACATTAAAAAAGGTTAAATCGTTTTCTAAGTTAAATAAAGTAAGTGTTCCAGTAAAAAAATCTATAACTTCTGAACTAATGGCGAACGCACTCTGAAATTCACAGCTGGAATATAAATTAAGGGTCAATTTTCTAAAAAAAAATATGCTTTTTTTAAAATTGTAGCGATCAAGAGAATATCCTCGATTACGTGGGTTTTGTTAAACAAGGATATAAGGATATGCAATTGTCATAAAAGGGCATCATTTCCTTTCAGACGGTAAATCATTTATAATTTTCTGATGCCGTGTTCCTAACATATTTGACCTCTGACACTGCTATCTTTTCTGAAAAATTCACAACTAGGCCAACTTTTGGATGCTGTAAGTTGTGAACCTAGCCCTACCTGAACACGAATCAGTTTTCATATGACAGACAACAACGAGGATACATGTACCAAATTTCATCAAAATCGAAAAAGTCGTTTTTCAAAACTGCAGTTTTTGTGTAGATTTTATTTGGAATTGCCTCTATGAGTTGTTTGAAGGAACATTCTGAGGCTCGTGTTTTCACCAACAAAAGTTCGCCAGTGCGAGTCATCTGAAAATCGTCAATGTGCTTGGGAACTTTCAATTGGAACCATATTTTTGCGACATACTGTCTCTGTATGTATGTATATGTGGGTATATGGACTACAAAAATACGCGAATACATTATATTGTTGTTGTTACGTTGGTAATTATAAATAAAAAATACGGCCGTAATTATATTGGTAACACGTGCATACACAAAAATACACACACACAGATACACTCGATGACAAGTACGGTTGTGTTTCGAAGGAAGGAAGGAAGAAATGCATGTTAGAATTTTTTCATGGTCAGTCGCCACTTTTGTTTGTTTTTGAAAATAAAAGTTCACATGCTTCTCTTGAAAAGTAATGACAACTGCATTACAACAACGACAACAATAGCCAGTCAGTTTTGTTTAAAGGTTACAAAAGCAGCGACCACTTGAGGATGCACGTTTGTGTGAGTATGCGTGAAAGGACACATCTGCCCAATGGGAGTTTGGCTGTTTGTCTTTAATTGAGTTATAGTAGCACACTTTTCGGTCAAGATGTCCTTGCAGTACACTTCCTTTGACAGGAATTACAAAATATATAACTTTAATTCTGCTGTAATGCCTCTTACATGCCAAGGTCCCGAAAACACAAGTGGCGAAATAATTACCATTACAGCAACAAACTGTAAGCGACAAAAGGATTGCTCTACTGAATGCAGTTAAGCCTGTGGTCCGCTTCAGCGATAAAAATAAAAACAATGACTAAGATCACAATGAGGGAATAAAAAGACCGGAAGAATAGGCCCACGATTTTTTGATTAGCCCGAAAAAAAATCTGATATACAAACCAAGTATTTCAGAAGATAAAATAATCAAAACAAAACGGTGATACCCGTAAGCAGAGAAAATATATAGTTGAAACATGGTTTGAACAACAATTTCAGTTATCTGCACTGAAAATGTGTTTGCTGCAACCATATTATAGTTCTTAGAATTGTAATTAACAATTATATGATTATATGATACAGACAGTACTACTCAGCGTTTAGAAATGAAACTATTTTTATAAGAGCAAGTAAAATATGGTTGAAGCGTTGTTTGAGTTTTGCAATAACAATAAAATAATAACGGCTGTCATACCGTATTATTGTTATTTTTAGAAATGTACGAGGGTTGCTATTTATATTTCGGTTCCGGCAGTAAAAACACAATAATTTATCATTGGAAATGGTTTTATTGTTTTCAAAATATTCTCCTTTAAGATCAATACACTTTTGCATGCGTACAAGCTAATTTTCGAAGCACTTTTTCCACTCCCATTGAGACACCTCCAAACCATGATTTTTGAACCCTTCAACAGCTGCTTCGGGCGATGAAAAACGTTGACCACTCATTCATTTCTTGATGCTAGGAAATAAAAAGAAGTCATTGGGTGCCAAATCAGGGCTGTACGGTGGATGGCCCATCAATTCGACATCTTGAGTGGTCAAATAGCTCATTGTTTCAGCTGATGTCTGAGAGCTTATTCTCTTATTATCTTTCCTCATTTCTTCGAACAGATGGTTGTATACTACTTAGAATTGACCTCCTTCCTCAAAGGCACTGTGGCAACATGGCCGGTTATACTGAAAAAAGCAACCATTTCCTTCGATGTACTTCTTCCACAAACAACTTTTGTTGGATTTGGCTCGTCTTGAAAGACCCATACGGTCGATTGCTGTTTTGTTTTGGGTTCATATGCATAGATACATGATTCATCACCTGTGACAATGTTATACACTGCCTTTGAGCTACCGCAGTTATTCTTTTTCAACATCTCTTTGCACCAATCCATACGAGCCTTTTTTTGAGAATTCGTCAAATTATGTAGGATCCAACGAGAACAAATTTTCTTTCACGACCAAATGAACATATAATATCTTATTGATGCTTGTCATACTTATGCCCAAGGATGCCTTAATCTCACGGTATGTCACATGTCGCCCTTGCTTAATCAGTTCACACACAGCATCGATGGTTTCTGGCAAAGTGACCGAAGTTGGACGTCCTTCACGAAATTCATCCTGGAGCGAAAGGCGTCCGAGACTGAACTCTCTTTACCAGCCATTTACAGTGGGTTTTGATAGTGCTTCATCGCCAAAAGTCGAAACAAGTTGATTTAAACACTCTTGTCTCCATTTTTTGACAAAGATGCATTTTTCAACACACTGTAAACGAAACAATTCGCCCTCAAATGACTAAACGTTCTTAGTGAAGTTATGCTAAAAAACTGTCAAAATTTCCAATGGAAGTTCCATTTTGCATCTGGAAACACTAGTATTGTCAGGACCCGAAATGTAAATAGCAAAAAACGTGCAAAATGTATCCCTTATGAACCACTGATTAGTACGTGTCAGGACTAAACGGTATGAGCCAGACTCACCAAATTGAGGAAATAAGGGACCCTTATAGATTTCAATTGAAGTAAAATGGGATTTTTGGAAATTTGGAACCTTAAGGCTAATTCGTTCACAAGAAAAGTTTTAGCAAGAATCATTATTTCCTTTGCTGAAACCGGCATAACCATATTATTGTTTTTTTTTGCGTTTTTGACTCCAATTAACATGAAATTATGATACTGTTGGCATCATGAAAATCAAAAAGATACTTTATGTGTTAAATTCCATATAAAAAAGATTGCGTGAACTCGCTGCTGAAATGGTATAGAACAGAGTTCGAAGTCAGTGAAATTTAAACAAGTTTCGGTCTTCGGTCTTTTTAGAAAATTAGAAAATATTTAAATAGTGTATCTGGCAAATGTTGACCTTCGCTATCCACACACTGCTGCATACGTTTTCTGAAGTTTTCATGAGCTCTAACAAGCATGTCAACTGGTATTCTGTCAATTTCAGCCTCAATATTGTTAATTAGGTCCTCCATGGTGTTGGGGCGGTTGATTTACTCTACACCTGCGACTTCAGGCAACCCCAAAGGAAAAAACTGCATGGGGCTATGATAAATCCTGTATCATAGTCAAGTACCGTTCGGAGTTCGCAGTTAAGGCAAGACGGCTATCCTGGAAAAATTAAGAGCCAATGATGCCTATTAGTGATATGGCGCACTACAAAGTCCCACGGTCCGAATGCAGAGGTCTCTGGTGAGGTTTCTAGGGCTTGTTTCACTCCAGAACACGTCCGCGTGGGGAAACAGGGAATCGTAAACAAAAAGCACGCTGCACTGCAATAATCGAGTGCGCATTTGAAAAATACGATTCAACTCAAAATGACCTCTCCTTACGTGTCCAATGCATGATGGCAACTGAAAGGCAGGCAAATACAAATCTCCCGTCAGCCACTATAAGCCACGCACACTCTCAACTCTCTTTGACCAACAGTTCCGCCATAGCCGGCAGTGCAAAAAAGCTTATTATCGCGCTCCACCCTGTAAAAAGCAAAAATCAAAAAGAAGGAAAATTTTTAGCGATTAATCAAATTATTGGTTTAAATCGGGTAAATTTTTTAATCAATTTTTGTGGGTCTTGGTAATCCCTAAAGTCGAACATTTGAAAAATAATTCGCAATTGAACAATATGAACAAATGGTTATTTTGTAATTACAAATTTTAGACAATTAAAAAAGGGAGTTAAAGGAGTAAAAAGGGGCAACACGTCGAGAGTAAAAATAGAAACGGGGATAAACAGTGATTCAAATGGTCCAAAAGGGGCTAAATATTAAAAAGGGAGAAAAGCCATCTTAACTCACTAGGATGTCATTGAAAATAGAAATAAGCATTGAAAGGGATAAAACAAAAGGAAATTTAAAACAACAGGTTGGCGTGGAAAATGGGAATAAAAAACGCCCATTAATTTTTCTCTCCCAACATTTTTTCTTAACTTCTTCACCCCCTAAGGGGGTTCCCATACAAAAAATTAAGGGGTGGGCATTATCGAAGTCGAAAACTCGAGCACTATCCCACCCCAAATGGATACTTTATAGAGCCTTCGGTCATTATAAGTAGTATACATTCCATCCCTCGGTGGAGAGTATAAAAGATGCATGGTCATTTGTTCTTGGTCAGGCCAAGCTTAACCGCTACTTCTTATATGAGCTGGACCACATATGAAATGCAATTATAAACTTACAGTCCACGCGGCACTTTATTCGTCATAGTCATTAGCACTAGGGTCGCTGTCGTTGTTCTTGCAAACAAATGTGTAGCTTCAAATGTCATCTAAAGTTTGTTCATTTGATTGTTCCCAATTGTAATTCATATTGAATACCAAAGCAAATGTCTACGTGTGTATGTACGTAATTTGAAATAGTTTATGGGTCATTTATTTGTTTTGCGTTAAAACAAATGCTTCTTATGAAACTGTAACACAGGTAAACGAGCAGCGGGCCTATGACGTGTAGGCCCCATGGTACGAACTACTGCCAATTGCCCTACTCAACAACAGTTGAATGACGATGTATGTGTGTGCACTCGCTCATTCACCCATACACACATACATACGTAGTATGAGCTAATGTCATGGTCAAATATGGCATGGTTTTGAAATGCTGTTTCACTTTTTGTTGTGTTTCACTAAACGTTCACCAGCAGAATATCAAACACATATCATTTCTACACTCACACAAAGAATTTAATTGCGACGGAGTTTCGTGCCAGATGGAAATATATCCTGCTCCAAGCCCCAGTATCTAACCCAGCAATACCCGAATAGCTTCTGCTGGAGACGATGAGAGTGTCATTGATAATTTAGGCAGGAGGGGGGATTCTGGAGTTACAGTTATCTTTTAACGCACTACACCAAATTTGAGCGAACCAGCCTCACAGACGGACATGGCTCCAATGACTTAAAAAACGCATTTGGTCTAAACATATGAAGCGTCCTAAATGTTTTGTTCGATGCGTTCCGCTTTTTATTAGTGCCAAATGATATATAAGTATACCCTCTTACCCAATAGGGTGATGATATAAAGATCCTTAAAGGTAGGGTTACCACAAAGTTTTTCGGTATGTATGACATTTGTGGCAAGATTTTTACAAAGAGCTTTTGTAACCTTCGGAGGACACATGTTTAAAATACCAAGTAAAAACATCGTTAAATTGGCCAGACTGAACCTTATATACTTTCATACGCTACTAAAGCGGACAAAAATGGTCCGTGTTGTGGGCCCATACGTACGCCCCTATTCTCAGCTAAAACTTTAAAATTACTCTTTATTTTTAATTGGAGTACCTAAAGTATATGTTCCTATTAGTCTGCCGTTTTGACCATGCGGGACGTTTTTTGTGCCATATAAGCCAAAAAGTAGAGAAACTATGTCCTTTTTTGAGGTATTCAGTACGTCCTAACTATCAATACACACTTGAACCGTTGTCCGCTCACAAAAAATTATGATTTTAAAAGCAAATACTCAGGAAGGTGTACTTTTTACAAAGGTACCTTTAGTCTCTAAAAAGAAATGTTTCCCCTGGGCCGATTTTGCCCATTTACAATCCCAAAGACCTTATGACCTTAACCATTATCATGGAGGGCCATGCTCACTAATGCCGCCAGGTAGAGTTGAAATATTTTGGAAGTTGCTCTAAAATATATCATAATTTTTAGAACGGCATATTTACATTTTTTTGTGCTCTGTAGCAACATTTTAAGAATTAAAAAATCAATTAATTACCAAATTAAATAAAGAATAACCAAAAACGTGAGTACAATAAATATCAATTTTCAGTATGCATTTCTTGTTTGGAAAATCGGTTTAACCAGTGTCTTAAGAAAATTAAAAATGAAAACCGAATTCTTAGAAAGGGCATATTTTGGAAAGGGCATTTGGTGATCCATCTAGAGGTATTTTTTCAGAACAAAAAAAATATAAAAATTTAAATCAAGTGTGGAATCTTTATTGGTAATTTGAAAGGACATTTTATGGCATTTATTTTTTTAATATATATTTCCTTCAAATGTTGGCCGCAACTACGCCTCAAGGGTCCAATTTTGGATGACTAGTTCGAGCATTTCGGCCGGTATGGCTTTAATGACACTCGTAATGTTGGCTTCCGAAACTTGAATCGTAGCTTGTTTGTCAGCATAGACTTTGAACTTTACGGAACCCCAAAGAAAAATGTCTAATGGTGTGATATCACTCGAACTAGGCGGCCAACTCACCTTTCCAAACGTGAAATTAGCTGCTTTTTGAAATAACCTCTTAATAGATCCATGGTTTGGCCAGCTGTATGGCAAGTGTCACCGTCCTGTTAGAACCAAGTGTCGTCAAGATTATGGGCTTCAATTTCAGATAGCATAAAGATCGATATCATGGCGCGATAGCGAGCACCATTCACGGTTACGTTCCGGCCATCATCATTTTTGAAAAAATATGCACCAATGATTCCACCAGCTTTTAAACTGCGCCAAACCGTGATTTTCTCTGGGTATAATGGCACCTCTTAAACCTCTTTAGCTCAAATGCGGAAATTTTGATTATTGACTTTGCCATTGAGCCAGAAATGGGCCTCATCACTGAACAAAATGTTGGACGAAAACAGCGGATCTTCCCGTTTCTCACCAAACGCTCATTTCCATAATACAGTTGCCAACATTTGAAGGTAATTATTTTCAAAAAATTAATGCCATAAAATATTTAAATTTTTTATTTTTTTTTTTTTTGTTCTGAAAAATCCATCTAGATGGATCATCCTATATAAACTTTATAAGATCTCAGACCAATACTTTGTGGTGTTGCAAACGAAATAACAAATTGAGTATACGGTTCAATCTTTAGTGAAGTGTTTAATAAGCCAGATTTAGTCGGTTGATCCGACTTACATGCATCGAAGATATCGCAGAGAAAAAATATGGTTACCATATGGTCACGGCAATAACAATATATTGTGCGCTATAAAAGTATGTTCTTCGCTACCATAGTATTGTTATTGAATTTAATTTTGACAATAGTATGATTGCCTCAATATTGATATTGTTGAAATATAACAATAGCATTATTGTCAATATAAATATAGTTGGTGCGACAAAAATTTCGGTTTTGGGGTTTTATCTTAACAGTAATATGATAACGGCAATCATATTGTATGATTGAAATTATTCTTTATTTGAATATGTTTTTTAGAGCAATGTTATTTTTAGGAATTTAATGCAATAGTAGTACTTTTTATATGGAAATTAAAATTTTAAAAAAAATGCTTTGGCTTTGTTTAACTGAAATGTTTTTAATAAAAATGCTTACGTTTTTTTAAACTGATTTTTTTACTGGTTGAGTGTGAATCATACTATGGTTGTGGAGATCATAATATGGTTATGTGTGAATCATACTATTGTTGTGAGGATCATAGTATGGTTGTATTAAAATTATACTATTGTTGTGAGGATCATAATACCACAACCCAACAATAGTATGATGCCCATCGAATATTGTTATCCCAACCATACTTTTTTCTACGTATGGTTTAGTTTATCACAGTTAATAAATGATCGATCATAGAGTGCTAAATCTGGGCATGCTCTAAGACTTCAAATCGGAACGAACTTTTGTAAGGGAGCTATTAGACAACAACAGCCACACCGTTCTTATAAGGGACAGTCTTGCCACAAAGATGTTTCCAGCTATATGCAATATGAACAGACTCGAATTAAATGTTAACAAACATTTCTTCCTCAGCTAAACGTTCTTTCTCTGACCAACACAAAGAGGACGGCTCCTTAGTGTAATTATGATAAAAGGTATACTTTGAATATAAGTTTTTATTCGTTTTCATTGGTGGTTTACAAATAATCCAAAGATCGGGAATCGGAGTTCAAAGTGCCGTAGTCGGAGCCGATTTGTCCGACATTAATGAAACTCCTTAACCCTAGAAGAATGTTAGACGTAGGACGATTGGTGAAACGATAAACAGTGTCACACCGGATACTAAAGCTTCCTCGACGTGCGGTGTATGTGTCAAACTTGTGGTCCTATTTTCACAAAAATCAGAATTGAAATAAGTTATTTACAACATTTGTTCAAAACACAACTTACATATTTGCTCGAGTGTACTTGCATGTTCCTACAAACACTAAGTAAACGTGTATGTAAGTACCACCAAGTACATGCCAATTTTTGTGTGTTGCAAAAAAACCTCAATAGCTTTTTTGTTTTTTTCTTCCAAGAGTTTATGAATCACGAACTTTTTGGTATTGACGACAACCGCACTGAACAGAGTGTAAATACCACCATAGAGCAATGTTTGCTAATAGATCCTGGCATACATTGGCCTACAGCACTCACTCACTCAATGCCTTCCACACTTGGTCGGTCACACAAGACCGGGTTTCTATAAAGGACGAACGAGCACGAGCGTCACAAATATCAGCACAAGCAGCAGCACGAGCGTCGAGTAGAGAACAGTACAACAAGTTGCGCCATAGTGTACTGCCGATGCTTGTTGTTGAGCTGTTTGGGACATTTTTCCATCAAGTTCGAATGTGCTGTCGTTAAAGTGTCATTGGTGGACTCGTTGTTGTTGTTGTCATACAGTCATAGTGACCAACATTTTATAAATATCAGGATATACGTCCAGAAACATTGCCAAGTGTCATACAGGCACGTATGTATGTGTGTATTTCGCTGCAAAAGAAACCTGCATACGTTTGTATTTAATTAATAGAATTAAAATAAAGGAAGGCGAACTTGCATGTACGTACATATGTACACATGTACATACATATATACATCTGCGAATAAATTGACCTTTGGACAATAAGGCTAGTTGCATTGGGCTAATAAAGAAAGAAAAGTTCAAAAATATGCAATCAAAGGCAAAAGTTCATACTAACGCAAGTACGATGGTAGCTTCGTTATTCCAACGTCAGAGCTAGGTTAGATTGAGGTGCAGGTTACCCGGAACCCCTGATAGTCGAACTTTATGAAGTCGAACAAGGCTACGTAAAAAATGACCTTACTGCCCAAGACCAAGAGTTGTCACAAACAAAAAGTTGCCGCAAAACACGTATAAAACAACAAGAGAAGCGACACCGAGGTAAAATTTTCGTAATTAAATACCTTAAGCCACAATAAACCGGTATGGAAATAATTGTACTTATATTGTAGAGGGTATAATCAAACAATATTCCAAAAATGGGCATTCAGTATTATTTTTTTTTAAGCTTGCATCGAATTTATGCACGCAAAGAAAAAATATGGTTACTACGAGTATATGGTCACGGTAATAATAATATGTTCTTTCCAAAAAAAAGTATGTATAGTTTTTTGAATTTAATTTTGACAAAGGATGATTGCCGCAATATTAATATTGCTTACATGTAACAATAGTATTATTGTCACAATAAAAAATATGGTTGTAGCAACAATATAAATATGGTTCGTGAGACAAAAGAATTGTTTTTTGGGGTTGTTTTGGGTTTCAGTATTATTTTTTTTTAAAGCTTGCATCGAATTTATGCACGCAAATAAAAAATATGGTTACTATATGGTCACGGTAATAATAATATGTTCTTTCCAAAAAAGTATGTATAGTTTTTTGAATTTAATTTTGACAATAGTATGATTGCCACAATATTAATATTGTTTACATGTAACAATAGTAGTATTGTCAAAATAAAAATATGGTTGTAGCAACAATATAAATATGGTTCGTGAGACAAAAGAATTGTTTTTTGGGTTTTATGTTAACAATAATATGATTACGGCAATCTAACAATAATATTACTTTTTATATGGAAATTAAAATTTTTTAAACAAATTTCTTTGGCTTTGTTAAACTGAAAAACTTTAAATAAAAACGCTAACGTAAAACATTCCTATTTTTTTGAATTTGATGTAATTTTAAATAATTTTCATAATTCAAATCTATTGTTGACTACTTAACTCAATTCTAATAAATAATTTAGGGGATCATAGTATAATTGTGTGTGATCATGCTATGGTTGTAGGGATCATAACATGGTTGCGTGTAAATCATACTATGGTTGTGAAGAGCATACTATGGTTGTATGTGAAACATACTATAGTTGTGAGAATCATACTATGGTTGTGGATATCATAGTTTGGTTGAGTGAGCATCATACTACGGTTGTGGGGATCATTGTATAGTTATGTGTGAATCATACTATTGTTGTGAGAATCAAAAAATGGTTGTGGGGGTCATAGTATGGTTGTGTGTGAAACATACTATTGTTGTGCTATAACCATAAACCCAACAATAATATGATGTCCTTCGAATATTGGCACCCCAACCATACTTCACAGGGTATTATGACTTACCCTTTGCAACACCTTAAAAGAATGGAGATAGACCTATATTATGTATACTAATCGATTCAGAATTAATATCTGATTCTGATCTGAAAGCTACAAATTAAATCTGATTTCGACAAAAAAAAACTCCGAACAGAACATTTCGAGTGACCAACACTCATTTCTGGAGAAATTTGTTCGTATTGGTCCTCCCGATTAAAAGTCAGAAGACACAAATTACACCCGATCGCGCCCAAAATGTACATGATACTTTATGAGCGACGTTTAATTATTTGTGGTGAAACTATACCACATAGGTTCATATTTTCGTATAGCCCCATACAAAGGTCCTACAGCTTTAAAAGCCACATATTAAATTCGATTTCGACCACATTATCAACACCCATCTCTGGTGAAATTGGATATCAGTCGCAGTTTTCGAATAGTCCCACACAAAAGTCCCGTCCGAATTGAGGTTCTGCAGCTCTAGAAGCCACAAATTACACCCGATACGTTTTTAGCAACCATTATTTAACTGTGGTGAAACTAGATCATATTTCCCTACAGCGCCCACGCAAAGGTCCTTCCTGATTTTTTTTTTAATTTATTTTTATTATTTCAAGAAATGTTTACAATGGTAAGTGGCCTCAGCGCCCTTAAGGCATTATAGAGGCTAGTCGACAACAATATGGCAATAATAAATAATATCCGCAAAAAAAATAATATCCAAAAAAAAATAAATTCAAGAAAGTTATAATGGTAATAATTCAAAAAATATTATTAAAACGGTATTTAAAATTAGTTATACGAAATTAATGTCTGATAAGAAGAATTTCAATATTTTGCAATTAATATTCTTTAAGTTTACTTTTAAAAATCGATATTACATTTATATCCTTTAAAATCTGTGGCAAGTTGTTATTTTCGACGCTACCCATGTGTTCTATTCTCTGTTTGGTTGTCTCTAAACGGCATCTTGATACAACTAAATTTTGATGATTTCTGGTTTTAAAATGATGTTGTATTCTGCCTAATCTAGAAGCCACATTTGCATCCAATACCTAGCAAATGTCGCATGTAGCGTTACGAGCGACTAAACCTATGTCCTGTAACGCTAGACCATATAAGTATGTACATGTTTTCGAATTTTAATCGAAATTGAAAAGGTTAAACTTTGTCATTTAATAGTGAAACACAATATCAATTATAAGTAACGCGTGATCCATTTCGAGGTTCCCTACTTTTTTAAAGAAAAAACACAGAAAATTCAAATTGAATGGGGAATGTTTATTATCATTTGAAAGAACATTCTTTGACATCTACGCCTTAGATGGTCCATCCGTTGAGTCCAATTTTCGATTACTCGTTTGAGTATTTCGACAGGTATAGCGTTAGTAACATGCGCAACATTGGCTTTCAAAAGCTTAATCGTAGCTGATTTGTCAGCATAGACTTTGGACATTACGTAGCCCCAAAGAAAAAAGGCTAATGGTGTGATATCACACAATCTTGTTGGACAATCGACCGGCCCGTGAAATTATCTGCTCACTAAAGTGTTTTCTCAATAAATCCATTGATTGATGCGATGTGTGGGAAGAGGCGCCGTCTTTTTGTAACCAAATGTCGCCGAGATCACGAGCTTCAATTTCAGGCATCAAATAGTCGGTTATCATGGCACGATAACGGTCGCCATTGACGGTTACGTTCTCCCCGGCATCACTTTTGAAGAAATATGGACCGATGATTCCACCGGCCCACAAACCACACCAAACAGTTGTTTTTTCTGGGTGAAGTGGCAGCTCTTGAACCTCTTCTGGCTCTTATACCCATTGAGCCAGAAATGGGCCTCATCGCTGAAGAAAATTTGGCTCGAAAAAGTCGGATCTTCTTGGAAGCAATGTCGCTTGGGAACGTCGGGCGACTTCAGTTCTTTCACAAGCTGTATTTTATACGCTTTCAATTTAAGATCTCGACGTAAAATGCGCCAAGTCGTTCCATACGTCAGTCCGAGTTGCTGCGAACGGCGCCGAATCGACTCTCCACGGTCCTGGTGTACACTCTCAGATACGGCCGCTACATTTTCTCCACTGCATGCTGGACGTGGTCTATTCGGTCGAATATTATCCAATAATGAATGCTGGGTCTCAGGATGGGTGATGGTGTTGCGAATAGTACGCTCAGTAGGCCGATTATGTTGACCATAATTTGAACGAAGTGCACGAAACACATTCCTCACAGAACGTGAATATTCGTAATAAAGTTGAACGATTTGTAAACGTTGTTCAGGCGTAAGTCTTTCCATGATGAACTGCCAAACAATACTAAACAAAAATAACATGACAGCATGACACGACTCACACGTCATCCTTCAAAAAAGGCTATTAAAAAAGTATCTCTGCTTGGATCACCCATTATATGAATATACACAACTGGCTCGGCAGTACCTCATCCGATCAACCAAATTTGTCAGTACGTTTTCGAGTGTTTTGGGTCGAATATCTTGAATGACAGTTTCGATTTCATGTTTAAACGCTTCAATTTTGCTTTGCGTAGCATTAATGCTTTGCGTAGCATTAATCATTAATGGCTTCCCACAGAAAATTATCAAAAGGGCTCAAATCACAGCATCGGGCGGCCAATTGACATCACAATTTCGGTTGATTATTCGATTTTCAAAAACAGTGCGTAAAATATTGATGGTTGCGTTGGCTGTGTGACATGTGGCCCAGTCTTCTTGAAACCAAATCCAGTCATTTGGAAACAAAAATTCATTAAGCATAAGCAGAAAACTGGCCTAATGATGCCGCCAGCCCTTAATTCACACCAAAAAGTGACTCGTTGTGGATGCATTGATCAATAGTCACCTGTGGGTTCTCAGCACCCCATATGCGGCAGTTTTGGTTATTAAAATAGCCACCGAGATAAAAATAATCTTCATCTGAAAATACAATCTTTCGGTAAAATTCTTCATCACTTGCCAAAAAGTCTTCTGCCCATTGATGAAGTGAAAACGCATCGGATGGTGTTCCCTTATTAAATGCCAAAGTTCAACCTTTCCAATAAAACCAGAAATTTAAAATAAATTATCAGTACTATTTATTACAGCCGATTCAAATTTAAATTTTTTAATGGCCCAGCCATAGTTGTTGGTTAGTACATAATAGATTAATTTGATTTAAATACACATGTATTTAGGAGTAAATAAAATTGTCACTTGAAGACAATTGCCTATCGGGAGTATAAACTTTAAATAAGAATAAATTTACTTAGAATTAAAAATAGTAGCGATAACATTTTTAAATATTTAGCAGATCCAAAATTGTACGGATCTGTACAATTGTATCAAAACGATATAAAATAACGATAAAAATAAAATCAGACTTACATTTAAATGTAACGGTCCATCAAGTTTTTATTACTGATAGAGATGAAAAAAAAACAAGGAAAGACTTCTAAACCTTACAGTACGACTCAAGAAAGCAAGATCAGCATTTGCCGAAACCTACTATAAATTACAAGATAAGAATAGTGTGACAAAAAAAGCACTGTCTAGATGGCCCTGATGGGTTTCAACGTTGTTTGTGTGCTAAAAATCAGAAAATTGGAGTGGCTCAAAATTTTAAAGGTGGGTTTCTAATGATGGGTATCGCATTTGTATATACAAACGGTTCTCGGATTAGCTTTACAACACATATGTAGTTGTAAGACAATGGTTTTATAGACTTTGAAGAACTTAAGGCCCAAGCAAATAGAAAGCCTCAGCATTTTTCTTTGCTTCATCTGTTAGTCAAAAAATATTGAAATCATGTACTGAAATGGAGACACACGGCTTTGACATTTCAATTAATTGCATTTATTTTTTGTAAATAAGAGAAATGTTGTAACAAGCAAAGGAAAAAAAGTACAACATGAGTAAAGGAAATAAAATTTCAAATTTCTGGATTAGAGTGTCCAAAACCGAAACCGACATTCCGGATTGTATGTCCCAACCCTACAGTAGGTTTCACCGAAATAGGTAAGCCCCACAAGTCGGTTTACCCGTTTTTTGCTTTCGGGGTTTTCGGTTTTTGATTGTTGTACATAAAAGAAAATTCTTAATTTCCACGTTCGATTTATGTAACTACCAAAAATATTTCAGCTAGACCCACCTTTAAGTGTACCGATCAACTCGATATCTGTCTGTCCATCCCTCCGTCCGTCTGTGGACTATCTAAAGCTTGTTTTCAAACTACAGGTCGCAATTGTTACCCAATCTTAATGAAATTCGGCAGTAGTAAGTTTTTTGTACAGGTACAAAGTGTTTCGTAACACAAATACTCGTAATGAAGAAGTCCAAGAAATAATTTAAATTTACTTGTAAATAAAAGTCCAGGACCTGATGGAGGAATATCGGCGAAGATGATGTTGGAATGTAAAGATTCAATTCCCTCAAGTATGGCGACAGTGATAGTTTTTAATGCTACTATTATTACCTCAAGTTATCCTGAGATACTAAAGATCATTGATAAAGTTTTTGAAAAATCGCACATAAACAGCATAATGCATATTTAATGTACATTACCTTATGTTTAAATTACAGTTCGGGTCTCGGAAAGGCAGTATTGAGTGGTATACAAAAAGCAGTAGTGAACGTTATACTCGTAAATACAATATGTGATTGGTTTAGATAATGGTTATGGGGAGTTGCTGGAATCTTTTATGATTTTTCGAAAGCGTTTAATCTAGTAGATCACAATATTTTATTGCAAAAACTTAATTATTACGGGATTGAAAAAAGTGCTCATAAACTTATAGAAGCTATCATCAAAAAAGAAGCAGTATGTTGAAATAGAAAAAAGTAGAAGTGAAGTGGGAAATAAACAATTTAGAAAGTACCTCAAAGAAGTGTTTAAGGTCCATTATTGTTTACAATTTATCTAAATGATATTGCAAATCTCAAGTTACACGGTAAATTAATAATGTTTGCTGATGAAATGTCTCCTTTATTCCTATTGTCTTGAAGTTATTCTCAAAGCTAAAATAGAAGAGGATGCGCGCATGACATACGGACAAATGTTGAATGCCGAGTAAACTAAGTGCGATTTCGACTTTACTCAGTTGGTAATAAAGCTTTCAATAATTCTATTTGTGGAAAAGATGTCGTTGAATCCAGTTCAGTTCGATACTTAGGAGTACTTTTGCAAAGAAATTTCTCATGGAACTTGCAACATTTGAGGAAAAAATAGCTGCAGGAATCGGGCAACTCTATAAATTTAAAAATAAATTCGATGAAAAAACTAAATTGTTGCAATATAATGGGCTAATCCATAGTCATTTTAATTACTTACCGATTATATATTCTCACAAAGAAAATTCTCGAGTTTAGATATCTAAAACGATCACAAAATAAATCGCTCAGAATTGTTTACAAACTTATTCGATGGTGTTATTGTATAAAGACGTCTCTAAAACAATTTTGCCTATATATGGACTATACTTATATAAAATACAGTTGTTAGTGTATATGTTTAAATCAGTGCGTAACACTGGATATTACTCTATATCAAAATTTTTCGATACTAGAAATCGATCAAACTTGCTTATCAAAAGATGTAGGCTGGAATCAACAAACCAACGTATTGAGCATTCCGGTTGCTCTGAATATGACCGTCTGCCTCAATATAACAAAAATATTTTACGAATCTCAACTTTCAAAATAACATTAAAAATATATTTACTGGTAATATTGAATTGATTCTACTGTTACTTTTTAAGTGCTCAGTATTTTGTTATATCTAATTTTTGAACTACAACCTACTTTTAGCAACTGGCCCCAAAAATGTCCAAGTTGCGCTGGGGAAAAATATTATTTATTTCAAAAAAAAAATAAGACTAAGGCTGTTTACTGCTGAAAAGATCGGTTCAGATTTTTTTATAGCTCCCACACAAATGTTCATCCGATTTTATGGCTTTAGCTGTAGAAGCCTCATACTCGTATTACTTATACGAGTACATCCAATCATGATGAAACTTGGCACAGTTCACTACGATCAGTATTCAACACGAAAACATGGGTCATACCGATCCAAAGGTTTCTCCCAATATTTCTTACAACCGCTCAAAAACAGCTATATGAATTCCGAATTCGATCGAATTTGGTGTAGTATATTGCGATGGTTAAATAACCAGTCTTTGATCGATTGGAATCATATAGGCTCATTTTTTAAATAGATATTTTTTGATATAGTCTGGGGCCCAAAAAATCACTTCCTATATAAATGAAAATATGACTTTAAAATAACTATAAAAATTTCGCACAAATCCAATTATAAAATTATTTGGCTTAATGTGTGTGACATGGACTGGACAAAATAAAATATGACCTTATTTAATAATAGCGGCAGTTCAAGGGGTCAAAAACCCTTATTTTAATTGGCTTTCCTATGCATCTAACTTCAGCTATATTACTATCTGGTTTTTTAATAAAAACTTTTGTAGCAATTGTTTATATTCCATTCATATAGTCTAGAAATAGGAACAATTACTTCACTTTTGATTGGGAAAATATTTACCATTCAAGGCAAAAGGTTAAAAGCGGAATCACGGTTAATGCCGACATACGGTTTTTAGGAACACGGTTAAAAAACTGAAATTTCGGTTTTCTAAAAACTTTTTGGACACTCTGTTCTGGATACATATAAAATGGCATTCTTAAATAAATATGACGTTTAGAAGCTGGGTTGCCGAATTTAAACAAGATTTAGATCAAGAAAGCAAGTGAAGGCTTTCTATCTGCTTGGGCCTTTGGGGATGCTTTTAACGAGGAGTGGCCCATAATTTACGAAAATTAATTTTACAATTCAATAAATACAAAGCCTAATTGAATTAATAAAATTATTACAAAGAGCGGAAGTTATACATTATTAAAATAATAATTAATATTATTTTTTGGATTCCATTGTTTTGTATTATATAAATAATTCACACGAAACTTTTTGTTCTTTGATTGATGATAAATTCGAATTTATGGCCTGCCTTCTATTTTACACAAGGATTTTATACAATAAACATAAGATTCAGTATTAATATTTAGAAAAAATCCAAAACCAGCTGTACAATATTTTACCATACCATATGTACCATATTATTTCATGCCTTATTTTCTCTGGCACTGAATAAAAAAACATTGCTTATAATTGTTTGTGGTTACTTGTTAGAACAATAATATATTAAATATTCTTTTAATCGTTTGTATGTTATCATTTATTTGAAAAACATTGTTATCCAAGTACAGGGTGGGCCAAAAGTTATCATGGGATTTTAAAATTTAATAACTTTTTCGTTTTTATATTTTTTTTTCAGATTATAAGTGTGTTCGTTTAAAATGTTGATAGTTCGATGTTAGAGAGTTTGCAAATTTTGGTTGGAGAAATTTTAGCCAACCAATATTTGCAA
Organism: Hydrotaea diabolus; assembly: GCA_963513945.1. Classification (NCBI taxonomy): domain Eukaryota; kingdom Metazoa; phylum Arthropoda; class Insecta; order Diptera; family Muscidae; genus Hydrotaea; species Hydrotaea diabolus. The sequence goes on from OY740717.1 coordinate 114,082,043, forward strand.
GATGGAACAGATGTTTGAAATCAGCTGTTTTATGTAAACAAATAAAAGTAAAAATAAGTTTACAACAGAATAGGTAAGTAAAAATTGGGCTATCATTTTATTTTAATTAATATATATGTTATTCATTGAAATTAGAAAGAAAAAAAAAATTCTTTTGCTCATTTTTTTATTACAGATCTTAACACTTTAAAATTCAAAATGAAATGTAATGCTAACAGTAAGCAAAATCAGCTGTTTCATTGCAAATTTTTACTGGAAGCTGTTCGTTCGGTAAATTGGCCTTATACTCTCAAAAGTAGAAACTTGCAAATTTTTACTGGGAAAGTAAACGAACACACTTTTTATAAATAACACTTGGGGAATAAATAATGGAGAGATTCACAACTGAACAAAGAACCAGACTAATAGAATTTTATTATTTAAATCAGCGATCAATTATTATAACGCAGAGTAATATAGCTTCTGGGGTTCTAAAAACCCAAGAGCCATGCATTAACGCCAATTGCACCCCATTAGGTGTACAGTATAGTGTGGAATCACATCTGCAAATATGTTTGGACCTTTTTTTCTTCGAGAGTGAAGATTGAAGTTCTGTAAATGGAGAGTGGTGCCGGTTTATGTAAGAAAATTGTTTACTTCCTGCTCTTGAAAACAGACCTGAGATATGGTTTCAGCAGGTCGGAGCCACTGCCCACACTGCCCACACTGACCGAGACACAGTAGCACTTTTAAGTAAAATTTTTGTAGAACGAATAAATTCCAGAAATTCGGAAATTATTTGTCAGCACTGTTGTCTTTGGGGGTTTTTGAAGGAGCGAGTATATGTGAAAAAGCCAGAGACAATCCTTCAACTCAAGGACAAAAAAGTTATTAAAGTTGTTAACCCCGTGGTAACTTTTGTCCTACCCTGTATTGTACTATAAGGCAAGGTTTATTTGGCATCCGTTCGAATCATAGCTCACTTGGGTTCATGAGAAGGTCGGCAAAGATTATTAAGGGGATGTTTCTTTTGTTTACACAGAACATCGACTTTCTTGTGACAGGGCTAGGTGGTTCCTCCCCTTGGTAGTGTGCCTCTTGTTTTCTATGGAGATAATACAAGTGTCCTTTTTGCTAAAATCAGATATAATAAAAGCTTTAATTTGGATCTTAGCAGGCTCTGGTCCTACTAGGTTTAACTGCGTACTGAATACTGTAGCCGTCCATGTTAAGTCCGCAAACCCGATCTTTATACAACCAAGAGTTTTTGATGCAGATGATTTCCTTCGCACCAGAGGCGAGGCGGAGAATCAGGGCAGCTGGTGCTGCTTTGAGGTGGTGAAAGTTGATTTGGCTAAATTTCACTACAGGTCTTCTCTGTGGACAGCTGTGGCGTTGACATCCTTTGGATCGCCATAGGATTCCAGTAGGACGTCGTTATCATTTGCTACCTCCACCTTGCCAAAGAAGGCACCAACAAGTCCAGATGGTAGATTGAAGAGAAGCTTAATCGTCCTTGCCGCTTATGCGGTTCTCAGCCACCGAAGCAGTAGGCTTCTTCTTGTGATCGCCTCTGTAGAGCCGGAAGAAAAAGGTGCATTTAATTTGATTTGTTCTTTGAACTAGCTGGTGACGAAGACCCTTTTGGAAGGATTTTTGTGTCTTTTCAGTTTCTGAGGTGGTGGCTGTGACCGCTTTTAATAGGATAAGATCCCATCTGGACCTTAAGAACCTTCGAGGTACCTGGTTTCAAAGCACCACACTGCACCAAGCTTGGATTTCGACGTGTTGTCTTGTAAGTATTTTTTCTTTTTAAGGCTCAGAAATAACTAGCGTATAAATTAATAAATTCTAGAAGACAAAATAAGTAGCGTTTTATTCTTTCGAAACATTAATCAGTCGTGCCTTTAACGCGACACCCGCTAGTACACTCCCACCAAAAATTGTTTATCGCTTTTTATCACTTCTATGAAAATAATGTACAAAATTTGGTGTAATAACAGTCGTCAAAACAGAAGGTTTGATAGTCAACTTTAGTTAATTTGGGGCTGCTAATGACAAATCTAGCCAACTGGTTAATGTTTCTTCAATAACTATTCAACAACCAGTATGTTTCTTCAATAATATTTCATAATACCAAAAATGTGTTTAAATATCAATTTATATTTACTCAGTATCAACTGACATTTTCTTGATTACCGTTTTCAACTTCAATTTGAATTTTTTTTAATTTCATTTCTAAATTTCAATTTTTATCTCAACTAATTTTTTTCAATTTCAAGTGGAAATGGTGTAAATTAAAGATGACAAATTGTACAAGGCGGCCGATTTGCTTCTTCTTTGCAATAATAAAGAAGAACATCACTCAGCACGCACAAGTTCTCGGGGTTTTTTCCACATTTGTTTGCACACAATCACTAGAACATCAAAATGTAAGCACAAAAAACTAAATGACACAAAAATGATTTTTACTCAACTCCTTTCTTCAATTTCTCTATAAATCTCAAACTGACCATCATCAATTATTAATCGGCTTTGGAATATACATTTAACTAAAATCAAAATCGGCTACATACAAAGCACCACACAAATAATGCTGCCAACCTTAATCAATTTAAAATCGTCGTTTTTTTAAAAATCGTCAAAATCGATTTTTTTAAAATTAAAAAGTGTTTTTGTAGCCGTGTGGTTTTCAATCTCGCTACAGTTTTCAGAGTTGGTCTTTTGACAGCTGTCACTTGATTTATGCACAGTTTGGTTTGCCATTTCATAATGAATAGACTAACTCCGGAACAACGTTTGCAAATCGTTTTGAATGGGCCCAAAACGAGATGGCCACCGATCCTGACTTTTACAAGAAAATTGTGTTCAGCAATGAAGCTTACATTTGGTTAAATGGGTACGTTAATTACCAACAAGACATTATTAAGAAAATAACATAAAAACATCACTTTGGTATGTAAGCTAAAAAACATATATAAAAAAATCTTCTATTTTCCTTGATCTGGCTGGAATGTCAATTATTGCCTAAATGTTTTTGTCTTAATAATTAATAAATTAATGCTAAAGCACGCTAAGCACTTACATTTTCTTACTACGAACTTATCAAACTCTAATGCCATGTCTACACTACATCTCGAATTACCTAATTCGCTCTCTGAATTACTTACGCGAATTACTCTGTTTATACTACGCGTACTTCATTTATTACAATTACAATTCCTCTTTTTATTCAATATATAGGGTGGTTAAATTTTTAAGGACTTATCTTCCACTGTTACCATTTCTTGCCACCATTCTCACCATTGACGACGTTTTGTATGGTCAAGATGCTTTAGTTCTTGATTCAATTGTACATTGTAAGCGTGTGAATGCAAGTCTTTACTCATAATGTTCATCAACGACGAGCATGAGAGGTGCAATTGTTGGGCACGACGACGAGTCGAGGTAAACGGCTCTTATTTATCAACAGCCAATCGGTACAAAAATATATTATTAATAATCACTAGAAAATATAAACACCAAATTTAATACTTTATAATATAACCACCACCTTAAATTAATACAATAATACAATCCAATCAAAGTATGAGAAGCACTAGAAGCATGCAATACAAAATTAAAATATAACCACCACCTTTCTTTATTACAATATTAAAATCTAATAAAAATAATATTAAGCGTAATATACTTAAGTATTTACGAATAATAAAAATTACTAAACTTGTTTATAGCAGCCTAAATTATTATGAAGACAATGAGCCTTGGTGTAATGAGTTTAAATAAAAAATATTACAGTTTTTAATGAATCAAAACCTAAGGAGAAATCAATTAAATGATATAACGAATTAAAATCAGCACACATTCCACGAAATGGGTCACCACATTCATAATTTTGCCTTTGAAAATCCAAGTGTAAGAACTGATAGTATCTAGTAGGTCTAAATGGGACGTTAATAGAAATTTTTGATATTAAGTATTCAGAAGCCACAACCCCACATATAATTTTATATACCATCATCGCATTCATCATAGTTCGCCTACTCTTCAATGAGGGCAATTTAATAAGATTTAACCTACCATTATAAGAAGGAAGTTCATAACCAGTATTCCAGTGAAGACCTCTTAAGCAGAATATTAAAAATTGTTTCTGCACGGACTCAATTTTGTTAACATAGTAATCATATTGGGGATCCCAAACCACTGATCCATATTCTAAAATTGGACTAACTAGGGAAATATAACGTTGTTTTGTAGTATACGGATCAGTAAACTCTTTTGCCCAGCGTTTCACAAAATAAAAGACACCATACGCTTTATTTACCATAGTAATGATATATTTATTAAAATTCAACTTTCTATCCATCATAAAACCGAGATCAATAAATGAATCAACCGATGCCAATTCAGAGCCACATAAATTAAATTTAGTAGCCAACAAACTACGACTAGAAAAGCACATATGCTTACACTTTTTAACGTTTAATTCCATAAAATTAAATTCACACCAAGTACTAAATCTGTACAAATCAGCCACACTATAGCGAACAGCAGCAATATTTTCTGCAGTACAAGCTGTACAAGCATGCACTGGTGTTTTCACATCTCCTACAGATACGGTTTGCTCAAATTTTTGGGGTTTGAATACGAACAAGAGCGCGAAGTACGAATAATGAATGTAGTGTAAACGCACTATAAGGTCATGCTAAACATTTGCAAACTTATGTATGGCTTTCTCATTCTTTTACATAATTTACGAGTTTTTAAAAATCGTCCTTTTTGGCGTTTTTACACTGAAATGTCATCAATCGTATTTTGGTTACATTTTAGTTAAAATCGTCAAAATGACGACAAATCGTTAATATTGGCATCCCTGTACACAAAACATCAAACATCTGTGGAACACCGTACTTGTGGCTCGCTGAGAATAAGAATAGGAAAATCAAAACAAAGCAGAGACAAAGAAAGCAGAGAATAAGAAATTGGAAAAATAAACTCACCACACCACTACAGCTGTTCGCTGCCAACAGCTGATTTATATGCAATGTCAAACGGCACAGAGATGGTTTGCTCAGCTGATGAAATTCTTTATTCTGAACACTTTCTAATTCTCTGTTTCGCGTTTCGTAAAACCGCATACCGCGTTTGTTGTTAACTAGATTTTTTTTGCAAAATTTCATCAAAAATGCGCAATTCCTGAGAACGAAATTGAAGGATTTCTCTAACTTTCCAAAGGAGTACATTGAGAGGAGTAAGAAACAGGTAACGTTAACACCAGGAGATGTAGAGGTAGAACGGGAACAAAAAATAAGGGTTTCTGTGGAACGAAAACTCGCCGATTTATGATGACTTGTGACTTGTCCCAGGTAGGGCTTACAGTCTCGAGTCCTGTGTGTAGGAAGAGCCACAAGTACGGTGTGCCACCAGTACAGGTGGACTATGTTGCAGAAGACAGAAGACACTTTGATGCGGGTCATAGAACCAGCCACCAATTTTGTCATAGAACCAGCCACCAATATTGATTTCCTCTTGCAATGCCTGGGCGTATTACAGTCTCGAGTCCTTTGATACAATCTGTCTGTCTCAATATTTACATAAGTTTGCGCCGGGTTACAGAAGATTTAAGATGTCTGCAATATAGTAGGAAGCGAAATCTCGAAGATTTATGAGCAGAGTTCATCCACAATGGACTTGTTACCTGATACTTCGCTATTAAAGATAGAAACAAATATAAATTGAATTAAATTCCATAGTTTTTGTCATTTTAGATTTTAGCTTACCCTAAGTCTCTAGTTTTAAAGATATGAACTTGGAACTCATCGTATGTACCCCCTCCCGCGTAAATTATTAATTACAGATTTCTACTGTGATGGAAACAAAGAAACAAAGCAAATTTATATATATCACATTTACAAAACAAAAGAAAAACATACGAAAATATAACTACAGCCTACAGCACTTGTATTATTATTGGAGTTCAATCAACCCTTTGATAAGTCTAATCAACAGTAAATAAAATGTCGCGCAGAAGACATACAGGATCGACCTATACACCCCTGAATAATGATGATAGTGAAGAGGTGGAGGAAGACGAGGAGTACGACCAACCGGATGGATTTGTAGATGAACAGTTCGTTAAACCCGAACGAAAATTTCCCTGGAAAACAGTGATGTTCATATTGTTCTTTTTGGTAGCAGGAGCTGTAAGTTAACAATCGTCTCAAAAGCCGAGACAACATAAAATGGTCTATTACGTTGAGAATGATCCAAAAGTGTGGATGTGGTCAAGGGGAGCGTGCTATTAAAAAATAGCCAACTTCGGAAATAAACCCAAGATACCGCAAGCTTCATTCGAAATTACAATAATCATGCCGATATTCATCACTTTTGGGTCATTCTCAGCAGGATGGAATGGGTTTTGTTTCTTTTTTGAGTTGTCTAACATGCACTGAAATTTTGCATGCATATTGAAACGAATGACAGAAAGAAACGACTCAGATATACATTAGGTATGACATTTACGCCTTTCTATTTTTTCATTTTAGACATGTTTGACTTGCAGCATTTTGGTGTCCTCTGGATTTACCAACGACAAATATGCAGATCGTGCTTGGCCTTTATTGATATTGGGAATTCTAATGTTTATTCCTGGTGGTTACTACGGCTACATTCTATTATGCATTTGCTTACGACGAGATGGATTTACCGTTGAAGATATTCCAATGTTATAGAGTTGATGAATAACAACTTATTCAAAATTTATGTATTTTAAATATTACTGCCACCTTTGAAATTATAATAGTTTATAAGAAAGAAAACTAAGATTTTTGTATGACAAAGTAAAGATTAAGAAGAATAAAGGACAAATTGTTCGATGTTGTAAACGTTAAAGCCTTGCTATGAGTAATGAGATCCTTATATCGAGTTGCGATAAGTTTTAAGACTTAAGCTGGTTTTGTGTTTTTTTAATCACATTCCACTTTCCCATCAGAAAATCTTTACCAAAATATATTGTATTCTGAACCAAATTTGAATTAAGGAGCCTCTTCATACTTTAAGACCAGTCCACAAGTCCAAGATTCAAAATGTACCGATAGTTCAAGGTTTCCTGTATATTTAAAAACTGTCTGCAGTGTATTTCCTGATTTACGGACCTTGAAAGTTTTGACATATCCCATGAAGCAGGCTTACTTTAGTGAAGAACGTCCATTTTTCTTATAGCTTTACATGTCTGCGGCCCATATTTTCCAAATTACAGACCCCCCAAAAGGTATATTTGCAATTAGATTTATTTTGTGTTTAGGTCTCATTTTTATACTCTCCGCCATAGGATGGTGAAGTTAGCTTGCCAGATATGTTGCTTATAGTCCGCCATCGGTTGGTATGGAAAATGGACCAAATCGGACAAAAGGGAAAAAAGTTCCCCTTTGAGGGACTAAAAAAATTCCAGTTCAATATTTAATTTTTGGACACTTTAAATTTGTAATTTGATTTATTAACTATAAAATCAGCTATTTTTGGAAGTGGAAGGTATAGATTCTTTAATCTTCCCATAAATAGGCGTGGTCATTTAGACCCGGGCTCCCAAAACTACCTCCTAGTATTCGGGGACACAGGAACATCCGGAAATGGCGAAATATTATCATTAATCCAAAAGTAATATTTAAGATTTGGACCAATTTGGGACTTGGACCATGTAGGCCTAAGGAGCCCAAAAATCTCTATCCAGGAATCAGAATATCACATTAATTTTACGATTCGAAAAAGTATGAGACATTGACCCATGTGGTCAAGTCCCCAGGGCGCAGAAAAATATGTTGTTGTAACAACAATATATTTTGTTTTTTTATGTCCAATTTATTAGGTAATTTGCTTCGATATGCAGGTGAAGGTTTGAACTGGATTCATACAAAGAGACCTGGAGTTCAGCCGAGTGGGCTTGGCCAGAAAATGAAAGAGCAGCACGTCATGAGGTCCCTGGTGACAGCCGCCTCAATACGAATTGAGGCGGCTGCAACAGAAACACGAGCGTCTGCAGAAGTAGCGTTCTAACTGTGTACCAGGGTGTCAGTCCTTGGCTGCAGAGGTGTTTTTAGGGTCGGTAAGGTCCTTAGAATGTCGTGGTATTGAAGGAGTGTCTTCTCTTCTGGTGAATCTCTGAGTGATTTTACCCTAGCACTACATTCACGCTATACCTGGATAGTGCTGTTTCGGCTTCATCATCGTGAATGTCGTTCAGACATGCCTGTAAGTTCCGATTATCTAAAAGCTGTCTTTTGAGCAGTTGTACCTCTCTCTGTATTAATCATAAAGTCCGTACCTGATCTGCCTGGGCTGAGGCATCCTGTTCATGAGATGGTGCTTAGGATGACTACAGCGAAAACACCAAAGCAGATACTGCTTAGACATCAAGAAATTGTATTTCTCGCTGTGAAGAAGCGTGCTAATCATTGAGGTAACAGTTTAGTGCTGGAAGTTTAAAAGCGACCGGGGATATCACCCCACTTTGGGAACTTCCTATTTAACTCCACGGGGCTTTGACTTCCTTTCTCTAAATTTTACGTATGACTGGCGCCCACACATATAGGTTATGACCCAACGTTTCAAACTGGGCGGAAGGGACGTTTCTGCAATGTCTTCGAACAGAGTGGCATGATTGACCGTGTCGAAGGCTTTTGTAAGGTCAAGAGCCACGGAACCGTCCTGTCGTTGTGCTTGTTCTGCTTAAGGCCGCGACTTTTACGTGTGTAAAGCAGCCGTTGTTGGCGAAGGCAATGAGATCGGCCTGTACGGTTTTCCTTCGCTAGCATGTTTGCCTGGCTTCTGTCGCGGTTCCACTCTGCCCATTTCCAGGCATCGGGGTCTAAGTGAGTGGCTTTAGATAGAGTTAGCACTTTGGTCATGTACTCTACTCCCGAAGTATCCAAGTGCTTCAACATCTGCATTGAGATTCCGTCCGGGCCCAGCGCATTTGATGACTTTGCGCTTTGGTCAACTTCGCGAACGGTAAAGTGTGGTGGTGCCTCTTTGTCTCTGAGATCGCGGATACGACGCATTACTTTCCTTTGCGGAAAAATAGGTCCTTTCGAACATGGACAAAGGTGTACTCAGTTAATGTGAAATTTTATGAAGAATCTAAATATGACTTTAATATAACGATTTAGCTTAATAAGGGGAGACCTTTACCTATGGACCGATATATGGTTTCCCTAGGGTCCCTTCTTAGCAATTCAAACATGTTTTCTCCAGAGATGGGCCCAAATGACCACCAACAATCATATACCCCAATACAACCAATACCATTCTATTACGCAAACCATGGTGGAGAGTAAAGCTTCAATCCGGCCGAACTTACGAATTGTACTCTTGTTTTATTTCTAATAAAAACTGTTTTTTGTTCGACTGGCCGGTCGATCTTAAAGACTTTCAGCTATGTATCGGCGTTATACAGAAACTTGAAAGCCTTCTGCTATCAGGATTATTATCGGAGAGGTAATCATGTAACCTGTTATGATATAAGGCCGTCGTGGTGTTATGGTTAGTGTGCTTGATTGTCATACTGTAAGAGTAAAAAAATTATCTCTAAAGGTGGGATCACATGATTGCCGCAATGCGCCAATTATTGGTGCATTTTATATGCCAATCGTGTGATTGCACAATTTATTGTCCCATGCGACAATCAAAAATAAATTGTGCTGATTTGCGGCAATCAAACACAACTCTGGTACGACAATCGTGTGAACGGTTGATAGACAACCATGCGCAAACATAAATTTCATAAATGCGTCAATATTTATTGTTTTCTAGTGCGTCAATGAAAGAAGACAATACGCGGCAATTATCTGTTTTTTTTTAAATAATTTTTTTTCTTGTGTTTCTACCGTCAACATTTCTTTGTCGTAAGTAAAGGAAAATTAATTTAAATTGTTGTATTTGCTATAATTATGTTTATATTATGTATTTGCAGTTTTAATATGGAATTCGGTGATTGTATTATATACGAAGACTCAGCTGAGCTTGAGTTCTTTTCCCCCGATCAGCAACCAGAAACACCTGTGCCGAAAAAAAGAAAAAAACCAAGTGTAGTTTGTTCGTGGACCTACACTGCAATACAGGAGCTGATACAAGCTGTGGAACAGCATCCATGTGTTTGGCAGTATTCATCCACCGAGTACAAAGATAGGAATAAACGGGAGCAGGCATGGCGGGAAATTGAAAAAATGTGTACAGGGCACACGGTGGAAGACTGCAAGGCCAAATGGTGCAACATTAAAACGGCCTTTCAAAATGTAAAAAAAAAAACTAAAATCAAAATCTGGTCAGGGAGCCGAAAATACCACGCCACATTGGCCGCATTGGTCCGCAATGCAATTTTACAACGACCACTCTGTGTCAAAAATGTCAAGTACAGTGTCAACATTAGATTTGGATGACTCTGGAAGTACTTCACAACATGCTGCTGCTGAGATAGTAAAGGTAGACAAAAGTGACATTTTGCAGCGTGCAGTCAAGTGTTTAGATGCGGAGGAAGATAATTGGCATGCGATTGGGATGTACTTGGCATCACAAATGCGAGAAATTGCCAAGAAAAACAAGAAGGCTGCGAACAAACTACATTTCCAGCTTGTCAAAGTCGTAATGGATGCAGCTTTGGAAGCTGAAGAAGATAATTAAGCCTTTGTGGATAAATGTGTTGCGTTATATTTCATTTTTTAAATTGAATTTTTATTATATGTATATGTAAGTTTTTTTTTGTTATTTTGTTTGTAATATTGAAGTACCTTTCTAGTCCGCCTTTTTTAGAAACTAAAAATGAATTAAATAAAAATATAGTAAATTTTTTGATTTTAAATTAAAGTTTAAATTTTATTTGATATATAAAATTATTTATATATTTTTATATTGCCAGCTCAATTCTCCAATAGGAGACATGAAATACTTTTCCATTTCATACCGAACAGCCTTTGCTTCACTTGTTATATAAGAACTTGGAACATTTTCTGTTCCACTCACAGCATCTAGTGGGAAGTCATTTCGCCATGTACCAGGAATTAAAGCACCGTCCTCATCGTAGCGATCAACAAGCAACGACGTTGTATAATTTAAGTTTTTTTTAACAAAAAATTGTGTAGTGCACAGCAGGCTAGAGTTGTAGAGGTTGTTTTCTCTGCATTAAGCTTGGAAGGGCGTGAAAAAATTTGAAAACGCTTGGCCATTATGCCAAATGCATTTTCTACAACACGTCGTGCTCTCGATAGCCTGTAATTAAATATTCTCTGCCCTGCAGATAAACTTTTACCAGGATATGGCTTCAGCAAATGTTTCTGCATGCGGAAAGCATCATCCGCAACCAAAACAAATGGAATATTTGCTTGACGACCTGGTAATGGTTTTGGAAGTGGCAAATTTAGCTCATAAAGAACACATCATCTTAATAAAACAAATTGTTAAATGCTTTTAAATTTTTAATAAACAAACTTTGATATATAGCAGCTGTTTCTGATAGTTGCCGTGTAGTAGAACAATCATGTGACTGAAGTTGGACAATAATTACCACTTGATGGTTTTGAGACAATACGCGGCAATCAAATTTATGAAAAGTTGGACAATCATGTGACCGCAGAGAATTTGATTGTGACAATTTATTTATTGTGGTAAAACTTGGGACAATAAAAATTGGTTCAAATTGGCGCATTGCGGCAATCATGTGATCCCACCTTAAGCCTTTTAAAAAATTTTATATAAACTTCATTATCCGTTCGTAGACGGCGTCAAACAGTAGGTCCTGGCCTGTAATTCCATAAACTATATGGTGGACAGCTTACTGATTTGAGAGAAACTTTCTCTATTCCCTAATAAGATGCTTAGGGATTTTAGTAAATGGGCTTTTTTTCACTTCAAACGAAACTTTCGTTTAGTTGATTTATGTACATTTATCTCTACACGAAAATATTGCCGTACAGAGCTTTGTAGAAAGAAAAAAATGACCAATGAACATTTCTTGACCAAACAATTATCAGAATATTCGCTAAACGGAATTTAGAAATGCTTAGTTTCGTTTGCTTTGCTCCATGTGTTTCTTATGGGAGCGAAAATTTCGTTTAGTTAAATACTAGGCAGCACTCTGGAAATATGGGCATCCGACAACAAATTTTATTTTCGTTTTCAGAATGAAAAGATCTGATAGTACTGTGAGTTTAAATATATTCGAATCAATGTCTAGCTAAATTCAACTTAAACCAAACATACAGCCAAAAAATATTTTTTTATTCATATTTATTTGTAAACCTCGGAAAATGACTTTTTATTGCAAATGTAAAAGGTTCCTTGACCAAACAATTATAAGAACGAACATTAATTTGTATTGGAGGTGCGAAAAAAAGTCTACTGCTGTTATGCCTTGTATTCACCTAAAGCCTAGTATTCACCTAAAAGGATTATACGCTTGCATTTATCTCTACACGAAAGAATTGTAGTGTAGAGCTGTGTAAAGGATGCAGCCGTTATTCATTTTCAAAAGAAATGATTTTTATCATATTCATTTAAATACTCTTAAAAACAACTTTATAACATTTGTTGATTTAATTGGGAGCAAGAATTTCGTTTTAGATTAATACTAGACTTTAAACGAAATTCTTAATTTCTTAATTCATGAAACAAAGCAAACAAAATTTACCATTAGTAAATTCCTTTTAGCTATTTTCGTTTGGTGGTACTCAAGGTGGCGGAATTTGCAACTGTTACAGGGATGATTATAGGAGCAGTGTAGACTTATTTCACCATCTGCAAACGAAAATTAAAGTTCTGATAATTGTTTAGTCAAGGAATTTTTGAAATTTACAAAAAAATAAATTATTATGAATATGATTAAAATAATTTGAAAATGAATAACAGCTGCTTTGCCTACACTTCAATTCTTTCGTATAGTGCCTAGTATTCACCGAAAACTAAATTTTCGCTTATGAGTTTTGCATTTAAATCTACATGGAAAAATTGTAGTGCAGAGCAGTGAAGAAGAATCAGCCGGTTTTCATTTTCCAATAAATTATATTAATCATATTCATTTAAATACTATAAAAAATTACTTCAGAACATTAATTTTTGCTTGCAGATTGTAAAAGTCTACACTGATTTAACTGTAACGGTTGCAAATTTCGCCACCATTTCGTTTCAGCTGAGTACCATCACACGAAAATAGCTAAAGTGTTTTCTGTGTTTCAATTTTGCCTTTTTTTAATTCTTGTGACTGTAATCAATCGACAGTGCGTTACTGAGGGCTTTTTTTACATTACTGAAAAGAAGAAGCAGAACGTCCATCCTGTACAATTAACAATAGCGTATGCAAAAAATCGATTTCACGCAAACATTGAAAAATCGATTCCAAAAACGATATTAAGCTTTTTCCAAATTGATTTGCCAATCACTAATTGCAACCGGTCAAATTATAGTTAATAATTTCTTGGTCAAGTGCATTTTCTAGCTGTTGGAAAATAAGAGCACTTACAGTATTAAGACTAGCCAGATTTATCCCAAACATCATGTCCAACAATAATATCCAATGGGAAACTGTGACTAAATCCAGAAAACAAAAGAATTTGGAGAAAAAGGTTGTTGCTCATAAAGAGAAGAAACGTGAAGAAGCCCTGGAACCGAAGTTGGAAGAAATTTGTACGCAACAAAAAGAACGTATGTACTGAAATGAAAACATTAATTAACACTATTTGTCTTGTAGTACCATCTCATCAAATACGCAAATTGTTGACTCGTGGCAACAAGGAGAACATTTCGCCGACTAAATCGAATGCTAGCTCAAAGTCAAAAGGTGGCAGTTCCACGCCCAAAAAAACGCCAAAACCTTCAAAGGAAAAACACGAAAATGAAGGCAACAAATCGAAACGTAGCAGCCAGGGTCCAAAACCACCGCAAAAACCGAAAAGTTTGGAGCAAGCTTTCAAAGCGTTGACACCAGATGATTTCGCCGTAAACCTCGAACATTTTAAGTTGTTATATCCCGGCTCAAAATTATCGTGGCTGAAGGCGGTAGGTGATATCTTCTTAAATCTTTGACAATTGATTAATATTTGTGTGCTTTAAGATCGCTGGCTATTTGAATTCAAAATTGCAATTCGAATGCGATCCAACTTTTTCGGGCAGGTCTGTATCATACCCAAGCAATTTGGCTTCTCCCGTTCTTAAGCAAGCCATTTTGGACTTTCTGTCATCGGAGGGTGAGCAAAATCTGGAGTATTTTTTCCACTACACTCTACTGGAAAGTATGTGTACGAACCTCAACAATAACTTACCTGTTGTCGGCTACAAAGTAAGATATATTTTTATTTTAGAATTTCATTTTAAATTTTAAGTATAAGCTTTAAAAAATTAGGCTGAAGTGCAATTTATAGGGCGTGATGAAAATTAATAAGAAATGCCATCGTCTTTATAATGCCCTAGGGTCCTTCAAGACACAAAATAGTGGATCGTGAGGCGCTTAGGTCCGCAAGAACAATAGCATACCCATCAAAATTATATAAATTACAGCATGGATGTGAATTGATTCCACTGAAAAATGCGTAGAGCCGCTCATTTTCTTAAATTAAAAAAAAAAAATAAAAATTCTTTTCTTCGATTCAAGACTTAAATTTCGGGTGATTTCGAAAGTGATCAATAGCAGAAGGCTTAAAACTCCCAAATCCCTTTATTACGCTAGTCCATACCTGAAAGGCCGGTCACACGCAAGGATACCATTAGAAAATCAATTTAAGGCCCCTGGAACCCGCCCTATTATGGATGGCGTGGCATATTTGTCACATCGTCACAACTGTTGAATATATACAGTGCAGATGGCAAAAAAACAATTTCGTATAAACTTTCAATCTAGTATTAATTTTAGGCTATAGCTGATCCTTAGAAATGTGAGATGTTCTTAGGTTGCCAATTCATTTTTTTTGCTAAATTATTCGGCTTTTGAACGAGTTTAAAGTCTAAAGTTGCTTCCCAAGTTTTTAACCCTGATGTAAAAATAATACATTTTGGTAACTAAAGTACAGGTGCATCTAATATATCAAATCGTGTATATAGGGCTAGCGTTCAGACTTACATCTACAAAATTATATTTTAAATTAGGTTAAATAAAAAAAGGGAAATTATTGTCACGATGGTGGTATGCAATATTAAAAGGATGTGAACATGTTATTTTCTTTAACCAAGAACAGGCAAGAACAGATACAAAAATAACTCAAATTCGTGATAATTCAAAAAATTCAAATTCGTACCAATTTGCTTAAAATTTAAAAACTTTCATACTAATCTTTAAAAATGTTTATATTTAATTGGACTCATCAGGAATATAGTCAATTTTTGCTTTAGAATTTAAAAAACCAAGTTTTAAAACAAATTATTCTTAATTACTTGTCGAAAGTTTTAAACTCAAAATTTGTTAATAAACGTTTCCATAAAAGTTTTACGAAATTTAATTGCTGAATAAATTGTTTTTATTGGAAAAACATTTTTAGTAAAATGTTCCCTCTTATTATTTACTTTTCACGATTTACCAAAATAATTTTCTATTAACATACTAGGGCAGATCAATAATTCCGAGACTTTTTTTAACTTCCCTAGTTATATAAAATGCAAAACTGCTTCCAGCAAGTACCATCTGTTAATAGACTACTGACAACTTTTGAGAGAGTTCCGTCATTTAGTTTGTGTTTAACAGCTGTGCAAAACGTACAACCTCGTGCGCTTTGTTAAAAACCCGAAGCAACGAATGTGATTTCTAATATTATTTCCAAGTTAAGTGGTAGTTGGCATGTCGTATCGTACGATTTTATAGGAAAAAAATAGATTTGGCTTTTAATTTAAATCAAAGTAAATAATTTACTGGATATTTGGCTTTAAGCCTATATATTAGCTGGTTTTTTAACAGTTTTTAAATTTTTTTTAAAATAGTTTTTTTTGTCACTAATTTCTGGCAATCCTGTTTACTAATATTAAAAAATGTAACTCCGTTTGGATACCTATAGAATCCACAAGGATTCCTCTCAAAGATAAAAGTTTTACACATTTGAAAGTACGGAACTAGTCGTAGAACGCGAACTGAAAAAAATGGGAGAAGTATAGGTAATATGTCATTTTTTTATTCGGTTAGTAGTCCGATCTTATCGATACCACCCAATTCGTTAAGGGTAATTCCCTGCATCTTTATTGGACATGCCAAAAATCCTTGAATTTCTTTCTTTCAGAAGGAATTGGTTGCCATTTTTCGTTGACTTAATACCTTTAACATTTTATTAAGAAGCAAACGGGAAGCTTTTCTCGAATTACTGGCTGCACATGTTATAATTTTAGTAATCAGTGACCATGACCTACTGTTTTATTTCGGCTCCTATAGACAAATGCATTTTCATTGAGAAGCTTTTACGTAACTGGAGATCAAGCCGACGATATTTACACGGTTTTAACCCACCGCTAAAAAAACGTTTAGATGTTCTTACCCGTGTTGAACTTAGGTCGTGGGATGGGCACACTAACCATCACATCACATTTATACTTATTTAAATTAAACAAGTATAAATCGGTGGTACGGATAAAATAAAATTGCATTTAGTAATCTGAGCATGCCTTTGTAGTTTGTACTATTGAACAGTTTTTATTCTATAGAGGATAATTTCAGGCGACTAAAAAGAAGACATTTTGTACTTATATAAGAAAAACGATATTATTCGATAAGTTTGATATGTTTTTACTTCCTTATAAAATTATCCATCCCTCTTTATGTATTTAAATTGTTTTTTGTTTCATTCACATTTCAGTTTATGTTACAATTAATTGCTCAACATTGGCCCCATATTTGTTCAAGTTATATGGCCAGCACAGCAATGCTAAGACATTCCTATCAAAACCGAAGCAACATCTGCTTAAGCATATTGTGGGCCATAGGCCAAGGAGGCTTTGTAAATTTAATGGAGGGAATCAAAGGTAAGACAAAATAAATATTACAGTGAATGATAACTACAGCTCTTTCTTACGTCTTTTAATTAGTATGGCAAAATTTAATGTTGCCAAATTTAGAAATGAAGAACTATTGCCGCTACGTATCGGAATATATTGAGAAGATTTTGAATACTGCCGATCATAGGTAATGTATTTAAAACACATTTTGGTTTCTGATACAAATCGATTTGCGATTTTGTACTTATATTTTTTGGATTGCAAATTAAAACGCATCCAAATACTGGGTGGCCCAAAAAAAGACTGAAGGGTTTACCAAAAAATGTTACGAAGAAGTTCCAATATTTTTTAATATTAAAATAATTTAGTAAAAACAATACACAAGGAATCTGACTAATTAACATAATTATTAAATTTCTCAAAAATTTTAGTTTACAATTGAATCAAAATGAATTTTTTGATATATACAATGCTTTGAAAGTCAATTATATCAGTATACCTAAAGACTGTCAACAATCGTTAATTCGAAGTTCCGAATTATTTTTGGTAAGCCAATAGCAAGACTCTAAAGTTGCATATTATTCATTATCAACATCAACATTATTTCTTTGACTGCAGCAAAAATTCATCGCCAGTACCAGCAAACATGCGAACCTGTTCCTTACTCTTCTTCGAGATATTGAGAATCCGACCAAGAGTAACATTGAAATAAGTGGTTGTTTGTCGTGTCTATTGCATGGCGGCGAAGATTGTTTCAAGGTGTGGAAAATGAACTATAAAAAACAATTGTTACCAACCATATATTTGTTGCAAAAAATTGGTAAATTTTCTTTCCTCTTCGTAGTCCTGTTTTATCCCTGTGATTAATACTTAATTGTACTTTTACAGAATATGAACTATTTCATAGTGCCACTTCATTGGCTATGTCGTCGTCATTCCATGATTTCTTAGTAGATGCCGTAAGACTGAATTCCGAATTGGATGTAGCAAAAAAACGCGATTCAAATTTGGATACTTTGATAGATCTGGTTAAGGTAAGTTCAAAGCACACTTTTTTACAAATTAATATTTCTGGTAAAGCTACGATACCTTTTCCTGTAACTCTATGTGTTCTAACAAGTAAGAGTTTACTTACAGTGTTTTTGTTGTTTGTTAGTTCGTACATCTCTACGACAAAAAAATAACTAAAAAAATTCAGAAAACATGAATTTTAACTGAAAATCCAAACAAACCAATTCTAATACAAAATAATCCGATTTAAATTCAAAAGATGTTTATTTACCCCCATATTCATAAAAACTTACCGTACGTGTAAAGAACTTTTTTTAAAGAAAATTTTAAATGTAGGGACCACCTTATTTAGAACTCTAACTTAAAATTGGGCTACAGTACAAATGACGTCAATAGAAAAGAGCAGCAATAAAAGTTAAAGGAGTGCTTGATTTATCTGTTCATTTTACAGAAGCCAGTTCCAGAAGCTTTTTTTATTTTTATACGTTATATATGTGGGATCGAATATGTCCCAAATGTAACTTGTAACCACTATACATTCGAACTGTAGATTACAAAATAATTATTATGTGGACCAGGTGGTAGAAAATGAAAAATGCACACTCACGTACACAAAAAATTGTCACTTGAATTTTTTTTTGAAAGAAACAAAAAAGGTTTTTATAACGCAATTGTTTCTTATATTATTTTAATTGATTGATTTTTTATACTTAGTAGGGACATAAATACAGTTACACACGTTTTATGCTGTAAAATAAAAAGTACTGAATGTTTTTGGACCAAATATTTTTTAATATATTTATTGATGTATATTGTATCCAAAAAGGGTCTACTTATTCGAAAAGCCCGCCTTTTGCCTTTACACACGCCTTAAGTCGCACTGGCCAATCGTCAATAGCTGCACTTACCTCGTCCATTGGAGAATTGGCCACAGCTCGAACCAAAGCAGTCTTAAGAGATCCAATGTTGGGGTATCTTTTGTGACAAACCTTGTTCACTAAAACCGTCCACAATTTGTAATCCAATGGGTTCAAATCTGGACTGCATGAGGGCTATTTTTCAGAGGGAATGAACGCTGGCAAATTGTTTCGAAGCCAGGCCTGGGACGTTTTTGCCTTATGGGCCGGCGCAGAATCCTGCTGGAAAGTCCATGGCTGGTTTTGGAACAGGGAATTGTAAAGAGGCTTCACAACAGCTTCCAAAACGGTTTCTTGGTAAACTTTGGCCGATGTTTTGACTCCTTGTTCGCAGAACTGCAGGTCAGTGACCCCATCGTAAGAGACCCCCACCAAACCATGGCTGAAGCTGGGTGATGACCCTTTTCCACCCTTGGGGTCAGTTCATATGCCTCCTTAGATGACCGCTCATACACTCTATCAGTAAAATTTTTTTTCATCGGTAAACAAAATTTTTCTGTGCAAGTTATCATCGTGCTTCACCAAAAGACGTTTGCATTTTTCAATCCTATTTTTTTTAAAGTTGCATCAATAAATATCCCGTACGTCGTTTGAAAGTCGCAAGTCTTTTTCAATGATTTGACTCATGAACTTTCGCGTGATATTCATCTCACGGGCCAAGATTTTCTGTTTTCGCAGCGGATTTCTGTGAATTCTTGATTTAACGGCTTTGATGACATGCGGTGTTCGAACAGAGCGTGGGCGGCGGCCATTTCACACTTGAAAAGCGCTGTTACAGAGATACGGTTCTCATTATCTGACCACTCCATGATGAAAGTTGAAACAATTTTAAAATCCCGTTACAGTTTAACGCTATTGAGGTTAGTTTTCAAAACCCATATGACATTACCGGGGTATGTTCAGTTCTACTATTTAAATGGGTGTGTTAAATGTTGTAACAGTATTTATGTCCCTACTAAGTATATCCGTGTTATATACAACAAAAGCACGAAATAGTTCACTTTGAAAAATAAAAAAAAACATAAAACGTTTTAAAATAAAAAATGAAAAACAAACATTATCTATAAAACTATGGCTTAAAAGCTAATATTTAGCAGTCAAACTTTATTTTGTAAAACAGTTTGCATCTTGTTGCCTTGTACTTTCCAAAAGATAATACAATGCGCATTGAATGATTTCCCCACAGTTTGTCCTTATTTCTTGATTTTTTTGATTCAATTTGTTCCTGGTGTTTTTTTTCTAAAAATACTCTGTACAATTTAGAGCAGGAAGTTCCGCAGGACATGGTATTACATTCACGTTGTTATTCTAAAACCAACTTTTTTACAAGACTTGAAGCGTATATTCCGTCTTTGTCCTGTTGAAATAATTATTCAAAGGTTATTTGTATTTCTGAATAGGGCAGCATTACTTCGCTTAGACAGTAGAATAGGTTTTTATTGATGCTTTACTTAATTCATTACATAGACAATACATCATGTCTAGAAAGCACCCCTTAACCATGATATTACTTCACCCCTGCTTAAAGGTTTTTGTTGCTTGGCGGGGACAAAAATCTTTATTTCGGAATTTAAGCTTGTTTCATCATAAATTTATTTAAGATTCGTCGAAGTTTATTTTAGATTAGACTCGTCTCGCAATGTATTGCAAGTGTTGGGCGTATCCAAATTTTATATCTATTTTTAAATAATATGCAGTTGTTTCGATGTCGTTTATTTACCTCTGGAACTTGTCGGCAGGACCTTCCGAATAAAATATTTTCTACTTGCTTAGGTCGACCCATACTTTTGGTATTACATTTTTGTTAGTAAGATATTTAAAAAAAAAGTTTTATAATATCATATCCGCACTTAAAAATAACTTTTCGCGGCTTAAAGTTTCGAAAATAAAATAAAAGATTCATTTATTTAATTTTTGTTGTAAATTATTATGGTTTAATATGGATTAATATTTGCTGTGATGTACGCTAAAGAAGGAATGCAAAAAATGGAATCGACCACTATCTAGTGTTGGGTGAACTTAGATAGAATATGTCACCGAAAAAGGGTATCAGTTCTGGAGGTAGGAGAAGGTTTGATCCGGATAAACTTTAAAACGTCGCCGCAAGAAATAAACTTCATAACGAAATAGATGATATTAAAGAGACACTTTAAAACAAAATAGCAAACACTCAATCATGCTTTCGGTCTAATAAAAGTTGTACAGACCATATAAACACGATTTGTATACTGATTGAACAGTCCGTCGAAATCAATACAAGTTTGTATATACCTTACGTTTAATGATTTTGAAAAGGTATTTAAAGAACATATAATATAATTCCCAGAAAGATTGTCAACATAATAGGAAATAGCTATGAAGGATAGATATATAGAGTTGTTTAAAGTGGTCAATTAGGCAATTCATTCCCTATTTTTAGTGGTGTAAAACATGTATGTGGACTATCTCCACTTTTGTTTATTACTACGTTGGACCTTATTACGTATGCGATAGGTCGGTCTGTAGCAAACTACGCAGCACATGTGTGGTCGGCGAACGTGAGTACGACGCAGTGGAAGAAAATTCAGACTTGCCAGAATGCCGACCTCAGAACATCAACAGGGTGTCTTCTTATGTCTTCTGAAAACCATCTATATGAGGAGTCGACACAATTTCTTGCTGTCTAAGCAATACCTGCTAGGGTGTTTTCGCAGCAGTCATCCTAACCACCATCTCCTGGACAGGATGTCCCGCCCAGACAGATCAGGTACGATCTTCATGATCTAGAAAGAGAGGTCCAGCGGTATAAGAGAGAACCTTTAGATCATCGAAACTATCAGGCAGGTCTGAACAACATTCACGCCGATGAAGTCGCAGCAGCAGTATCCAGCTACCGTGTGAATGTAGTGCTAGGGGAGCATCCCCCCGGAGATTTCACCTGAGGAGAAGGTACTACCTCGGCAGACGCGTGGTTCTGGCGCAGCCGAGATCTGGATGGTGCAGCCGCCTCAATTCTTACTGGGTACGAATTGATGCTAAGGTTCCGGACATCTGTCCCGTCTGCCATCAGGGACCACATGATGTGCTGCACCTCTTCAATTGTCCGGCCAAGCCCACCCAGCTGTGAACGCATCCAGTTCAGATGGCGCGTTTCCTCCACCTGGATATCGAAGCAGATCCCCCATAGACGAACAAGACTTCAAAATAAATATATTGGTGTTACAACAACAACAACAACGTATGCAAGTTGTTAACCAAGCATCTCGCTACTGTTTAACAGATGCCAATATATGCAAAGCAGCTTACTATGCTTGCAAACGAGACCATTAAAGTAGGACTAGAAGTGAACTGTAATAAAACGAAAAGCATGCGCATTAATGCAAACAACAACACGATGTTCATCAACAACTGCCAGATTAAAGAAGTCCGCAAATTTAAATACTTATGAAGCGTACTTGATAACGTCGGAAGAACTCTAATTGATATTGAGAATCGACTGCCAAGGACAATAAGTAATGAAGGCTTACTTCAAATTACGAACCAAGAAGAAAGTGAAATACAGTGCAGAAATACAAACGCTACGGAAGGATGCGAATGATGTAACTCATGCAGCACTGGAGTGGAGCTCCCAGGGCCAGCAAAGAACGACATAAATCATCTTGGCGCAGATCGATAACAAAAGAAACGTTTAAATCATTTAGCGAGCTTAAAACAATAGCTTGAGAAGGAAACTAGTGACATTAATGTACAAATGCTCTATCAAATTATACTTAAACACACCATAATTACTCGTACAATATTAATGAAATATGGCGCTGGCACTATTTTTTGTCCGCATCTAGGGTTTACATTTTTTAGGCGATGTACCATTTTGTCTTAAATCGGAAGGCTGCCAGGTTAATACAGCGTCGGAAAGTTAAACTACTTTGTTTGTTTATAATTTTTGACTAAATGAAAGAGAATGGATCTTATATTGATAAATGTTTTATTTAATGTTTTATTTATGTATGGAATACAATATCTGATAAATGTCCGCCTCCGTAAGCCTCACAAATGCGAGCCATTTTGAGCACATTTGTCATTACATTCTCACACATTTCTCGCGGTATTTCATTAATTTCATCACGAATATTTTGTTTAAGTTGCTCAAGCGTTTCTGGTTGCTCAAGCGTTTGCATAAACCTGGCTTTTCAGATATCCTCACAAAAAAGTCCGGATCAGGCGATTGTGGAGGCCAATCAACATCACCATTTTTTAGCTTGTTGTGGAAAGAGGTCTCGCAGTAATTCCATTGTTATCCTGGCTGTGTGCGATGTGGCACCGTCTTGTTGATACCACATGTAAATCAAGCCCAAAGCATGCAGTCTAGCGTTAAAAAGTTTTCATTCATGTCACGATATCGCTCCCCATTGACAGTTACCGGTACGCCGTTTTCATTTTCATAGAAGTAGGGTCCAAAGATTCCTTCTGACCAAATTGCACACCAGACTTTCACTTTTAATGGATGCAAAGGTGACTGATGAATAATTTGAGGGTTTTCCATTGCCCAAAACCGACTATTCTGCTTATTCACATATCCATTCAAATGAAAATGTGTCCGTCACTCATTATGATTTTTTCATGAAAATCGGGGTTTTCATGGACAAGCTGTAAAATCCTATTGGCATATGTACGGCGGCGTAAATTGTCTTGTGGAAGAAGCTCATGTGTCAACTGAATATTAAATGGAAACAAATGCAAATCCTTGTGGCCAAAGTTTTTCTTTGAAGACCAAGCTCCTGAGCACGGCGTCGAATTGAGGTTGATGGATTGTTTTGAACACTTTCTTGAGCAGCAGTAATGTTTTCAGCCGATCTTGCAGTACGTTGTGGCCCATGCTTGGGCCTATCAGCTACAGATCCTCCTTCTTCGAAACCATTCACTACACGATAAGTAGTGAGTTTTGTTGTCACGTTGTTTCTCCCATAAATTTCACGAAACTTTCTCATCGTCACAGTAATCGATGATTGATTTTGATAAAATGTTTTTTAACTATTAAAACACGTTGTTTTATCGAAAACGTCTCTACTTCACGACTGCCAAATATGAACTGTCAAGACTAATGTTTACTAAAATGTAGGCAAAACAAAGTAGTATACCTTCCCGGCGGACACCCTGTATTTCTACAAAATCTGTCCATTACAATAAATACTCAATAAAAATTTGTATACAAATCTAGACATTGACGACTTAACTTTACACTGAATAATTATCCAGTCTTTTAGTTCCAATATCATTTGGGCCCAAAAAGATTTTTTTTTGTTCCGTTACGTTGATTTATTGAAAATTTTTAAATTAAATAAAATATTTTTTTTATTCTTATAAACATTGCAATTTTGACATAGTCTATTAACAACAAAAACATCTAAGTGAAACTCCCTTGCGTTAATAGCTAGGACAAAAGGGCTGGTCGGCAGGGGCGGGTGTGAGTGGCGTTGGGAACGTTCGTACAAAAAAAGCTAGAGTGATTAGTTCCATTCTAAAGTTTACAACTCTATTCTGGACCACTGAACCTTTACGTAAAAGTTGCCCAAGACAAAAGTCCGCCTAATTTGAGATTTTGGATTCCATCTCGATTTGCCACAAATATTTGAAATTAAACACAAATCGGAAACAAATACAAAAAACGAACGACATTTTTTGTTTCTGGGCATTAGTATTTTGTCTTTTTGCATTAATTGAAAAAATCTTCGACAAACTTTCGTGTGTTATTTGCATTTATTTTTTAGTGAATGGAAATTAGAAGCCAGTGCGAGGAACTTTTGTTGTGTTTGTTCGGTAACAAAGTTCATACCTGCACTGAAGTGTATAGACATTGAACATGGTTTAAATCACAGTTGTGCAGTAGCGTTCACCGAAACTGCAGGTACCCCTGTTTGCAACTAAAGATCCTTTCGACTGCCTTTTGAATAACTTTTTGGTTTCTCTTTAAACCAATCCCAGCAAGAAAAGGTAATTAGCAGCAATTCGCTTTATTATATATTGATTTCAGAATACATTATTCCTTACACGTGAGGAAAAGGATAATTCTTTTAATGTGTCCAGAGAATGCATTATATAATATTTTATTTATAGTGCACTATTTGACAGTGTTTTAAGAATTAATTCTATATCTCTCTTTAATGCACTTTATTATTTCTGTATTTATAATAAGGTTTATAATGCATTCCACCGACATAGATTAAACAATATATTCTGTTAAATTGAAAAATCGTCAGTTTCCGTTGAATATTTTGTATTACAATATTTTTTATTTAAAATTGGAAAATACAAACTTTATTCACTTTGTACATTAGATTGAACTTGGAAAATAGATTTTGTATCTGCAGAATTATTACTTTTTTCTTTACTCGCTTGGTTCACTTACACAATATTTTTTTTCAATTAATCTGTTCCAATGCCTTTTACAATGCATTTTTTAAAAGCAAACCTCACTTGTAAACATTGCAGCACAAGCTGAGTTACTATTAGGCGGCGACAGGTAACGGGATTCCGAAATCAAAAACAATCATCACACGAAGAAACCGCATATTCCATGTTCTGCAGATGACGGAATATACTAGGTAATCAACGTGCAAGTATTGTTAAGTGGCATTACGCCGTCGATTGTTTTTACTGTCTAATATAATGTAATATTAGTAATGAATTATATAATTAATTCCCAACTTTCCTGCTGGGATGTTTACAAGAAAACATAGTCTCTACTCTGACTATGTCTAATAGTTTTCAAAGACCATCGATACATTTTTAATAACTTGTGCTATTGATACATCAAACAATTAAAATCTGTTTTATTTTGTTTAAACGCCAGCAAAGTCAACAGTGCTTTGGGTTCTAACAAAAAAAATCCGACGATTACTTGTTTGTCACATACATCACTAACGGAAGTATTTCTGTTTGCCTAAGCAACCCTATAAATGAATTTTCTTATCACATTTATCGTTTTCTGCATATGGCAACGCTGCGCTACATCGTTTGCTGAGAAACGAGTTTATTATCGAAAAGAAGACACAAATAAAACTTCGTCAGTGTTTAGCTGCAATTTGTTAGAACAGCGCGTCGTAAATATATTTTCAACGACGATACCCAAGTGAACATAGTTTTGGTATTAAAAATCTCATATATTAAGCAAAAATATAACTCAAAAACTAAGTTTCTTGTGCCGCAAACTATTTTATTTCGTTTACAAGATAAAACAAATGTGCAACGTGTTTTCTGCGAAGACATGACAAATGAACATTTTCATCTCATTGGTGGTGGTGGTGCGCTGCTTCCAAAAAAGTGGTATACGAGCAGAAAGAAAAAATGAAAAAGAAAAATAAAAAATACAAATATGTACAAAATGGAAAAAAAAATTGCTGGCCGATGAGTGAAGATTAAGCGAGTGGATGTGGGATAGACTACGTGGAAAATTTTCATTTAGATAAATCATTTCATATTTAATTTACATTCTATCCCTTGCCGGTTGGAGAGATTTTCTCCGTACATTTAGTTCGAGTTTCGGCTGAATTTATTAGATTGTTTGGTTGTCAGTCGGCATTTATTCGGTCGTCGCTTTGCCATTCTCATCTTCGGAGATTACGTCGACTCGACTGGACACGTATTAAATTTTTGGTCGAGGGGGGTGTGGTGTTTTAGTTGTTGCCTTGCCTGTTATTGTTGATCTCTTACCTTTCATACCACTACGACAAAGTTGCCACATGGTTGAAAACTATGTGGCATGGAGAAATATATGGAATATGGAATCTATGTACAGAGAGACTGCAAATTGTGTGAATTTTCTGGGACGGATGTGGATTCCCATCGTGTTTACCTCCAATTTTATGACGTCACTTACAATTAGAGACAGACTGCCGGTTGTATGTGCATGTCTGTCTCGTCAATGCGGGTAATTTTAAATCTAGTTAGAGTCGGTATAGATTTAGGTTAACCCTTGTACTCATTAACGATGGTATTACAAATGAAGTCTATGCTCATTCTTACGTAGCTTACTAAAATTTTAAGGTCAAATACTGCCACGAAGAAGTCGATGACTGACTACTGCTGGTTGACACGTATCTCCTTTAAATGAAATCTATGCTCTATTCTAGTTGGGAATGCTTTGAATTAAATTTTGATTCTGCACTTTTCTAATTTAATCTTGTCAAACCTTGTAAAACTGGTGTCTCGATCTTAAAAAATAAAAATCTGAAGATAAATCACCTGTCAGATAAGTCCAGCACAGAAAGCATACCTTTCTGCGGTATTCCTCTGCAGATCTGTCCCACACTCTTGGTTACAGCAGCCACATTTTCTTTACGCACTGACGACGGTTACCCTGACTGTTGTCCACAAACATGCCAGTATAATAAGCTTCTTGCGCAAACTGGCTTACAGCGGGCACTATCCCTTCCTTTCAATAAACGCACTGTTTGATTCAAATACAACCACCGCGTGCTCCATGCGTTGGGTTCTGTACAACAATGCTAATAATTATTGTATACCTAAAATGTTTATTGTCAGATTTGTAACACATACTTTGTGTTTTTTTTTTAAAAAACAATGCTATTATATTTTTATGCAAAAGTATGCTTTCTAGGGGAAGTAAATTGAGGCGCGAAAAACTCCTAGCTTTCAAGATGATCTAGAATTATATTTTTAAGAGCGACAGCTTAGGAACCGATTTGAAAACACAAAAAAACATCTTTAAATTGTTTAAAAAATTAAGTTAATTATGTTATTGCTTAATAGGGCTTTTTCCGGGATTTCCCGAGAATTTCAGTAATTTACGTTTCCCGGTTTCTGGGAATTTTTTTTGCCGTAATCCCTTGAATTAAAAAATAGGCGATTTACGAGTAAATTAAGTGAATGTTATATTGTATCTCGTTAAAATTGGTCTTTAATAGGAAAGGTAATTTTTTTAATTAATTTTTGGAAAAACTGTGTGATTTTCAATATCTTCCCACTAAATAAATTCTTAGCGTAAATTTAAGCAGTTGAGTTAATTTCCAAACTACCCTAAGTATTTCACGAAGTAATTACTACAATATGTTTATTTAAAAAAGCGAAACTAAATGCAATTAATACATCTTTTACGAGTAACATTATTTAATCTTTTTTTTTAAAATTTAATGATTTCTCAATTAATCGAATTTAATGGGCATTCCAATAATTAAAAGATATCAATTAGCTAGGATCAAATCAAATAACTTTATTGAGATACATTTATCCAAATATCCAGAGAAGTTTCTGGTGCTGAACAGTGCACTTTAAGTTTCTATTTTAGTAAGGAGTGTGTTTACAAGCTGTTTAAATAGTATTCTTTACATTCTCAAATAAAACTTGATGCAACGTGGAGCAAATTTACATTTGCCATTTTTCCTGGCCGGGAACCCGTCAAATTTGAAAACTCTTCCCGTTTTCCCGGGAAACGAAAAAGATCTGGTAAAAAAAATCTTTTGCTTACTTATCAAGCTAACTCCACTTCCCACGTTAGCTAGGTCTATGCACCGACTCGACCCGGTGCGTCTATTTTTCAACCATGGGCAGTCAGCTAGTCACTTTGTGCCGCAACAACAACCTCTTGTTGATCCTGGTCTTAATAAACATACATTGATGTCGGGAAATATATCCAAGAGGTAGGCTCGTATATTTTCCAAGGATATTCCTTTGGAATTTCGCTAATACAGCTTACAAGTACCCCTGCTTCGGTGCTAAACAGAAGCATGGATAGCCTTACGATAGCCGGTTCTACGGACCGGATTGACCAGTAGCAGCAATTCTTCGACCAAGGGCTGTCAGCCCGCACGCAGTTGCCGCTACAACAACAACAGCGGGTATTATGAGTGTACGAGTAGAGGGCTCCTTCAAGTTCTTTCGTATAAACTCCATAATTGAAAAAATAAAGTTTTGAGTTTGTGTTTTTCACGTAGCCTCATTAACTAGACTGGATGGTAAAAACGTAATCGATAGCTACAAGTCTCAAGAGAATAAAAAAAAATCATTTTATTGACTCAAGTATTGTAGGACTCTACCTGTAGAAATGAACAAAATATATATATATATATATATATATATATATATATATATATATATATATATATATATATATATATATATATATATATATATATATATATATATATATATATATATATATATATATATATATATATATATATATATATATATATATATATATATATATATATATATATATATATATATATATGTATATTCAAAAGAATACCTTTTTTCTATCCTTTGCTTATTTTGGAGGCTAAGCAATACGAGTAACATGACGAAACATTTGAACAAAAACGTTGAATTCATCTTAAAAAATATCAAAATGTAAAATTTAACTGATTTTAATTTAAAGTTTCACTCACTTATTTTTACATTAAAATTTCAGTTTTCTCCTTCATTTCGTATAAATAAGTACAGTTCCTAACGCTAAGTAACACATTAATTTCTAAGTTATGCATTCCCGAAAAATGTGCACATTTTTTTTAGACAAACTCAACATAAAATTTTAGAAAAAAGATGAACTGAAAAGTATTAATTCAATAGCAAGGGCTAATCATTCAACGGCAACGGCACCTTTCGGGAAAAGTTCAAATTTAGTTTGCAGATAAAGCAATCTTGTGTCTATATGTATTTGAATTATTTATGAAGAAACTTATATTCGTTTGTTTGTACGCTCTCTAACAAACTGGGGAGGGAAAAAACGCCGGCCGGTAAATTTGTATCATTTACAACAACAATTCTACCAATTTGACTGTTTAAAATCCACATCGATAATGTCGACCTGATAGATATACAACGAATATGTGTGTGTATTTTTGTTGTTAGTATGATTTCGCGGTAAGAGAAATATAAGGCGTGTTTTTTTAGTTGTCAAGCTAGAATTTTTAGAGCCATTTTTTTAGTTATATAATAGAGGCATGCCTATTGAGTCCAAAAAATGTTATGCGCTTTAGCATTATCTCCCGAATGCAAACAATTGTGCTTTAAAATTCAAAAGTTCTAACTGCTGTTTTCAAACTTGTTTATTATGTTTGGCAAATTTTAATTAAACTAGTGTGGAATTAATTATGTATGAATTTGTATTTTATTTGTACTAATTTTCATACTTCTGATATAAAGGGCTTCTTTTTTTGGTATAACTGCTATTTTAATGATCATCGATGTCTAAGTTTAAAAACGTTCCAAAACGTTCGCTATACCATTTAGAATGTGAGGTAATACTTTAAATACAAATCACACACGTACAACACTATTACCTCAAAATGTGTTTGCGAATAATATTTGTATGATTGCAAAACTACAAGTACATTTACTTATAACGTTCACCCAAATATGTTTAAAATGTGCGAGTATACACTAGAGCGTATCGATAACAATCTCGTTATTCCAGAAATCAGACAATCTTTTTACCATTCCATATTGATTCAGATTTTTTTAATAACGACCTACACGATCATCTGATTTTTGAGCGAAATACAAGTTATACAGTCGGCCACAGTCATCACGAACTCAAAGACGAAAGGAATTTTAGTTACCCAGCAAAAACTCTCATTACCAAGTAACATTGCAAGTTCAAATCAAAAGTCTTTGCTCTTATTATTCGGACCCGTTTCATTCGTAAGCAAGCCCTGGTTCAGGAATAAGCAGTCAGTGTGAGAGTAAATTTTCAAAAATCATTGAAGTAAAATAAATATACTTCTGCGGCGAATTGAACATAGTACACTTCGGTTGGTAGACGCAGACATTAGCCTCTGCGCCACAGCCGGTGATGATAGTTATTAATTGCTTTTCTCTTTACAGCCCTTATAACTGTAATTAATAATTTTCGATGTAGTCTGCTTGCGAATTTGAGTAGAGTAAATTGAAAGAGAAATAAGAACGAAATTGTGTTTAGGGTTTGGCCTTTTAGTAAAGCTACAGCCACACAAAATATAGTACTTATTGTTTTTTTTTTATCAGAAAGTACATTTTTTGTTTATAAATAATGCAGAGGGTAATGAACGGTCATTAATTTTTTTTTAAATTAAATTATTTTAAAGGAATCCAAAAAAAAGCTTTACAAGATCAAATTGCAATAGCTGACAATTAACATCCCCATGGAGGCATGGAATGAAATTACCAAACATATTGGTCCATGTCGTCTGTGTGGCATGATTTGTCATTTTGTTGATGCTAGAAGATCGTTAAAGAGTCTATTATTAATTTTTAGTCCATAAAACGTCAGTAATCGCGGATTTGTAGCACTCCCAGTAAACTAAAATTCTATCTACATATACAAGTACTATATCCGTATTTTTTAAATATACGAAAAAATAAGCAAAGTTTGCTGGCAATGTTGAATAAGGTTGAAGTAGAAGATATAAGGAAGTTTAACATCATCTCTAAATTCGCATTCAATGAGAAATATAAGTTCTTTGAATATGTGTTTTATCGCGGTTAAAATACAACTCGTATTGTACTTTAATTCGAGTGATCATAAAAAACTGAAAATTAATATATTGCTCACTTGTCGTTCCCGACAAATTTATTGCCATTCAAAACCAAAAAATGCATTTCGATACGCTCCAATATAATCATGTTGTGGGCCATTGCTGATAATCGCCCATCACATTCACGACAACCTGACAAACGTTCATACATTTGAACAATTTCTAACATTTCAAATGGAATGAAGAGAATCGAATGAAAACAAAGAGACGACGATATGACCGAAAAAGCGCCACGTGTTGAAATACTATTTGGCGGGCATGAACAGAAGAACGAACGAACACAATGCGAAACAAATGAGATGAGATACAACACAGAGAACGAAATGTGTGTACCTCCAACCATCCAGCGAGAAGAGCAGAAATCCCCAAAAGGTTATTTCTGAGATAACAAACATTTTTTTGTGGTTGGTCCCCCCACAGCAACGCCAACAGCGAGAACTTGCCTAAATCAATGATATGGTGACGTGTTGTGCCCAAATTTCTAACTGTTCCAAAGAAAATACTTGAGAAGAAAGTGTTGGTCCAAAAGCGTTCTGTTACTTTGAAAGCATTTGTATCATGCAACAAATGAAAACAGCCTCTTAAAAACAATACTTTCGATTCTCAACGGAAAAGTCTGTTATTAAAACAAGTTTGGCCTGTTTTTTTTTTTAATCTTGTCTGTCATTAAAGACTGTCTTTCTTTTAACGCACCGGCCTAAAATAGTCGTGGTACAAAGCGAACAATGAAATTTGTATGTACCCCAACAAGAATAACAGAAATTCCGAAAGGTTGTTTCTTTTGGATAACGAATATTTCTTCGTTGTTAGACATTAACAGCACAACAAGAAATTACCTACACTAAATCCAATATATGCTGACGTATTGTCCATAATTCTTAGTCTTTCAAGAAAGAAAGTTCCTTCTGCTGAAAACATCTTCAGAACAAGAAAACAAGGAGACACTTGCATGGGGCTTATTTGCCTAGATAATAATTGTAACAATATAAGCAAGCAACTGGGATCGTTTACCTTCTTTATCATTGTTAAGCGAAGTATAAAGAACGTGATCGTATGGTGCTTATGCCCCTTCTGTTTTTTTGTATGAAAAACCTATAAAAGCTGCAAACGCAATTGGCCAATCACAATTGAAACAAATCAGCAATTTACATGTTTGTTTCTACGTTTGCTATATTTTTTTCAGAAAAAAGTAAATGCATTTTTTGTTTCTCTTTTCAAAATTTGAACCAATTTTATTTTATATACTTATGTATTATGTTTTTATACTTGTTGGTGGCATTGTGTTTTAATTGCTGATAACGCTTATAATTACAAATACAACAAACTAATACGTTTAAGAGATTATCACAATGGCTAAACGCTTTAAACTACTAATCGTGTATACGTGCATAAGAACAAATGTGTCTCATTGTAAAGATACATTTTCATTTTTATTTACTGTTCAAACTTTGTCCACTGGCGTAAGTACTTTGGTTTTAAATGAGTAACGTTGGCTGTACTTGCTGTTCTTAACAAATCCATTGACGGACAGCAGTTACTTGGAAAATATATTTTTTTAGATGGTCCTTTGTCAACACTTTTTAAAATTATTCATTTGAAATTTTGCACCAAATTATTGTTAGGAGGATAGGTTTGATTTTTTTAATATTTAGTTTGAACTTGCGAAACAAATGATTAGATTAACTATTGCGATTATCGCAACCGGAATGTGTCGTAATACGTAGCGATTTATGATCTGAACATTGATCAGTATTTGGGTTGCTCATTAAGGACATTGCATTTTATATATTTATAAAACACAGAATATTTAAGATATAGAGTTCAAAATTATTCCAGGTTAGTGCAAGTGTTACATTTTAAGAATGAAATTCGATTTCGGTCATATGACCACCACGGGCACCGTGTACAGAGATCTACGAGGCTATATATATTTCTGGCCTAATGTTGAAAATGCGAATATTTATCATCAAAAATGGGTTTATGGTGCACAACGACTCATATTTTCTTGTTCGTTTTTCGAATTTCACCGACTTCAGGCAAACTGTGGTGTACCACTCAGCATTGACCTCTTACGTTGCTCAAGCGGAACAGTCGCCACATGACCAGTTTTGTCGAAAAAACTGGCGACCATTTGCTTCGAGGTGCTTCTTCCACGAACATCTTTCGTTGAATTTGGCTCATCTTCGAAGACCCACACGGTCGATTGCTGTTTTGTTTCGGGCTCATAGGATAGATCCATGATTCGTCACCTGTGACGATCTTATAAACGTCTTTTGAAGCACCGCGATCGTATTTTTTCAAAATTTCCTTGCAACAATCGACGCGAGCCTTTTTTTGAGCAATTGTCAAATTGTGCGGGATCCAACGAGAACAAATCTTTTTTACGGCCAGGTGTTCATTCAATATCGAATGTATGCTGGTGCAAGAAATGCCCAAGGATGCCTCTATCTCACGGTATGTCACATGACGATCTTGCATTATCAGCTCACGCACGGCATCAATGTTCTCTGGCACAATGGCCGTTTTTGGACGACCTTCACGACCTTCGTCTTTGAGCGAGCTTTGGCCACGATTGAATTCATTTAACCAGTTTATCACAGTGCTATAGGATGGTGCTTCATAGCCATACAAAGATTTAAGTTAATCGATGCACTCTTGTCTTGATGATCCACGTCGAAAGTTGTGAAAAATGATCGCACGAATGTGCTCACGAGTTAATTTCATTTTTTTGCCAAATT
Organism: Hydrotaea diabolus; assembly: GCA_963513945.1. Classification (NCBI taxonomy): domain Eukaryota; kingdom Metazoa; phylum Arthropoda; class Insecta; order Diptera; family Muscidae; genus Hydrotaea; species Hydrotaea diabolus. The sequence goes on from OY740717.1 coordinate 114,116,150, forward strand.
AATTTTTTCAAGTCTCTGTAAACAACACAAATGATGGTCGTACGCCAAAAAGTTCTGAGTACGTTTATGCTAAAAAATGTCAAACTTTCCAATGAAAATGAAAATGTCAGATGGCGCCAGGCAACACTTAGTGTTGCCTTGGCCAGAAATATATATAGCAACCCTCGCAGCTCAGGATGCCAATGAACATAACGCCTCTACTAAATGGGGAATTAAGACCTGAGACATCTCATCAGAACGCCCACGGACATTCGGATCAACTAGAATCAGATTATTTATTGTAGTTTATTTTAACTTAATGTAATAAAATGACACAGGTAACTGTAGAAGAGGCTTGCAGGGCAAGTCCCTAGATTTGGCTTGTAAATAGCCAAAGGACTTGATAAAATTATCTCTGAGCAGACATTACGTCGTTATACGTTATGACGTGTCACCTTGTAATTTCAAGTCTTAACGTTTAAAAGTTAAAGCGTTTTTCAACAAAATGCAAAATGTAGAGAGTTCAAAAAACTACTATATCGGATCTATAATTTCAGACAAGTTGTTTAATGCCTTGAGAATGGCGTAAATGTATTTCCCAAGTATTCGATTACAATGAAGTTGAATGCATAAATATTCATCTCCATTTAAATAAATAACTTCGGCCAAAGACATGTGTATACGGCTATCATAAATATATTCCTCTCGCCGCGACTTTTCCCTATTGATTGAACGGTAATCGGCCAATTAGAAACAAAATCAAGTAATTTTGTTTATATAGGAGATCAAGAGAATCGACGTTTACGAAAAATAAATAATTATCACTTGTTATGCATAGACAAGAGAGAATTGGCAAGATATCAGTATCGACAAATTGAATTTCAAGTTTTTAATACGTTATTAGAATTAAAAACGGCTTACTTAACTCGACATGTTAAGTACAAGATTCATTAAAAGTGCACAACGCCGTAGGCCATCAACACGCAATAGAATTTGACGTTGCACATTTGTTTGGATATAAACAAATAAAATCGACACAAACCCAGATGAAACTCATGACGATTGCAAACAAAATTTTAAATTGAAACAATCAACTTGTGATCCTGAATTCAAAATTCATGTTTCTTTTTATTTTAGTTTTTTGTTAAGCGCAATAAAGTCGTATTGAACCTTTTTATACTCATTTAAACTAACATTTAAATAAATAATCAAAGAAAAAATGGCACAAAATACTAAAAGCAATAAGAACAAACAAAACAAACAACAACCCGCTGCTAAAAAGGTAAATAATTTATTCGCATTTGTGTTTTCGGTTTATTCAAAAAATTTAATTTTTCTTTGTCTTTTTTAATAAATTAATACATCAAATTTCAATCTTTTGTTCTATGTGTGTTGTTTTTTTTTATCTCCTTCTGTAGAATGTTCAAGATAAAAGCGCACAACAGAAGAAAAAACAGAATGCCGAAAAGAAAAAGGGCTGCGGCTGTTGTAAATGGACCTTGGGTAGCTTAGTTCTCATTGGATTGATCGTCGGAGCTTTGGTGTATGATACGGAGGTGAACGGCAAGGGCGTATTTGCCAAATCGGCCACTGGCAAAATTCTGCAGAATGCTGGTCTGTTGCCGCATGTCGAGAAGGCCTGGTACACAACGATGAGTACTGCTGCTCGCGGCTACAAGTGGGCCGAGAAAACATTGCCACCTTACACGAAACCCGCCGGCAAATTGGCCTGTGACTTGACGAAATTGTTGCGCAATGCTGCCTGTAATGCATTCACAACTTCGAAGGATTTCGTCAATGCCAAATTACCTGTTGCAGCTCAATTCGTAAGTATTCAACCATGAAAAAAATCGTAGTTTCTTACTGAGAAATAAATGATGTCTACCGTTTATGACATCATCTACCTCGAATTAATCACCTTTTATTTATTTACTTTCTGTCTTCTAAAGTTGCGTTTTGTTTCAGTTTTCATTTCTCTTCTGGTTTTTGTCATAGTTTTTTGACCTATTGCCTGTTGTGCTTCTCGACTTGTTCTTAGTTTTTGTTGCTGTGCTTTTGTTTAATACCTTCATTGCATGTTTGACAAGTTTTGCTAGTGAATTTCTAAATATTTCATACAACAGACGTTGTCTTTAAATTAACAGTAACTCGAAAGTCTAGAAAAGTGTTTTATTTGAAAATTCTTGCCGAGAGCAATTGTATTAGAATCCGATTTGTATTTTTTTAAGTTGGAGTAAAATTTTTAAATCATTGAAAAATATGATTTAAAAATTTTAATTAACACATGTTCTTCTCAATGTCGGCTATTAGTCATTTGTAATTATATTTAGACATGCTACTACCTCACAGGGTAGTGGATTCGTAGTGGCACAAGGGCAGTTACCTTAATAATTTGTAGCACATGTTATCATTAATTAAGGGCCCTCTAAGGGTAACCAAGTGAAACTACCGCGTGTCAATTATTCAAAGTTAGACACCGGTACAAGATCATTTAAACTAATCTAGAGAAGTGTGTTCATTTTCTGTCAAGGTGGTTTACTTATATATTTATACCCGTCGTTCCAATGTGGAACATAGGGCAATAATTTATTTTGTCAGTAACATGCCAATGCCGCTAGATCTCTCTTCTGATGCTTCTTTGCCAGAATATGGGAAGGTTAGACCGTCAAATGTTTTTTTCCAATCGCATTCGTTTTTCATTCCAATTCTCGTCGTCACTTTATACGGTTTGTTCCTAATTATGTTGTTTGTGGTTTTAGTTATCATTTATCTTTTATATGGGTGGCTGCCGCATCCGAACATGGTGTCGGGAATGCCGATTATAGCGTCAAGGCAGGCATTTAATCTGCGCAGTTGATTAGGTTATACCGCGTATTCTCGGCCGACAGAGCCTCGTTAACGAAAACAGGGAGCTCCAAGTTTAGTTGTTCTTGTAGCAGCAACCATGTGCCTGGGTGACAGCCATTGGCCGAAGAATTGCTGCTTCGGGTCAATCCGCTCCATAAAAACGGATATCGTGGAAAAAACAGTAGGAGGGGTTATCTCCAAAATAGAGTTTTAGCACCTCGAAGTACTTACCACATGATCCCATAAAGTATTTATGTACGTTCTTAATGTTTTGGCGTCTAGAACGTACACTTGAGTCCTCAAAAATGAAACTAGAATGACTTTCTTTTGGAGTCGTTTTTCTAACAGTAGCACCTTTTCTAGAAAAAGGAGCAAAACATCACTATTTTATGAATATTGAGTTTAATAAAGTCCATCTTTTACAAACCATCCGGTATCTACTAGAATGCTATGTTATTCTTTCTACTTATTACTACTGGAACCCTAACGTTAAGTTTACGAGCCTACATATTTCAAATGCATCACGTTGGTGATGTCTCTAATCAACAGATACATACGTTAATACACAGTTGGACAGATTACGCTTTTAATGTCTAAATTTAAACATGTCGGATGAGACATCTTTGTGAATCCGTCTGTGGTTTCAGCTACTTAAGTCTAGGGAATTCGCATTACTTGTTGTTAGGTCAAGGCGACATCACACAGTACCATTTCGACGCGACTGGTCTCAAGCCACTAATTAAACTAACTGCAAGAGATAATAGCGCAGTACCATGACAAAACGCCACTGTCGACTTTGACGAAGATGGCTCTGTGTGACCTTTTAGATTTTGTAAAGAAGTTTTTACATGGCTTAGAGATAAATCTCTTACCGGTAGAGTCGTTTACATTTACGAGGTGGAAAACCGCCGCTGAAATATGGTTAGATGTTCTTACCCGGGTTTGAAACTGGATTTACTGGGATGATAGTCGTGCACATTTCCATCTGCCGATTCACTATTTCAAATGTCTTAAACCTCTTTAATCTTAATTTATCAATGTCCGTCGGTAAGCCCGCCTGTCCATTTGAAAACAAAGTTAAGGTCGCTATTATGAACTGATTTCGAATATTGTGCCAAGGGCGAAATCTATGAAAATTGTTTATATCGCTCCCTGTTTTGGGATAGCCTTCATACATATCCCCCATCTCTATATTTAATGTGATATTGCTCATATTTTGCTTAAAACATTACGACAGACCAATTGTCAACTTTACATGGCCATGTTTCTTGTAGTAATTTCAGAAATTAATATTTGCCAAGTGTGGCGAAACTAGAATATATCAGTCAGTGTTTTGAGTTAGCCCCCATTGAATGTTTTCCGAATTTGTTGCCCTGTCGCTCTAAACACCTTATAAAGGATACAATTTGATCTATATCTGCACTTTTTCTTGTAATCGAAAAATAATCATCCTAGGCTAAATTTGTATATTTTTGAGTATAGCACATACAATACAAATGACCACTTCAGTTTGAAACTACAGCTCAAATTTAGAAAAGTACCGGGTGGGCCATTTAAAATTTGAATCGGCTGTAAAAAAAATAATGGAACACAATATCATTCTCTTCAGAATCTCTTCAATGCCAACTTCGTTTTCATGCTTCAATTGTCTCTGGATGCTTAGCGTAACATTTATCCTTAATGGCTTCCCACAAAAAAAAACCCAAAAAGCTCAAATCACAGCCCCGAGGCGGCCAATTGACATCACAATTTCGGCTGATCATTCGAATATCAAAAACTGTGCGTAAAATTTCTTTAGTTGCGTTGGCTGTGTGGCATGTGGCCCTTGTCTTGTTGAAACCAAATGTCGTTCATGTCATTCTTAACATGACATTGCGCTGTAACGCTCACCGTTGACGGTAACGACGGCTCCTTGCTCATTTTCGAAGACGAATGACCTAATGATGCCGTTAGCCCAAAATCCATACCAAACAGTGACTCGTTGTGGGTGCATTGGCTTCTCAATAGTCACGTGTGGGTTATCTGAAACCCATAACCGGCAATTTGGTTATTGACATAGCCACCGAGATGAAAATGAACTTCATCTGAAAATACGATTTTTCGGTAAAATTTTTCATCTCCTGCCAAACCATTTCAGCTCATTGTGTGAAGCAAAAACGCATCATATGGTCATGAGGCTTCAGTTCTTGGTACCATTGAACTTTGTGAGCCTTCATACCGAGCTCTAGGCAAAATTCTTCTCAAAGAAGTGCTAGAAATGTTCACTGCCTAAGAACGATAATTAGTTATGTTGATGGATGCTCATGAACATACTCAGCCACAGCAGCAATGTTTTCGATTGAACGCACTGGACGAGAACGTACTTGGGTTGATTAGACGATCCATTTTCATAAAATCGCTTTACAAACTGAACTGAAAATTAAATTTCTTACAGTGTGCGTTAAAGTCTGGATACTTTGGAAGTAAGTTTTTAATATTTCCCAACTTCGCTCGGGCGTATAGCGTCTCATTTTGCAAATGTCAAACATAAACATGAAAATAAAAATGAATGTCATTCTACCATTTAAAGTCAAAGTAATCGGTAATTCAAATTTAAAATTTTAAATGGCCCACCCTTTACTTAAATTTTTTATTCGCCGCTTCCTTGTTTGCGGGTTTTTTTAATACGCTTTCGTGCTTTTATTTTTTTAACGAATTTATAATCTACATATATATTTAGATTATTCTTTTATTTAATATTTAAACTAGTATTTAATCGTCTTTCAGTAAAAAAATAACAACTATTCGTAAAGCCCTAAAAAAAATATTACATAAACATATTAAAACCAAAAAAAAACATTTAAAGCGCCTGCAATATTCATCACCTTCCTGACGTTAGCAGGTCCCGAAAATACAAATCTCAATCTAAGTTCCAGAAAATTACAAAATAATGTAGAATTTTGTTGTCTATCAAGTCTCTCAAGTTCTTAAGATTTCCTTAAATTTCCTTTGCCTTCTTGATCAGCTTTTTGGGTCAAATACTACTCTGTGCGATCCGATAAAGAGTGTCGAGATAAAGCGGACCAGTAATTGGATATCCACAGACATATAAACTTTGATAGTTGATTTTGAGAATTTTTTAGTCTTCGATTTAAAGATGTTCAATTGCATGGCATTCCGCTTTTGCTGTTGCCAACTCCTCTACAAATATGAATAGAATTACTTTGAATAAACTAAATTGAACACACAGTCTACCCCTATAAAGGTACCGCCGTACCTTGATATTTCCGTAGGATATTAAATTGATTCGAATCGTTAACAACGAATCAAGTTTTCGAAACATAATAATAAAAAAGAGCTCCCCATGATGTTGATATTAACATAACCACATATAAAATATTTATATAAGGCAGATTAGATATTTAATAATTATATTGCTTTCTTTTCTCTATTTTTTTCAGTTGGAGCAATACGTGCCCGGTTTGCCCAAGAAAATTGAAAATACAGCAGGCTCTGTAAAGACCGTTTCGGTTGATCTTTTCGGAAAGGCTGTTGGTTTCTTCAAAACTCAAGTGTTGGTGTAAGTTAACAACCGTATATGCATATGTGATATCAATTGTCTCATAATTACGCCTTGCCTTTATATGTTACAGCGGACGTCTTTCACCCGAAAACTTGAGTAAAGCCTTAAATCAAACCCAAAACTTGGCATTGGAATACTACAACCAGTTCCATAAAAAGGTTGATGTTTATGCCAAACTGAAATGATTTCCCCAAAAGTCGCGAATATCACTCTAAAAAAACATTCACATTAAAACAACAGCAGCAACATCAGCAGTCACATTTGTAAAAACAAAACAGCAAATCAAACAAAACAAGAAATGTAACATTGATTTAAGGGTAATCAACAAGTCACCAGCAGCCATATTTTCAAGGAATATCTCTCAACATCATGTTCTCGACGACATGTGCTGTAAATGTAATTCTAGTTTAATAATTTTAATTCTACATTAAACAAAACTAAACTAAATTAAATGATGAAGAAAAATCACTGGATTGCAGCAGAGTCAAATACCACAGACAGACAGACTGCAATTGGAAAGCGAAGAATAATTTTATAAGCTGAAATAAAAAAAAACAAATGTAATATTCAGATTAGATAAAACATAAAAAACACACACATATGAAAAATTGTTAATGAATTTTAATTGTAATCTAGATTTATTAATGATTTTTGAAAACAAAACAAACATCAACAAATAAATAAGCGCAAAGTAAGCCGGTACTGAAATTCGTTCGTTCGATAAGAGAAAACCAAAATAATATTGAAAACGATGGGTGGTAACTTTAAGTGCAAGCAGCTCTCAAATCAAATGTTTGTACTGAAAAATGAGGGAAGAAAGAACATTATTTTTTTGTTTTGATTGAAAACCTTTTTCTACTTTAATTTATTTCGCCAATTTAGCTGTACACTTGACTAGCTCTTAAGCTAGCTAGCTACTTTGGCTTTAATTTATCTCAAATTCCATTTCAATTGTTTTCCCGCAATCCTCATTGCAATGGTTGCAGAAAATTTATTGTTATCTCTTGCAGTTCTTTGACATTCTGTTTTTTACATTTCGTATTTATATGTAACCTTTATAGTTCTATGCTTTAAATAAAAATACCTTTTTTCTGATGAGCTACTTTCGTCGCGTCTATATATTCCAATTTCTCAACGAGCTTTTAAGTTGGTTCTCTTTAGCATATTATGTACGTTTTATAGACTTTTTTTATTATTTAGTTTTCATTGAGAAGTGTAAAGTCTTTTTTAATAAAAATTTAAAAAGTGATTATTTGGTTTTATTTTATTGTTCATTTAAATCGTGGTTATGTTTATGGACAGTATTAAAATTGTAATTGATAAACGCTTATTTAGAAAAAATAACAGCAATCAGTAGAGGTGTCTGATTAGTAATAGCTGAGGATTTGATGTCATCCTGCAAAGTTGCACAAGTTTTGATGGTAACCCATAGCAGACATGACCTCAAATAATTTATCCCTTATCGGGGTGTCGAAGACAGCCTTATAGTCAGTGAAGTGGTGGTATGTATCGATTTGTTGCTCGTGGATCTTTTCCAGGGCCATTACCATGTAACTCGATTCGAAAATTAAAACTAATCGAAAGTTGTATTCGATTCGTATGTCAAATGGATTCGAGTTTCCACACATTTAGCGCACCTTCCGAATAACTTTTTGTAAATAATTGGTATTACTGTTTTACAAAGTGTCAGTTTCTTAAAGTTTATTTTTCTGTTTCTACCTGAAATAGGAAAAAAATTTGCTTCCTTGAGAGTTTAAATTAACAAACAAAAAAGCCAAAAGGATTAAATGTCGGATACAATGTATGCATGTAAGGATTGCATTATTTTTGTTTAGTTAACATTTATCATTTGTTGAAGATTTATAAAAAAATTAGGCTCTCGAAAAAAGCATTCAGTTACAGTTAGTGCCTATTTTATTGCTCCTCTTATACCATCTACTTCCTGTCGTTTATTGAGCATACCGATTTTCTTTTCTTAAAGAGAATTAGAACAAAATTTTGGTTCACCTTCAACTGTTTCTAAGCAATCTTTGCCAATTCTTTCTCATTTTGCAGCGCCACTGCCCGACAAATTTAGTTGGACCCTACCTAAGAGTTAAATGGTATTTAAAGAAAGAGCACACATCTTAGTCATATACCCTTTTCCGTTCATTACTGCCGAATTCGATAACAATTACTTTTTAAAGGGTCCAGGATTTTTTCAAACACTTACCCGTTTCAGTTTATTAAAAATGGTTTATCGGTAATTAAAAGTTTTTTTGTCTTATACTGCTTCTTATTTATTTTAGGTTTTGTTTTCTTTATGTTTTTTCTATTTTATTTATATATACATATGTAGTCCTGCTGATTTGATATTATTATCACTGTTCTATACTTCGCCCGTTTATGCCAACCATCTACGAGTAGTTGATTTAATATTGTTTTTCTCATTATTTGATATATATCGTCCATTATTGATATATATCATATGGAAATTATCAGTTCCATATGATAATTTGATGCTATAGTTGAGCGTTGATTATCCAGGATGGTCGGAACCGGAAGCGTTCCGGATAATCGATTTAAGCGGTTAATTGAGGTAACAATTTTTACTCGTTTTTACATAAATGTTTGTTTTATTTATTCAATTTGTACACTTACAAGATATACAGGGTGGCCCAAAAAAGACTGAAGGATTAAAAATGGTTATATCTTTTTTGTTTTTAATAATTTTTTTTTTGTCTTTTGCAGGTTATTTCCTGGTTTTTGGAGATAAATCATGGCTACATATGATGTGCAGAAACGCGTCAAAATCATTGAATTTTTTTATTCTTCTGGAAAAAGAAGAAAATGATAACTTTTTAAACAATCTTATAATGAGCGATGAAGCTCATTTCCACTTAAATGGCTATGTAAACACACAAAATGTAGATTTTGGGGCACTCACAATCCTAGGGCATTACATCAGCGTGAATTACACCCCGCCAGATGTACTGTTTGGTGCGGGTTATGGCTGATAAAATTATCGGTCCATATTTTTTCGAAGATGTGGAGGGTCACCCAGAAACGGTTAACGGGGCTCTGTATAGGACTATGATAGACAATTTTTTGCGTCCACATGTTGAGAATAATCAAAACATATGTTCCCAGCAAGATGGAGCAACTGCGCATACAGCAAGAGCGACAATGGAACTTCTTCATAACATTTTTGGTGAACGAATAATTTCCAGAAATTGTGATTTTGCTTGGCCTCCACGTTCACCAGATTTGACCGCTCCAGACTTTTTTTTGTGGGGCTATTTGAAAGGAGTTGTGTATATCAATAAACCCCAAACAATTCAAGAGCTTAAGCACAACATTCAAGCAGAAATAAGCAACTTGGAACCAGAAACTCTACGGGCAGTAATGGAAAATGCGGTTAAAAGAGCCAATTTTTGTTTGCAAGAAAATGGACACCATTTGAGAGATGTTATATTTCACACTTAAATGTAAAAAATTTCCATGAATTAAATATTTAAAAACATAAAAAAATCAATAAAAAATTAAAACAAAAAAAAATACAGTTATTTTTAATCCTTCAGTCCTTTTTGGGCCACCCTGTAGTACTTATAAACATTTAATTATTAATTACGTTATTACTAAAAAAATCATGTAATGTGGTTTGTTTTTTTTTCCTGAATATTTTTTGCCAAAAGCTTCTTGGTCGTTCACTTTTTTCTATAACAAACGGTTTGCACTTTCCTTTGAATTCTTATAGCATCTATACTTATGAAATGTTCTATATGACAGCTCAACTGTTTTCAGGAAAACACCTCCAAAAAGGAGTGGTTCATCCCCATCGTAGATTTGTTTATTTGTAAGATTTCCGTTAATATTCCTCTTCTCCTCCAGCCTTTATTTTGTAAATTCCATGTTTTTTTGAAAGTTGTGAAAGTGTGCGGGAATATTCACATCCTTAACCCGAACTACTATTTGGTTTTGAATAGAAATATTTAGCCTCTTCCATTATCATAAAACTGGAAATGTTGGCCACTTTAAAACGTTCTTGCCAGAACCATTCATATGTCGTAAAATCAGCTTTTGGATCTAGTGCACTTTTCAAACTTTTTCGAGTTTGAAAGTAAATAACTGAATCACTTTTTGCATAATATTTTAATAATTTGTCTTTATTTTTCACTAAGTCATAAACCGTTTGCAGAAACATATCTTTTTAAATATTTGTTGACTAAATTATATTTTTCTGGAGTCGTTAATACTTTTTTTGTCTTTTGGCCGATTTGCTAATATGGATGCCATTATAAATTACACATCAACAATCCGGACTGCTCAAATTTCAAACGCAACTAAACAAAAAATAAATGCACGAAACCAGGGATTTCGCTTCATACATATATTAGCGTTAGTGTTACTTACACATTTAAAGCAAAATATATACATGATTTGCAATCCCGGATAATAGAGCTTATCACGGTTCAATTGAAATAAAAATATGTTCCTTTTGTTAGCGATCAGGGATAATTGATGTTCCCGTTTAATTGAATCACGGATAATCACGATGCCCTTCTGTATTGTCTCTTTTTCATTCTCTTTTTTATTTGTATTCTTCCTTTTTATCCCCTTTTCAAATTGTGTACAATTTGTAAAGAGAATGTACCGATTTATTCTAAAATTTCCGCAATAGACAATATTTTTAAAATATACGGTTTTTAAGTTTACCAAAAACCATAAATAATTATTTATGATATTATAATGCTTGCAATCCAATGGGGACAAATTTTACTAGTTTTTCCCACAAACTTGATCAATCACTAAAATCTTTCCACTTTTCGTTTCTAGCTTCATATAAACCAAATTTTAAATTTCTTACTTGAAGATAAAATATAGTAAAACAAAGTCTTATTTTACCTAATTTCACACTTTTTAGCGCCAAATGTGTACCTTATAATATGCATTTGTCAAAATCCTTTCGCATGCACTTTTCATTTGTCAAAACGGATATACCCTTCGAATTTTACGTTTCAATTTGCTCTGGGCGAGAAGGTACGAAATGCATCCCTCTCTGTCCCCAGAAGTTTAAAGTTTCCAAATTCGCTTCACCGTTTAGAGAAGGTAGTGAGCAGTCAGTCAATCGGCCAGTCAGTAACGCAACAATTTTATATGTAGAGATTTTTAATTTGACTTTACCTACTGGATTAAAAACTCAATATTTTGTTTTGATTCACTATCGATCGAAATTGCTATGGTACAGGGCTGAAATTTGTTCACAAATAGAGTTTTTTGACAATTAAAAAAATGCTTTATTTCGCTCATAACTCATAAGACATCATATGTTTGGTATACATATGTACATAAAAAACACGTTTAATAAAATATGATTTTTTGTTGAAAAAAATAAGTGTGGTAACTCGTTTCTTTAGCGACTTGACGCTAACTCGCCTTCTAACTAAGTAACTTAATTTATGCAAATTCTAGTTTAGTTACCCGAAAAGTACACAGCTAATGTAAGCAGAAATCACAAAAACCCACTGTTTATTATATTTTGATTGACGAAAGTATTTTATTAAGTATAAAAGCTGCATAAGAACTATCGATAACTCTGGTTTGACAGTATCAAACGTGTGTTGACATTTCTATTTGGTACGATTTGGCAAGCCATCATAATTCGTTTAACGTTTAAAATTATCTATTCGTGAAGTACATAGAGCATTTTTATCAAAGAATGAGGGTCGAAGATTCATCCTGGTTAAATAGCTACACCAGTTTTTACGCTGGCAGCATCATCGGTCTTTTTTATTATCGAGCCATGCTGACTGCATTTTTGTTATCAACAATTAGTCAGCTAAACATCAACAACAAGATGGCACATCTTGACATACACCGCTCTCAACAATTGATTTATTACAAAATCAATGTGTGACAACTATTGTTCCAGAGGTGGTCCGGTTTACTTACCCGTTGCTCGTGCAATTTAACTCCTATGAATTTAATTTTATGAAACTATGCTCATTGGTCAATATTCAAGCCATTGACTCCATAAGCCCAAATTTTTTGGAACAAGAAGTCAAAAATTTTGTCTGATCGAATGGACCATAAAACTCGTAACCTCGGCGGAAATATGCTGTAAATCATATTTTTAAAATAAAGGCCGTACCAGATTGTAATGAAAAAATTCCACTGTAGCAATATTTCTGTCTTGATTTATCATTTTATGTTCTCAAGCTCTTAAAAAACACCCATATTAATTAAATATCCATCTTTAATTTTGGAACAATAATGTATCCAAAATTTTTAAGAAAGTTAAACCTATTGTCACCAGCCAATTGATACTACAAACAGGTTTGGCGTTTATTTTTATATGGACTTTTGCCATGAATTCGACTTTTTAATGGGGGCGTGGTACCACGTACCTTTCCTTCAGGATGTGTTACGATCCATGCCAACATTATATAAGTATGTTCCAAAAATCATCTTGATACCTTTTATGGTTCATTGTACGAGTTGTTCGGGGTTGTGTGGGCAGTGCCATTTATTTTATTATATTGGCCATAAATACGATTTTTCAAGGGTTTCCTCCAGGGTTTGTTGCGATCCATGCCAGCATCATAAGTTTCTTAATAGCTCTAATGGTTCATGAGACATGGTTTTTAAAATTCAGGGTTGTGTAGGCGGTTATCAAACCACAGTTTATAATAGTTTCTTATGTATTGATTTAATTTTGTTACAATTTTATAACGATCGGTCAATTACATTGGCCACATGTGTGATTGTTTTAAGGGGCGTAGCCCACTTTTTCTCCGGGATGTGTTTCGATCGATGCCAATATTATATGTTCCAACTATCAGCTTCATACCTCTACGTTTTAATGTTAAGGATTGTTGATTTTTGCAGAAGGTTAACACAGTGTGGGTGAACATTTTTACCTATTGACCGATCTGGCCCTTTTTCAGTACCAACTGTTTCAGTCCATCAACGCATGTTTCTGCAGAATTTCAGCCCCCTAGCATCAATAATGCGACCTGTAGCTTGATTTCCACATACATTGCTAGATCAGAATTTTACGACGATTTATAATAAAGGGTGATCCATCTAGAGGTATTTTTTCAAAATAAAAAAAATTCAAATCAAGTGTAGATTCTTTATTGTTAATTCTAAGGACATTTTATAGCATTTATTTTTTGAATATAATTTCCTTCAAATGTTGGCAACTGTAATATGGAAATGAGCGGTCGGAGAAAAACAAGAAGATCGATTAAAATTGTGTTCAGTGATGAGGCGCATTTCTGGCGCAACGGCAACGTCAATAAACAATATTGCCGCATTTTAGCTGAAGAGGAACCAGAGGAGGTTCATTAGGTGCCATTATATCCATAGAAAACCACGGTTTGGTGCGGTTTATGGGCTGGTGGAATTATCGGTCCATATTTTTTCAAAAATGATGATGGTCGAAGCGTAACTTTCAATGGTGCTCGCTATTGCTCTATCATATCGGACTTTTTACTACCTGAAATTGAAGCCCGTATTCTTGACGACCTTTCGTTTCAACAGGACGGTGCCACTTGCCATGCAGCTGGTCAAACAATTGATCTAGTGAGAGGTTATTTCGAAGTGCAGCTAATTTCACATTGTGGACCGATGAATTGGCCGCCTAGATCGTGTGATATCACACCTCTAGACTTTTTTCTTTGGAGCTACGGAGAGTCCAAAGTCTATGCTGACAAACCAGCTATGATTCAGGTCTTGGAAGCCAACATTACGCGTGTCATTCACGCCATACCGGTCGAAATGCTCAAATGAGTCATCCAAAATTGCATTCTCAGAATGGGCACCCTGAGACGTAGTAGTGGCCAACATTTGAAGGAAATTGTATTCAAAAAATAAATGCCATGCAATGTCCTTTCGAATTAACAATAAAGAATCCACACTTGATTTGAATTTTTGTGTTTTTTATTTTGAAAGAAATACCTATAGATGGATCACCCATTATTTATACTTAATAGGCTCTCCGACCACTATTTCGATGTGTTGCACACGGTATGACAGAGTAATATATAATCTCAATCCTACGTTGAAGGGTATACAAATAATTTTGACCAATTAAATTGTTAGTGTTATATTTATAAAAAATAAATTTTACGCGAATCGCCCTTTATTTCTGTATTCCCTATATTTCCCCATCACTTGTTGCGCTCCTAATAATATGCAACACTTTTTGTAACCTAGTCATATTGACCAGTTAAACTAGGGATGTCGATTAAGAAATCCCGGTATTTCGCAGAGTATTTTTCAAATCGTAAATACGCAACTAAATCTTAAGTAACGGGTGATCAATATACAGGTTTTTTTTACAATAAAAAAGTACATTACCGTGAATGGTGCTCGCTATCGCGCCATGCTATCGGGCTTTGAGCTACATGAAATTGAAGTCCGTAATCTTGACGACGTTTGTTTCGAACAAGACGACGCTACATGCCATACAGCCAACGAAACAATCAATTTATTGAAGGGTACTTCTGATGAGCGCATTATCTCGAGTCGTGGGGCATTGGCGTGGCCGCTAAGGCCGTGCGATTTAACACCGCTTGGCTATTTTTTGTGGGGTTATGTGAAGTCGCTTGTCTACGCAGATAAGCCCGACACGATTGACGCCTTGGAAGAGAATATTCGGCGCGTTTATGGTGACATACGGCCCCAAATGCTGCAAAAAGTGGTCGAAAATTGGGCTTCTAGGCTTGAATTCGAGCCAGCCGCGGCCTACACTTGACCGTTATCATTTTTAAAACATAATTGCAAACCCTTATCTTTATAATAAAGCTAAATTCTTGGCCATAACATTAAAATACGAGTTTATGCGTTTCATTTTTTCTTGAAAACCACACGCTTAAAAAACACCTTAAAGTTATAACTGCTAATACTCAGAAAGGAATTGAAAGCCTAAGTAGCTAGGGAGAGCATCTAAAATGAAATATGAGAGCCGCACCAGATTTTGGCACTTTAAATTCCACAAGACTACCTGTATCCGCCTGCACCGTTTAACTCGAAGTGAAACCGTACAGGTTGTTATACAAGGTGGCGCAAAATTAATCATTTAATACAGCGGCTTAAAGAGGACGTAATGACTCTTCGTGTATCAAACTAAGAGCCAGAATGTTTGCCCAGTTGGCGTGAAACGATTAGGAAACTCACCATCACCACCGACCAAAAACTCGTATTGCTAAAAACAAAATCTACTCCATTTCTTGTCTGTTTGTATTCAGCAGCTGCTACAAATGTCAAATATCAATGACGTGCGACGCCATTCGCAAAATTTATAACATCTTCTGATAGGGTGATTAATTTTTCGCTACCTTGTAGAAAGAAGGCAAGCATTGAGCTCATTTAAAGTTTGAAGGATCAGGTTTTGAAGTGTCAACATCAAACGCACCACAGTGGGTTGAGATAAAAAATGGAAATAATTAAGCCGTTTCTAAACTAACAGTCGTGTTTGATGAAATTTCACACTCTTATACAAGAGGTGTTTTCGAGCTTAAGTTTTGAGTTTGGCCCCCACGATAAGCAGGGGCGGACCTACTTACTTGAGCTTATACGCATGTAACTTTTGTATTTGTGAACCGAATTAAATGATTTGAGTACGAGTATAAACTTCTAGTCGAGGCCTACAATAATATTACACAGGTACACTTTTTTGTAATGCTCCCCGTTGACGGTAACGGCGGCTCATTTTCGAAGAAAAATAACCCAATAAAGCCACCATCCCAAAATCCACACCAAACAGTGACTCGTTGTGGATGCATTGGCCTCTCAATAGTCACGCGTGGGTTTTCTGAACCCCAATTTTGCTGTTTGACATTGCCACCGAGATGAAAATGAGCTTCATCTGATAACACGATTTTTCGGTAAAATTCTTCATCTTCCGCCAAACAACCTACGGCCTATTCGGCGAGAGAGGCTGTAGGCTGGTCAACAGATACAAGCGGAACAAATGACTAGATCACTTTAAGCAGTGCAACTTAAGTGCCGAAATTGGTAAATTGTGGACAAAGGTCAAATCGCTCTCTTACCCTGTAAGAAAGCATGAGCGGACAGACGCCACGTTCGGCGACAGATCGGAGGCGGTGCGCGAGTTATTTTAATCGTCAGTTTATTGAGCACCCAGAGAGCGACAAGGAGAGTATTGTATCGTATCCGCGCTCTCCGAGTCGAAGAGGCACCTCCACAATCTACCGTTGGCGAAGTTGTCAACGTCATTCAAAATCATCGAAAGCAAATGCTAATCGTACAAGCCAATCAACTTCCTTTTGCCAGTAGCAAAAACGCTTAAAGCACTGCTACTTTCCAACCTGATCTGCAATCACCACACATATCAGTCGCGGCCTCAACCTAAATAAGGCCAACGACCGGACGGTCCTCATGGCTCTTGACCTCACCTTAGACACGGTCAATCATGGCACTCTTTTCGAGGACCTCGCAAATATGTCAATTTCATCTCGTTTAAAATGTTTGGTCGTTAACTATATATATGTGTGGGCGCCAGTCGTAGTTACAGGAAGTCGAATCCCTGCGGAGTTAAACAGAAGTTCCCACAGATGGGTGATATCTCCGGCACTGTTTAACCGCTACCTGTGTAAATTCCTGCACGATTATACGCTGATGACTGCACAATTCTGGCGTCAGGACCTAAGGGGAATGACATATGCGCGGAAATCAACTGCTACCTTCAACTTCTTCACTGCGAGGAATATTAAAATATTCGCCTCCAAAGCATCATCCACACTATTCACTGCATGGACCGCAGAGGTGCGGTTGTCACTCGACGTAATAGTCGATGACGTTAACATCCCGACTACCAACTACCCCAAAATTCTTGGGGTAACATTGGGCAGGCTTTTTCCATCATCTGCACATGCTACAGCTATCTGCGATAAGTTGAACAAAGACCTCAGGTCACAAGCCGGCAGTACTTGAGGATCCCCTTTGTCGGATCCTTGTTGACCTCTTACATAGGTCGGTCTGTACCGAACTACGCAGCGCCGGTGTGGTCGGCTTATGTTAGTACGACGCATGGAAGAAAATTTAGACTTGCCAGAATGCCGCCCTGAGAACTTTAACAGGGTGTCTTCTGAGGACCATCTACATGACGAGACGAACGTCCTTACCGTGCGCAGACACAATTTCTTTTTGTCTTAGCAGTATCAGCTTTGGTGTCTTTACAGTAGTCATCACAAACACCATTTTATGAACAGAATGCCTCCGCCCAGGCAGATCAGGAACGATCTTCCTGATCAAGAGAGAGAGAGAGAGGTTCAGCTGTACAAGAGAGAGCTTTTATGTCATCGAAACCATCAGGCAGATTTGAACGACATTGACGCTGATGAAGTCGCAGCAGATTTCACCAGTAGAGAGAACGCTACCTCGGTAGACGCGCGTAGTTCTGGCTCAGCTGAGATCTGGATGACGTAGCCGCCTCAATTCGTATTGGGAGCGAAATGAAAGCAACGTCCCAAACGTTTGTCTCGCTTGCCATCAGGGATCACATAACGTGCTGCACTCCTTCAATTGTCCGACCAAGTCCACTCAACAGACTCCCAGGTCTCTTTGGAGGCATCCAGTTCAAATTCCACATTTCCTTCACCTGGATATCGAATCAGATCCCTCGTAGACGAACAGGACTTACAACAACAACAGTCGATATCGTCTGTTTTCGGTCCGCACTGAGCAGACCTTTGGACACCTTCATTATTTGGAAGGTGTAGTAAAACTCCCTACCTGGCAATGTCCTTCAATTGCATCATACCTGAATATAAGAAGTTATGCAAATTTTCAAACAAATTTTAATTTTTTCTATCAGTATTTGTTTACGATTAGAAAACAAACTCGTAGTACTCTGATCGAGAAGTTTGCATCAAAACCCAATACCATAGAATACACGTCCACTTACTCTGGTATGACAGGAAACAAAAGCCGGTTCTACATTTGACCCGAAGCGGAAATCCTTCGGCCAAAGGCAAACATCACAGCAAACTGTTACCGCTACAACAACAATCAATATTTGTATGCGCGAAGTTCAGTAATCGTGTTATCAGCCGTCTCGGCGATGTCAATTTGCTACCTCGGAGTTGCGATTTGACGCCGTTCGACTTTTTTGTAGGACACCATGAAGGACCAATGTTATGCGAACAATTCTTTAACGCTTCTGACAAAAAACCGGCTTTTCAGAATACCAGTTATCGGTTTAATCGAAAAATCCATTTTTCGAAAACCCGGGTTTCAGTTATAATTTTTGTGCATAACCGGTGAAACCAATAAAGCCGGTTATAACAATACGAGCAATATAAAGCAAACATAGAAAGTTTATAACTTATTTTTAGTCATATCTATTTAAATTATTTAATAACTATGAGGCTTTTAGAGTGGTATTTTTAAATTTTAAATTGTACGGAAATGGACAACTTTTGCTTTGGATGATTACTTTACAATTTGCTCAAAACCGGAGCTCAGACATGTTAAGCAACGGGGTCAGACGGAGCTCAGACATGTTAAGCAACGGGGTCAAAAATCGGGAAAAACTGTTGTGGGCGCCAGATCAAAACATATTGACAGCGCATAGAGAAAGGAGCATAAGGGTAAAAAAATCAATTTTCATTTTTTTTCTTTTTTTGATGTGGACAACATTTGAGCATCGAATGAGACCGATCCCATGGCCCAAAAGTGTTCCCTCCCAGAGATATCCGCGTTTTATGAAAGTGAAGTCGACGATTCTAAGCGCAAATAGAAAGGGACCTAATCTTTAAAATGGCTCTCCTGAACAAAACTTTTCGTCAACTTTTCACTTTTTTTGATGTGGACAACATCTGAGCATCGAATGAGACCGATCCCATGCCCAAAAGTGTTTCCTCCCAGAGATATGCGCGTTTTATGAAAGTTAAGTCGACGATTCTAAGCGCAAATAGAAAGGGACCTAATCTTTAAAATGGCTCTCCTGAACAAAAGTGGTTTTTAGCCTTAGGTCCCTTTCTATTTTGCGCGTTACATATACTGATATCCAGATTTACCACAGAAGGCAGTTGGCCGTACATAACTCGAAAATTAAGCAATATCGGATTTAATATGTGGCTTTTATAGACACGGTACCTAAAATCTGGATGGACGGTTGCAATGGGTAGGTCATTTAACATTTAAATCAGCTATAAAAAAAATACTGATAATTTTTTCAAATTTCTAGTTTTATTTTAAATGTTAATAATGCATTATCGCTTCGCCCAATCGGTTGAAGATTGTTTGGCAGGAGATGAAGAATTTTACAAAAAAATCATTTTTTCAGATGAAGCTCATTTTCATCTCGGTGGCTTTGTCAATAAGCGAAACTGCCGCATTTGGGGTCCAGAGAACCTACACGTGACTATTGAAAAGCCAATGCATCCACAACGAGTCACTGTTTGGTGGGGATTTTGAGCTAACGGCATCATTAGGCCACTTGTCTTCGAAAATGAGCCGTAACCGCCAACGGTGAGCGTTACCGCGCCATGCTTAACGAATTTTTGTTTCAAAAATGTACAGAAAAATTGTGTTGATCGGATGAGATAGTGCCGAGCCAGTTGTGGCAGTCATATGAATTATATTGTGTTCCATTATTATATGACAAAAAAACGAGACATTTAAAATAATTATCAGTATTTTTTAACAGCCGATTCAAATTTAAAATGTTAAATCGCCCACCCTGTATAAAGGCTATTAAAAAACATGAACCGATAAAAACCAATTTCAATAGAGTTCGACCTTGTCCCAAGTCTGCACATTCGTCAAAGTTTCATTAAAATTGTGTTATAATTGCGACCTGAACTTTGATTGAAACAGTGGATGGAAAGTCGGAAGGACATTGCTAAATCGCGTTTAATCAAATTAAATTTAAATCAAAAGTTCAATTATTTTTATTTTTGCTTTAAAATTATTAAAAAAGAAATAATAAATATGTTTTGTCAATAATTGTTGCATATTTGGTTATTTTCCCCATATAAAAAAAACCCCGAATTAAAGAAATAAATTCCCCGGATAGGCGAAAATTATAATTACATTAAAACCGGCCGGCGGTTTACGACAAATAAACGGATTAACCGGTTTCCGTTTAAGATTTTGGACTTTCTTATTCCACTCATAAACATCAACCAAGGTATTAACAGAATGTGCTACTGACTGAAATTTGGATTGAAGAATTTGGACCATTCTGTATATAAAAATCTACAATGGTTTAGATTTATTAAGCCTTTTAAAACAATTCACGAAAACTAATTATTTTTGCCAATCAATAACAATTTTTTTCACAGAAATAAATAGAACACATTATTTTTTTTTTATAATATATTTATGTAAATTAATTATTTTTATTTACACTTATACAAAGAAAGTTTAATACATTTGACATCGATGCAAAAAGATATTAACTAAAACTTATGTTTATTCATTTAAAAAAAATTTTATATTAAAGTTGAAAAAAAATATTACAAAATACTGAATATGACGACGCATTTAAAACAAATCAAAATCAATAAACAGTAACATTAAAAACTAAAACAAAATTAAAAGAATCCGTTTTCATTGAAAATCATATGTACAAAGGATCTAAATTGAATATTCAAAAATCGTGAAGGGAAAGCAAATAAAAAAAAATACACAAGTCCATTTTTTAAAAAGAGCTTGAAATAAAATCAGTTAATTATACTTAAGTTTTGAGTTTTGGTGACAATAATTGACGAAATATACCATTTAATTTTCGGAATAATTATGTTGGGTAAAGTAATACTTTTCATACATAGTTTTCTATGGTTAAACACAAGTAATTTACTGCGATATATTTAGAAACTTTAAAATATAATAATTTTTATTTTGATATTAATAAATTTATAACTGCAATTAGGTTATATAAATATGCAAATTAAATGATACATCTTTGACTTGTGTAGGGGGGATTTGTGTGTTGACGGTTTCAGTGATTAAAACAAATGACACTAAATCAAAGAAACAAATATTGCAACAGATATTCAGTTTAAATTACAAAAATTAAAAGTTTGTTCCAACTTAATAGACAAATATAATTTATTTTTAATAAAAGCGAGTCGTTCTATGCGAAGTTCAGTGGGAGTGCAACATAAATGCTCAAATGTAAAAAAAGGAAATGTATTGCTTCCTAAATTTACTTCGATATTTATTGCATACGCGAAAAATAGTTGACTTTTTTACGTTAGTTCTTTTGTCACTCTAAATCAACAAATCAAAGAATAATGGGGAAATTTCATTGAAAATCTCCAAGTTGACGATTTAAATACAGCGAAGAAAATTAAAGCCATGAATACTTTTACGATAAGGATATGTCGCCTATGTGACGAAAGTTGCAATTGGCTTGACATTTATTTTAAATCGCATAAAAGGTATGATGACTTTCACAAGCTTTAAAGATCTAGCGACTTTTAATCAAAATCCTTTACTGATGTAATTTATATTTCTTAAATGTCAGCACATTGATGCAATTATATACATGTTTTGATTTCTGTTAAAAACTTCATACCATATATAAGCTTTCGGGATTTTCCTCAGAACTGTATGTCCTTGAGATATTTTAAACAATTTGGCAATTTTTGAAAAAAAATCCCGTCTTCCTTAAAAGAGTAGAGTGTGACTGCCTACCGACTCGTTAAGGCTGTAAAGTGATAACCTATTGTAAGGGCTGCTTCCGAAATGCCCGCTTTTTGAAAGCTTGTAGAACGCCTCTCTCTAGGTCTGTTTAACGAAGCGAATTTGGAATATGAAAACGATTTTAAGCCAGTTTTTTGGAAGGTGTAAAGTGGGTCTGCTGATATGCCTGCAAGTAAAAGGTTTATTTAAATGTCTCTTGAATCTCTTACTAGAAGGTCTGTTGCCATGTCTCTTTTGTGATGGCCCCTACTTCTAGCCAACTGGGTATTTAAAATAAGAAACAAAGGTCGACTTACAATTATTTTCCGTAAAAAACACTGTACGACAAATTTAAAGAAGACATTTCAGATTGATCGGACAGTAAGTATAAGGCTATAACGGGGCCCAAGAGATGTAAATTTGCGTTTAAAGTTTTTTTTTGAGTTCCGGTTTTTTTTTTTCAAGTTTATCTCTTCGAGTTCCGGTTTCTTTTAAAGTTTTTCTGTTTGAGTTCCGGTTTCAAGGAATAGCATTTTTCAATAAATATTTAAATACACATACTTCCTTTAATCGTAGCATGCCGGTATTAGTCATCGTTATTTGTGCGATTTATCCAGCATCTATGGGCGTGTTTTTTTGGTGCTCGGTTATTAAGCGAGTAAATGGTCGCTAAGGCGATAACTTTAAAACTTTGAAGAAAAATAACTTCTGTATATACATATACAAGAAATGAAAAACTAAATACATCATAAACCGTATGATATTAAAGCATAGATTTTATAGAAATAATGTTATTCAAGAAAAATGCTAAAAGCAAGTAATAGCCGAGCTAGCTAAAGGTCATTTTCTTGAATACATTTTTCCCCAAAACTTTAAAACTTTTAAAACAAACTGTTTGCGTCGTAAATTGTTAATAGTATTTTCTAAAAAAACCAGTCTTCAATTTTGTTTAATGGTGCGAAGTTAACGCATTAGCGACCTTTTACTCGCTTAAAATGTAATAGAAAACACGTCATATGCCACTTTATATACGAATCCTGAAGTTTCGTTTTCCAATATACAATCGTTAAGTATAAAAAGAGTTTCAAAACCTTGTTTTAAAAATGTATTCTTTATATCGTTTTCAGTTTTTAACAAAATCCTTTGAAAACAAGTTTTTTCTTTTTTCGAGTGACACTACCTACATACGATATTAAAGGATCAACAGAAATGGAAATTCTAGTCTTGTAAGAAAAAAGGAAACCGGCCTGCGAAATGAAAAGTGCAATGTCAATCTTACGACAGCCGGTTATATGGACCTGATTGACCCAAAAAGCAATTATTCAGCCAAGGGCTGTCATCCCGACAGGCGAACAACAAAAACAGTGCAATATGTACTGTCGGACTGCGAAATTAATTAACCTCAAGCATTTAGCAACAGTTTATTTTTTTTTAATTTTATTTCAAAGAAAAATCTTCCATTTAATTTATCAAAATTCAATTCTGACTTATGACATGGATTTTCATACGAAATTATGTACATGTGCATTTTTGGCAAAGGAATACAAATGTTGCTAGCAACATTGAGCTTGAATTTCGTAAGACGACTATTGCCAACATTTTTTCGCCGTAATTTCGTAGCATATATTTTTGTTTGCTCGTAAGGGGGGAACTTTTGTGTCTCTTGAAATGATGGATATTTTATGAGATTTTTATTTCGACCTTTTTATATAAAACAATGTTTTTCAAAGGATGTAATAAAAGAAACCAGACGAATTAAATGACCCTCCAAGTGCCAAAAAAATGTCTTCGTATTGTCTCAGAAATGTTCAAAATATCTTTTTATTTTAAGCTTATTTTTCATTTTGAACAAATATGCTGCAAAAAATACATAGACCTGACAACGTTCTTTTTTATTCATAATAATTTGCAAGAGGTTTAAGTTTACATTTGCTTTTTTTTTAAAAACGTTCTATAAACCTATCGTAAGCTGTTATGAATATAAGTGTTTAGACCTTAGGTCCATTAAAACAATGCTCAATATCATTAATGCGTGTATTTTTTTAAGTCTGGCGAAATTAATATAAGGTGCCAGAAAAAAAGGAGTATAAAGGTCCGGGCATACTAAGGTTTTTTTTGTTACGCCGCGTTTTTCTTAAATTCCGGTAGTCTAAAAACCATAAAAAATTATGACGAAAATTAACAAAAAGTTAATGATACAGCATTGTCGGCATTGAAAAGTCCTTCCATCATTTTTTATGGGTTTGGACGTTTATTATATACGCAGCGTAAGAAAAAAAATCGCTTCAGTGTGCCTGAGTCCTGAAACAACATTTAAGGTATTCCGAGAATAAATGTCTCATTAAAAGGTTTGAAAAGCGTTTTTTGACAAAATTTTCGCAAATTTCTTTGAAATTGTACAAGCTTAAATATTTGAAAACTCAATCGATTACATTTCAGATTTGTAGTTGAAACGAAACGTTGGACCTGTCCAAAGATATACAAAATTTAATTTATTCATTAAATTCTCTTTGAGCATAAACTAGTCTGCAAAAAGTATTTTTTAAATTCTGGGTTGATTTGATTTTGGGTCTGAACAACTACTAACGTAAATTTCGACCAATGTTTAATTTTAATTTGAAACAAAGAATTAATTTAGGACTCATTTTCATCAAATATATTTTATATACCTATAGTATGTATGTAATGCAATGTTGTATAAATGTTTTTATGTATTGTACGAGTATGTTTTTGTTTATGATTATGCAGCACGTTATGATTAATATGTATCGATTATGATATTTTGTCTTTAATATTAAATATCGTAGTTGTGATGTACTGAGTGTTTTATAAAATTTGCTTGAAGTGTTTTTTTTGTTTTTGTTTTTTTTTCTTTCCAATTTGCACTAAAACTAAACCTGTGTTGAGTGAGTGATAGAAGAAGATAAATAAAACAAAACAGAAACAAAAAGGACAAACTACGTGAAGACAGTTCCCTAAATGTGTGAATATCAATCGAAAATGTGTTCATTCAAGTATCAAACTTTTGAAACGTTTTTCTTTTCTCCTTAAAATATCTAATCTATGCTAAAGTTCTATACCACTCATTTTAGAAATATAAAAAAATAAAATAATAAACAAAATAAACATAAAAACTAAACATTTATATAATAATTACGACGACGTTAAAGCTTAAAAATGTGTGTGTGTGTAGATCATGTTTTTTTTTCCTTTTTCGATCTTGGCTCAAAACAAGTTCCCATTTGAATTTCAATCCCCAACCTCGTTCATTCACTTTTACACAATACGGTGTGGTTATGGGGGGA
Source organism: Hydrotaea diabolus (assembly GCA_963513945.1). Lineage (NCBI taxonomy): Eukaryota > Metazoa > Arthropoda > Insecta > Diptera > Muscidae > Hydrotaea > Hydrotaea diabolus. Next base: position 114,141,485 of record OY740717.1, read on the forward strand.
GTGGAAGGGTAGTTCTCTCATTGCTACACAATTTATTGGAATATGGCAGCTCGTTGTTGGAACAACAGGCGTCGATTGGCCTTTTCCTCCTCTTGGCGTCGTCGGTCCTCTTGTTCTTGTCTGATTTCATCATGGAACTTATTGGAACGCATTTGTTGTTCAATTTTGGCCTCGAAGAAATTCTTAGCACCGCTCACGCCCACTTCTTCGACACTGATTTCGGTTAAGCGAGCCAGTTGATTGAGACCCGAATCATTGTCCAATTCTCCGGCTTGGGCTTTGCGGTAGATCAGCAAGAATTCACGGAATGAAATTTTGCCATCGTTATCCTCGTCGACCTCTTTGATCATTTCCTTGAGGCCCAAATGCGTCTGGGGGGCTCCGAGTTTTTCCATCATGTATTTCAATTCATTCAAATCCAAATATCCGTCACGACCGATGTCATATCTGTAAATGAAAACAAAACAAAGAAGGAAATATATTAGATATTGTGTTATTAATAAAAATAAAGCTAATAAAAGAATAAGGATCAGTGAAAACAACAAGTAAGAAAACCTTAATACCACAAAAGCCGTTTCTATTCACCGGATCGAACCGGCAGGTCCTCTTGCTGCTGGTGAATGACCAGTAGGCTTCCGGAGAGGTGTTGCCATGCAAGTTGGTCTTGTCAAGCCGGGTCAGATGTCATGTGGTCCGTTAACATTCTGAAGTAAATTTATCTTATTGTCTGTTAAAATTAAAAAGATGTAGTGCGTCTACAAGAACTTGCCATGGTCTGATGTAGAGTTTAAATAGTTCAAGGAAATTCATCGAAGTTGAGTCGAGGTCAGTGACGAGCAGATTTTATAGCCCTGATATTAACAAAAATGTAAGTACACGTACATGGAATACCAGTTGTTGCTAAATTTAAGTGCATCAATAAACTCTTGTCTTTAGTGGACTCGAATTAATTTGTGTCCATTGTTTATAAAAAATATATATGCTGAGTCGAATGCTTAACTTATCCGCATACATTATTGTGTCTATTAATTTTATGAAGATCATAATTTTTTAAGTTTAAAAAAAAGCATCAAATATTAACTTTTTACGAGCATACATAAATCTAAAGATGTTTGCATTCAAATTTTCAATTAGTTTTTTCTTTGTTTTTTTTTTGAATAATTTGAATAGAGGAAAACCAGAAAATATTTACACACACGGCCCCATAGTTCAAGAGATGTCAAAACCTCAAAACCATTTCCGCCAATAATTGATGAAGCCAAAATCAAGTTTTCCACTTTACCAATAGCTTGCGTAAAAACGGAGGGAGCGACAGAGGGTGTGAGGAGAATACACACCGCAGCAATTTTGTAAAATTAGGAGAAATTACAATATTCACTTCCGCAAAAAATAGTGAATCAAACCGAAAATAACCGGCAGGCGGACGGATGAAAAGAAATACCACAATAAAGTGAAGATGGGCAAACGAAATCATTAAAATGCCATAAGATAGAAATTAAAAACAAAAAATAAATACAAAAGCACCACAAATTCACACCAAATGTTGTTAATGAAATTGGAAAACTTCAAAGATTATTTTTTCAACTGTAATACAAAAATTGCGTGTTTAGATTTTGTAAAAATAAAAGCAGACGAAAAACTGAAAGATACGAGCACACATAAAATAAAAGATGAGCCAAGAAAATGCATACACGAGCCACACACAATTCCAGCCAACTTTCAAGCCAAAAAAATATTGCAGATACTGAAAAACAAGTTTACAACTAAATGGCAGCAACGCCGAAAACTTGGCAGTTAATTTGAAAACAAAAACACACAAACGTAGAAAAATAAGGAAGGTAGGTGGGTTCGTTCGTCGCCGCCGCTTGCTCGTGGCCCAAACCATAAGCCCACCATTATCGTAAACACTTGCGTTGTGCACTGCAACCACAACTCAGCCAAGCCAAGGATGTTTGGAACTCGCTCACATGACTAAGCCGCAAACAAGTTTTGGAAGGCGATCGCCTTCACCTTCACCAGACAGACAGACAAGAGACAATACAACGACACGACTGAGTACAGCGGCGGCGAATGAGTAACCGACAGGAAAAACTTGTTCACATTACCAGTGGCCAGCGGCTGGATGGCTGCAACAAAGCAATTGCAACACGCGCTCGCTATAAGGAAGAAGCACACATTTAAGGCCACGGTCACTGGTCACTGAACATTGCACATGGCATACTCTAATGTCCGAACAAAGGTAAATGTACATTGTATGGTGCATACATTTGTACACTGTTTCCAAGGCGAATTGGAAAAGTATCAGCTTTTTATTCTACCTCTATCAAGGTCCTTCGACACTAAGTATTACCGAACAGATAGTGTATGTGTTGTTTTAAAGGAATAGCAAATTTTAAAGGGCATTTCTCTTTTTTATTTTCAATAATTTTTACAAATTTATTTCTCATCAAATTTTAAATAGCAGATACGAGGGTTTCTTTATACATTTCTGGCCTAGGCAACACTAAGTGACATCTGGCATTTCCATTGGAAAGTTTATCATTTTTTAGCATAAACGTACTCAGAACGTTTTGACGTACGACCATCATTTGTGTTGTTCACAGTGACTTGAAAAAATCAATTTGGCAAAAAAGGAATTAACTCGTGAACATTTTCGTGCGATAATTTTTTCACAATTTCCGTATGGATTATAACGAGTGCATCGATGAACTTAAATCGTTGTACGGCGATGAAGCACTGTGAAAAACTGGTTTAATGAATTCAATCGTGGCCGACGATCGCATAAAGGCGAAGGTCGCCCAAAAACGGCCGTTGTGCCAGAGAACATTGATGCCGTGCGTGAACTGATAATGCAAGATCGTCATGTGACATACCGTGAGATAGAGGCATCCTTGGACATCCCGCACAATTTGACAATCGCTCAAAAAAAAGGCTCGTGTAGATTGGTGCAAAGAAATTTTGACAACATACGATCGCGGTGCTTCAAAAGACGTTTATAAGATCGTCACAGGTGACGAATCATGGATCTAAGCGCATGTGCCCGAAACAAAACAGGAATCGACTGTGTGGGTCTTCGAAGACGAGCCAAATCCAACGAAAGTTGTTCGTGGAAGAAACACTTCGAAGCAAATGGTCGCCTGTTTCTTTGGCAAAACTGGTCATGTGGCTACTGTTTCGCTTGAGCTACGAAAAACGAACAACAGAAGACGAATCATTGTGCACCATGACAATGAGAGCTCTCACACATCGGCCAAACGTCAAATAGATGGGTCATCCGCCGTACAGCCCTGACTTGTCACCCAATGACTTCTTTTATCCCGTACATCAAGAAAAAAATGTGTGGTCAACGATTTTCGTCGCCAGAAGATGCTGTTGAAGCGTTCAAAAACCATGTTTTGGAGGTGTCTCAATCGGAATGGGTGAATATGTTTTAAAATAATGCTGAGGGTAATGAGAGGATATTTCCTGGTTTGCTAGGATTATCATAAAGGAACGAAATCCGCCAGATTTAAAATTTTTATCTGTGATTGACACAAAATTAAATTGCCTAAATATTTCAATATACACCAATTTTCGGTTCAAAAATGTAGAAAAACTTATTTATTTTGTACATTAGGGTAATGAGAAAAACATTAACTGATAATCGTTAAGAAAGGATTGCCATATTCCTTAACACGAAATTAAGGAGCCAACGGCGAAATTCTCTTAGTAGAATTAGTAAGCTGTGCACGATGTATTTCTCATAGTCACTGACCTTGAGCAGTTGATGCATTTTGTAGAGAAGCTTTTACGTGGCTTAGAGTAGACAGCATTTACGAGATGGAAAACCAAACCGCTGAAAAAATGTTAGATTTGAACCTGGGTTGACTTATGCAACGCACGCCAACAAGCGCACCTCGGCTGGCCAAGGCTTTATATTATAAATATAAATTTATCGTTTGTAACTTAGGAAACGGTGAAATTCGTCTAGCGATTCCAGTTTGCATCCATGAACAAATAGATCTTGTTAAAATATCGTCCCCGACCGGCACTAGCAGCATTTGCCGCACAATACCAAGTACGTCGTATTGCGTAAACCCCACTCCGTTCGTTAGTCATTATTTTATTTTGTCCAGTTTTGTTTTGTTTACTTCTCCATTGAATTTTCTTGAATTTCATTTTCATTGGAAAAACATTAGAAGCCATTAGCAGCGAACGAAAGGCCGATAGAAACACAGCTCTTCTCCAACTCCAATAACAACAACCGCAAATCACAACAAACCGATACTTGTCGTTTCACTTTCGATTTCGATTAATGTAAAGTTGTCACGAAATTGTTGTAGTGTTTATTTATTTTTAACCCCTTTCTTCAAGAGTGTATTTGTACCAGCGTGGGGGGAAAATGAGCGGTACCGTTGGCGATTTTTTTAAGTCTGTCTTGTTTCTTCTAATTGTAGGTACGCCGTACGGCAGTCGGCGGATATTGTCTGTCATCAAATTTGTCATACGTTGTGATTTGTTACACAAACGATTATGAACGTCGGTCCCCCCTGATAATGCCATCGATAGAAGTTACGGTGCGATGAGATAATTAAAAGAGAAAAGGAAGATAAAGAAGCAAAGCCAACCACCAACAGTAGCGCTACTGTTTGAAAATATTATGTTTTTGTTACTTGTTTGGAGACAACAGAGGCAAATAGGTGTCAATTATTACTCATTCCATTCAGTCCGCCCGTCCGTCCATCCAGCCGTCCGTTCATTCGTGTATGTTTTCTATGTGCATGCTTACTTGCGTGTACGTACGAGTACAATTGCCATCCATTGTACGAGTGAAAGTAATTATGATTACAGCATTATAAGAAATGGTCACAAAATTAAATAATTCTTATTTGTAAAGAAATCAAAGACATGCATGTTATGTAACATCAACAGACAATGTAACCAACGACAGTTTTTATATTATATGACTAGTAAATATATTCATTAAGTCTGTAGGGGAAAATAGCCACATCGAAACATATCGTGCATATTACTTTAACAGTTCATCTCCTAAAATCTGTTCTTCGAAAAACGTTTTTTAATTAAATTAATGTTATTTTATGTAGAAAAAAGGTGCAGTTGAACACTGACTATGCGTGATTAAATTGCCTAATTTTTTTGAAATTTGATTTCAATCGATTAATCGTTATTACCTCTATTACCCGTATCGGGGTAAGGAAACCATGTATTTAATTTGGCGACATTTGCTTTAAATGTTTTACAACTAGAGTTTTCCCCTCGGTTTTTTTTCGTTTCCCATGAAAGCGGGTAAAATTTTAAACGTTCTCGGGATCCCGTCCGAGAAATATAAAATTTAAATTTGCTGACGTTGAATCACTTTTTATTTGAAAAAATAAAGAATGCTACCCAAGTAGTAACAGAACACACTCATTTTTTAAATAGGAACAGCATTATAAACTATTCCGGAAAGTTTTTGACCCTTAATAATTTGAATGTCTTGACTCAAATCAGTTTTAGCTATTCTTAATTTAATCTTAAATATTTAAAAGTATTAAAAGTATTGCCTACAAGTGGCACCGACGTGAGTGACGAATTAGGGATTTTTTTGATTTAAAAAACTAAATTGATAGGGAAATTTCTTGAATGGAAAATTCCACATCTTCGAACACTACAGAACAAAATAAAATTCAAATATACCGTGTCCAAGAGAAGCTTGCGGAAGAAATATGACAAAGGTTAATAAGAAGAAACACACCACCATAAACACACACCACAATTTCACCTCAATTAACCGGTTAAATCGATTATCCCGAACTCTGCCGGTCCCGAATCTCCCGGATAATAAATACTCAACTGTAGCTGATATAAATTGTTTAGATGAAAAGTTTAGTGGAAATACAGGGTGGAGCGCGGTAATTTGCTTATTAAGGATTGAAATAAAAAATTATGAACCTTAGAAAAATTTGTTTTAATTTTAATTACTTAAGTATATTAAACAGTTAGGGAATTTTTAAATTACACGGTTTTAAATAGTGTATCTGGCGAATGTCCACTTTCGCTATCCACACAATGCTGCATACGTTTCCTAAAGTTTTCATGAACTGAACAAGCATGTCGGCTGCTTTTCAGCCGCAATATTGTTAATTAGGTCTTCCAAGGTGTTGGAACGTGTTATATACAGCTTCGACTTCAGGTTACCCCAAAAATCGCATGGGTTAAGTCTGGTGAGCGTGCCGGCCAGTTCGCACCACCCTTCAACGAGATAAGCCGCCCAGGAAATGCCTCATGGTAACCCTCGCTGTGTGTGCAGTAGTACTATCCCGTTGGAACCATGTATCTTCTAATTGCATTGCCTCAAGTCCAGGAAATGCCAAGAGCAAGTGATTGCTTTCGAGCAGAGCGTTTCGGAGATTGCAGTACTGTTGCTCTAATTTTCTCGATGTTTTGTGGTGTTGTAATCTATCTTTCAGGTCCCCTTCGTACACATGACACATTACCTGATGTCTCTATAAAGTTACCCAATTTACAATTGATTGCCATCCAGAAACACGCCCGCGTGAGGGAACAGCGAATCGTAAACGAAAAGCACGCTGCACTGCAATGATCGAGTGCGCATTTGAAAAGTACGCTTCAACACAAAATGACCTCTCCTTACGTGTCAAATGCATGATGGCAACTGAAAGAAAGACGAATACAAATCTCCCGTCAGCCACTACACTCGCACACACGCACACTCTCAATTTTCTTCGACCAGCAGTGCAAAAAAAAGCAAATTACAGCGATCCACCATGTATTTTCTTATTTTTACGTTCTTCTCTAGTACTATTTATGTCTCTCAATATCCTTACTCTCAAATCAGTAAGCTCTGCACGGCAGATTTCTCATAGATTCTGCCCGGGTTCTTCAGTTTAATGCCGGCTGTTAATAGAGGTGTTTTAATTTGGCCAAGCCAAAGTCGCCGGCTGAAAATTTGTAAGATGTACCCGAAGTGTGGAGTAAATACATTTTACAACTCTAAAACTAAGGTAATGGTCCATGGGCAATGGTCCATGGGTAAACGAATTTTCCTTAAGAATCCAAAAATTCAGTTATTTTTAGATGAGTTTAAATTCTAAACCCAAGATTCCAAGAAACAAATATAAGGCCCTTTCTATAAAAACACAAATCCAAATATGCAATTCATTGTAAAGAGTATGGAATCATCGACCCTGATGAACTTAACAAATTGCCCAATAGTTTGAACTTAATAGACATTCATTTTAAAAAATCAATTCAAACGCAACAGCTGATTACCAAATACTGACAAGTTTTACGACCACAATTTTTTTTGGAAGTTATACAATTGTTCTTATAGGTCATGACAAATCAGTTGTGAAAGTTCCCAAACACTTCCAAAATCTTGATACAACAATTTTTTATCCACCTATATTAAATTTCTCACCGAATTGAATCCTTTTTTGTTGTACTGTTTAATCATCTGCGAGATTAACAGAACGACAAATTGTTAAAAGCTTCCAAAAAAATGTAACTTTTGATGAACTGCGAAACACTGTTACTTGTATAGGAAAACCAATGAATATTAACCAATATCTGAAAGTTATATTACGAGTGTAAGGAACCTTATTAATTTAACTCCTATGTATTTCTTAAGGCATTTTAAAAACGCATTAAGGTCCAATTAAGTCGCCAACCGTCAAACTGTAGTTATCTCCCTCTAAAACATGTAAAATGCAACACCAACTGAAATAGCTGATTGCCTACCGCCAACCGTCAATTCTAATTGGCCCTTTACTTAACTTATTTTAATATGTATCGTTTTTGCTCTAAAACAAGCGGCACCACACCATGAAATTGGATATAGTGGAAATGCGATCGAATTTGAATTGAAAACAAAATATGGATTAATGACTGATTGATTGATTGATTGATTAGTATTTGCGACACATCATAATGTATTTGTAATTTCTTAAAAGATCATACATAGATATTTATATGATCTTTTGTTGGAATATATCAGTAATTTGTCGGCTTTTATATATTTCTTTGTAGCTTATAAAATACACAATATCTGGTATCATTTTTACTACGATACATAAGTAGAACGAATATCAGAGTATCACTCAATATCGATGTTACGTTTGACGATGCCACGAAACTTGCATTGATAAAAAAGAAACATGATTTCAATCATTTAATTGAAATAAATACTCGTACACATATTTGCAATTTCAATTAAAAATCAATCTTTTCCTCGCGCTCTGTTTGACTGTCTGTTTTTCAAACTGAAGTTATTTTCATTTGGCTGGCGTTGATGGCGCGATGGTGGCGATGCTGATGTTTTGACTGCAGTTTAACGATTCAATTAAGACCTTAGCATGGGGTCAATTGCGTTTGTTTTGAACATTAGTTTTTATTTAAACATTTAGTTAATAGCTTGCTGTATGTGTGTGTGTTCATGGTTTTCATTTAAATTTTTCCATGTAAATGTTTTGTGTGGACTTTGTGAGAATTTTTATATTTAGATTGTCAGAGCTCGTTCAATTTCACACCTCATGTGGAGAATTTATTTGAAATTCATGCGGTTTCTTACATCATTTATGCGCTTGTTGTTTTTTCGTTTTTGTTTGTATTAGAAGCAAAAATAATTAATGAAACACAAACAAGCTCCAGGTATTTGTGCTATAATAAAGTCAAGTTAAATGAGAACATTAGGTCAAGTTTTGAATTCCTTAGAAACTATATGATGTAATCAAAAATGTTAGCAAATTCGTTCAACTTCACAACGTAAATTAAATATTCGAACTAAAAAATAAGATTTAAAATTAGAAATTAAATTAAAATTTTTAAAAAACTACAAACGGCAAGACCTACTGCCGTAACTGGCCATACGTTTCTTGGCCATAAAAGGACATCTGAAGGATGCGTTACCGCGCAACTGCCAACTGCCCGTGCGGCCGTTTTGAACTTTTTTTATTTGATTTTCTGAATGAAAACCTTTTCAAAAAGAGCAGAGTTGGGGTGAAACTAACAAAGATACAGCAGTTTAAGTAACCGCGCCTCACACATGCAGAGAAAAGATATGGTTACAATATGGTCACGGCAACAATAATATGTTATCTGCAATAATAGTATGAATGATCATCGCAACCATAGTATTATTTTTTTAATTTAATTTTGACAGTAGTATGGTTGAGGGAATAATAATATTGTTGAAATGCAACAAAATTATTATTACAAAATATAGAAATAAAAATATGCATTTAGCAACAATATAAAAATGGTTGGTGCGACGAATGTATTGGTTTTGTTGGGTTTTATGTTAACAATAATATGATACGGCAATTATACCTCGTTATTCTAATTTGTATACATTTGAATATGGTTTTTATGGGTAAATAAAATTTAAAAAAGACAAACAAACTGCTTTGGATTTTCATAACAGAAATATTTTTTATAAAAGAAACACTTACGTTTTTTAAACGGATTTTTTCTATTGTTAAATAAATCTTTCCTATTATTTTGAATTTAATGCATTGTTTAATAATTTACTTTATTTAAATCTCTATTTTTGAATAATAGCATAACCCAATCCTAATAAATAATTTTGGGATCATAGTATGGTTGTGTGATATCATACTAAGTATGTAGGGATCATAACATGGTTGCGCGTAAATCATACTATTGTTGTGAGAATCATATTATTGTGAGAATTATACTATGGTTGTTTGTAAAAAATACTATGGATATAGGGATCAAGGTATGGCTGAGTGTTAATTATAATGTGGTTCTGAGGATCATAGTATGGTTGTGTGTGAATCATACTATTGTTCTGAGGATTATAGTATGGTTGTGCGTGAATCATACTATTGTCGTGAGGATCATACTGTGCTTGTTTGTAAAACATTCTAATATGAGAATCATAATATATTTTTTGGGATCATAGCATGGTTGAGTGTGAATAATAATATGGTTGTGGGGATCATAGTATGGTTGTGTGTGAATCATACTGTAGTTGTGAGGATTATAGTATGGTTGAGTTTGAATTGTACTATTGTTGTAAGAATCACAATATTGTTGTGCCACAACTATATATCCAAAAAAAAAGTATGATGCTCTTCGAATATTGTCAACCCAACCATATCTATTTTCCTTCGTGCGCATGACTCAGTGTTATTTAAAATCGGCGTCACTTTAAAAGTACTACTTAATAAAATTATTCAATAACCTCCGCAGGGATGATGAAAAAGCAAACCTATCTGAATATTATGACAGTTGCATGTCGTTGTTAACATTGACAGCTTTTGAAAAACAATAACAAAAAAAACTGTCATTACTATCTGGCCGAACATAACCACGTTTTTACTTCTTTATTTCTAGAAACTAAAGCAAAGATATTGCATCTCTGAAAAATATCTGCGTTTAAAATGTCAGACAAACCGGACAATGCCAGCACCTGCCGGATCATTGATGTTAAAAATCAGCGATTTTCCGGAAATGCCATTAACATGTAACTTTGTAGCGTTTATTCCATGGGATCGGTGAAAGGACCACTTAAAACTTGCTACGACCACAGCAATGCATCATTGCTAAGGTACAAGAGGTGTAAAACAACACGATTTATGCTTCCTCGACAGCATCTTAACAACAATGACTATTGAAACAACAAATTATTTAAATATTCCAACATAACTTTCTATCCGTTGGGTTTTTGTTTCCATTTTTTTAGTTTAAGGTTAAAATTTAAACTTGAACTTATGCTTGCAGTGACAGTTGAACAAAATATTATCATTTCAAATATTTTTTGAGTGGGAATTGGAGAGCCTTGTGTGTTTGCCCAACACAAAGGAATGATGAATGAATGAAATGCTACAGCGGCGGCAAGTGCATGAATTTATGTGTCATTCATTCATGCACTCGCTTGCTCACAGTGCAAAGAAAAATAAATGGAAATTATGATGATTTTCTCTATGAAGATAATGACGATGACGACGGAGGTGGCGATAATGGAAATAATCATCACTGACTACCAAATGAACACGTGTGTTCGACTGTTGCATGCTCGTTTGTTTGAATGTGCAACATATTAATTACTCGTATGTACATATTTCTGTAATACAGTAGCGAGCATATGTGTGAGCTTATATACTCGTAAAGGAACGTTTTAAAATCAATCAGCCTTTTAACATTCAAAAGATCACATTTGTTAACGCTTTTATCAATTGAGCTAAGTTTGGCTTGCCACTTTCTCAATTAGTCAATAACAATAGTATACGAGTAATGTTTGAATCATAGCACATATTGTTTGAGTCCATATACATATATTATGTTTGGATCCAAGCATAACATGTTTGGGAAAATGTGTCGTTAGTATAATTTCGCGTGACGGATTCTTAGAACCAGTTGTGGGCTCTTTTGCTGTTGTCGACGATGACAATAACATACTCGTGAGCTAATAACTATGTTATAACGGTTGCGCTAGCTTTGAGATTTTTCCCGAATGAAAACAAATGCGATAGCAGCACGAAAAACAAAAAGTATGGTTCGGGTACCAATATCAGCATCATACTATAGTTGGGTATATGGTGGTGACACAACAATATAATGATCCTCACAACAATAGTATTATTCACACACAACCATACTATGATCACACACAATCTTATTATCATTCACATTCAACCATGCTATGATCCTAAGAAACATATTATTATTCTCATATTAGTATGTTTTACATACAACCACAGAATGATCCTCACAACAATAGTATGACTCACCCACAACCATACTATAATCCTCAGAACAATAGCCTGATTTGTGATTCCAATTCAACCTCACTTTGATCCCCACAACCATATTATGATTCTTACAACGATAGTATGTTTCGCATACAACCTCAAAACCACAGTATGACTCACATGCAACCATTTTATGCTCCTTACAACCATAGTATGATCCCACTCAAATCTCTTCAAATTTTACATAAAGAAACTAAGGACTACACACAACATCAACAGAAAAATGTAGGATATTAAATTGAGTCTTTCAAATAGCAGGTAGTGGCTTTTGAATTAAAATAGCATAAGAGCGAGGATATCTTAACTTTTCCAGTCAATTGGTACTACAGACTTTATCAAACTTAGTCATGCAGCGAGTCATAATAGAACAACGCGTAAATGATGATCCGTACGTATTAAGAAAATGGTCATTCTGCAAGAAGTCATATTCCTGGACGGATTATATCATTAGATAAGGAGTTTCAATGTACGCCAAGAACCATACGCGTTATAAATAATTTGCAGCCCGAACTACTCTAAAAAGTCAGACTTACAAAAATGATGAGATAAAGCTAGCAAAAAGGATAAAGACGGGCGTTGTTCTGGATGAGCTGCAAAATCATTTGAAAACAGGTTTTTGGACTTACGCATATTTTAAGAACTATGTCAAATTTAAATATGACCATGTTTAGGCGCCATCATCAAAATTAGTCAACTTGTAACAATAGGCGTGTTCTATTGGTAATTGCTTTTTAAACGAGTTAGTGGTCGCTAAGGCGATAACTTCAAAATTTTACGAGAACATTTTTGAAGTTTCTTTGCATACAAGAACTGATTGGCTTTCTGCATCATAAACCGTTTGATTTGAAAATTGTAATTTATAGAAAAAAAGTTATTCAAGAAGTATTATAAGCGAGTAATAACTGAGATCGCTCAAACTCGCTAGGGGTTATTCATGAAAAAATTTCTTCCTAAAAATGTTAATTATTGAAAAAAGGCTTTTAACTTAATTTGTCTAAAGCCTTCTGTAAACAAAATCATTTTTCTACTCTTTTACAATGGTGTGAAGTTATCGCGTTAGGGGCCTCCTAAGCGAGTTGCCAATAGATCGCGGACTACAGAATTATGTTCGTTTTCGTGATAAAATTTGCAGCGTCCGTTATATTGACTGTTATTTCATATCCACATGTCCATGTATATTGAAAACCGTTTTTTGGACTGCAAACCAATTGTATGGGGATTATATCAAAAAATTGAGGGTCTATGTGGACCAAGATTGGTTTGTTTGTTTGTAGCATACCAATGAAATAGGTGTTATAGAGCGGTTGAATGTTAATTGGGGACGGTCTTCATTCATTTCCAATCGAATCTGACTCGATAGGTACACTTAAATGTGTGTCGACCTCAAATATTCTTGGTAGTTACAATCAGTTGCCATGCAACTTTCTTTAAATACTTGTATACTTTTACACAGAGCGGTGCAGCGATAAAAATATTATTTCGACAAATTATGGTGCTCTATGTTTAGCCCCTATTCACACTAGGCAACTTTACTTGTCAGTTTACTTGTCAACTGTCAGTTTCTACGAGAGAGAGAGGTAAGGGGAATGGAAAGGGAAAAAAAACTTGACCTTTCCTTTTGTGTTTTTCGTAGTGTGAAGTTGGCTGCAGATTATATTAGTATCAGAACGAATAAAAACAAAAATTGCCGTAACCGAATTGTCTTGTGTAAACCCAAGAGGCAAGTTCAAAAGGGAATCGTAAAAATTGACGCAAGTAAAGCTGCCTCGTGTAAATGGGGACTCATGAAAGAGAATTTGCGGTCTTATTGAATCACCCTATAAATTGTTTAGGCTAATACGTTAGTGATCGTCTTTGTCCTTCCGTGTAGTATTCCAAATGTTTTGACCGCTTATTTCCGAACTTTCAAGTGAGCTGTTGCAACCACTAGCTTTAAGGTTTGCTCGCCACTGTATATCTGAATAGGCAACATAGAAATTGGCATTACATCAACATTTGCCATTGCATTCTTCGGACGATGCAATATTGTTGATTGTCTGTAACGTGAATTACCTAATGTTGTATATGGCATCATCAACAACATCTTCATCATCATCTTCATCAACCCCGTTGCCGTCATCATCGCCGCTATCGGCAGCATTGCTGCCGTTTATATGCAAGCTGTTCGGCTGCTGCGGCATATTTATGAAGTCTCCTTCGACGACGAGAGATCATGTCTGGGCAACTTCAAGTTGCAGCAGCATGCTTCCATCGTCTCCATTGTTGAGTTGCTGGATATTTTCACAAGACCTCATTTCTTGCCAAATGAAATTAGTTGCAATGGCACTTTGTCCGTCCCTGCTGCGTCTGTTCGACGTTGATGTTGCTGTTGAAAAGAGTTTTTCCACTTTTATTTTTTTCTGCAGTACGAGCAGATATTCGCTTAAACACACACACAAACACATATTTGTCTCTAACGTTTTCAGTTTATCGCTGTCACTGACGCTGTTGTTATTGTTGTCTTGTTGCAGTTTCTTCTTTACTGAGTTATTGTTTGGCATTTGGCCAAGAGTTTGAAAGAGAAACTTGGCTGGCTGTTTGGCTGACTGGTTTGGTTCGTCGGGTGGTTCATACACATATTCCGTTTTTCTAATTCATTGATTGCATTTGCCGCTGGTGTTGCTGTTAAGTAACTTAAGTTTCTTTTGCTTTCCGAGCACCTCATGAAACCAACAACACCAACAACAATGTTATATTGACCCAGATTTTGTTTAATTTCAAGCACACACAGACGAAACAAAGACAAAAAGTGTTTACTCTGGTTTCGTTTTAGGTGTATGGGGGACAGAGCAAGGAGTTGCTTGATGCTGGTGAGAAGTGTAAGGGCTTGTTTTTTTGTCAGAGAAGAGACTTGTGGTGTTTATTTGTCATGTCATGTCGCTGGTGCTGCTGCTGCTGCACATGCTTCATGTTTAAGTAATTGTGCTTGGTACTCGCTCTCTCAGTGGCACGAGTTGGTCCTTTTTGCCAGTTATTCAACATTGCCGCCACTTGTGCCTCATGCATTGTCCGTCCGCTCATCCAAACAGATGTTTATGCAAAAAACGTGTGTTTTGCGGTTTTTTGAGGTAAACGTTTTTTTGCATTAACATATGCTTTTGTATGAAAACAAAATATTTTGCATGATTAAAACAATTTTAAAAAAGTCGAAATACTAAATTGGTGAACCTCAATAGGAGGTCGGCCATTATGTGAAACATATGTTGCGAGCCATATTAGACACACACACGCAAAGTATTTGTGCAAAAGATTTTTTTTAGCGGGGAAAATATGGAAGGACTTTCATCAGTCTTTTTAGAAGGCCTTCTTTTCAGATCTAATACATATTCGTTAATGCCATCTAAAATAAGCCATTTCAGAAGGCATTTGTTGCAATTGAAAAATGATCGGTAGAAATTCTCATAGAGACAATTAAAAAAAATGTAAACAAACAAAAGCAAGTGTACTTAAAAATAAAACTTCTCTGTCAGAAATGATTTCGTTAACATTGTTGTAGCTTTCTGCACGAAGAATAAAAGAGAATCCTACTATTGTTGGGTATATGGTTGTGGCACAACAATATTATGATCCTTTTAACAACCTACCTCTGCTCCCCACAACCATATTATGATTCACATTCAACTATACTATGATACCCACAATAATATCATGATCCTCACAACCATAGTATGTTTCACACACAACCATCACACGCAACCATATTATAATTCCTTCATTCATAGTATATTCCCTCTTAACCATACTATGATTCCCAAAATTATTTATTTATTGGGTTGTTATTCAACAATAGAGATTTTTATAAAGTCAATTATTTAAAAATACATTAAATTCAAAATAAGGGAAGTGATTTATTTAACAGTAGATAAAAACAGCTTTGAAAAAACGTAAGTATGTCATTTATTAGAAATATATTTCAGTTATACAAATCCAAAGCAGTTTACTTTTTTTAATTTACTTTACATATAAAAGTACTAATATTGCGTAAGGTTCGAAACAGTAACATTTTTCTAAAACACATATTCAAATTAATTAAAACTACAAACATACGGTATGATTACCGTAATCATATTATTGTTAACAAAAAAACAATACTTTAGTCGCACTGACCATATTTATATTGTGGCTACAACCATAATTTTATTTCTAAATTTAATATTGCCGCAATCATACTAATGTCAAAATTCAATTAAAAAACATACTTTAATTGCGGGGAACTTATTTCTGTTGCCATGATGATGTAGAAACCATATCTTACTTATCCCTGCGTGAAGAAGACAAGCATATATGTAATCTAACCCTGTGTTATTTCGAAATGAGAGTAGAATGCAGCAAACTTGTGTTGGAGTTTAATACAAAGTCATTCTAAAAGCTAATGTTGCGGCAATGTACACGCAGAAAAAAAGTATGGTTGGGGTGACAATATTCGAAAAGGATCATACTATTGTTGGGTATATAGTTGTGGCACAACAATATTATGATCCTCACAACAATAGTATGATTCACACTTAACCATACTATGATCCCCACATCCATACTATGATCCTCACAACAATAGTATGATTTACACTCAACCATACTATTATCTCCACAACCATATTATGATCCTCACAACCATAGTATGTTTCTCATACAACTATAGTATGATTCACACTCAACCATACTATGATCCCCAAAATTATTTATGCGTGTAGAACCCATCACTAAATACAAAGTACAAGCAAATAGGACTTAAAAGGGATTAAATAAACATGCAAATACGCCTTCTACCAGTTGGCATATCCGCAGCTCATACATCTTTAATTCAAAAGTGCTCAGTATGTGATTTACAATTCAAATTTGCCTGCCTAAAAAGTATAGAAAGGGGCATTTTATAGACCCGAAGGCTAGCTTTCAGTTCGCGAGCAGGCCTACCAAACGCACGCAGAGAAAAGATATTGTTAAACTATGGTCACCGCAACAATAATATGTTCTCTCCAATAAAAGCATGTTCGTCGCAACCATAGTATTGTTTTTTGAATTTCATTTTGACAATAGTATGACTGCGACAATATTGCTATTGTTGAAATGTAACAATAGTATTATTGCCAAATTTAGAAATGAAAATATGGTTGTAGCAACCATATATACATGGTTGGTGCAACAAAAGTATTGTTGTTTAAAATTTACGTTACCAAAAATATGATCACGGCAATCATACAGTATGGTTGTGACTATGAACATAAAAAAACAGGTTTTGTAGAGCACACATGTATGTGTGTGCGTATGTGTTTTTGATATACAAAAAAAAAACACATACACCGATACAGTGAATGGTTGCTGTACATTAAAAATGACAACAACAATCGGAAGGTAGTTCGAGGGATTTTTATTGTGTTTAGTTTGTTCGGTGAAATACTCTAATAACGACTGGTTCTCGTTTATTTAAAATCTGCCTGCACTTAAGTATATAGCCATTGATTATGGTTTAATCACATTCGTTACTTGGTGTCTACGGATGGTGAAGTAGCATTCACCCCTGCTGGCAACTTAAAGTATTTTTGACCGTTGGAATATATATTTTTGTTTCTTGAATGAAATGTTTAATAAAAACATGGCTTCAATTCTGGCTATGAACTAATAGTAATGCAATTTAATTTAATAAAAACAATTTAATAAAAACCTCTATTTTTGAATAACAACAATAACCAATCCTAATATATAATTTTGGGGATCATAGTATGGTTGAGTGTGAATCATACTATGGTTGTGGGGATCATAGTATGGTTGCGTGTGAATCATACTATGGTTGTGAGGAGCATACTATGGTTGTATGAGAAACATACTATGGTTGTGAGGATCATACTATGGTTGTGGGGATCATAGTATGGTTATGTGTGAATCATTCTATGGTTGTGGCGATCATAGTATGGTTATGTGTGAATCATAATATTGTTGTGTCACAACCATATACCCAACAATAGTATGATCCTCTTCGAATATTGTCACCCCAACCATACTTTTTTTCTGCGTGCGGACGTCACTTATCGTACTTAACCTGCCTAGAGCTGGCAGCATTGACAGTGTTGTTTACTAAAATTGTTTAGTGAACTTGTGCAATAATAGTCTGCGCTCGACCATAATATATAATATCCGAGTATACAGCAAATATAGATAATGAGGTCGCGGGTTCAAATCCGTAGTCAGTAGTTTTCAATAAAAAGATATAATATTCTAGCCACTAAACAAAAATATTTTTTTCTGGGTTGTTTGTATGTAGGAGAATTATATAAGTATTAAAGAACAGTGCTGTCATTAATCACAAATGACAAAACCAAATGCCAATTAAGTCTAGAGAAAATTTTCGCTCTATGATCGGTTAGATCCAGAATCGGGAGGTATGTAAAACCATGCTGGGAACATAAACTACCCCGGCAATACTGAACTATGTCGGTCCATGGTTTTTTGTATCATGTAATGCTGGGTGTGCAAGACTATCATACAAGAAAACACAGTTTCCAACCCGGGTAAAAACATCAATGCTCATAAATGCCGGCGTCTTTCTGAGTGAGAGCTTATCATCTTCGACCTGTTGCAGCCGTTCGTAGCAGGCATTAAACAGTCTCGGTCAGCGGGTCAGAAGTTCATCGTTTGTTTCTAAATTAGATGATAGGGAAATATGTTTGCAACTTAGACCCTTCTAAACTTTCCTTTTTTTGTTATAACTTAATATTTTTGTATCCACCCTATGTTTATTAATTTAACATTTCTTCTAATGACACTATTTTCCATAAAATCCAACTCCGATTTTGGCTAACTGGGATAATAGATTGAACATATTTATCAGAACAGCCCATTTGGCAAGTCTACACCAAAAAAACTGCTGGACCATTAAAGCGATCAGCATTCACTAGACGTCATTGTATAAAATGTAAATTCTATTGTATTCATAATTTGTTATTATAAGCATGAATTTATTTATAACATATGATAGACGTTGTTTAATTATACGTTTATGTTAATTGTTTGAAAACAATTAACTAAATGGCTTTGTTCAAAGTTGTATACCTTTCGAGTAGAAACCATGTATGTACAAGAATGTGCAGTAAAATTGTTTCCCCCTAGAGCAAGTCGTGCTACTTTGATCCTTCATAAACATATTTATATATGTACATTAGACTGGGTCACAATTCCTAAAAAACAAAACATTTTTTGCAATAACTTATATTTTGATTATTCGCGGTCAGCTTTAATAAAATTGACCTATGTTTTTGAATTTGCCTTAACAAAAAAGTCTCTTTCTCTCTGTTCTGTTCGCTCTGTTACTCTGGAAGCCACAAATTAAAACTTTCGCCTAAATTTCGGTAAAATTGTATATCGGTTCTTAAGCCCCCACACAAAGTTACCTCCGTAATTGAGTTCCGGCCGCTTTAGAAGCCACAATTAAATCTGAGCGGCCAGCTACCTTTTATGGCCGATGGTTTTCTAGAGTGTCCGGCCAGAGAGAGACCTACAACCAAATCTGGTAAAAAAGATACTACATCGGCTAATTTGTTTATATACACGGAGGGTAAAACCGCCTCTATAGCATATTGCAGGATTCCTGAATATGTTTGTAGCAATGTTCACAATCATTCATTAGTTTCTGTGCAAACATATTTTTGGGTGTAGCCAAAAGTTGATATGTTTACTCCGGATTTTAGGCCCTGTAATGTATCATTAAGTCGTTATTTTTTGTACCGAATTTATCAGAAAAAAAATTAGATTAAAATTTGCTTGAGCTTAAACTTATTGAAATGGAGTTGTCAAGTTACGCAGCACACTCATATTTGTTTAAAACTACATGAAATTGTGGTGCTATTATTTTGACCGCAGCTGTGTATCTCCGGGAATAAAATTGTTTCGTACGTTCAAAAAAGGTAAACCAGAGAAATTTTACTAAAGGCTGTCTCTCAAATTCCTATAAAAAGACAAACATATTTCCTGCACTCACTGCACGCATGTTTAACGTACAACCATAGAATGATCCGTACAACCATAGTATGACTTACACACAAACATACTATGATCCCCAAAATTTTTTGTAAAGATTGAATTAAGTTGTTATTTAACAATAGAGAAGTTTATTAAGTAAGTTATGCAATTAAACAGTAAAAAAAAATATTTATTAAAAATATTTCAGTTATACTAATTCGTAGTTTTGTTTCGAAAAAATTTAATTATTTTTACTATTATTGCGAGATAAGATTCGTAAAAATAACATTGTCAAATTAAAAAAAAAATACGGGTTTGCCGGTATGATTACCGTAATCATGTTATTGTTAACATAAAACAGATGAAAACAATACTTTTATCCCACCAACCATATTTATATTGTTGCTACAACAATAATTTCATTTTTAAATTTGGCAATAATACTATTGTTACATTTTAACAATATTAATATTGCCGCAATCATACTATTGTCAAATTGAAATTCAAAAAACAATACTATGGTGTCGACGACCATACTTTTATTGCTGAGAACATACTATTGTTGCCGTGACCATATAGTAACCATATATTTTCTCTGCCTGTGACAGAGACCTCGTGATTAGACCCGGCTACAAAAGGCAACATGGCTTAGATAATGCAGGGCTTCTAAAGCATTCTATAATAGTTGGCCTCAGCCACTATTTGAGCGACCCACCCTATTGTATGTCGAATGATTCAACTTCTATTCATAAAAATATTGTAAAAAATATTGCATTTATCATCGTCATCATCATATCGCAATAACACAATTGACATTTGTGCTGTATACAAGTACTAGTACGAGTGCAACAGCAACGACAACTCCAATAGAACACACAGCGAACACAAGCAACGCTTTTGAGTTCGACGATAATGTTGCAATACATTTAAATGCACTCACTGAGCGATGATGATGACAAAGAACATACAGTCTGTGATCCATGGACCTCTGCGAGGGGATGCATAGCATAAATACTCTCATCCGTCACGTACTGTCAATAAACACACAAAATGCATAAATACACTCATATAGTGGGAAGCAAAACTGAGTATAGGTTGACAAATTCTAAATTTGTTCATTCAATATAGTGCAGGTGTCGGCTAATCGCAGGTTTTTTTTAGCTGAGCTAAAATTTTTAAACTTTATCACAATTGAAAGCTAACGCTACCGTTCAGCTTTTGTTTTTAGCAAATTAGCTAATCTCATATATTGAATATTTTTATTAACGCATGTTAGTGTTAGCCAAAAAATCAAACACATTCAGTAACCAGAATCAGCTGCAGCAAAAATTCTTTTTTATACAGCTTTAAATACAAAATAGGTTGGGTGCTGTTTTTAAGCTACTCGTAACATGAGCTGACGAGGAATAAAAAATACAGAAAATGATGTGACAAAAACTGCTAAAACGTACACGATTTTTTCAACGTTTGCAAATCGTGGAAACTTATTACAAAAAAAAATATGGTTCGGCTCGAACGACGCATCGCATGTTGCGTCCAATATTCGGTCGACATAATCGCCCAGCAGAGTCGGCAATTCGAGCAACTATGGCTCGGTTTCGCACCACGTTTACTCTATTGGATAATGCGCGTCCTCAGCGATGCCGTACAGTGCGCAGCGAAGGCGCTATTGCTGCTGTGGAGCAGACTATCGAAGAAGACCCGTTCAGTGAATGAGCCCAAAACGATATGGCCACCGATCCTGATTTTTACAAGAAAATTTTGTTCAGCGATGAAGCTCACTTTTGGTTCGGAGTTTTTGTTAATATCTTTTCGAATCAATAATTTTAAAATAAAATGTCATTAATTTGTTAGTGCATATTTTTGCATATTTTACATAAACTGCATTTTGGGAATATTTAAAAAACATGTTTTGTGAATATTCAAAATGCTATCTTTTATGAGTATTTTTTTGGAAATACAAATTTTTATATAAGTACAATAATAATAAACTTACTTAAAAGTAAAACAATTTTCAATAAAATCTATCTCAAATCGCAACTTGCGTTTTCAGGGTTTTATCCATTAGCCACGGAAATGAAAATAACTAATAATGTTTAAATTATGGCTGTATTTAACCTTGATCGATATGACCATTTACATCTGAGCTGATTATTAGTCGATCGTTATAAACTATGTCAAATTTCATCAAAATTATATAGCATCCAATTGTAATATCTACTTATAGAACTTAAGACCTAAAATAGCCCCTGTTAAACGGTTACATAATTTTTTAGATACAATCGCTCTAGAGCACCAGTAATGCAGGGTATGCTATAGACGGTCACGTCAGATTTTAGTTTTTTTTTGGCCTCCTTTGAAGTACGAAAAGGAGATAAAAATTAACATTCAAAGCATTAACAACTTAGGGAGAAATGATCACAAGAATGCATCGATACAGTTTGGATGCAGTTTGGATGGACCCAATACAGTTTGGATGCTTTTCTTTCTTCGGATGGTCTCTTTTTACAGAGGATCTTTATGCGTAGTTGATTTCTACGGGAATTTTTGGGTTAGGTTAGGCCCTTAGGTTTCCATATGGACGGATTGCCCTCCCTTGACAAAATTTAAAAAATTTCGACATATTATCATTTAAAAATGCACTAGATTTTGTTTTTTCGCGATAGTTTCCTTAAGACCTTCCATCTCCTAGTCTACAGCTACAACTGTGCCTTATATAGGAAAACAAAACTCCTATTGCCGTGAAAAAAATTGCTTTTAATTCGAAAAAAAAGCTTGAGCTAAAATATACGTGAGGCCATTAAATCCAAACAGCAGCTTAACTAGCCAAAGGCAAAACAGGCACACGAGAAGAAGTTTGCATTTAATGTGTTATTCTGTGCTATTTTTCTAATTTTTTTTTTAGGAATCGAGAACAGAAGGACTATTTCTTTAGACAAATAATTGCGGTTTTGTCATCTAGTCGAAGTTTCGAGGCTTAATTTGAAATTTTCGGCCCTTTAATGAACAAAATTGTATTAAAACAAAGTAATCATAATAAGATTTTTTTTCAAAATACTTTTCTTTTTTTGTAAGTAAGAATGTTTCATAAGCGCTTTGCATAAGTATATGTCCCAAATGTCCTCCTTTTTTCGCACAAATGTCCACATTTCGAAGATGTTTATGGTAACCTTGGCTAAAATGTTCTACTTATTGTTCCTTTTGTGTAACATTTCCTTGGAGCGCTAGTAACTGAGAGATGGTTACAGGGATCGGCATTATATAGGGTGATCGATCTAGAGGTTTCAGAGCAAAAAAAAGCTATACCGGTCGAAAAGCTCGAACGAGTCATCCATAATTGGACCCTCAGAACGGAAACCCTGAGGCGTAGTTGCGGCCAACATTTGAAGATAATTATTTTCAAAAAATAAATGCCATAAAACGTCCTTTGAAATTACCAATAAAGATTCCGCACTTGATTTCAATTTTTATATTGTTTTTGTTCTGAAAAAGTACCTCTAGATGGATCACCCTTTATAATACAAATCTTAAAAACAATGCCGCTTTTAGATCGTGTAGGCTTTGACAATTTTAGCAAATATGCACTTAGTTTTGCTCCCCACTGTATCTTGCTCCCGATAATAGTTGCGGTGGCACTTAAATAAATCACAAAGGCATGAATAATACGTAAGTATGTATGTTTTGTTGTGCATATGTTTGTATGTGTGCAATTCCTTTCTAAATCACAAAGCAAAAGTTCATACACCGCAATTGCTGCGGAGGAGGGGGGTGGAGTGATGGAAATGTTTCTCCCAGTGTCATAAAGATGTGCTATTATGATTTGATGACATCCATAGCAAGTACGAGTGTGTTTGGTCGTCAGATCGTACCTACTCGTGAGCAGACCATGAGTAACAGGTCTCCCTCCCATTCTTGTAATTTGTCCATAATTTGATATTTCCTCAATTTTATGACAACAAAAAGCATCCACACACACACACAAATGCATATGCACTGAATCACATCAGGAAAAGTTGATTATTTTCTAAAAAGAAAAGCAAACGATAACAATAAAAAAAATAGCCAACAATCGAATGAATGCCCCATGGTGGTGGACAGAGACAGTCAGTCCCAAAGAATAGTCATGTGCTGCTAGCTATGCCAGCGAACACTAATGTCGTTAGGAATATTAATCGGATACTGTGGGCAGGCGGAGCAGTGCGATGCGGTGCGGCGCCTTATGGGGTTTGTGTCACGAGTACGTACTACAACTATTTATTATCACTTGAATGGAATAGCCGCCGCCACAGACACTCTGGCTCCCGATGGTGTCTTTGCTGCAATGTTCCATTGTAGTCATTCATATGGCGTATATTAATTTTGCATGCATTTACGAGAGGAGTACGAGCAGTTGGTTGTAATATTGTGAATTGGAATTACCAGTATATTCATTTATATTTAAAAAAATACAATTTATCGCCAGAACACATTTTAATTTAATTTGTAAATATTATAAACCACCTGTGACTACCTCATCCCAGTTGTCCCCGAATAATTCAAAATTAGATTCAACATCGATAAAGGAATTTCCTTTCGTAGTAACAGTTTTTTCCAAGGGTTTTTGGTTCTTTACACTTTCAAATTCGCCGAAATTGTCTTCTTTTTAAAAATTTTACAAAGTCGAATTACTTTAAAAATTCTTTGTGAAAGACATGAAATTATTAAAATTTTATATTAGATATTGTATCGGAACCGAATTTTGATTTGCCATCAATGAACAATATTGGGATTTTGAAGAATAAATACGAAAAAGTGTTTTTGAATTGTGGAAATTGAAACCCAATGATTTTGAATTATTTATTCTTTGATATTTTAAATTCTCAACGTAGATATTTTCTTTTAAAGTAAGTTCCATACCCTAGTATTCCACAGAATAATAGTCAAAATATATTTAAGGATGCGTCACATAGTAGAAATTACACATCTAAATTTATTATTTAAACTTTAAAAATTACTCTACATTTCGATTCCAGCAACTATGCCCTTTTTCGAGGTATTTAGTGAGTTCCAACTTACTGTACCGATTTTAACCATTGTCCGTCCACATATAATAATTATGAGTTGTAAAGCAAATTCTCAAAAAAGTGTACTTCTTACCGAGGTACTTTTAGTCCCTTTAAGGAAAACTTTTTCTCTTATTCGCCCATTTACGAGTACAATCCCAAACAGCTTATAACCGTGCGCCATCATCATGCAAAGTTTAAGGATCCTAGGTTGATTCGTGTGACCACTATCGTGCTATCAACAGACACACGGACGAACGGACATGGCAAGATCGTAAGAATTTCAGACGAACAGGAATACGAGGATTGCTAAATATACTCCTGGCCTAGGCAACACTAAGTGTTGCCTGGCACCATCTTACATTTCCATTGGAAAGTTTGACATTTTTTAGCATAAACGTACTTAGAACCATCATTTGTGTTGTTTACAGTGACTTGAAAAAAACAATTTGGCAAGAAAAATGGAATTTTTCTCAACTTTCGACGTGGATTATCACGACAAGAGTGCATCGATGAACTTAAATCTTGTATAGCGATGAAGCACCATCCTATAACACTGTGAACTGGTTTAATGAATTCAATCTTGGCCGACGCTCGCTCAAAGACGAAGGTCGTCCAAAAACGGCTGTTGTGCCAGAGAACATTGATGCCGTGCGTGAACCGTTAATGCAAGATCGTCATGTGACATACCGTGAGATCGAGGCATCCTTGGGCATTTCTTCCACCAGTATAATTTGATATTGCATGAACACCTGGCCGTAATAAAGGTTGTTCTCGTTGAATCCCGCACAATTTTACAATCGCTCAAAAAAAGGCTCGTGTCGATTGGTGCACATAAATTTTGAAAAAATGAGATCGCGGTGCTTTAAAAGACGTTTACTAGATCGTCACAGGTGACGAATCATGGATCTATGCGCATGAGGCCGAAACAAAACAGCAATCGACCGTGTGAGTCTTTGAAGACGAGCCAAATCCAACGAAAGTAGTTTGTGGAAGAAGCACTTCGAGAAATTCGAAAAACGAACACTAGAAGACGAATCACTGTGCATAATGATAATGCAAGCTCTCACACTTCGGGTTAATCCAGCGCATTTTTTGACCGGCCAAAACGTCGAATTGATGGGTCATCCGCCGTACAGCCCTGACTTGGCACCCAATGACTCCTTTTTACACCCACTCATCAAGAAAAAATGCGTGGTCAACGATTTTCGTCACCAGAAGATGCTGTTGAAGCGTTCAAAAACCATGTTTTGGAGGTGTCTCAGTCGGAGTGGAAAAAGTGCTTCGACAATTGGTTTAAGCGCAAGCAAAAGTGTATAAATCATGCTGGAGAATACTGAAAAACAATAAAACCATTTTTCATGATAAATATTCGCATTTTCATTATTAGGCCTGAAATATATATAGCAGCCCTTGTATCGGGCACACAACAACGATGCGGTATTGGTCGACAGCTGCAACAGAGATCCTTTTTCCTGTTTTGGGGATAGATCCGAGCGCTTTAAGCACATAAAGTGTTACGGCGACATTGCAAATCCTTTTCTTAATGTTAACTTAAAATGCACCTTTGGGAAAAATTATATTCTACAACACATGCCAAGGTCTGTAGCTCAGTTTCCAGAATACGATAATGCGTGTGTTCTTTCTTATCCGGGTTACTCCCAGGCTTTTGTTGCATTGCTAAGTACTGACCAGACTTATCATAGGGCTCTCGTATGTTCACTAGTTTTATAGTTAAATGGTAAATTTTCTACAGTTTAAATTGAATGGCATAGAATTAAATAAAAATGAAGCAAATTTGTGAACTGAACTGGTATTAAGTAGAGCTTGAATTGAAATTATTTTTATTTTTATTTTGGCAAAGGTTCACTGTCATTTCTGGAAGTTTTTTCTTAAACAAGTTTATGGGGTTGGACTAGTTATTATCTGATACTAAAATAACGTTGGATTGTATAATCACAATAAGTTTATATGTACTTATGTACGAGTACAAGCACTATTAATTCTGAGCTGAGTAAAATATGTATCCGCCTTTCACAATAACACTCTAAATTTGGCAAACAATCGATTTAAGATATTGGCTGGAAAAGGTTTTGTAAATATTGGAAAATTATTTGATAAATATATTTTAGTTTAAAAGGAACACAAATTTTAAATATTATGAACACTACTAATTAGTAGCGGGATGCACTTGGAGAAGGAAAACAGTAAGTTTAGGATTACGAAAGAAGACAAACAAGCATTTAGAATTTATAGACCATTGGTCTTGTTTACAAATCTTACTTAGGACGTCAAGGGAACACTAACAATCTATTTAATGTTGCAAACATGCAACAATATTTGCACGCAGTGAAAAGATATGGTTACTATATGGTCACGGCAACAATAGTATGTTCTCTGCAATAAAAGTATGGTCGTCGCAACTATAGTATTGTTTTTTGATTTCATTTTGACAATAGTATGATTGCGGCAATATTAATATTGTTGAAAAGTAACAATAGTATTGTTGAAAAATTAAAAAATGAAAATATGGTTGTAGCAACAATATAAATATGGTGGGTGGAACAAAAGTATTGTTTTCATACCGGAAAAAATTGTATTATTTTTTTAATTTGACAATGTTATTTTTACGAATCTTACGCTGTAATAGTAAAAATATTGTAATTTTTTTTGACACAAACTACGAATTAGTATAACTGAAATATTTTAAATAAATAAATTTTTTTAGTGTTAAATAAATCACTCCTGTTATTACATAACTTACTTAATAAAATTCTATGGGGACCATAGTATGATTGTATGTACTATGGTTGTGAGGATCACACTATGGTTGTACGTTAAACATACTATGGTTATGAGGATCATAATATGGTTGTGGGGATCATAGTATGGTTGAATGTGAATAAAAATATGGTTGTGGGGATCATATTATGGTTGTGTGTGAATAATTCTATTGTTGTGAGGACCATAATATTGTTATGGGGATCGTAGTATGGTTGTGTGTGAACCATACTATTGTTGTGATGATCATAATATTGTTGTGCCACAACCATATAACCAACAATATTATTATGCTCTTCGAATATTGGTGTCCCAACCATACTTTTTTTCTGCGTGTGGTTAAAGGGATTTTTCGAAATTATACGTCTTTATTTTGAGATATATACTTTATATAGTATGAGGAATAGACTTGTGAACATTTTGCCATAACCTCTTTTTTGCAGAAATCTCAGGACATTGACATTATATAAGTAAGTATTATGACATTATCATTTCGATATAAATTAGATGAACTCAAAAACCATTATCTGGAAACCCTATACGAGGGTTAAAAACACAATCATTTATCATTGGAAATGGTTCGATTGTTTTTCAAAATATTCTCCTTAAAGATCAATACACTTTTGCATGCGCTCAAACCAAATTTCTTAGCACTTTTACCACACCTATTGAGAAACCTCCAAAACATGGTTTTAAATGCTTCAACAGCTGCTTCGGGCTTCAAAAAACGTTGACCACGCATTTTTTTATGTGAGGAAAAAAGAAGAAATCCTTGGGTGCCAAATTTGGGCTATACGGCGGATGACCTATCAATTCGCCACTTTGAGTGCTCAAAAGCCCATTGTTTCAGCTAACGTGTGAGAGCTCGCATTGTCGAGATAAGAAATGATTCGTCTACCCATCTTGTTTTCCATTTTTCTTCTAAGACTGTAGACAAACTGATGTTTGTGTACCACTCAGAAATGACCTCTTACGTTTCACTAAAGGCAAAGTGGCCACATGACCGGCAGCCGCCCGAGGCATAGCTCACTTGGGTCAATGACTCGTCGCGAATAAAATGTCCCCTGACAGAGCTTGCCAATTTCGATGATTAATCGTCATTTTAACGTTTTTTAAACTAAAATTTTACCAACGACGATAAACGACATTTCGGTGAAAAACGTAAACATTTGCAAATCTTTAGCGCGATAATCCGTAGGATTTGATTAGGTTGTAGTAAGAAAATGCAACTGCTTCAAGTATTTCTGCTTTATTTATAAAGCTTAAAGACCATAGTCGTGTTACGAGCATTGTTTTTTTTCTTTTACTCAGATTCTAAAAACCTCAATTAATTTAACCATATAGCTCGGAAAATGTGTTTAGGGCAGGTCGGCATAATAAGCACAACATAGGTATTGATAAGCCGTCTTTAACCAGGACAAAACAAGTGGTATTGCGTATATAAATTCTACGCTGACTGTATTCTCCATTTGAAAATCAATATGAACTCCTAGCATGTATCTTGCGAGAGTATTCATTCACTCGTAAATTAAGTAAAATTCTAACGTTAAAATTGCCTAAATTGTGTGTAATGATTTTACAATGATTTATATTTTTAAAAATGAATTTGACTATTTTTTTTTTACAAACGACGATTTTTTACTTATTTTGTCTTTGAGCCACCTGTTGTCACGATGAAGGTGTGGATCAAACCCAAACCACCATCGGAGAGACATATTATGTCTGTAAGTATCCGTAGACCAAACAGTGTGCGTCTTAAGTCCGTAAATGCCGAGCAGTGGCAGAGAAGATGTTTAGATTCCTCCCCCTCCTCATCATCCTCATCATGTTGCAACGCCCACAGAAGTAGTTGTATGGAAGACGCAGTCTCATAGTATGAACTCCCAAAGACCAGTGACCGCAATGAGACCCATGTGATGACCGCAATAAGGTTTCTTAGATAAATCCTTGGCAGAATAATTGCGGTCCGCGTTCTTTGCTCACCAATACAAGGCTAGATCTTTCTGGTCTCTACGCAAGTTGGTTTCTTTTTTCCACCTATACGTGGCAATGAGATACAGTTTCCATGATATAAGCTGCCAACCCATTGCAAGAGGAATGTCAATATCACCACTACACTTAGTTCAGTTCCGTGTTGCGCCAGCCTTCACAAGGTGTCAGCTGTACAATTACCATCAATGGCCCAGTGTCCTGGAACCCATATTAGTTTTACCGCTATCTCATCCAGTGACATCCGGCATTCTTGAACATTTTTCAAAGTGGTATACACATTTTCCAGGAATCTAATGACCGCCTTGCTGTTAGTTAATATGAACGTACCCCATAATACTGAACTTGCTGCACGGCATTTCCTATGAACGTGACTTCGGCTTGAATAATGCTACAATAGCCCGGTGGCTTGAGGAACAGTTTAAAATTTAACTGATCTAACAAGATAACACATCCAATCACGTAGTCCGATTCATCCGGTATTCTCGTTGCAATACCAGAAAACTCCATATTGACTACACTCAAAATTTCAGCGTGTATTTTCAAGCCATGGCCGGTTAAACCGAAAAACGCGGTCTTTTGCTTCGATGTGCTTCTTTCACGAAAAACTTTCGTTGCATTTGGCTCGTTTTGAAAGATCCATACGGTCGATTACTCTTTTGTTTCCGGTTCCTATGCAAAGATCCATTATTCTTTACCTGCGACGATAATATACACTGAGTTTGAGCTACCGTAGAATTCGTCAAATTATGTGGGATCCAACGAGAACAAATCTTTTTCGTGACCAAATGTGTTCATTCTAGAGCGAATGGCGCCCAAGACTGCGATTTACAAGGCTTTTTGGTACCAGCGACTTACAGCTATTTTGGCGGTGCTCATTAAACGTCGTAACAAGTTGATCTAGACACTCTTGTCTCGATAATCCACGCCGAAAATCATAAAAAATTATCGCACGAAAATATTCACGGGTTAATTTCATATTTTGACCGATGTTTAACGTTCTGAGTATCGGTCGGTCAAAAAGAACGTTCTGAGTAAAGTTATGCTCAAAAATGTCAAATTTTCAAATGGAGGCAACTGGAATAGGTTCGCATCTGGCAACACTAGTACAGTAGGGCGTACCTCAAAAAAAAAAGTTCGCCGTACACCTTCGAATATGAAGTATTATTGAAAGGTAGTTTCAAAAAAAATGTTTTTATTTTTTTATGCCGAACGTAGGGGTCGCGCTTTTACATTTTTCTATATAACTTCTGCATTTATAAACGGATTTTAAAGTGTGATACATCGATGTTTTTGTCTCGACGAGGCCGATTTTTTTGTCTTTGAAGTCATTGAGCTCAAGCACCCCCTTCTGGTACTTACCCATCATATCTCAGTTGCTACTACCCTAATGTACCACTCTAATATCAGAAAATTAAAGCTCGCGCGGGGTGCTTGAGCTCAATGACTTCAAAGACAAAAAAATCGGCCTCGTCGAGACAAAAACATCGATGTATCACACTTTAAAATCCGTTTATAAATGCAGAAGTTATATAGAAAAATGTAAAAGCGCGACCCCTACGTTCGGCATAAAAAAATAAAAACATTTTTTTTGAAACTACCTTTCAATAATACTTCATATTCGAAGGTGTACGGCGAACTTTTTTTTTTTACTTGTAACCTGGTACGCTCTATAGTACAGCCTCGTAAAATGTTTGATACCGAAATGTTCGCTGAGAATTTGAGGACCCATGGGCCACTGGTGCATAGAAACGCATTATTAAAGCTTCGGCCCCGCCAAACTTTGAAATGGTCCATTCGTTTACTTAAAATGACATTCGATGGAAAACTAAGATTTTAAAAGTTTGAAGGACAAGTCCTGGAGAAAACTATGAAGTATTCAGACCAAAACTTATGGATTTTAATTTAATTTTTAAGTGATACGATATGTTTTATGAAATATGAAACTAGATTAAAACTGAACTTTATGTTTGAAAGTAGTAGACATAACGCAGCGTTTTTCACATCTGCCTCATATGGGCCGTGCCGGCCGTTGCTGTCCAAATAAAAAACACAATTTAGCTACGTTTTGTTGCAAAAAAAGTTACAGTTTTAGCTAATGTGTAATTAGCCCATCATTACTAACGCTCAGAAAAAGAAGCAGAACATAAAGCGACAATAAGACACAAAAAGAAGATTTCACAAAAAAGGTTTAACACGAAGTAAACAAAATGTGTTTGTATAAATGTATATATCTACGTGGTACACATGTAAAAATACGAGCATATACGAGGGCTGCTATATATATTTCTGGCGTAGGCAACACTAAGTGTTGCCTGGCGCCATCTGACATTTCCATTGAAAAGCTTGACTTTTTTTAGCATAAACGTGCTCAGAACGTTTTGATGTATGCCAATCATTTGTGTTGTTTACAGAGACTTGAAAAAATCAATTTGGCAAAAAAATTAAATTAATTCGTGGACATTTCGTGCGATCATTTTTCACAACTTTCGACGTGGATTATCACGACAAGAGTGCATCGATGAACTTAAATCTTTGTATGGCGATGGAGCACCATCATATTTCTGTATGAAAAACTGGTTTAATGAAAACAATCGTGGCCGACACTCGCTCAAAGAGGAAGGTAGTGAAAGCCGTCCAAAAACGGTCGTTGTGCCAGAAAACATTGATGCCGTGCTTGATAATGCAAGATCGTCATGTTACATACCGTGAGATAGAGGCATCCTTGAGCATTTCCTCCACCAGCATACATACATTCGATATTGCATGAACACCTGGGCGTGAAAAGGGTTTGTTCTCTTTGGATCCCCCACAATTTGGCAATCACTCAAAAAAAGTCTAGTGTCGATTGGTGCAAAGAAATTTTGAAAAAATACGATCGCAGTGCTTCAAAAGACTTTTATAAGATCGTCACAGGCGACGAATCATGGATCTAAGCGTATGAGCCCGAAACAAAACAGCAATCGACCGTGTGGGTATTCAAAGACGAGCCATATCCAACGAAAGTTGCTCGTGGAAGAAGCACTTCGAAGCAAATGGTTGCCTGTTTCTTCGGCAAAACTGGTCATGTGGCGACTGCTCCGCGTGAGCAACATTGGAGGTCTACGTAAGTGTTACAACATAATTTGTTTGCCTGAAGTCTTCGGAGAAATTCGAAAAACGAACAAGAGAAGACGAATCTTTATGCACCATGACAATGCGAGCTCTCACACATCGGCTCAAACCAGCGCCTTTTGACCGGCCAAGACGTCGAATTGACGGGTCATCCGCCGTACAGCCCTGACTTGGCACCCAATGACTTTTTTTATTCCCACACATCAAGAAAAAAATGCGTGGTACACGATTTTCGTCGCCAGAAGATGCTGTTGAAGCTTTCAAAAACAAATGTTTTGGAGGTGTCGCAATCAGAGTGGAAAAAGTGCTTTGACAATTGGTTTGAGCGCATGCCAAAGTGTATAAATCATGCTGGAGAATACTTTGAAACACAATAAAACCATTTTTGATGATAAATACTCACATTTTCATTATTAGGCCAGAAATATATATAGCAGCCCTCGTATGTAGGTACATACGTACATATGTATGTATATAAGTATACATATGCACGTACATATGTTTTACGTATTCAGATGGAAATATCAATATTTGCCTGTATGTTTGAAATATGCTGAAAAAAGTCATCTTTTATTACAGAGCTGTATGTGCAACTACAGCAACAATTTAGTCGTTGTTTCTTTTCTGTTATTTGTTGTTATAATCCAGCAACAACAACAAGAGTAATAATGTCATGTACAATCATTGTATTGCTAGGCATCAAAGGGAGAAAGAGAGACTAGGAGAGAGAGAGAGGACACAGCGAAAAAGTCAACAACAAAAATAAAACATTTGTTTTGGCGCCTACATCAACATTCAAATAATCGCCCCAAACACTGTTACGGAGATGGAGTGGCGTAGAGTGGATGGCCTACACCTCACACAGCAATTGCTCTGTTTCTTTCTTTTTTGTATCTGCCGTCGGAATTGTCATGTTAGTACGTGTGTGCATGGATTCCACCAGCGGCGGATTGTCTAGGCCTCTCAGAGAAGGCACAGCAGACGACCTACTAGAAGAAGGCAGAGAGAAAGAAGCGCACTCCATTATACTCTCTATGTAGCCATCCTCTAAATCCTTGTTTATATGAACGTCGAAATCGTTCTTAGTAAATTCGTGTCAGTGCAGCACACGTTAAATAAAAGAACATTAAAGCAAGTTATATTAGTGGTGTTTTAGGTTATGGCATTTGTTAACAAAACTTCCAACCTTGAACATGTTTATAGTTTCTCGATTCTGGAATAAACATTAAGAATAATATTTTGTTGTAACCTTTTTAGTACTTAGTCTTGAAAGAGGCATAAACTCTATAGTAATCCAGGCTTAGTACTAAAATGGCTTCAAAAAATAATTTTACAACTTTTCTAATTTTTTTTGAAGACTAATTCTTCTGTTCTATTCCTTTAGACACGAAAGGAACTGACACTTTTTTTTATTGTTAAGTTGTGCGACAACTTTTTTTGACCCATTTTGTACCAGACTACGAAATTTTTTTAAATCTTTATGAAATTTTCATTGCTATATGTAGTTAAAAATAGGCCAAACATTTTTGTTTGGATTTATATACTCTGCAACAAGCGGAGAAACAGGGTATTATCAGTTAGTTTCATAAATTATAAAAAAATATTCGATTTTATTAACAAAAATTTCTTATGATTTAATAAAAAAAAAACAGCAAAATTATTCGGTCGAGATCTTGACCGCTGGTACAAAATGGGTAAACCGAGAAACTTAGTTGGGCAATTATTGGAAATGTTAAAAGAATCATCAGCCGTTGAATGTTTTTTATGTTGACACAAGTTACATGAACTAAGGAGACGTACAAACAAATTATACTAAAAGATGATAGGCAGCGTTGCCGTTTTGTTCTTTTCCGAGCATATTTTAGTCGATATTTTGGGTCCGACCGATTAAATTTTGGTAGATTTAAATTAAAGCCAGGTAAATTTGGATTTTTCATCTCGTAAATGATGGCCACTTAACGAGTTATTGATTAATCTCTAAACCTTTTAAAGCGTATAAAAATCAAATATTGCAAATATTTTTGATTTGGGGGAAAGTTCATCGTTTCTGCTCTTATGGGATATTGAGCGAAATCAGTAATATGAAAACGTGAACCAATATGGTCCAATTATAAGCATGCTGGATTCTAGATATCCTCTAATGCACAATATTAAATTTCAGCAAGATCGAAAGCAACATATGGTTTAAAGTGCCGGGCTTTCAAATTTGTAGGGGCCTTTGCTTGTAGTGTTGATTACGGATCGCTTAAAACACACTGAGCGAAGTTTGAGCAGATTTAATTTGTGTTTTTCAAGAGCGAAATAACCTCAAATCTGGACGGATCTTTTTGCGGAGATTGTTAAAAACACACGAGCCAATTTCACCAGTGTGAAATTGGCTCGTAACGCTCTATGCGAAATTGGTTCAGATTCGGATTAGTGTCCAAAACCGAAGCCGACATTCCGGTTTTTATGTTCAAACGCGACCGTTGACTGTTCAAAAATGGCTCAACCCCGACATGTCGGTTTATACAATTTTTTGCTATCGGGTTTTTTTAGGTTGTATATATGTAAAAGCAAAGAAAATTGATTGCTTTTCAATTACTAGTACCTACCGATCGACCCAGAATCGCCAGTATATGGTCCAAATTCAGTAGGGTTCGTCCTTGTCCTAAACCTTTACACAGTGCAAAATATCGGCGGTTTATATTTGCGAGCTGTACTTTGATTACAACGATACATGAGCACACGGAAGTACGGAAATCGCACAAAGATATCAGGTAGTGATTTTGAATATTTCTGTATAATAAATGTGGGATCTAACTCCATTTCTTTCAGGTGTCGCAAACATCAGAAATACGTCAACACCTAGTAATTCAGTGTGGTGTGAGACCATTACCTTTATCCGAGAAGAAAATACGGAAAACTAAGATAAGGTGAGACATTGGCACTGGCGGTAAATGTTGCTAATGTATAAGTTCTTTGGTGCCCTGTTCGAGGTTATCAAGAAATAAGCTCCAGCGATTGCTTCGTCATCGTTTTTGTAGACTTGAATAACAACAGATCTTTACTTCACGTGTCCTATTATCGCAGCAGCTTTTAATATATTCATCATGAGGTATGCCCATCCGATTTGTCTTTTTGCCAATCACACAGTGCCCTGTTACGACTCCTTGAAAAGTTCTTCTGCCAAACACCACTAAGCCCTTTTTTCTTCACTTAAAAAGCATTCCTTAAACAAACCCTCCCTTCTAATGCCAGGCATTGGAAAATATTCAAGAAGAGACAGGGCCTTTCCAAAAAGGCCCTGATAAAATGCCGTCTAGGCCCCACTTTCCGCCGCCAAGTTTTATTAGTGTATGTATGTACTTATGTGCTCTGCCAACATTATGTTGGCGTTAAAGCGAAAATTTATTTGTTTTAAGTGTCAATGAACTTTGGAAATCCCACTCGCTGAACATTGGGCTTTATGATGATGTCTTTAAACCCTTCGATGCAGATTTGTGTGTTGGGGAGGATGCCAATTTAAATCGAAACGACGCGGAAATAAAGTGAACAAAGCTTAACAAGAGCACTTAGTTTGGATTGAATTGAAATCATGAAAAAGATATTTTACAATGTCAAAATAATAAAAAAAAATCACTAGACTACGTATGTTTTGCAAACGTGTTTGTTAATATTTTGTTTTTGTTGAATGCCAGTTAGGATATTACAGAAGTTAAGCTTTATGAATTGCTCGCATGAAATTCAAAAAGACTAAAAATACCTCAACGTCCTTAAATTACAGAAAAATTCCGCAGCGCATCATACCCGGCTATGACAAACCAGAGAAATTAAACGAAGGTTAGGTCATGAGACATAATATTTCGATAACAACAAGAAGGTAAAGTGAAAACTAACGATTTGACTCGACTTGATATGGAAAAAGAATAATGGAAAGAATAAGAAGTTCTGTGAACCATTAAGGAGTTCTTGAAAGATTCTGCTATAAACGACCTAAAGCATAGAGTTGTAAAACAGACATGAGATCTTCGTTTAGGTTTTGTATAACGGGTGGGCCAAAAACAAGTTTCTTTTTTAATTATAGGTTATGTTGACACTGACAGCTGTTTCCCGCTCGAAATCTAAACAGAAGTCGGTGTAATTCCTCCGCAAAACGAAATCAGTCGCTTTACGCGTGAACAACCTTGGAAAATATATAAACTAAGAAGCTAGAGTTGGGCAACGAATTTAGGTGAATTTTTGACGTGATGTATTTTTATTTCGACGGCTACGTGAACAAACAAAATTGCCGCATCTGGAGCTCGGAAACCCCGCATGTCTTTGTCGAAAAGCCATTGCTTTCACCGACAGGGACAGTATGGTGCAGATTGTGGAGTGGTAGCTTTATTGGACCATTTATCATCGAAAATGAGGCTGGGAACAACAGTGGGCGTTACAGAGTTAAGCTTTCATAGTTTTTTTTTTACTGAAGTTAAGGACAGGGATTCGGAAGACCTCTGTTTCACGTAGGATGGCGCGCTATGCCATGATCTTTGCGCACCAAATTCCGAAATTGTTTTTCTTGGCGATATCAATTGGACACATCGTAGCTTCGATTTGGACGTTTTTGTGGGGATCAATGTTATGCCAACCATCCAGACCCGATTCCAACACTTAAGGCCAAAATCATACAAGTAATCCGTGAGATACAGCCCGAAACCATTCACAAGGACTTGGAAAATTGAACTGACAGAATGTGCTTCTGCGAAGACAGCCGAGGCAGTCACTTGAACGAAGTTGTATTCCATTATTAATGGAAATGTTTGTTTGTACTTATGAAGCCATAATACTTGGAAAAGAATTGTAATTTGTTAAGCTCTAAAAGCTACATTTTAATCCAATGCTGGTTAAAATTGTGAGCGAGCATTTAAATGTTTTCAAATTGCCTCCGCAGAAAAGTTTTTTTTTGATTTGTGCTGTTGCCGTTCTAGCCAGCAAAAAATTAAATTTTATCCTGCTCAATTGTCGTATCGCACTTTATAAACCAACTATAGTAAAATTTGACTACATTTGCCTATGTTTTCTCATACCACCTGGACAGCAAACATTCTGGATTTGAGGACCTCCCGCTCTACAAGCCAAATTTTACATTCGATCTTGCTTTAACAAAGTGTAGTGCGATAAAAAAAAAAAATAACCAAGCCTAGTAAAGTTGGACTATATCGGTCTGTGTATTCATACAGCGGGTTCTTCCTGAATTGGGGCCATGTCGTTAGACAAGTCACATTTTAAATTTGATCTTAAAGTTTTAATTTTAATTATCAGATCTTTGTTTAATTCTGGGTATTCGCGCGTTGGGTATTCTGTACTTATATACTGCAGTGGTGTAGAGTTTCATATAATCGGACTGTCCGACTTTAGACTTTACTTAATAATTTTGATTATTGACGGTAAAGACGTTTGTACCTTGTAAACAATTTTGAGTACTTTTTTAATATTCCCTCCCTTTTTCGCAAATGTAAAAATATTACGTCCCTATGTAAGAGGGTTGATAAGAAATATAACCATATGTACGAGGGCGGTTCGGAAAGTTCTTAGCCTATCAATGAAAGAGAATAGTTAGTTTTTCAAAAATATTTTTATTTTTCAATATAATCTCCTGAAACTTCAATACACTTAGTACAACGCTTATCTAGCAATTCTATCCCTTGAATAAAATAGTTTTCCTCAAGGTCTTCAAAATAGTGGTTTACAACTGTAATTGCATCTTCATTTGAGGTAAAACGCTTGCCAGCAAGGATTTTTTTTAGATTTGGGTAAAATTCACTGGGAGCTAAATCAGGAGAATAAGGTGGGTGGTCAAGCAACTCGTACTTTAATTCGTTGATTTTAGCCATTGTTAAAACACTCTTGTGCGCTGGTGCGTTGTCTTGATGAAAAATTATTTTTTGTGTTGTAAGCCAGGACGTTTTTCTCGAATTTGTACATTTAATTGATCTAAAAGGTTGCAATAGTACTCTGAATTTATTGTTTTACCCTTTTGCAGATAGTCAATCAATAAAATACCTTTGAAGTCCCAAAAATCCGTTGCCATAACCTTACCAGCCGATTGAATTGTTTTTGTCTTCCTTGGGGCACTCCTCCAGCTTCAGTCCATTGTTTGGATTGTTCTTTTGTCTCTGGAGTATAGTGGTGGATCCATGCCTCATCAACAGTTATGAAACGACGCTTAAAATCCATTTTATTTCGCTGAAAACGATCCAAACAAGCTTGAGAAATGTTAATTTTTATGCGTTTTTGGTCGACTGTTAACAAGTTCGGCACCCATCTTGCAGAAAGCTTTTTCATCTGTAGTTCTTCATGCAAAATGGACTTGATTATTTGAGATGCCTATGATATTAGCTATTTCACGCACTTTTATTCGTCCATCATTTAATACCATATCATGCACTTTGGCTACAATTTCTGTTGTTGTTGCACTTAACTTTTTTCTGTTTATACCGCGCTTTTTGTGCTAGGCTAAGAAGTTTCCGAACCGCCCTCGTATCGCACTTGTTCGACAAAATGGTATAAACTCAAAATTTTTAAATTTTCAACAGAGA
Source organism: Hydrotaea diabolus (assembly GCA_963513945.1). NCBI lineage: Eukaryota > Metazoa > Arthropoda > Insecta > Diptera > Muscidae > Hydrotaea > Hydrotaea diabolus. The sequence continues at coordinate 114,180,737 of OY740717.1, forward strand.
CAAAAACTGTACCTTTAAGTACACTTTAAAATTCGTTTTCTTGCAAAAAAAAATAATTTTGAAAATTTTGTGTTAATACCCCTTCGTAGAAAGAGTGCTGATGATATGTGCGAGTTGTTGGAAGTAAAGTCACCATTATATTGACCTTACAATTAAAACGAATTTTAGTCAATGAATGCAAATTTGTAGACTTTTTCCGGCTAACACACGCACAAACGAGTGCACAACTTAAATTTTATTTGTTAATTATGTAAATTGAAACTATGACGAGATGCGAGACAAGATAGAGACGATATAATTTTTTGTAAAGGCACCATAGCACTATAAAATGTATTTAGTACTAATCTGTAAACCGTTGCGCTTCGCCACCTTCACGCAAACTTTAAGATAGATAAATAGAAGTAACATATTCGTCATAATTTGTGTACTGATCAATTGAATCTTTCTGCAGTAATATTACTAACTGATTTGTAGGTCTCCAAACACACGAAAATTCACGTAAGGTACCGATGTACAGGGTGGATCGCGGAAATTTGCATATTTGGGAGTGAAATAAAAAAATTATGAACCTTAGAGAAATTTATTTTATATTTTAATTATATTGAGCGGTAAGGGAATTTTTAAATTACATGGTTTTAAATAGTGTATCTGGCAAATTCCGTCGTTCGCCATCCACACACTGCTGCATACGTTTTCTGAAGTTTTCATGAACTCTAACAAGCATGTCGACTTCTATTCTTCCAATTCCAGCCTCAATATTGTTAATTAGGTCTACCAAGGTGTTCGGACGGTTGATATACTCCTAATACTCCCTGCAGTTCTCAAAGAAGTTACTTAATTTACAATTGATTGCCGTCCAGGTAATCATGTCCGCGTAAGGGGAATAGCGAATCGTAAACAAAAAACACGCTGCACTGCAATGATCGAGTGCGCGTTTGAAAAATAAAATATTCGCCCACAATAGCAAACTATGTATGTTTTAAAACGATCTGCTTACAATTATGGTCATAACATCGCTTTAAAAACAGGAGGCGTGGCACATCCCACTTTCCCTCCGAACGTATTTCGTTACACACTGATAGTATTAAAGTATATACCGAATCTAATGTTGCTATATTTTATAGTTTATATGCATTTTGGCAAGTGATAATCTACGAGTGATTGTTTAAAAGCCGATGCATCCACAAAGAGTTACTGATAGTGCGATGCGGTTAATGGGATGGCGGCGTCATCGGATCGTACTTCTTTGAAAATGATGTCAGCGAAGCAGTCACCGTGAATGGTGTTTGCTATCGCGAATATGAGGATATGGACCTGGACGATATGTGGTTCCAACAGGATCGTGCCACTTCAACACAGCCAACGAAACAATGGCTCTTTACCGTGAGAAATGCAATGGCCGTGTAATCTCACGTCGTGGCGATGTTTATTGGCCGCCACGATCTTGTGATTTGGACTTCTTTCTTTGGACATATTTAAAAGAAGAAGAGTACGTTAATAAGCCTAGATCAATTCAAGAGCAAAATGATTAGATAATTCGGCACATTAAAGGCATTGAACCTTTATTATGATAGAGGTATGCCACCGAAGCCGTGGCGAGCATTTGGCCTATATTTTGTTGTACTCATAATTGGTATATATCCTTCTATCATAATAACAAACAAAAGATAATTCTCTGAAACTTTTTGATTTATGTACAAATAACATAGTGCATTTTAGTTGGACCGCTTTGGAATATAGATTAGATTAGACACACTACGACCCATTTCTAGTATTCAACCTGTGTAAGCTTTTTTAAATAATATCATGCCAAGTAATTTAATTACAATTACTTTTTTTGTTTTTTCTTATGATTTTCTTAATGGGCTTTTAAGGCCAACTTCAATGCAAATAAAAGATTAAGTAGAATCTTTATATATATTAATAATTATGATTTCATTCTTTTAATCAGACGTTTCGATGGGATTTCTTCAAACTTCTGAGAATTTTATTTAATCTGGCAACTACATATACAATAAGCAATAATATTAAGTACATTTAATTTGTCTTTAATTTTTAATGCAGTACTGAACAGCACTACATAAACCACAAATTAATTAAATTACGAAACTTAGAATATCACAGTAATTATCTGACTAATGTAAACTATTGCAGATGCACCTTATAACTAAACAATTGTAGTTTGCATTAGCGTTTTCCTTGTCTTCTTTTCTAGTTATTGCACTTTTTGATATTTGTTGTATTATTAGACTCTCTAAGGTTTCTTTTGATATGGCATCATTGTGATTTTGCATAGCAGGCTTAATAAAATTAAATCGTCAAAGTCCATTTTTCTAAGCAATGTTTTTTTAAATAAAAAGTAATAGATAAATGAAAATGAACAAATTCATTTGCCAAACTAGGACTGAAAACTAAAAACTCTTTGTAATAAATAAAAATGCTATGAAAATTAATATTTACAGAACTATAAACAAAAGGTGTTCATTATAATTATTAATTTAAATTTTGCAGCAAGTGAATGCAAAATAATTATTTTAGCATAAATTTAATAATGCAATAATAGAATAGTATACGTAACTACACCCCCTTGGGTTAGTTAAATCATTAAAATAAATTAAAAACCATGGTCACCACGGTCAAAACCTTTTGGAATAAAAACACACATCGAGACGGACAGACAGACAGCAAACAACCCTCCATATTTAATTGAAACAACACGAATATGTATCTCAATACACTGAACAAAAATAGTGTTACAGAATTTGATAAATAGTTTGTAAAGCAGCAGGCACGAGGCTGGCACATTGGGACGGTTAACAGGCTAAAGTAGAAATTTAGTTTCTAATATGATAGAAAACACCAGATAATGGTCCAATTACAAAAGTAGTTGATTGCAATTTATGTTTTTAAACATTAGCGTCATTAAGGAGATAAAATCGTTAAGAATTTTAAAAATTAAATAACCAGTTTTATCGTCTTTTCTGTTTACGATACAAAAAAATTTTTGAACGTAAAAAAGGTTTGTTCTCGTTGGATCTCGCACAATTTGACAATCGCTCAAAAAGGCTCGTGTCGATTGGTGCAAAGAAATTTTGGAAAAATACGATCGCGGTGTTTCAAAAGACGTTTATAAGATCGTCACAGGTGACGAATCATGGATCTATGCGTATGAACCCGAAACAAAACAGCAATCGACCGTGTGGGTCTTTGAAGACGAGCCAAATCTAACGAAAGTTGTTTGTGGAAGAAGTACGAGTACTTCGAAGCCTATTTTTTTTTGGCAAAACTGGCCATGTGGCGACTGTTCCGCTTGAGCAACGTAGGAGGTCAATTCTAAGTGGTACACCACCATTTGTTTGCCTGAAGTCTTCGGAGAAATTTGAAAAACGAACAAGAAAAGACGAATCATTGTGCACCATGACAATGCGAGCTCTCACACGTCGGCTTAAACCAGCGCCTTTTTGACCAGCCAAACGTCGAATTGATGGGTCATCCGCCGAACAGCCCTGACTTGGCACCCAATGGCATCTTTTCATTCCACATCAAGAAAAAAATGCGTGGTCAACGATTTTCGCCACCAGAAGCGTTTAAAAACCACGTTTTGGAGGTGTCTTAATCGAAGTGAAAAAAGTGCTTCGACAATTGGTTTGAGCGCATTCCAAAGTATATAAATCATGCTGGAGAATACTTTGAAAAACAATAAAAACCATTTTTTCTGATAAATATTCGCATTTTCATTATTAGGCTAGAAATATATATAGCAGCCCTTGTATCTATGACGTATTCGTCAGTGAAATTGAAATCAACCCCCGATCCCTGCAGGATGCCCTATAATAGTCTCATCTATATTTCTATTTTTAACAATTTTATATCGAGCTACAGAAGAAGCTGTAGACTGTTTTTTAAATACCAAAAAGAGCAAAAGTAAAAGAGAACATTTTTCTGTTTGCCGTGTACTCATTGAAATGCCGTGGTGAATACGCACCGCCAACGAACCACCGCTGTCGCATTTCGATTTTGGCTATGCTGTGTTATGTGTCAGTAACTAAGAAGAATATGAACAACGTTATTCCTAAATGGATCATCATAATCCCATACGTCGTTCAGGCGTATCGATATCTTTTGAATACAAAAAACGTTATCTAAGCGGGGTTATTGGTTTTCAAACTAAATGTTACTGGCACTCTCTCACGTGATGGCATGACAGTGGTGAATCACCACTGGTGATCACGACAATTTCTCTCAGTGGTGTATATGGTCCGTCTGTCTGTCCGTCAGTTAATGAAAAAACAGTAGAAATAAATGAATTTCCTTGAACTCTATGCAAAGTCGGTGTGTGTGACTGAATGATAGTAAAGCTTCGGAAAAATTCAAATCCACACGGAAACACACGAACACACACACTCACACTTACACTAACAGAGAAGCTTTAGTTTTGCTGCCATTAAAAAGTATCCGTCGAATGTGTGGCATGTACGGTGGCATAGAAAGAATACGAGACATTTTACATAAAAATAGGGTGGTGGGTTTCCAATGTTGGTGGTGCTTTTTATGTTGTGGCAGCGGTGGCGGTGTAGCCGGCCGCCGTCAGTGGAAGTGGCGGCTGCGGCTGTGGTGGTGCTATTTTATGATACTCGTATCTCTGGCACATGGATACACACGGGCCACAGGCTGGCTGACTGGCCATCGACTGCTATGCAAATGAAAGGAAATTATTGCCATCCATCTGTCTGTCCTTCAAGTACGCAACGTAATGTATTTAATTTACAATATGTCATAAATGAAACAAAAACACGCTTGAAGAGGGTAGTCGGGTGGTGGTGATGACGTTTGACGGTGGTAGCAATTGCAATCATACCCCCAAGAACTGAACAGATGAATGTGTAACAGATCTAGCCAGCCAGCCAGGCCGTCAGAACGCCTGTCATAGTCATAAAACGATATTAAAGTACACATATTAAGAACAAAGTAAGTGTTTGCACAATTCCAAGGCGATAAGCAAGAAAGAAAAGCGAACGACATGGGGTGGTCGGAAGTGTTTGTTTGCCTTGCGATTCATTCTGCCGTTCTATAAATCATAGAGTTTTAACTTTTGTTATTTATTATCGTAACTTAAAGAAAAATCAATAGAAAATATCGTGAAAGGAGGGCACACAATGAAGGATTTTCATATTTATAGCAAGATATGAAAAAATAAAGAAGAATGAATGAAACGATAAAAGGAGGGGCAGGAGAAATCTGTTTATCATGGATGCTAGCACAGAGTACTTAAGGTATCTTTGTAGCATTTCTTAAACATATCAAAATCTTAAGTTGATAATAAATGCGATTTTCAAATTTTCAATTCGATATGATTTCAAATCATATACTTCAACATGAAAGTGGTTGAAACACACATGCATTAATTACCCGTATAATTATCAATGCAATCTCAACTATCGATGAAAATGGTCCCACCATGAGGTTGATAGAGCTATAGTTCTCAATAGTTCTAAAAGTTTATTTTTACTACTACGATTAGAATTACCTTTTTCGAAATATTTTGCAAAAAAAGTTCCCAAGCATAGCCCTAACTACTTTACTGTATTAGCAAGAAAAATGACTTACGTGCAATTTTATTAGATTTAGAAGCGGTGATGGTCTAGGTTATGGATGTATTATGCACAAAGCACTGTCTATCATCAGTAAGTTAAACTGTAGTGTAGAGTGCGAATACTTTGAGCGTTTTTTTAGTTACGACACAACGTACTGCAAGATCGGCTGAAAACATTACTGCTGCTCAAGTAAGTGTTCAAAATAATCCAACAACCTTAACTCGACGTCGTCCTCAAGAGTTTGGTCTTCGAAGAACAACTTTGGCCACAATTTTGCACAAGGATTTGCATTTTTTCTATTTTAGATTCATTTGACACAAGAGCTTTTTCCACAAGACAATTTACGCCGTACATATGCCAATGAATGTTACATCTCGCCCATGACAACCCCGCTTTTCATGAAAATATCATGAAAAAACAGAATAGTCGGTTCTGGGCAATGAAAACCCCTCAAATTATTCATCGGTCACCTTTGCATTCATTAAAAGTGACAGTCTGGTGTGAAATTTGGTGAGGAGGAATCATTGGACGCTACATCTATGAAAATGAAAACTTTTAAAAAAAAAATTAAAAATACAAGAAGATATTGAGAAAATTATTAGTTTCTCAATTGTGAAGCAAATTTGAAGTTGATGAAATACAAAAAGAAAAACTAATTTAAATTGAGAAAATACATAATAAATTCAGGAAAGGTAAATTGATGTTGAGAAAAACACGTTAAAAATTAAAAAATTAAATTGTAAAAGTATAAACTGCTACTGAGAATATATAAATTGATATTGTTAAAATAAAGTTGATATTCAGAAAATATAAATCAATCATTAATTGAGAAAGCAATTTTGAAGTTGATGAAATACAAAATTGAGATTGAGAAAATACAAATTTAAATTGAGAAAACACGAAATAAATTTGTGTAATTTTAATTTAAATTGAGAAAATACAAATTGAAATTAAGAAACGAACATGCAATAGAGAAAATATTAATTGCTATTAAGAAAAGAAATATGGAAATTGAGCAACACATATTAGTACTAATTTAGGTTGAGCAAATACAATTACTTATTGAAAAAAATATTAATATTGAGGAATAATACGAGTATTAATATCAATGTTAAAATTTTAATTTGTATTTAACCACTTTTCTCCACTTTAATCCCTAAGTCATTGATTAATCCCTAAGTAATGTTAAAACTTCTATAAAATGCATTAGCCGATCGGAGTCCCCGGTTCCTGGTCAATGAGTATAAGAAATATATCGTGCACAGCTCACTGAATTGAGAGAAGTTTTCTCCTGTTCGTTAAGGAGATGTTGTGCACACAGAGAACAGATTCGTTGTCAACCGAAAGAGATTGGTTACATGCACCGCGAGTATTCCATCAGTACAAGCGAATGTTGGTTTGTACTCTGTAATTTTAGGTTATTGGAATTGTAGTATCGGTGCAACATAGCTAAAAATCCACATGCAAAAAAAAATTTAGTCAGAGGCATAAAACTGTTTGCATACACAATTAAATTACTTAAAGTACACAGTGGGGAGGGTCACGACGAGGAAAAAGTAGAAAAGTTGATAGATGATTTTTACTGGATGAGATGAAATACGTAATGTGGTTATACGATTGGCTGGCTTAAAGTCAGTAGTAATCAAATTATTTAATTTTTAAAATAGTTCCATTAAACAAGCTGTTTTGGGTGATGGTCATCCCTCATAATAGGTTACAACAACAAAATATTTGTAAGTCTATTGGTTGTCACAACCACAAGTTTTGTTAACTTAATATCTTTTTCGCGTTTCATTGGTATGACCGATCAATAAGTTGTAAGTTCAGTACGGTAATCATATTTATCACCATGTGGTATTTCGAACCGAATATCCATTACGATTATACGCAATTGGTGATTGCAACCAAAATTCCTTTTTTACAACCGAATTATTGTAGTACCAACCGATTTTCAACTATTGTTTTCTTTGTGTGAGGAAATTAACGAAGTTAGTATTTTCCCAAAATCTATTAAGGTTTCTCAATTTGAGTTTGGTTTTCTCAATTTCAGTGCTCACTTATTTGGGACCTAGCGCAGAATAAGTTTAATACTTCTGATGAATATTTTCAACAATTGCAACAAAGCTTTCTGAAGAGGGTTGTCACGGACCCGAAATCATGATTAAAGCAGTGTGCAGCCACGAAAATCAATGTCACTTTGCCATTTTGTTAAAAACTTGTCTTCTATTTAAATATATATGCAAAAGGTCTTGAGCCGGTTAATCTCTGTTTGATTTTTAGGAATGTAAAATCGCGATAAAATCAGTGGGCAGCCACAATAAAACGTGTCACTTTTCCTTTGAAAAAAACTCACCTTCTATTAAAATAAAGTTGAAAGAGGTTTCGAGCCAGTTACAATCCCTGTTCATTACTTGCTTGTCGTGAGATTTTAAATTTCATTACAAGTCTATTTTTTTTTTTTAAGACTTAGCTAAGGTTTAAACTCGGACCTAAAACCAAGGAGATTTAAAGATGCGCCTACGGTAATCATGGACATTTGGAAACTTCACCAATACAAAATATAATACGATTTCAAACAATTTGTTTTTAATAAAAATCTGTGTAAAACTTTGTTATCACGCCAGGATCTTAGGGGCTAGCAAAAAATAAATTGAAAATTCTTGAATATGATTCATTTTTTATCTTCATTCGTTACCACGGTGGATTGTTTATAAGATTCGTCTAGGCCGAGAATAACTACACAATAAGGGGCGTCAAATTAAATTAACGCAATCACCAGTTCTACAGGATTTCATGTGGAACTCAAAAAGGCGAATGTTGTTATGTTAAACTTCAACAATAGCCATTAGCGATAAACGCATAATTTGTTAGAACAATATTTGAAAATCACACACCATCTTGACACATTAAACACATGCATGTTTAAAAGAAAACTTTTAAATACAACAGGGTAAATACAAAACAAAACGTTTTTCCACATGTCTGGCGCCATTAATTATCACTTCCATAACGAATCGTTTAAACGAAGTGTTCAAGAAACTGCATTGGGGTAGTTTGACGACACGGAACGTCGTCATGAGGGATTTAAACGCTTTTGTTCGAAAATCTTCAAAGTAAACAACAAATTAATCGTGTTTAAATAGCATGCATAAGTGGACGGTTTGTATAAATCTTTGTTTTTTTAGTTACAGGAAATTCTACAAGTAGGAAATTGTAGAACGAGCATCTGCTCATTCCCTTTCCCGAAAAGATTTGCATACAAGTATTGCGTGTTTCCATTTTTATTTTCAACTTTACTAAAAATAAATTCAATTAATCACAATTGCGTTGATAATTGCCTGTCGGTCATGGTTGCTGGGTTGTCGTTTTGTATTTGATAAAAATTACAAGGCGGTCAGCAGGGGGAAGTGGTTTTTTGTAGAATGTTTACAAAAATACTTACTCTGTAATACAGTCCTTGTAGACTGTCGTAGTTCTTAATTGATAACGACGATGTAGAAGAAAAAAACTGAAATTATCAAAAATTGTACAACGTCTTTACGACGAATCCAAGAAATTAAGCTCTTCTTGAGCTGTTTATTAAAAAGTCTGATCGTTTCGTTTAAGATTTCCTCACCCATTGCACTTCAAGTGCATATTTAATTAATCCAAACAACGACCATAAAACGACAGTAATAAAAATTCACCAAATTTAATGAAATTATTTGAAGGCATACGTACGTACATGGGCCACATGTTCATAATGATGAACTCTCATCATGTACGTGGATGAGGCAAGTGCCTGTCGCTTCTACGTCGCATGAATGGGACGTGAGTGCACATGAAAAAAATTCCAGACTCATAGCCATAAGCTGATAAAAGGTTGGCTGCTAGTGGTTCTGTCTACCTTATTTTATTGATCAATTGTATTTTGAATATTAATGGCATATTTTCCATCATTTTTGAATGTGAATTGCATTTCTAATGACGATTTTGAGAAATATTGAATATGTTACGTTACTTATGTACGAGTTCAGTTGTCACATCGTATTCAATGTTAAAATTTGATTACTTTGTTTTACGTTTTATTTTTCAACTAATTTAGTCGTCCAATAATCCCAAGATTTGGTAAGTACAACGTATTACCTTTTGCATTACCAGGTAATGAAATTTTGAACTCCAAGCAAAACCCAATGGCTTGAAATTATTCTAAACGTAGGTTCGCTATCGGTGCAGCCAACAAAAAATCTATTGGACTTTCTGTTGCAATGACCGAGTATTAATAATCCAGATGAAAGTTGTGTTCGACGTATGATAAGATTATTGATATGATAGTATTAGGGTAGTTTTTTAACAAGTCGGTTGTACTATTGGAATAAAGGGCAAATAATTGGTTGTCAAAGCTGCGTGTTGTGGCAAGTAACCATTTTGTATATAATTATTGGTATCGACAAAAAATAATTTTACCAAATTATTTTTGAACATAGTGTCCCTTTAGCTCAATTAAGTGCATTGACCAACGTTTCTCCAATTTTTGTATCCCTTCCAAAAATAGGATTTTTCGAGGTCCATAAAATAGGCGTTTCTTTGATCAATAATTACATCGTTGTAGCTGAATCTCTTTCCACCGATCCATTTCTTAAGGTTGGAATCAGGGAATAGTCACTGGTGCTAAGTCCGTAAAATATGGCGGATGAGTTACCAATTCGTAACCCAATTCATTTATTTTTGCCAATGAGTCTCGACACGTGTGCAACCGTGCATTATCTTGATGAAAATGATTATCTTGGCCATATGGGGTCGTTTTTTTAAATCCTTGTTAAATCGGTCTATAAAGTTGGCGTAACGGTCGCCGTTTATTGGTTTTCCCTTTTGAAGGTAATCGATGTGGATAATACCGCGTGTATCCCAAAAAACTGTTGCCATGGACGAACAAAAAACATATAATGTTAAGGTGACTGCTTGATGTCGGAACTCATTCAAGTTCCGACATCAAACTGTTGCCATCACCTTTTTGGCCGACAAAGTCGCCTTGGCCTACTTAACAGCCGGTTTACCCGAAGAACCCCATTGTTTAGACTTCTGCTTGGTCTCCGAAGTGTTGTTATGGATCCACGTTTCATTTACAGTTACAAAACGCCGCAAAAACTCGGCAAAAACAATTCGAATTGCGGTTTAACAACTTCAAACAATCCATTGAAGTTGTCACATGATTACGTTTATGGTCATTTGAGTGCAAACGCGGCAGCAATCTTGCAGACAGCTTTCTTAAACCCAACTGAACTTGTAAAATCGAAACCACACTGCCATATTAAATGCATATGGCATCAACAATCTCACACACTTTTACTCCTCGATCGGCCAACACCTTATCGTAGATTTTTTCGACGTTTTCCGGCGTGTTGACCACAATTGGCCGTCCAGAACTTTCAGCGTCATTTGTACTTCTTGGACCCCAATGAAAGTCAGTAAAGCACTTTTTTTTACCCCTGAAATCGATGGTGCTGAATCCCCATTACTTATCAAGCTTTTCCCTATTTTGACTGACGGTTTTTTTCTGCAAAATATGATGTTTATTGAGCACTCGAAGTTCACTTTTTTTCAATTTTTAACAGCTGTAAAACACAAACTAAATGACGGAACTCTCTCAAAATTTGACTGTAGTCTATTAACAGATGGTACTTGATGGGAGCAGTGTTGCATTCCATATAGCTAAGAGGAAAAGTCACGGAACTATTGATCTGTCCTCGTAATAAAAACTAATGAATCGCGCTCCTTCACCAACTGGTATTAAGTTAAAACTTTACAAATTTAAAATTTCAAAAAAAAAAATATGTGACGCGCAAAATAGAAAGGGACCTAAGGGTAAAAACCAGTTTTGTTTAGGAGAGCCATTTTAAAGATTTAAATACGTGTATCTTTGGTGTACCAACCCTTTCATAATGAAAACACTTTTGGGACACTTTTGGGGCATGTGATCGGTCTCATTCGATGCTCAGATGTTGTCCACATCAAAAAAAAAGTGAAAATTGATTTTTTTTACCCTTAGGTCCCTTTCTCTATGCGCTGTCACATATGTTTTAATAAATTAACCCCCATTTGAAATTTTGAACGTCTTTACATAATATTCGGTAGGAGAAAACAAACTAATATGTGTCCCAGTGAAGTCGAAATTAACTTGAAGCAACTTCAGTTGCTACAACTAACCGTGTTCTTTGCAGAACAAACTAGTAGCAATTTTTTTCCCCGACGTTTATAAAAAGTTCCTCTTTCTTGCCGAAGTTCATGAACACACGAGCGATTTTAAGAAAAACATTTAAAAAAGCACAACAAAAATATATTGGATTCCAAAATGTAAAATTTTATTTAATAGACCACTTAGGGTGGGTGTGCAGATGTATAACCTAGATGTCGCATACGAATATTTTGACTTGCTTACTTTACTCGTTTTAACTTACTTTAACTTTGGAAACACTCAAGCGTGCATGAATTATAGACTCATAACACATTGTCTGGTTATATGACACTTAAGAAAGTATTAACAGTTACCTAAGATTTCTAACAAATGTCGTCACACTGTGTTGTTCCCAGTATTAATCTGAGATACTGGCCTGGCATCAGTTGCCCAAGTAAAATCTAACATGCCAATGCAAATTGTACCAAACAACAATGAAAAAAATATTTATTAAAATAAATTAACACAACACAAAAGTGTCTTAGGCAAAATGTCAAAAGAAATTGTTTGCTGACAATACTAAAGAATCGCTTTTCAAAAGCGATTCTTTCCTTTAAGTTTATAAGCACTTAATTATACAGAACGAAATAAAATAAACTTAAAAAAATGATATCAACACAAAAAATGCGAAGCAAAAAACAAATAGAACGAATGTATGTCAATGTTACAGCAAAATGGCCACTTTTTGATTCATTTAAGCGGGTTTTGGCCAGCCATTAACGCTGTGCTCGTGCTGTAATTCAAAACTAAAATTTCTATTTGTTTGTGTGTGTTAATTTGTCAACAGCTTGGTTCGCACTAGAAAAAAATGTTGAGTTTAGAATCAGTTGAGCATAACAATTGCTGCCGCCTGTAAGCACAAGCGATTTTTCAGCTGGGGAGCAGCTACAACACATAAGCAGATACGAGGGTTGTTCGAAGAGATAAGTCACGGAAAATACTTCATACACTTTATTTTTTTAATTCATCAATCAAGTGCATCTTAAGAATCTTAAAAAAATACGAGAGCAATTAATAACTGATTAAATAACATTGATTACTGATGAAGAGACGGGCGTTCTAAAGTCTTTTACGTAAAATTCAGATGGCGAAATGGGACTTAAAAGATTATTTACCATCGAAGTTGAGTTCAAAACCAGGTGGATAAATGAGGTACGATTATTCTGATTATTGCTTAGATATTATATTTACAGCTGTGTACTAGACAAATAGTAACGTTTTTTCATTTGCATTATTTATTGTAAACAAAACTTGTCTTCTATTGTAGCTTGTAAAATAAATACCAGCTAAACTTAGCATTTTTTAAAGTATCAGCTAAATTTCCGCTATATCCAAACTAAGACTCTATAAGTTGATTTCCGACCAATCGTCTTTTGGGTGTAAACAAGTCAAAGTCGGTAAGTCTACTTCTTGTTTTTAAAAAGGTCTAAAAGTCGACTATTTCTTGTCCACTTTTTTTAAACTTCAAATATAACCATTATTGTCATCCAAACAATTCCTTTTTTAATTTCGGTGATTGAGAAATACACATAAGTTTAATTTGATTGTAAAACATATGCCTTCAAAATGCTCAAGATTCACCCAGAAATTGCTCTCAGAATCAGGCCGGTTAGCATAGCAGAACTAAATATATATATAGCTGTATAACCAGGTTGTTTTTATTTCTTTTTAAGGCGAACTGGTAAGTATCGAAATCAGAAATTCTCGAATAACTATAGATACCGAAGAGATATCGGGTTCTAAGGCCAACGAAGAGAATTGCATATTGGGGTTCCTTGACAAGTTTGTAAGCACTAGATACAAAAAATGCCATAATGATGACAATGACACCTTATCCAAGCGTGATCCAATACTTCTATGGAGAACAAAATGGAACCCATTTATTGCAAAAGTAACAAAAATGCTTTTCAGTCGTTGCCACTTCTGTACCACGTGAGAGATTATTTTCGCATGCAGGACTTTTTGCTACTCCAATTCGGAGCCAATTTTTCCAAAAAAAAAGTTAAGTATTTTCTTTTTCAGAATGATTGATGCATATGGTTCCATGTGACTACCCATTTATTGCAAAAGTAAAATCTTTTTCAATCGTTGCTCCTTCTGTCCCATGTGAGAGATTATTTTCTTATGCTACTTCAATTTGCTACTTCAATTCATAGCAAATTTTCCAAAAAAGTTAAATATTTTCTTTTTCAGCATAATTGATGCATGTGTTCCATGTATATACTTATAATCGACTGCATTAAAAAATAAACTTTGTTTTTAAAGTTTAAACATGAATATGACTCCTTTACAAACTATGGTTTTTAAAAACTCTTATTTTTATATAAAAGATTTTCATAAACAAAACCTTGCATTTACCTTAAGAAAAACGTCTAATTTTTTATACAACAAATCGAAAAGTCTACTATTGATTATTTTTTACTAGACGAAAAGTCGCCTTTGAGTTATTAATTATATAACCCCAATCCAAACTTGTTTTTTCAGTATAGCTAAGAGCTCTAGATTTGCAAATAGAACTTACCATTGATACGTATATAACAACTTTTGTTATGTGATATAATTTGATGAGACTTACCTAAAAATAAACGCAAAAAATAAAAAAAAAACATTATTAATATGTATTGTCGCCGATAGATTTGCGATTCAAAGAGATTTAAAGAAGTAAAGTGTTAAATTTCATTGAAGTTTTGACGGCGTTTCCATTGATTTCTTTCTGCCATATTTGTTACCAGTAGTTAAAGGACCAGCAGGAGTATTTGAATTAAATTTTAAAACTACCTTTAAAACTACTATATAATTTGAAATGCTTCCTACAACTAAAGAAAATTTCAATATTTCTTTGACAATTTTTACATGTCTACACGCAGAAAACAAAAAAAAAATATACAGACTCTTAGTATGTATAAAAATTGGTACAATTTGATCTTATTTATCCCGAAAACGTTACAAAAGTGCCGGGCAGACAGCTCTTGGCTGAAGAATAGAAGCATCTGTCGTGGGATAGATGCCTGCAATTTGCTGTTGTTATTTAATTTTTTAACCTTAGCCAATTTAATGTAAACGAACTTAAATTTTAGATCTCTGTAGCTCGTTTCTGTAAATAAATCGGTAAGTTACCGATTATGTGACGCCACACCGGCTAGATTGAAAGTTATCGATTTCGTGATAACTGCTGTTTCTGTACGTTGAAATCGGTAAAATTCGATCTGTAATCGAAAGAAACACAAATCGGAAAAAAACGGTATGAATTGAAACAGATGACAAGCAGCTTTTTATTTGCATTTGTATTCATGTACAAATATTTTGTATTAAAACACTGCTATTTTAATATAACTTATATACTTAAGCGACATAACTATTACTGACTTTCTCAATCATTTTGTTAAAAATATGCAAACAAATAAAAAACAAGGAATTAAATAAGCTGACAGTTGGTGATGTACATTGTAAGTAAACAAACATTTTCACTCGCTTATTTTGCATTATCATACCGATTTCGTTGAAACCGGGTCCTAAATTGGCGTAAATTTCTTAAATGTTAAATGTTTTGCTACCTATTTCTAAACACAATTAAACCGCGGTAACACAATTATATATATTTTTTTAATAAAATATTTATTTGTCTAAAATAACATTAATATATTGAGTTACTTTCCTTCTCATAATTGCAACAACACTATAGCAATCGGCAGAGTACTCACTTGGCTTAAAGTCAGTAAGAAAGTTACCGACTTCAAGTTGAGTCACTCTTCTTACAGAAACACTTTTATAAGCGATTCCTATTAAAGTAGAATCGGAATAAATGCATATTACCGATTTGGAACGAGTGAATGGAATAGGAATCGGCAATTTTTTTTACAATAACAGTGAAGGTAGAAATGTCGTCAGAATGACGTTAAATCGGTAATTTAGTCGGTAACTGCGATCGGTACGAGTTACAACTTATGGACTTTTGGGTATAAAAAAGTCAAAGTCGGTAAGTCGACTTTATGTTTTGAAAAAGTCTAAAAGTCGACTTCTTATTTTTACTTCAAATATTTTTAATTGTTGGATGACAATGCGAATTGCTTATATTTATGAAGAGATTTCATTTATTTTCGCCGATTGAGAAACACATATAAGTTCTATTTTATTGTAGTGACCAGGCATGCCGAGGTTCAAAACGTATGCCACCATAAACGTTCTAGATTCATCGAGAGCCATAAATCAAGTGGGT
Organism: Hydrotaea diabolus; assembly: GCA_963513945.1. Lineage (NCBI taxonomy): Eukaryota > Metazoa > Arthropoda > Insecta > Diptera > Muscidae > Hydrotaea > Hydrotaea diabolus. The sequence continues at coordinate 114,196,761 of OY740717.1, forward strand.
AACACTGAAAACTAACACTGAAATTATATTCAGCTGCATATTGAGTTTATTTTTATTATTATTAAGTCGAACTGATAAACATCGAAATCAGAAATTCTCGATAACTATTGATACTTATTTACTCTATGTTTATGTGGCCGAAAGATTGTGGGTTTCGAGGCCAACGAAGAGGATTGCATATAGGGGTTCTTTGAAAATAGTGTAAGCTGGTGGCGAATGGGTTAAAGAGGCCATAACGACTGCAATGGCGTACCAATACAATTGAAGGACTATCTAAAGACACCGCCTGTTTTTTTTCGTAAAACAATACTTATACGGAGAACAATGGAAAGCGAGTACCCATTTATTGCAAAAGTAGCAAAAAATAAACGTTGTCAATTCTTGCCTCTTCTGTCCTGCGTGAGAGATTATTTTCGCATGCTGTTCTTATTGCTTGTTAAATCAGAAGCCAATTTCAAAAATCAATTGAAGCGAACATCGAAACATTTATATTAATCGATTGCTTTAAAATATATACATTGTTTTAAACGTTTTTCACAACTTGAATATAAATAATGTACAAACTTCCTAAATTACCGGATGTTTAATAGTTTCTTAATCACTCTTATTTGTTTAAATAAAAACTTTTTATACAACGAACATTTGCTTTAATTCGAAAATACTGCATTTTCATTTCCCTAAAAAAAAATCGACTTTAATCGAGTCTAAAAACATACTATTGGGTTTGTTTTTTAACCAGGCCTGCAATACTGACCTCGTATGTATGTAAATGATACTAAATAATTTGTTAACACCTCTATTTGCCATTATCATACAAATTAACCAAATTATAACAGATATTAAAATACAAAAAAAAATCTTCATCGTTTAAAACTTTAACGTAGCTAAAATGCATATGGACTTAACTTTAGTTTCAACCAATTTTTAAGAGATTTCCATCCCATTATAATTTATATTACCTTAACTGGAAGGATAAAGGGTATAACGTAATTTGACATCTGTCTCCTAGCTATATAAAGTATATATATTATTGATCGTCGTTAAATTCAAAGACGAGTCATGTCCGTCCGTCCGTGTGTCTGTTGAAAGCATGAAAGCGGTTGAAAAAATCAGCCAAGGATTCAAAATTTTGCAAGATGATGACTTATAGCCATTCTCCCATTTATATGGCCATAAAACTGGGAGAAAAAGTTCCCCCTTTATGACAACCTCGGCAAAAAGTTCCCTTTGATCTGCTTAATATGTCAATGTTTTGTGGAAAGACAATGTTTAAAATGTGTACTGTTATTTAATAAGCACTAAATACCTTAGAAAATGACAAAGTTACTGGACTTTTTGATAATAAAACGTTTCACATGGTCAAAACGGGCGATTAGTAGTCAATCTGGATACTTAACTTAAAGCAAAGTTTGCTTCTAACTCAAATTTTTAAAATTTTAATTTAAAAATTTTAGATGATTTTAGGGATAAACGCATACGCAAATAAGACCCAAACAACGAGTCGTTTTTTGCGCTTTAGTAGCGTAGGGACGGTACGAGGGTTGCTATATATATTTCTGGCCATCTGAAATTTCCATTGGAAAGTTTGACATTTTTTAGCTTAAACGAACGACCATCATTTGTGTTGTTTAGAGTGACTTGAAAAAATCAATTTGGCAAAAAAATGGAATTAACTCGTGAACATTTTCGTGCGAGCATTTTTCACAACTTTCGAGGTGGACTATCACGACAAGAGTTCATCGATGAACTTTGGTCTTTGTATGGCGATGAAGCACCATCCTATAGCACTGTGAAAACTGGTTTAATAAATTCAAACGTGGCCGACGCTCGCTCTAAGACGAAAGTCGTGAAGGTCGTCCAAAAACGGCCAGAGAACATTAATGCCATGCGTGAACTGATAATGCAAGATCGTCATGTGACATACAGTGAGATAGAGGGATTCTTGGGCATTTCTTCCACCAGCATACATTCGATATTGCATGAGCACCTGTCCGTAAAAAAGATTAGTTCTCGTTGGATCCCGCACAATTTGACAATCGCTCGTGTCGATTGGTGCATAGAAATTTTGAAAAAATTCGATCGCGGTGCTTTAAAGACGTGTATAAGATCGCCACAGGTGACGAATCATGGATCTATGAGCCCGAAACAAAACAGCAATCGACCGTGTGGGTCTTCGAAGACGAGCTAAATCCAACGAAAGTTGTTCGTGGAAGAAGCACTTCGAAGCAAATGGTCGCCTGTTTCTTCGCCAAAACTGGTCATGTGGCGACTGTTCCGCTTGAGCAACGTAGGAGGTCAACGTAAGTATTACACCACAATTTGTTTGCTGAATTCTTCGAAGAAATTCGAAAAACGAACAAGAGAAGACGAATCATTGTGCACCATGACAATGCGAGCTCTCACACATCGGCTCAAACCAGCGCCTTTTTGACCGGCCAAAACGTCGAATGAATGGGTCATCCGCCGTACAGCCCTGACTTGTACCCAATGTATTTTTTTCCCGCACATCAAAAAAATGCGTGGTCAATGATTTTCGTCGCCAGAAGATGATGTTGTAGCGTTCAAAAACCATCTTTTGGAAATGTCTCAATCGGATTGGAAAAAGTGTTTCGACAATTGGTTTGAGCACATGCAAAAGTGAAAAACAATAAAACCATTTTTAAGAAAATATAGGCATTTTCATTATTTCATTAGAGTGTATAAAAGGTTCGGTCAGGCCGAACTTAACGAAGTTTCTTCTTGTTTCTACATTAGTTATCAGGTATAGTAGACGTAATACTGTATGTTACAGAAAGTAAGCAGATAGTCTAGAATTTGTATCAGCACGTACAATAAACGCATTACGTAACAATAACTTATGCTTGCATCAGCTGTTTAATAAAGCACATCTGTTGGAGATGCCATTATATCATCTGGTAATGGCCTACTCGTATAATGACCATAAATTAAATTTACAATCCCAACAAATGAGATTAACTAGATGAGGAACTTCTAAATTTATTTTGCACCCAATACGGTTTATGTTGTTACGTTCATTTACATTCCATCTAATAATTTATAAAATTTGACGTCACACGTATACAAAACAAATATCAATTCAAATGTGTTTTTGTTTTGTTTTCTCCATACAACAGGTTCTGTTTTGTTTACTTTACAGTCAGACTGTTTCATGATACTTAAGGAATCTTCCATATTCGTTCGTCTTTATTTCGTTTTACTCACGTACAGTTTCTTTCGAGAAATTCTTATAATTTTAGAACGTCAGTGCCCCATCCACCCCCCCTGGGCATAGTACATGTTTCAAATGTGAAATATTTGCATTGCAAATTTTGTTAATTGCTTTACTTAACAACTTTTTTGATGCGGAAAAATAATCCATTTTCCCCCCACTGCCCATCGCTCGTACAACTCGTTTATGAATCAGAGTTTTACTGCTTGCAAACAAAATTATTTCTGCTGTGTAAACGAAATAATGCTGCCCCTGATTGCTGTTTATTAAACTTTCATACATCGGCAAGAATGACTCATTTCGAAAATGCAATTTTCTTAAAGTCAAAAGGGCAAATTTTGGATTTATGTTTTTGTTTTCGTTTAAAGCGGTTTTAAATTTCTTTTGAATAATGAGCGAATGTATTCGATGCACTTTTACTGGACACTTTTAGGGTCTTTTTTTTGGAGCGCACATAATGTGAAGTTGCATTTGCATACAGTTTTGTTTAATTGAGCAAACTCGGAAGTTTAAATGAAATCTTTAACCTGGATCTATAAAGACAATACACATGAAGTCAATTGATGGTAATGTTGACACAAATTACCGGAAACGTGTTACCAAAATAATCTTAAACCATTCATTTTTACTTAAATTTGGAGTATCAAAACATCATCATGTAAATGAGAGAAAAGATATGGTTACTATATGGTCACAGCAACAATAATATGTTCTCTGCAATAAAAGTATGTCCGTGGCAACCGAAGTATTGTTTTTTGAATGTTCATGTTGACGAAAGTATGATTGCGGCAACATTAACAATGTTAAAATGTAACAATTATATTATTTCAAAATTGAAAAATTAAAACATGCTTGCAGTAGCAATATAAATATGGTTGGGGCGACAAGAATATTGTACTTTTTTGGGTTTTATGTAAACAATAATATGATAACGGCAATTACATCGTCTGATTGTCATTTTTTTAATTAGGAATATATTTTTTAGAACAATGTTATTGTTACGAACCTTACGCTATAATTGTAAATTAAAATTTTTCAAAACAAACAGCATTGGATTTTTCTAATTGAAATATTTTTAATAAATAAAACACTTATATTTTTAAAACAGATTTTTTCGACTTTCGCATAATATGCTTATTATGTTCATTCTGATTATTAAAAATGGAGCGCTTTGCGAAAGAATAATGCGTTATAATTGTAAACACTTGCCGAAACCTCGAAAACCTCAATTTGGCATCGTTCTCAATAACTTCAATTTCCACAAAGCACTTCGCAGCAAATTGAGAACAAATACCCCTACCTTCATGCGTACAAATTCAGTTTACTCAGGAGCTCAAACCAGCAGATCATGGAATGCGCCGGCAATTCGTTAATTGGAAAATTGAGCAAAGTGAAAACAATGCTAATTATTCAAAAAAGGCATATTCTCTGACAAAGCGCATTTCCATCTGAATGACTTTGTAAATACACAAAATTGTCGAATTTGGGGCTCAGAAAATCCTCATGCAATCCATGAGAAATAAATACACCCACTACGAGCAACTGTCTGGGGCGGATTTTGGTCAGTCGGAGTGGCCTTACTTTTTTATAACGAGGTCCAAATTGCAGTGACTGTGAACGAATTTTGTCTCAAAAAAATTAAGGCACGGATCTGGACGACATGTAGTTTTAGCAAGACGGCGTTACCTGCCACACCGCTCATGAAACAACGAAGAAACTGAGATGGCAAAAGGGCATCAACAAGTTGATGCTATTCCTTTTTTATGGGTTGTGCACAAACCAGAAACTGCTCCTGAGCTAAAATCCGTGATCCAACGCATCATCGGCAAGGTACGCCACAACACTCTAAAAGGTAATGGACAATATAATAAAAGAGTAATGACCTGTCATCAGAGGGGTTCATTTGAGAAATATTTTATTCCAAACTAAAAACAATAAAAAAAATCACAACTATCTTCAAAATACTTGTTTTTATTTTCAAAATGAAAAAGTGCATTTATACTGAGACACCCTATACAGTGGTCGACATTTGTTAGAGCGCACCTTAAAAATTTTTGAACATAATTTTTTTTCTGTTACTATCAGATACCGACCTGAAGTCATTATTTTTTTTTATCACAACACTAAGTAAGCAATGGAATGTAAGAACCGTTACATGGCAAACTTTTTTTGTTCACTCAAAAATCACAAGATTTAAAAAACTAACACATTTTTTGTGCGACACTCGTCTGAACGCATCAGCAAAAAAGGTATTATCAATTAAAAAATTGCAAGTGAACATATTTTTCTTTGCAAGCAAATACTAATTAATTAAGTACAAAATATTAAAAATTAAAAAAAAATCTGTTGATGCTACATTTTTGCAAAAATGGATTCGGGTAAGCGTTTAAATGACTAAGAACAGAATTTCATCGATTCCATTAAAAAAGATGGGCAGTCCAATAGAAAAATTGCGAAATTATTAAACCGTTCCGAATGTGTAATAAGAAATTATTTGCGAAAAGGCAAAAATATGGTATGAAAACTCCAACCAAAGGCAATTCAAAACTAACATTGAAGGATAAAGGACAAATTCATGAGGAAGCTACAAAAAATCGGCTAACCTGCAGCAAAATAAAAGAAAAATGGGACTTGTCTGTTACCTCTAGAATAATTGTACGGCATTTAAAGTCTACACAATGGACAACATTTTAAAATAAACCTAGCTTATCAAATGCCCATAAACTAAAACGGCTAGAGTTTGCCAAAATGCACGTGGCTTGGACAAATGATTGGAAACATGTCAAATTTTCCAACAGAAAAAATTAAGATGGCCCAGCCTGTTATAGCTGTTACTGGCACGATTTAAGTAAAAACAATGTAGTTAGATCCAAGCGTAACTTTGGTGGCGGAAGCCTTATGGTCTGGGTGCCATTTTCTATGAAAATAAGTTACCGATTTGTTTCATATCATCAAAAAATGAATTCAGAAAACTAAATTGAATTGCTGGAGGACGTGTTTATATCACATCTTGATGAAAATGTGGACGAAGAAGTAATTTTCCAGCAATATAATGCCTCGGTTCATGCATCGAAGCAAACAAAAGCGTGTTTTTTTGGACAAAAACATCAATGTATTACACTGGCCGGCTTGCAGTCCTGATTGAAATCCAATAGAAACCCTATGAGGCATTCTCGCAGCTAAAGTTTACGATGGTGGAAGACAGTTTTCAACAATCAACGATCTAAAATATACGATTAAAGAGTGTTGGTCCGACATTAGCTTTACAACCATTCAAAATTTCTTAAAATCGTTTCCAAATCGATTTTTTCCCCGTCATACAGAATAATGGAGGACATATTAAATATTAATTGAATATAAAAATTGGCTTGAATTTTGTATTGACTTCCTATTTATACATTTAAGTAGAGTTTTAAGTTTTTAATTAAATTTTCCACAGTGTAATGAAATATTTGTTTGTTTTTTACTTATTTTTTATAATTTTTAAATAAACTGTTTAGTAAAAAAACACATTTAAAAATTTAATATCACCAAGAAAGAAAAAAAAGTCGTCTGGGCTCAAAAGAGCCCAGACGACGATTGTAATCTTCTTAATTTGCTATTTGGATTTAATTTGATAAAGTTCATTAGCAAATAGTGTAACATTGAATGGATTTACATCACAAGATAACGAGACGAAGACAAAAAATACCACAGACTACAGAAAGCATAGACACTCATATTTCAAGTAAGCATTAAAACGAACGAGATGTACACACATTGAAGTTTTTGAAAACACGAGACCCACGCAATGATGTTTACCCAAAAAAAATCTAAAATAAACTCGATAAAACTTCCACATTTTGTGTAATCACATACGAGCGGTAGGATGGACCAAGCCAACATGTGCAACATATCCATTTGTACAGAGAGTGGGGCGGCGAGTGAGTGTCAGCCAGTTTGTGCAACATTTGAAATGTCATTCATTAATAGACGAACGGACAGACGGAGTCTGGCAGACTGACACCTCAGACTTTCGAACACGAACAACATCGGCGGATAGAACGTCAGTCAGCCAGCGGCATCATCATCGTAAAATTCTCGTAAACTTGTTAATGCTGCATGATGATTGCATTACCAAAATTACAAATCTACGAGTTATTCTCTAGTCTCATATGCCTTTTCAAGGCAATTCTAATTAAAAATATGTTTTTTAAGTTTTACGAGTAACATTTTCAATTGCATGTTTTTTTGGTGTTTCGTTCTAAATCTTTGAGATTCTTTAGATTTTAGAGTTTTTTTTCGGCTGGTTTTCGTTGTTTTTTTTTGTGTAAACTTTTAAAATTAGATATTAAAACTTGTTTACGTCGTTGGCTACGAGTTCTTTATCCCAATATAAACAATGGGAAATGTTTATCAATGGTTGCCTACAAATTTCAGAAGCATGTCATTCGCTCCATCCAAAATAAAAAAAAAACCATATTCCTTTCAGTATTTTCGTTGCGAGAAGTTTCCAACTCTAGTTTGCATTACAAAATAATACTTGTTTAATACTTAATTTTCCTTCGTATATATTTAGATTTGATAACTAAAACTTATGATTCCATTTATTCGAACACATGCCATCTATTCATTACGTAATTTGTTATGACTACAAGTCATAAAAAACTACGCAAAAGTTATTCTGCAAGCTGCCACACTCTGACAAATTATCACCCGCACCAGAATAGAGAACGTGACATCTGATGGATACCAGATATCACATACCGGTATGAAACAGTATACATATCAAAATAAAGCCAACAATGACTTTAAACATACGAGTGGAGATAAAACAAAATGATTCAAACGATTAGAATTTATTTTCAAAGATTTTCTTAAATTCATTTAAAATATAAAACAAAATATTAAGAGAAATTAATTGTTCATTGTGGATATTTAAAATGGTTTTCATTTTAAGGGATTTTAGGACAATTTCTGATATAAGTTGGCGCCTTTTTTAATTGTGGTGGTAACATGAACTTTGCATTTTTTTAAGTGAAAATGAACAAAATCGCGTAATTTTTCGCATTAGAGATTTTAAAACTTTAAAGTAGTATTTTTTGAAAGTGTTGTAACTTGATTGCTGCAAAACGCATTATAACGTACCTCTATGTAAAATACGAGTACTCTATCATAAAGATTATAATCAGATGGTGGTTTTTTGGAGAAGTATTAAAAAACTTGAATTATGTAATACGGGCAGGCAGGCACCACTATTTGCGTCCCATTGCCTCTCTGCTGTACAGAAGACTCCAAGCCTCTGTCCGAAACTCGAGCATGACAGGATTAAATTGGCGACCTTTAGAGCAACAGAAGTCATCAAGGGAATTTTTCCGCGAGGCTTTCTTAAACTTATCACTTACCAATCTGAATTTGAGCGAAATAGAATTTGAGATGTGCTTGTAGAGCGGCAGAGCTTCAAACCACGGAATTGGGCGTGCATAAAAAACCTGGACCAATATATTTTATTTGTTCTAAGCATAGTTATAAACCGTTCATAATGCACTGTGCAAAAATGTTAGCAAGAGCGCGACAAATAGTTTAAATACTTACACTAACCAGGCAATAGAGCACCTTGTAAGTGAAAAAGGAGGTTCCGTCGCGAATGACAGCGAAACAGGTCACCAGCGGCCCGACTAAGACTGACTGACTCAACTAAAATTGCAAAGCGCACTTAGAGTTTCATTGCAATTCGTGCACATTAAGAAATACTAGTATGCCCACCGAAACGCAATTTCCAATACGCGATGCAAATGGCGAGTGGGCAATATCAGAAGAGGAAAAGGCCAATGTTTTCGCAAACCATCTGTGTAGGTATTTCGCCAAAATCCTGCAAGTACCCAGCAAACCAAACCTTCAGAATTCGGTCAGAATTCTGTACTACAATCGGCAAAATGTTCCGATTTCGGATCAGAATTCTTACCGAGTTCGTAACGAAAAACATATGAGAGGGTTGACACGAATTCTGAACTACTTCTCTGAGGGAATTCTGATGTTTTTGCAGACATTTCGAACCGATTTCTGACCGAAATTCGAAAGGAAATTTCGATTTGTCGTATCGAATTCTGAACTAATTCTGAACGACTTCGGTCAGAATTCTGGCATTAAGTCTTATTAAATTCTGATGTGTTTACCGACATTACGAACCGAACTCTGAACGAATTCTGAGCTTATGTCATGGTAATTTCTGAATGTAAACAATCAAAAAGAAGAAAATATTTTTGTTCTACAAAAAAAAAGTTGTAAAACATTTTCAAAAAGCGTTCGGAAAGACTTTTAGTTACAAGCAGGGGTGTCTGCAGTTTCGCAAGCAATAATTGTGCAGTAACTGTGTTCAGTGGCTATACACTTAAGGGCAATAAAATTTGCATTTAACGAAAACTGCCGGCAGTAGAGTTTTCCTCCGAACACAATTAAAAGCCCTCGCACAGCAAAGCTAACCAAACGTTCAGAATTTGAATTTGAAATATAAAATACCTCAGACAAACAGTTAAGAATTCGTTTAGAATTTGTTCCGACATATCTGAACACAAGAACAACAACTGAAAAATATGAAGCAAATAACAAAAATTTTATACGAATAGACTACCTCAGATAAATAGTTCAGAGTTCGTTGCGAGTTCGATAAGAGAAGTCTGAACGAAAAATTAATAAAAATCCCACAGACGAGTCTAACAGAATTCGGGCCGAATTCGTTCAGATATTTCTCAACAAAATAAATAAAAAATCCTCAGACAAATCGAACAGAATTTGTAACGATTTCGGTAAGATAGAGTTCAGATATTTTTCAGAATTGTCTGATATCAGACATTGTCGTCAAATTTGGTTTAACGGGTAACTACCCCCTTACACCAGATGATAAAATGTCTTCCGTAATTCCATTGTGAGTCTGATAAACGCTCAGGCATGGATTCTTTATTGAAATCTAAAATAAAAACGAGTAACAACGTCGTTAAGTCGGACCAGGCCGCAACTTATATACCCTCTACGGTCGCAACGTTGTTAAACCGCAAAAGATTTTCATAAGATTTTCAAAATTTCCGGTATCACGGAAAAAAATTTCCGAGAACTAGGGGAAGGTAAATAATGTAAATTGAAAAATGAAATCCCGGGACGGGAAACTGAAATCAAAAGTTTGGATTATTCCACAACGACGTTTTATCGTAAAGCGATTGATTTCGTTCCGTTTAATGATAATTAATTTCTGGCAAGATTTTGTGTGGGAACAGCTAGCACAAGATTCAAAAAGATCACACGTTACCGATCAATCAAAAAATGTCGGTCTTCTTTTCTTACAATCGACATAGTTTCCAGATTATAATTCACAATAAAATAAGACGTAATTATACGCCAATAGTAGTTGAATTATTATATTCTACCCCATATCGTTTGGCAACTGCGGTGCTTTTAACAGGCAACTACTCATAGATCGTCTCGACAATCAAAAAAACTATTAATCTGCGATGAATATTTCAAGGCGTTGTAAATGGAATGACTAATAAAGTCTAGAATGCATTCCATGCTGTCATGTAGAATAAGCAAGTTCTTAATAATTAATAAAATCATATGGTCAGCAGTAAAATATTGATTTGTTGTCGTTCTTTTCTTATACATTTTTACTGTTTAACAAATGTATACCCAAATGAAAAATATTGAAAAAAAACATTGCAGAATTAAATGTGAAGGGTGGTTAAATTTTAAGGGCCGATGTTGAATGTGAACCACACCTAAACGTCAAGTTTTTTGCTGCATTTCATTTGATATTTCTCAATTTCAGACTAACTCAATTTGAACTATGGAACGATACACAAGCGAGCAACGCGTTAAAGATATTCAGGCTTATTATGAAAATAGGCGTTCAAATCAAAATACACATCGTGCACTTCGTGATTTTTTCGGTCAATTTAATCGTCCAAATGTGCGTACAATCGGAAAAATCGTGCAAAAATGTGAGCAAACCGGGTCTCTAGGAGATGTGAAAACACCAGTGCATGCTCGTACAGCTCATACTGCAGAAAATATTGCTGCTGTTCGCGATAGTGTGGCTGAAAAGCCGCCCACCTCAACTCGTGTCGTGCCCAACAATTGCACCTCTCACGCTCGTCGTTGATGAACATTATGCATAAAAACTTGCATTTGCACGCTTACAAGGTGCAATTGACTTAAGAACTAAAGACTCTTTACCATTCCAAACGTCATCAATGGTCAGAATGGTGGCAAAAATGGTATCGACCCTTTAAATTTAACGAGTAAAAATGTTTTTTACTCGATAAAAAAAACTTATAAAAAATATTTCTTTTTTAGTTCGATTAAGAATTGGAGGTATCCACAAACCAAAAAACAAACGAAAAACAAGTATAACAATTAAAATCGTCTTCAGTTCGGCAAGGCCGAACCTTATAAAGGGTGTCCCAAGAAGAGCGCAATTTTTAAATGACTGATGCAGCAATAGAATTGTTTCTCTGGCTGTATGACATGTGGCGCCGTCTTGTTGGAACCACATGCCCTCCACATTCATTTCTTCAATTCTAGGCAAGAAAAAACTGGTTATCATTTCACGATACCAAACACCATTGACTGTTTGCGCTTGACCTGCCTCATTTTCATAAAAAAAGGTCCAATGATTCCTCCAGCCCAAAAACCACACCACACAGTGACACGTTGAGGATGCATTTGCTTCTCGTGAATCACTCGAGGATTTTCCGCACCCCAAATGCGACAATTCTGCCTATTGACGAAGCCATCAAGATGAAAATGGGTCTCGTCACTGAAGATGATTTTATCGGCAAAATCAGCATTTTCATGTTGTCTCTCCAATACCCAATTAACGAACTCCCTTCGCTGTCCATGGTCAGCTGGCTTCAGTTCCTGAGTCAATTGAATTTTGTATGCATGAAGATGCAAATCTTTCGTCAAAATTCGCTGCAAAGTGGATTTGGAGACACCAATTTGCTGAGCTCGGTGTCGAATTGAGGTGGATGGAGTTTGAGCGACATCATCACGTACAGCTGCGACATTTTCGGTCGATCGACCTGGTCGATGGCGCGTTGTTGTCTTTACATCACTAACAGACCCAGTTTCGGCAAATTTATCCATTAATCTCTTTACAGTTGACTCTTTTGGAGCATTATTGTGACCCCAAATTGATCGCAATTTGCGAACTGTAACCGCAAAACTTTCACCATTTTGGTAAAACAATTTCACAATGAGAATGCGTTGTTCATTCGTGTAGCGCTCCATTTTTACTAACCTCGTACCTTCTACTAACAAACAATAACAATTGTTCAAATGTCAAACAATGACACTTCGAATGTTGCCAGATTTAAAAATTGCGTTCTTCTTGGGACACCCTTTATAAGTATACCCTTCATCGTCGCTACGCTCGTAATGAAGTTAAGTTTGGGGACTTAAAATTAATAAAAAGAAAAGATAGTACAAAATCAAATGTATTATAGTGCTGCATTATTTAAGCTTAAAAATAATTGCAAATCAGTCATAATATAGGGTGATCCATCCAGAGGCATTTTTTCAGAACAAAAAATATATAAAAACTCAAATCAAGTGTGGAATTTTTATTGGTAATTTGAAAGAACATTTTATGGCACTTATTTTTTGAAAATAATTACCTTCAAATGTTGGCAACTGTAGTATGGAAATAAGCGTTTGGTGAGAAACGCGAAGATCCGCTGTTTTCGACCAAAATTTTGTTCAGTGATGAGACCCATTTCTGGCTCAACGGCAGAGTCAATAAACAAAATTGCCGCATTTGGGCTGAAGAGCTCAAAGACGAAGGTCGTGAAGGTCGTTCAAAAACGGCCGTTGAGCCAGAGAACATTGATGCCGTGCGTGAACTGATAATGCAAAACCGTCATATGACATACCGTGAGATCCCGCACAATTTGACGAATCATAGATCTATGCGTATGAGCCCGAAACAAAACAACAATCGACCGTGTGGATCTTAGAAGACGAGCCACATCCAACGTAACGTGTTCGTAGAAGAAGCATTTCGAAGCAAATTGTCGCTCGTTACTTCGGCAAAACTGACAAAAGCGGCAATAAAGTTAGAGAAAGGTGAGAAGACAATATTCATTATTTTTTGGTCTTGCTATAGACCTAGCCAGGAATTGGGCATTTAATTTGCGTCTTGAAAACTACTCTGTCAACGATGTTTAGCAACAACAAAGACCGACTGGATCCTTAAACCAAAAGAGCAGTTGGAACTAAAAGAAACTAATGGGTATTTTTTTTCAATAGGAGTTTTTCACAGATTACGCGTGAGATGTGTTAAACTTTATTTTTTTTATTCAGTATTGTTTGCCATTTCATCAGGGAAAGTTGATGAGCGTGGTTTCAGTGTTTGGGCTCTTCAAAAGCTCGAACAAGCTGTTTTTTGGGCTGAAGGGCAACCAGAAGAGGTTCGAGAGGTGCCATTATACCCAGATATGCGGTTTATGGGCTGGCGGAATCATCGGTCCACATTTTTTCAAAACTGATGTTGACGGGAAGGTAACCGTGAATTGTGCTCGCTATCGCGCCATGATATCAGACTGTTCGCTACCTGAAATTGAAGCCCGTAATCTTGACGACATTTGGATTCAACAGGACGGTGCCACTTGCCATACAGCTGCTCAAACAATGGATCTATTGTGAGGTCGTTTCGAAGAGTAACTAATTTCACGTTTTGGACCGGTGATCGTGTGATATCACAGTTTTAGTTTTTCCTTTAGGGAATTTTTGAATTTTTTTCATTTTGAAAAAAATATCTCTAAATTGATCACCCGATATAAGAGCGGGAGATCGAATCTAGTTCCCATAGTCCATTTGAAACCAATCTTTATTAATTAAGCCATATTTGCATTTGTAGGAAATTCCATTGCTCATAGTAGATCTATATAAATATTGTTGGGACCTTTTTAGCTTCTTAGTCCATTAAAGAGGAAAATGTTGCCTTTTGCCAGACTTAATACCAACAGTCTAATTTGCTTTCGTATAAAAACGTGTAAATATGTTATCTGTTTACGAACACAGCAAAACACTGAAAATTAAGTTGAAAGTCAAAAGAACTTTTTATCGACATTATCAAAAAGATCGCTAAAAAATGTAGGACAAATTAGGGGTTGACTATCAACTATCATTAAGTCAACGGCCATTCTGTGTCAGATTTTCTCTTATAATAATATCATGAGGCCCAAGTTGCCTTATGCTACAGGTAGCGTATGCGGATATCACTTTAATGGCACAACTCTTAACCCAGGTAAGAATATAAGACACATTTCGGCGCCAGTTTTCCACCTTGTTAAAGCCGGCGACATCATTAGTAAAGGATTAGTATTTAAGCCACGTAGAAATTATCTCTATACAGTAGACCAATTGATTAAAGTCGGTTTTAAACAGTAGGTTTCTGTCGGAGAGTATACGAATTATATCGGTCACATCTTGCCTACATTACTACTTTTCTATTTGTTTTTTTTTTAAGACTAGTTATTCTAGACAATTTCTATAGACTCGAATAGAATTGACATATTTTGCTAACAATTTACTTTGGCAAAATGTGGGTTTGTTATCCAGTCTAATTTATCGAAGCTCGACCAAAAACACCATTAATCCTAGTAGGCTTAGGCACTTACATACTTTGTTCAGTGCTGATTTAAACCCTCTTTTTCTTACAGTTTTTATTATCCTTTGCATACACGACCCACTGTGCGACGTGTGAAACCAACGACAAGCGATAACTTATTAAGGAACAATTAAATGCAATGGCAAGAGCAAAAAAACACAACAAAATGATTCATATGGCATTCGACCAACAGACGGAGAGGCAGACGCAGTCAGAATGTGAGACTGGCATGCATACAGCGTGCACTGCAGCAAGTACGACTACTTGTGAAATATATTATCCATCCCATTACTTATGACTTCACTTCAGACTGCATCGCAATATGAGACACCAGATTAGGAGGCAAAAGAAAAAAGCAACTCCCGCTTAAAGAGATGTTATGGTTATTTGTACTTGTCATTCTTCTAGTGTTCGAGTGTGTGTGTGCGTACAAATTTTCCATTTTCCTTATCTCTTGCTGCATTTCCTTGCTTCCTCTTTCCCAATAATCCGTGATAAAACTTCATTTGCGCTGCTGCTAAAATTGAGTTAATTCCAGCCGTCATCGCCCGCCGTTGTGTAAGCGCATGTATGTGTGTGTGTGTGTGAGTGTGTTGTAATTGTATTTGTATCATTTATTAGGTTTACACGTCGCCGCCGTATTATACTCGTAGTAATTTGGTTGTAAGTGCAAATGTGATAAAACAAAATCTACTTGGATTGCTTCAACCACCACGGCCAGCGCCATCCTCGCCTTTCTCTACATGCCGGCGTCTGAGCAAACGTCATGTTTTTCTTTGGTGGGATTTTCGTAATGTTTGTGTGAGCAGGAGCGAGTTTTGTTTTGTCAGTTTGCTGCCTAGTTTTGTAAACAAATATAAAACGTGGAACGAGTAGTGAGGCGGCGACGTTATTACCACGTAATTCGATAATAAACAAATAAACTGACTCGTCGGTCGGTCGGTTGTAGTCGGTCCGGTGTTTTTGTTTTAGGCTGTAATTGCTTGATGGTTTCGTTTTACAAACTGACAGTCAAAACAAACACACACGTTAGAAAAGAAAAATTATTCTACCCAAAAAGCAGACAAAATTTTAAATTGTAAATGCCTATTGGATCTCCAGCATCTCCAGTTAAAATAGAAATTGTGTTGGAATAGCTTCTTGACACTTTAATCAACAAAACGACATATAAACCTAAGCTTTTTACTAAAACGCGGGCGATATTTTTGGGATTTTTAAGAAAAAATGAGATTTAAAACGCTCTGGAGATACTTAACTCGTTTAACCATTCAATTTACAATAGAAGTAGAACATGACCGAAAATTACCATATAAGTATTTAGACTCAATAGTTCAACGACAAGGCTTTGCATTAAAACTAAATTGGTACCAGAAGCCCACAGCTACAGGTAGATTAATTAACTTTGGTTCTAAACACCCCAAAGAAGTGATAGTACTCGTATACACAGCAAAAAACTTTATTAAGAGAGTTTAAGATATAAGTGACACAGAATTTCATTAAGACCATAAATTTAATATTAGCAACATTCACAATGACTTTCCCCACAAAACTACTCGCACTACTGACCTATTCGATAAGAGCAGAATAAATAAAAATACAGCTTTTGACGTCGAGGAACCTATAAATAATGGGTAAGAAAATTTTAAGGGCCGATCATCCTCTGTTGCCATTTCTTGCCACCATTCTGACCATTGACGACGTTTAGAATGGTCAAGAGGCTTTAGTTCTTGAGTCAATTGCACCTTGTAAGCGTGTAAATGCAAGTCTTTATGCATAATGTTCATCAACGACGAGCGTGAGAGGTGCAATTGTTGGGCACGACGGAGAGTTGAGCCACACTATCCGACCAGCAGCAGTATTTTCTGCAGTACGAGCTTTGCGAGCATGCACTGGTTTTTCACATCTCCTACAGACCCGGTTTGTAAAATTTTTGTACGATTTTTCCGATTGTACGCACATTTGTACGATTAAATTGACCGAAAAAATCACGAAATGCACGATATGCATTTTGATTTGAACGCCCATTTTCATAATAAGCCTGAATAACTTTAAAGCGTTTCCAGCTTGTCTATCTTTCCATGGTTCAAATTGAGTTAGTCTGAATTTGAGAAATATCAAATGAAATACAGAAGTTTAGGTTTGGTTCACATTCAACATCGGCCCTTAAAATTTAAACATCCTTTAGAATAAACGGTTAATCAATCTAGAGGTATTTTTTAAAATGATAGTTTTCAGAGATTACGCTTAAGTTGTGTTAAACTTTTTTCTTTCTTTTCCAGTATTGTTTTCGATTTTAACAAGGAAAGACTTACAGCGCTACAAAGTCTCCAAATTGTGCAACTGTATTATGGAAAGGAGATTATCCGCTATTTTCGACCAAAATTTTGTTTAGTGATGAGGCCCATTTCTGGCTCAACGGCAACGCCAATAAACAAAATTGCTGCATTTGGGCTACAAAGTAGCCATAAGAGGTGCCATTACACCCAGAGAAAAACAAGGTTTGGTGCGGTTTATGGGCTGGTGGAATCATCGGTCCATATTTTTTCAAAAATGATTATGACCGAAACGTAACCATGGATAGTGCTCGACTTTTTGGTTCCTAAAATTTAGGCCCTTAATATTGACGACATTTGGTTTCAACAGGACGGTGTCACTCACCATACAGCTGCTCAAATAATGGATCTTTTGAGAGGTCATTTCGAAGAGTAGCCAATTTCACGTTTTGGACCAATGAGTTGGCCGCGTAGATAGCGTGATGTTCGTTGGGGCTACGTATACTCCAAATTAACGCTTCAGGTTTTGGAAGCCAACTTTAACGCCATACCAATCGAAATGCTCGAAAGAGGAATGGACACCCAGAGGCGTAGTTGCGGCCAACATTTGAAGGAAATTATATTCAAAAAATAAATGACATAAAATGACCTTTCGAATGAACAATAAAAACTCCACACTGGATTTGAATTTTTACATTTCTTCTTTTAATTTAAAAAAATACCTCTAGATTGATCACCCGATAAAACTTGAATTCCAATTTGATTTAAACTTTACAATCAAGTAAAACGTCAATTTAAAGTTTGATCAATGAATTTCAACGTCAAAAATCAAAAATATTTGTTGACATCTAAACTAATAATTTAAGAAATATTTGAAAAACTAGAAAAAGTGCAAAGACGTTGGTAATTTAAAATAGCATAATTATCATTGTAAGTTTGAATTTAAAAAACAAAAGCAGATGCTCGCAAAAATGTTTACACTGATTGCTAACTCAAAGATTGGAGGAATATGCAGAGTTTATTCAAGAAGATAAAGACTTTGTTCAACCAACACAAATAAGCGACATAACAACTGAGCTTAACAATGCTGACTTAAAGAGTCAATTGGCAAGATGGGCAATAGAATTTTATATATTTGAAATACAGACATATATGGATTACTAAAAATATTAAAATATCAATTTAATGGTTAACCAACAATTAGATGATTAGATGGTTAACCAACAATTACGTTTAAAACCACACCAAAATCCGCAGTAGTTGAAATGATTGGTTTTAAAGATTAAATTTGCTACGGCTTAGAGTATCAGACTTTTTATTAACAAATAAAAATCCACCTCAGAGTCTGGAAGTAAACATTAACATAGATGAATTACTTTAGGCGAAAAGCTCGGATATTCAAGTATGGCCAGTTTTATGCAGAGTAAATGGGTACAAAGCTGTTTATACGTGGATCGCCTTTTGTAGATTACAAAAAGCGCCTACTACGGACATACTCTTAATAAAATTTAGAACGAGTTTAGTTAGTTAATTAAGTGCAGAATTCAATATCAAGGAATGCACTACAAAATAAAGTGCACAGCATATTTTTGCGATGCTCCAGCTCAAGCCACAGGCTACAGATGCCGTTTGAAATGTATTTAAAAAGGAAACTTTTTGTACCGGAAAATGACAGGCACTTATTGCGAAAGACTCTGAATTTAGCTCAAGAACTGATCCAAATCACCATAAGTTCTTACGAGTATATATGGATAAGTGGAAATTGAAAATCATCATTATGTCGTTTCCTAAAGATTATATCCATATGGTCTGCCTAGGGGTCTTAAAAACGTTTTTGCTAGCATGGAAAAAGAAAAGAAATATCTATTGTTTAAATGTCTGTCAAGTCAATTGGTTCGAATCAAAAATGCTCTACTTAAAAAACCCAATTCCTAGAGAACTTGCCTAAAAACTTCGCCTGTTTAATTAAAACTTGCAAGATTGAAAGATATTGGAAATGTTCGTTGTATTCTGGAATTTTTGCATTCAAGGACGTTTTGGATCCTGATGTATACATTCATTTCCGGTTCCTTAGTCCATTCATAAGAAATCTTTTAGAGAAAGGTAATTTATTGATAAATAAATGTTGTGCTCATTAAGTTAAATGCACTGCTAAACCAACATAGAAAGAAAAATCGTTATGTTCGAACACTACAAACAAAAAGTATATGTTCGGGGTGGCCCAGATCAGACTGAAGGGTTAAAATTATTCATATATTTTTTTTCTCTTTTTGCAGTTTTTATAGTTTGTTATGGGGATATTTGATGGATACATATAATGTACAGCACAGCGTCAAAATTGTTGAGTTTTATTATTCTTTTGACAAGTCTGAACTCAACGAAATTATCGTCGTCATTTTAATGTCAGAACAGCACCAGGTAATAAATAACATTACTAGAAACTAAAATCCTAGGCTATTACATCGACGTCACTCCAATCCAACGACTGCCGGTTCTATGGTCGGATTGACCCGAAGTTCTATTCTTCGTCCAAGGGCTGTCACCTGGACACAGTTGCCGCTACAACAACAACAACTACAACGCCCCTCCAGATGAACTGTTTGTTGCGGTATTTTGGTTGATAAATTTATAAGTCTATAATTTTTGGGAATGTGAGGATGGTCAGACGGAAACCATTAACGGGACGGATATATAGGACTGTGATTGAAAATTGAAATTGTGTCCGCAAGTTGAGAATAATCCCTACGTATGGGTCCAGAAAATTGAAGCCACTGCGCATACAGTAAGCCACAATGGAACTTCTTTGTTGTATTTTTAGCTAACCGTTCAGTCTTATTTGGGCCACCCAGTATTTATACCGCTTCAGTATGGACTTCAATGGCCAAGTTAGAGTCGCAGAATTTCATCGGGGCGACGAGCCAGCTACAATATGAGGTTAGTGATATCAAGGAAAGTATATACTAACTAAAATTTATAATAAATTCTATCATTGCAAAGAGTATAAATTCGGTTATTATAGGTTAAACTAATGAAAAACAGTCGAAGTTTGAGTATAGTACTAAAAACGAATTGGTACTGCCAAAATACCCATTTGGTAAAAAGGACAATTTCTTAAACTATGAAAAAACCATACAAACGTTCAAGGATCAATTTGGTAAGTCTTGCATATTTATAAAGGTCTAATGGGGGACGCTACAAATCAAGCTTTTTGCTGGCAAGGTTTCACACCGAAAGTGGTTTTAAAAGCTTTATCCACAACACAAGCAGCTTATTATCACAAGCATTTTTAAACTTTAAAGTAGCCTACAACGTCATGTGTGCAATTACTGCATTGTTGTTTTAAAAAAATAAGATGCATAACTAAAATCAATGCAGGTACATAATATTATAGCGCTCTATAATTAATTAATTAAAAGAAACTTAAAGAAATACAATAAATTTCAATGTTTTACACGGATTCGTTTGACTTGAATGACATTATAATTCCATGCTTGAATTCAAATGTTATTTCACTTGAATGCTCAACTTGAATTCAAGGGTTAAAATTGCCCAAAGCTGCTATTGAATTTAAGTATAATTCAAGCACAAATTAACACTTGTAATTGGAAAATATGAATTATAGTTGAATTCCACTACACAAAATGCTGACTTCAACCCCGGCGTTAAAAATAATTAAAGGGTTTTATTAAAATACAACGCTATATTAAAATCCAATTACAGACGGGAAGAATGCATCGATTCTACTATCAATTATGGAAAATCCATTTTTCCAACTAGCCGATAGAAATTTGAATTGTAATCTCAAACATTCGGTTGACAAATCTGTTCTTTGTGTATAGGATCAGCTCTAGTTGGAAAATATGTACATAAATACGTAGCCCTAATAGCGGAAGGAGCTAATTTCAGAGAGAATAAAGTATTTTCAAAAAAAATTAGAACAGGAGAGGGCACGAATTCTATCTTACAATGAACGAAGATAATATGGTATGCCATCCTTCTGGAACCGGTCTCACAAACTCTTTGCATAAACTTGTGTACAGCACTTCTAAATTCTCTAAAAAATTCGAGCGCTGCCAAAAAAAACAAACCACTTGAGTTACCACTTGGCATTAGGAAAATCGAATCAACCAGGTGGGGTTGGATGGGATGGGGATTCAGTTGGGGTTTGGTAAGGCCTAAAATTTCTTGACATCTAGCTTTCTTATAATGCTATTTCTAGTTTCAAATTTGGCATTTTCTGAACGTATAATGGATATTGCTTTTGTATGGAAGGTACCCGAAGTAGTGCGTCTAAATAGATCATTTTTAATCACATTATTGAAAAATATTGTAGCATTCAAACTAAAATAGAATTGGAAACTCCTTTAAAGTCATCAAACAAATTTGGTCGAAACACACATAGGACCAAAAATGTTGTTATCAATGCTATATATATCAGAGCCAAATTATATATACTCGTACCATCATATATATCTAGCATGGGGAGGACTTTCTCGAACTTTGACTCGACATATACTAAGTATAGGACGATCTCACATAAACTTAGTTGGTATCTCGCGCTACTATAAATAAATTTTGTATTAAAATGGACTTAATATTTACGATTTTGTAACTCCCGTCATTGGTTGTCTGGCTACTACTCACTTTCATTATCGCACTTTTAAAACATTTACATTAAATAAACATCGTGAGATACTGCTGCATTTCGAGATCCCGCTCACACTCTAGTGCTGTTGTCTTAACTGAACACAAAAAAATTGCCATGCTATTACGTCTGTACAAGACAGATTGAATGGAAGTTTCAAGTTTAAAGTGCATAGGTTATCCTCGGTGTGGCGTAATAAATTTCATTCAATCGTTTTGCAACTCTCTTTCAACTTCTGGGTTTTAATTAAGAAGCCTTATTTAAGACACCTCCTGCATTTAATTTCCTTCTGTGTTTGCAACCCCGATTACTTCATTGAAGCATGAATGAAACACCTTAACATGCACTTCAATGTTGGTTTAAGCACACACATGCACCTGTGCATTCGAGTGAGTATCTGTGTGTCATAATGAGAACAAGATACAAAACAAATATGACAGAGTGATACAAGTTAGTGTGTGTGAGGGCTTATTTGATTCCATGGTACGATCATACAATGAAAACCCATCCGATAGGAGAGGGCGATAATGAAAAGAGATTATGAAAAAGATTATTATGATGTGTATTTTATTTTCTGTACCATCGAAATATTTAAAGATGCTCCTAGCATGAGACGAACTAAAATAAGCAGAAACGGATTGCCAGGGCTTGAAAAACTGATGAATGAGGGCGCCATTGAACAAGTATGAGAACCATTCTTACAACGTTACATGTTTTTCTCAAGGAGAAGTCACTTAAGGTGATTGTTGAAATCGATCTGAAATTATGATAGGTCAATTGTTAATCTTTTAGAAAAATTCACAAAATCTGTAATGACCTTTAATAGAATCAATTGCCGTATTCTGATAAAAGTGAGCTATTAATAATTTGTCTAGATTTGTGCTGGTTCATACATGGGCCGTAAGCTGGTAAAGCTGCAAAAGGTCACTAGGATGCAGTACTCGTATATCAAAGCGAGGTTGAGGTGAAGAAGTTAAATGAATGGAAGTTTTTGTAGCTCTTCCATTCATTCAGCATAAGCGATTATAAAAAATATCTCAAGGGAACTTTATTGGCTGCTTTCTTCAAATACGAGGCCTGCTATATATATTTCTGGCCTAATAATAAAAAGAATATTTCTCATCAAAATTGGTTTTATTGTTTTTCAAAGTATTCTCCAGCATGATTTGAACACTTTTGCATGCGCTCAAACCAATTGTCGAAGCACTTTTTCCACTCCGATTGAGACATTGGTTTTTGAACGCTTCAGCAGCATCTTCTGGCGATGAAAATCGTTGACCACTCATTTTTTTCTTGATGTGCGGGAATACAAAGAAGTCATTGTCAAGTCATTTTCGACGACCTTCACGACCTTTGTCTTTGAGCGAGCGTCGGCCACGATTAAATTCATAAAACCAGTGCTATAGGATGGTGCTTCATCGCCATACAAATATTTAAGTTCATTGATGCACTCTTGTCGTGATAATCCACGTCGAAAGTTGTGAAAAATTATCGCACCAAAATGTTCACGAGTTAATTCCCTTTTTTTTGCCTAATTGTTTTTTTCAAGTCACTGTAAACAACACAAATTATGGTCGTACGTCAAAATGTTCTGAGGATGTTTATGCTAAAAAATGTCAAACTTTCCAATGGAAACATCAGATGGCGACAGGCAGCACTTAGTGTTTCCTGTTTCTTTCTACTATAAAAGTGTGTTCGTATAGTATTGTTTTCATAATTTTATTTTAACATTAGTATGATTATGGCAATGTTAATATTGTTGAAATGTAACAAAAGTTTTAATGCCAAATTTAAAAATGAAAATATGTTTGTAGCTACAATATAAACATGGTTGGTGCAAAAAGTATTGTTTTTTAGGTTTTATGTTAGCAATAATATGATTACGGCAATCATACTGTATGATTGTAAGATTTCTTCATTTGAATATACTTTTTAGAACAATGTTATTGTTACGGACCTAATGCAATAATAGAACTTTTTATATGGAAATTAAAATTTTTCTAACAAACTGCTTGGCTTTGTTTAACTGAACTATTTTTAATAAAAACGCCTACGTTTTTTTAAACTGATTTTTTCTACTGTGAAATATTCTATTATATTGAATTTATTCTATTATTTTGAATTTAGTGTATTTTTAAATAATTTTATAATTCAAATCTAATGTTGACAACTTAACCCAATTCTAATAAATAATATTTAATATACTATGATCATAAATGTGTGTGATCCTACTATGGTTGTAGGGACTAAACATGGTTAAGTGTGAAACATACTACGGTTGTGAGGATCATACTATGTTTGTGGAGATCAAAGCATAGTTAAGTGTGAATGATACTCTTGTTGTGGGGATCATTGTATGGTTATGTGCGAATAATACTATTGTTGTGAGGATCATATTATGGTTTTATTTGAATCATACTATTGTTGTGAGGATCATAATATTGTTGTACCACAACCATATACCCAACAATATTATGATTATGTGTGAATCATACTATTGTTGTGAGGATCATAGTATGGTTGTATTTGAATCATACTATTGTTGTAAGGATCATAGTATTGTTGTACCACAACCATATACCCAACAATATTAAGATGCTCTTCGAATATTGTTATCCTAACCATACTTTTTTCAGCTTGTATGTCTTTCCAGACGTCATCTGTTATGAATTTGTAGAAATTTGTATATTTCTTTTTATTTTTTAGCCCTTTTTTTCAAATAATCTTAATATTGAATGTGTATGGCTGATATTAAGATATCTCCGACGGATATTTTAATACTTTCCAAACATCACAAAACCAGTTTCTAATTCTCTCAATTAGCTCTACTTTTCGCAGTAACAACTTCGGAAGAAAATCCATGTGATACCATTTTTATTTATTTCTTGGTTGTTCATGCGAATATCTTGAATAATACAAAAATTCGAGCTCTTTAGACCAGGTTTCGTAAACAAAATAGAATTCCTTGCAAGACATTAATGTTCAAATTAGTTAGATATATTTTAATACGTTGCTTTCAAACGTGTGCACACATAAAATAATGGATGTGTATCAGACAACCTTATATCTACTTTATAAAACTTGATCTTGAACTAAAATCTTTTTAATAAATTAGAGAGGA
This sequence comes from Hydrotaea diabolus, assembly GCA_963513945.1. Lineage (NCBI taxonomy): Eukaryota > Metazoa > Arthropoda > Insecta > Diptera > Muscidae > Hydrotaea > Hydrotaea diabolus. Next base: position 114,221,670 of record OY740717.1, read on the forward strand.
AACCGTATAGACTTGTTTTAATGTTCAGGTGATAAAGAATCAAATTAAAACAAACAGCTATAGAAGCAAATGCCAATTTTTAACTGCGTACTTTCTTTGATTCGACCTTCTGTTGATTCACTTTTATGACAACCGAAATTCGAAATCAAACAAATTTAAATTAGACCCGCCTGGCGAATTGATTTGCACATGCGTTTCTAGCGAAGAAAATGATAACAAAAAAATACTGTATTCTGTGAAATTGCATTCCGACAACCGAAAATAGGCGAAAGGTGGTCTATCATATTATACAAAATACAAGATTTTTAACGATTTGCCACAAAAAAAGAATTAAACGTTTATGGCAAGACAGATTACGACCGAAAAATCAAAAATTTCCTGCAGCACAGTAACGGAACCTTTTTTCTTATTAAATCATCACTCGAGGAATGCCTTATAGAAGCAAAAGATTGTGTTGGTTACGGGGTGATAGTTTATCTAAAAAAGTAAGAGGAAGTTCGAGTACGTGAAATTTGGTTGAAATTTGTTTTCTCTACGAGGGGTAAATTTTACTAACCGACAACACGGCTGTAGAACCAATTTTTCTCCAATATGTCGAGCGATCAGTAGGTCAATTTCAAGCGTATAAAAGAGAACTTCTGGAACAGAAAATGATAAAAGCGAACGCTCATGGAAATAAAGCCACTTATTTTAGAAAAGCACAGTCCATTCAGGTACCCATGAAATAATGATACTCATCTAATGTTCTATCCACATGCTAGAGGGAAACAACAGATCTGAATACCATTCAGATTCATTCGACCTTGTTCGTAAAATTCTTCGACATCATTTCAAGTTCCATGTTGAGTGTATACCACATAGTTGGTCCCATTGCCTTTATCTAAGGTAAGCATGCAAACTAATAATTATAAGTTTATCGTCTAAAACGGGACAAAAAAGAGTAGGTGAAAAAATAGAGATCTGCGGTTCCCTTGTTTTTAGAGTATAACCATCGGATGAGACCACCTCTAAGTATATGGACACTTATAGAGGAAACTCTGTATCAATGGAGAGTAAACATTTTAGACATAAGGAACTATCTGTGCGGTGCATCTCTCTATCAAAAGCATTAGAAATATCTGGAACCAACAACTTACTTTCACCAAGCTGGCGAAAGGTTCGACTCTTTTGCATCTTCACCGTAGCAACATGTTTGCAAACTTTTGGTGAGACAAATATAAATTAAATATCCTACAAAATTAAAAAGACAGGCCATATTATCGATAACTATCCAATACCACGACAGCCGGTTCTATGCACTAGATGGACCGAAGCAGCAATTCTACGGCCAAGGGTTGTCACCCTGGAACAGAGTGGCCGCTGCAACAACCCTTTTAAGTGGTATGTCAGTTAAGTTCGGGTTCGATCAGACAGTGAGAATCAAGGCCAAAATGTCAGGTAGAGAGTATTGACAACCTACAGGAGTTAGAATGAATCGTCGTATGCCGATGATTTCCAACTAGAATGACTACAAAGTATCATATTCGTGAGTGTATGGCGCAATGGCCAATCTCATTGAAAATCTATGGGGAAAATAAAAGTTCTGTTGTGCAAAATAAAATAATACTTCAAAAAGGTATCTGAGAGTAAAAAAGAACTACTTCATCTATACTTCGAATATAACATGTTTAAGGTTAAGCCCCATGCACGGTAGGGCCCTCTTGCACTGCAGGTTGCATGTGTGCCTGTTCTCCTACCCCTGTATACGTACATAAGCGTACGTATCACAAAGGGCGTTGTTGTTGGAAGTAGTTTGCTGCAGTAGTTTGATAATATTTTAAAAGGTATTAAAATCCGACAAATCAGTTTAAAATGTTGATAAGATTATGCGGCACTGTGCGCGCTGCTGGAGTCAAAAGTCAACGACATAATTTTTGAGACAATATTAGATTAAATATTAACAGAATAGTGTGAGTTTGTTGCAGTGATGTGCAATGACCTTTTGGAGCGTTGAATCGGAACAAATAGTACGTGCTAATAAACTGGTTTTAGAACTGAAAATTAATTTTTGGATCGCAGTGTTCTGGCGTTTTTTTTCTACCGGTTTTACTATTTTGGCTTTAAATTGGTTTTTTATAGAAAGGCGAAAAATACATACAAAAAGGTGTACACGTGCTGTGGTATAAAAGTGTGTTTCATTTAGCGTGTGCGAGATATAACAACTTGAAAATTAATTAAAATCATATTTTATGATTCACCTGCATAAATCAGTTTAAATCTCACCAATAGTTTGATCAAATGTTGGTTGTTTTTTATATTTTTATCCTTGCAATAAAAGCCCATCTAAAAAAGTGGAATAGATTCGAAAACTACGATCGGGGAATTTTTAAAAATTCCATAGAAAATAATTTTTACCCACAGTTGTTATAGAAATGATAACGTACCATAGACAATTTGAGCGTGATAGGGTATACATTGTGGTTTCTAAGCTGCAGGACCTTAAATCGGGAGGAAACTTTTTGTGGGGGCTATTCGAAAACATTGAACGATACTCGTATATGCTAATTTTACCAGAGATGGTTGTTCGTAACTCTTAATGCTCTGTGCGAAATTGGTCCAAATTGGATGAAATATTTGACATTTAGAGCTGTACGTTCTGAAATCCAAAAAACCTATGCACGATATCAAAACATAGACCGATGTGGACCAATTTCAATAGAATTCGTTCTTAGCCTAATCTCAAAGAATGTACCAAGTTTCATCGAAATTAGTTCATAATTGCTACCTGTACTTTGATTAAAACGATAGATGAACAGACGAACAGATTCTGAGTCGATCGGTATACTTAACACAGTCTCTATCTCTATTTCTTTAAGGTGATGAAAACATCATCACTAAACATAATAAACTGTATAAAAATATATGAGTTGTAAAATTTTACTTCAAAACATTAAGTACCCATGCCCGAATTCGAGACTTTCCGAATTGAAAGCGGATCTTACCTTCCTTGGAAAGTACTTTCATTTTTCTTTGCTGGGATTTGATTTAATACCACATTATAAGTTTTACCAGTGCATGCATTATTCCGATCCTTAACATTTCGCCGTGAAATGAAGGAATTGTGCACGACTAACAAACGAGTTAACCCAGATTCAACCCGGGTAAGAACATCTTACAATTTTTTTAGCGACGCACAGAGGGTTGAAATCCATCAAAAGTGGCGATTAATTCAAAAGATGAACTTTAACTTTAATAACCGTATTTGGTACCGGGTGAAAGAAGATAAAATTCTACATCAATAATTGCCAAAATAAAAGTTCTTAGTTGTTTACTTTATTTGCAGTGTGTCTTCAAAGTTCAGTAATTATTATTATTTTTGCGCGCATTGGTTAAAAGTGAAAATTTGCATATTTCCAGTGATAATTTTTTTAATTAAGACTTCTAAAAGTGAAAATTTTATTATGGAGCCGTCTACTTCAGGTATTTGAGCATATGATAAATATTTGTTTGTTTAGATAAATGTTTTGGAAATATTGAAAAAAAAAAATAAGGAAATTGTTCCAAAAATGAGGTATTTTTGATGTTTGTATTGGATTTCAACTGAATCATCGGTGAAACTTGGTAAAACTGAAACTTTCTTAAAATATGAAGTTTCAGCTTATAAATTCCAGAACATCTTTTTGCCTTTTTGTTGCATTTTTTGACTTATTAAAGAATTTGTAAAATAACTCCAGTCGCAAAAATATATGTGAAAAAATAAAACAAACAAAAAATCACTTTAACCTTATTATCTTTTGTCTTTATATTCCGTTTAGTATTTGTTATTGTAGCTACTGAGTGTGCAGTTTATTAGAGATGGGTGCGTGAGTAATTTTAAATCACGCGCACTCACGAAAAAAAAATTAATTAATTAATTCCAAATTACTTACAAAGCTTCGTTTGAAAATCTGAATAATATGAGAAAATTATATTTTACACACGTACACTGTTTTGAAAAATAAATTTGATCACGCTTCCATCTCTATTTAGTTTAGTTTTTCATTTGAACCCTACATGATAAATGTTGGTCATGTACATACATGCGAACATACGAGTACTGTTGTCATCTTGGTTTAAGCTGATGATGTTCCATCTACCAATGTATTGATAATTAATTGGTAAGAATTTAATACGTAGGGTATTTAAGATTCGGTACAGCCACGTTCATTTATTTTTTTTATTGACTGTCAATGTTTTGTTTAATGTGATGTTATTTATTGAAAGTGTTGTGTGTTTGTAAATTATTCGGTACAAGGGAAAACGAATAGTATTTTGCAAATTTTAAACGACTGAAAATTTGACTAATTTTAGGAACAAGTCCCAAAACAATTTTTATTTCTTGCCATGAGTTACATAACTTTATGAAGAATTCAGAACAAAAATCACTTCAAGATCGATTTAATCTTCTGAGGTGGGAAGTAATCACACGCGTTGACCCTTCAGATATGGTAGATTTTACCAAAAGATTTAATAATTTTTGCACACAATATAAGATTCGGTGGCAAAAATGTCATGGAACGGATCAAGTTTTTTTTACAAAATAACAAGAATTGGTTTTTGTTTATGAATATTGATCAATAAGATATAATAATATTTTCTAATGTAACTTTTTTTAAATATGTGGAATTATGGAATTTGAAGAAAAAAAATCGGATTTTAATTTAAAATTTTGGGTATATAAATACAGATTAAATATTTATTAATTTTTATTTTTTAAGAACATTTTTTTTTTCTAAAAGCACATTAAGTACGCTCTAATTTTCAGTTCCATTTCCTAATTTATCGTTTTTCTTTGAAAAATTACAGCGAAAATTGTGATATAAGACCACTTTTTCCAAAATACAAAAAAGGTCATAAAAGATTAAAACAACAATTTTTTTAATTTTTTTTTTTTCTAATTATGCTTTTTTATGTATTTATGAATATCCATCAATAAAAAATAACAATATTTTAAAATTACAGCTTTCCTGAATTAATCGCCACTTTGCCTACCGCTCAACCACTGTGCGACGGGTTTCCACCTCGTAAATACCCGCGGCTTTACGGGTAGGAGTTTTATGTCTCAGCCACGTAAAAACTTCTCTATACAATATATACGTTTTAACATATCAGGCCAGGTTTTCTTTTAGCCTCCATGTAAATTTCTCTGCAAATATGAGACTCTGCCAATCCACATTTAACAACCGAACTTGGTCAAATTTTGTATTGTACATTATGGAAGATATATTTTCAATCATAGTTATTAAGATATAAAGGCCCATACGCATTTGAGGCCCAGCCGCAATAGAAGTCCCGTATTAAATCCTTTCTCTCTACTCTTATCTACCCTACCGAAGCTAGATCATATTTGTCTAAATTTTGATATATATAATTAAATTATATATATAATTAAATGTTTTTTTAGGTAAAAAACCGGCTTTAACCGACACTGCAGCTTTAAACATTTGCCTAAGAATAAAAAATATTTCGCATTCAGATTTGAAATATTTGACCCTATTTATACACCCTGAGATTGTATTTAATTGTTTTTTTTTAAATAATCTAGTAAAATTGCTAAATCGACTTTATTATACTCTGACTTTAAGTTTGATTAAAAGCTATGGATAGACTGGACGAAAAGACAAAAGCAGCCATCGTTAAATGGAAGCAGCAGACAATTTTACGTCCATAGTTTCACTTAAAGGTAGATCCGCTCAAATATTTTTGACAGCTACAAATATTTGCCATGATACTGGTGTAAAAAAGGTATTCCGTAAGTGTGAAAACTATGAGTTAGCATTTATGTGTTTATATACTACAACAACAAAAACACCGAAGCCCGAAAAACACGACAGTGAAAAACTGGATAAATCGACATGTCGAGTTTTACCTATTTTTGAAAAACCGACTCTCGCAGTTGGACCGGAAACGCGACAGCGAAAAACTGGATAAATCGACATGTCGGGTTTTAGCTATTTTTGAAAAACCGGCTCTCGGGGTCGGACTTAAAAACCGGAATGTTAGTTTTTCGTATTCGGTTTTGAACACTATGCATAATGTTATCTACCGCTTTAAAAGAAACATTTAAAGTTCGTTTAAAGAAAAGATAGAGCGTTTTGTGCGACCTACAGTTACTTCTAGTGAAATTTTACATTTTTATTGAACTTGAGTATGTTTTTCATATAGTCCGTCTTAGCCGTTTTTAGGCCTCGACTTTATAAAAATCATATGACCAACCTTGCTAAAATTTTTAATAGATGCTCTAAAGTTTATTGTCGGGGAAAATATAATTATTTATTATTTACTATACAATAAACCTCTATAGGACCTTTCAAGTCTTTAAAATTGCTTTTAAAAAAATTATTTGTTCTCAATTTTCTCAATTTTTTACAAAAATATTAATTATTTATTTAATAAAACCAGTCTATAGTCAAAAATAATATTCAATTATTTTTGTTGTTATTAATGATTATAATTTTTTATTCAATTTATATTTTTATTGATGATTATTTTCCGTCTCTGAAAATACACAGTATTCCCCTGTAAAATCTAATATTCGCTAAAATTCAAATTTCCAAACCAATCTTGATTTCAAGCAACTCAAATATGATAGAGCAATACATGGAGTGGGTGCACATCTAATAGTTTTTTCGTCAACAGTCTTATTACAATTAAGTAAGTCGTGTTTTGTCTCTCGTTACGAACGTTCACACTTAAGTTTTTTTGTTAAATGCTTTTTTTATTTTTAAATTGTTGCACGATTCCGTTAAAAATTAAAATTATGATGTGTACCTTTTTAAAATGACTAGTCATTTTTAAAACTGAGACATCTACCTGAATTAAATATTAAATTCTGCATAAAATCGAATGCCAAAAATGATGTCGAAATTGGCCCATAATCTCAGAATCACCCGTTTTTGCTACTGTTTTATTAAGGCTTTCAAAAAACTTTTTTTTTAATTCTTTTAAAAGGATTTTTGATCGGTTTAGGCATTTATTTAAGCAATAAACAATTAATTAGTACGTGAAAATTTTGCCAGTCATTTTTGCTAAAGGTACAATTTTTCGAGAAACTGAAAAAGGTTTCAAATAAGTTAAGGGGGTACCGCGGTAATTTTGCAAGTCAAATAGTATCCAAAAAAGTACCAAACTATCAACTTAGGAATCCCTGGATCCCGGTCAGCGAGTATCAGAATTAAAACGTGTACAGCTAGCTTACTGATTTGAGAAAAGTTTTACCTTGTCTTAATAGGATGTTGTGGGAATTTGGTGGGTAATAACTAAAAATTTCTTTCTACTGTACAAATCGAGAGCAGTTTCATTAATCTTTTACAAAAAATTGCCTTCTTTATATATCAAATTACCAAGCAAATGATTGTTAGTATCTACAAACAAATTTTTAATTATTAAAATGTTCATCAACACGTGAAATATGTCATATATTTTTTATATATTTTATAAAAATTATTGATTAGTAAATAAAGAAGTTTTATGTTTTCTCATAACGATTCGAAGTCAATTAATTTGTGTAGTTTTAAGGGTTTTTCAAAATGGCCTAATGATGCGTTATCGGTTACAATGAACCGATTTCCACTATTTAGTTTTTAATATGGAACTCGGTATCGGAGTGGGCCCTATAAGAAACGCGAAATTTTAAGAATTAAAGAAGTAAACCCGATTTGTTTCTGCAAGACCCACCAACTACTGTAGAGTTTTCCAAATTTCATTTCAAATGGGAATGTTTCAGAACAAGACAAGACTTCAACTCTTCCCTTTTGTATTGCTCTGGAAAAAAAGTGCACATTCACATGCTTATAAATAATTTATAAAAAGAATTGAAAGGAATTGTTTATAGCCAGCCACTCTTTGCATTAACAAAGAATGGCAAAACCCAAGCCCAGCAACGCACAACACACAGAAAGTCGGCGCAGCGCAACTGCAAAAAGGGCGATATAAAAGAAAAAATACATCAAACCACGACAAACACCCAAAGAAACGAGGGGGGGGGGGGCATAAACGATAAACGCAAGGATATGGTTATGTATACCTTCGCTGTGTCAAAGGCCCAACCGCAACCAAGGTAGTGAGAGAGCCTCCTCGGCCGAGTCACGTGAGTGTGGAGCATTATTTATGAAAAAACAAACAAACACGGCGACATCGTCAGACAGATGGACGAACAGTCAGACGCCCATAAAGGCAAATAACGTTTAGGTGTCTATAAGCATCCAGCATCCGAAGATAAAGCGAAACAACACAAATCTTGGTATGTGGGCGTTTCTTCTTCTTCTGCTGCTGCCGTTTCTATTCCTTCACACTGTATGCTGTGCTTGGCCTCTGTTGCGTTGTGCAAGGGAATGTTGGGCCATGAGGTAGGTGGTGGTGAATGTATATTTTTTGCATTGCTTTGCTTTGGAAGCGAGACTAGGAGTTGTGTGCAATTTAACAATGTAAGCATAAAATGACCTTGACGGGGATCTTGACATTACCGTAGGATGAACTGGATAAGTGTATGCATTTTAAGATGAATCCTATTAGAACGAGCTACTTACGTGTTAAATGTTTTTTGATAATCCTTGATTTGCTTTCGTGAAAACTCGTGGAATTCCGTGTAGACATTGACCACTTTGAAGTTGTGGGGCACCTCGATGCCCGCCTCCTGAGAGTCCATAATGACCTGGCGACGATTCAGAATGTGGGAGAGTTCGGAGGAGTCTGTACCCGATTCACTGTTGGTGCGACCTAATGACGAGCGGCGACCGTTAGATGTGGTTACTCCAGACACCGACGAGGCGGCAGACGAAGCATTCGAAGAAACCGACATTGTTTAGATTTGTTCTTAGGACAACTGCTTCAGATAAAATACTTTTGTTACAGTTTTTATTCTCGCCCCTCAAGTGTTTACTTCCTTTTGCGATGGGTGTAAACAATTTTTGTTTTGTTCGTTCGTGGGTTGTTGGTACTGAACAAGTGCAAGATGTTATATTTTACATATACAAAACACCCTTAAAAAGGATATGCAGAAATATACACGTTTTCCACAAATAATTACAAGAACAGTAAAAAACGCTCTTTTAATTTGAATATATTTTTTTAAATGCTGTTTGTTTTTTGATCAGTATTTTTATTTGTATTTATTTATTTCCGTTATTTCCGCTAACAAGCAAACGAACTACCAACTCACAAGAAAGTTGAAATTACACTGAATTATGATGTTTTTTTTTTGTTCAAAGATGCAAACTTAAGCACGAAATTCCAATTACAGTACTTAAATTTGCATCTGTGTACGACCAAACAAAAACAAAACAAAGAGAAAGAGACTAAATAAAGAGAGATAAACCAGCGATGCCAACTAGCTGTTATTTCCACACTACTTGTGTAGATTTTTCATCACCAAAAAACGCTGTTTTGTTTAAGTAGCGATTTTTTTAAAACTCGTAATTGATACTGTGGCGATTTTAATTACTTTCGGGTAGCGCATGCAGCTATTTTCACATAGAAAACTTTAAGTTCATATTTGGCATCAATTGTACCTAGAATTTTTAAGAAAGTAAGATATAACTTATGATGATAATTAAAAAAAAAAAAATTTAAAAATATATAAAAAAAATCGTAAAAATTGATGATATCAGGATTTTTAAACATTCACTTGCACGCGGCTTTCAATTATCGGAAACATTTGTTTAATTTTGTTAATATCAGTCGAATCAAAATAATATTTACAATGTTAAGTTTTTTATTTTCATTTGTTCCGTAGCGATTACTCGTATTTGGTGTGTGTTTCTTCAAGTTCTGTAGCGATTTGTGGCGGGTTTTAGCATATTTCATCCTTTGCGATTTTTACTTTGGAACAGTTGGCGACACCGAGATAAATAGTGCTGCCAGTGCTGCCTTTTTCGGACCGCAATCGAATTCGACAGTCATGAAAAACAGTTCAACATGTTTCCGTCCACTTTCACCATTTGAAGCATCTCCTGCTGATGCGTTTAGTTTGTTGGCCATTTGAATTTTATATGGAAATAAGTCCAAATCTTAGTTTTTGTTGTCTAAAAATCAATCTGGAAATAAAAAAATAACCAGATTCATTAAACAGAAAATAAGTTTTTAATTTTTTTTTTGGTAGCGGATTTCATCAGCCACCCTGTATGTTGACATTGGACGTGTTTTATTGGCAACTCGCTTAGGAGGTCGCTAACGCGACAACTTTATACCTTTCTGCAGGAACATAAAAATGATTATGTTTACAAAAAACTATAAAAAACTGACGTTTTAAATCCGTTTGCTTTAAATTATTAAACATTTTTGGAAGAAAGTTAATTAAAAATAACTTTTAGTGAGTTTAAGCGATCATGGTAATAATCCGCTTATAAAGGGTCTTCCAACCATAACGCAAGGTGTTAATTGTGAATCACACCTTAACGTTAATTTTTGCTTAACTTAATTTAACATTTCTTTGTTTCAGTGTTTGACAAATTTAACCATGGAGAGGTATACAAATAAGAATCGCGTTAAGATTGCTAAAGCCTTTTACGAAAATGGCCGTTTGAAATATATTACGTGCACGTGAGCTTTCAGCATAATCGACCATAATCGATGTGCCCACAATCGAGAGAATTGTGCGCAAACTTCAGCAAACCGTGCCTCTTGGAAATGTAAAAACGCAGTCTCACCCAGCTCGTTCTGCTATCGCTCCGTATTTCTTCAAATGGGTTCAAACAAGCAGTTACCGTGTATGGTGTTCGCTATCAAGAGATGATAACGGACTTCTTGTGGCCAGAAATTTAGGATGTAGTCCTGGACGAAAAGTGGTTCCAATAGGATGGTGCCACATGCCGTACAGCCAACAAAACAATGGCTCTTTTGCGCCAGAAATTCAATGTCCCTGTTATCCCACGTCGGGGCGATGTTAATTAGTCGCCACGACCATGTGATTTGACACCGGTGGACTTCTTTCTTTGGGGAAGTCAATAAGCCAAGAATGAATTATCCAAAGAATGAGATAATTTGGCACACATTAACGACACTGAACCTCTATTATGTCTCAGAGTCAATGAAAATATGGACCATCGGATAGAGGTATGCCACCGAAGCCGTGGCAAGCATTTGGCCGATATTTTATTTCACACATAGTTGTCTTAGATCCTTCTACGAGGGTTGCTATTTATATTTCGGGTCCTGACAATACTAGTCTTCCCAGATGCAAACTTTGATTTTTTTAGCATAGCTTCACTCAAAACGTTTTGTCATTTGAGGGCTAATTGTTTTTTTTTACAGTGTGTTGAAAAATTCATCTCTGTCAAAAAATGGAATTATCCCGTGAACATTTTCGTGTGAGGTTTTTTTTGACGCGATTTTCGACGTGGGTAATTGAGACAAGAGTGTTTAAATCAACTAGTATCGACTTTTGGCGATGAAGCACCATCAAAAACCACTGCAAATCGCTGGTACCAACAGTTCAGTCTCGGACGCCTTTCGCTCCAGGATGAATTTCGTGAAGGACTTGGTGACTTTGGCAGAATACATCGATGCTGTGCGTGAACTGATTAAGCAAGACCGACATGTGACGGACCGTGAGATTGAGGCATCATTGGGCATTAATATGACAATATCAATAAGATATTACATGTTCATTTGGCCGTGAAAAAAATTGTTTTCGCTGGATCCCACATAATTTGACGAATGCTCAAAAAAAAGGCTCGTATGGATTGGTGCTAAAAGATGGTGAAAAAGTATAACTGCGGTAGCTCCAAGGCAGTGTATAAGATTGCCACAGGTGACGAATCATAGAACTATGGATATGAACCCGAAACAAAACAGCCATCGACCGTATGTGTCTTTCAAGACTAGCAAAATCCACCAAAAGTTGTTCGCGGAAGAAGTACATCGAAGCAAATGATTGCGTCTTTTTCGGGGTAACCGGCCATGTTGCCACAGTACCTTTAGCGGAACGTAGGAAGTCAATTTTGAGTGGTATGCAACCATCTGTTTGCCAACAGTGTTCGAAGAAATGAGGAAAGAGAATAAGAGAAGACGGATCATTTTGCATCACGACAGTGCGAGCTCTTACTCATCAGCAGAAACGATGAGCTATTTGACCACTCAAGATGTCGAATTGATGGGCCATCCACCACACAGCCCTGATTTGACACCCAATGACTTCTTCTTATTCCCTAGCATCAAGCAAAAAAAGCGTGGTCATCGTTATTCATCGCCCGAAGCAGCTGTTGAAGTGTTCAAAAATCATGTTTTTGAGGTGTCTCAATCGGAGTGGTAAATTGCTTCGAAAATTGGTTTGTGCGCATACAAAAGTGTATAGATCATTACCAATGATAAATTATTGTGTTTTTATTGCCAGACCCAAAATATCAATAGCAACCCTCGTATCGTATATAATATATTAAGATAATTCTCTGAAAACATTTTGATTTGCTTACAAAAACCATCGTGCGTTTAAGTTTGACCATCCTTTAGTTTTCCTTGAATACATTTTTTTCTTCAAATTAAAAATTTTCAAATTTGTGATGCATAACATTTTAAAAATTGCTCGTAAAGCTGTGAAGATTTTGCATTAGCGACACCAATATATAACGCCTATGGCCACAAAAAAATATCCCTTAACCAATGAATCCCTTAACCTATCACGACTCCGAATATAACATTAATTTAACGATTCTGCTAAATTTGAGTCCTAAATACCCAATACTTCCAATGCCATACTAGATCGCAAAATAAATGTTTTGGTCCCGCCGATCTTAAAACTTTTCCCCTTGCTAGTCAAACTCACATGATCGCTGTGACGGGAAGGTCAGTCTGCGGGGCTATTATACAAGTAATCCCGGGTTCAAAACCGGTTCAGATCATCTCTAAGAAAAATGGTACTTAATTCTTTTATGTGAAAAACTTTACAAAAAACTGTACCATAAATACGGCATGGCCATATTTTTATTTGAAATAATAGAAAAGTCAAAGTTTTACCAGGAGGATTACAAAGATTCCGCAATAATACAGGGTGGGCCAAAAGTTCCCATGGGGTTTACAAATTTAATAACTTTTTCGTTTATACAATATCATCTGCAAATATCATTGGGCCTTACTCATTCGAGAATGAAGATGGAAGTGCTGTAGCCGTAAATGAAGAGCGGTATCGGTATATGATAGATAATTTTTTATATCCTGCTCTTCAAAACAGACCTGAGATGTGGTTTTAGCAGGACGGAATCACTGCCCACACTACCCGACACACAATGGCACTTTAAAGTCAAATTGTTGGACAGCGAATAATTTCCAGAAATTCGGAAATTATTTGGCCAGCGCGATCGCCAGATTTGTCAGCTCCCGACTTTTTTTTGGGTTTTTTTGAAGGATTTGTGAACAAGCCCGAGACAATCTTTTAACTCAAGGCTGAAATTCGAACGCTACAGCCACAAATTTTGAAAGATTTTATGGAAAATGGTCTAAAACAAACCCATCATTGCGAAACTGTTAACGGGGGTCATTTAAGTGGCATTACTTTTCATACTTAGTGTAAAAAAATCCCATTTTATATATTATATAATCTGAAAAAAAGTAATAAACGAAAAAGTTATTAAAGTCTTTAACCCCATGGTAACTTTTGGCCCACCTTGTAAATAGTGGCCTGATATTGACCAACACAATTTTCATAGATGTCTTGTATATGGAGTTTGAAACATTTTCACATGATTTCGAATTGCCGAATTTTTGTCAAAATGTGATAAGCCAAAGAACAAGAGAACTACCAAAGAGTGCCTTAATATCGGAAGTATAACTTTTCCTCCTTCCCTGATTAAACTTTCAAAGACCAAGATTTTGAAATAATTCAGTTTGTAGAAGAGTTATGACTCATACGTTTCGTTCGCAAACAAAACCACTTGGCAAAGCAAAGCTAAATAAGGGAGGTCAAATTTTAAGGCCGATGTTGATTTTGAATAAAACACAAATTATTTAGGAAATTGTTGTCATTTCGTTTTATTACGTATGATAATATTGGTATGGTTCAATTATGTATGGAACAAAATATGGGCCAAATGGCCGCCGCGACCTCGGCGGCACACCTCCATCCGATGGTCCAAATTTCCGATGACGCTGAGGCATAATTGAGGTTCTATGCCGTTAATGTGCTGAATTATCTCATCCTTTAGCTCTTGAATTGTTGCTGGTTTATCGACGCACACCTTTTTTTTCAAATAACTCCAATTAACATTGCCTCGACGTGAGATAACACGGCCATTGAATTTGTCGCTCAAAAGAGCCATTGTTTCGTTAGCTGTGTGGCAAGTGGCACCGTCCTGCTGAAACCACATATCGTCCACATCCATATCTTCCAATTCGAGCAATAAAAAGTTCGTTATCATCTCACGATAGCGAACACCATTCACAGTAACTGCCTGACCGGCCTCATTTTGGAACAAATGCAGCCTAATGATGCCACCAGCCCATAAACCGCACCAAGCAGTCACCCATTGTGGGTGCACTGGTTTTTGGACAATAACTCTTGGATTATCATTCGCCCAAATGCGGCAATTCTGCTTATTGACAAATCCACTGAGGTGAAAATGTGCCTTATCACTGAAGATGATTTTCTTCGAAAATCGATCATCCAATCCTGAATAACTTTAACGCGTTGCTCGCTTGTATATCCATGGTTCAAATTGAGTTAGTCTGAAATTAAAAAAATATCGAATGAAAAGCAGAAAAAAACTTGCCGTTCAGGTGAGTTTACATTCAACATCGGCCCTTAAAATTTAACCACCCTGTAGTAAAATAGGAATTGTTTTGTTTTTGCTCCCGTACAAAACGATTTACGAAAACTGTGTTTGCTTTCGTTTACTGGTTTTGAAAATATTTTCCAGGTTTGAGAGCATATCTTATTCTAAATATTTAATAACATTTCTCGGTTTTAATAAATAACAATTAAAATAATTATGTATTTTAGAGTCTAATAATTAGACTCTAATTAATTTGACTCTAATTCAAATAAAATTGAAAACAGTTCAAAGTGTTAGGGGAGCGTACAACCTCTACTCTTGATTGGGTTGGAAGTCCGAGCACACAAGCTTGATTAACCATTTAATATTTTAGTCACAACGTGTAGTTCACCGATGGTGGAGAAAGCACAACTCAGAGTTTGAAATAGTGAAGAATAATCAAAATGACATCTGGAGAACAGGAAGACATTCTACTGGCCAATGGGTTAATGGACAAATGGAACATTAATATTTTAAATCTTATCTTCATTGCTTTGAGTTTCCTAATGGTGTTCTATGGCATTCTCTTGAATTGTGTGGAAACTATAATCCCGGCTGCAGTTAAACAGTTCTTCAGTTATGGCAAACTTTCCTACAGCGGCAGTAGAAACGAAGTTTTGGCATTATTGGAAGTGCCTAAAGGCTGGTTTTCACATTTCTACATATTTGCATTGGTTTGGTCCTGGTGGGCCATGTATTTGGTTGTGCAGGTCTCACTGCTCCACAATGACTTGCCAAGATATGCTGCAATATTTCTGGCTTTTATAGCCGGCGACAATCGCCAAGTATTAGTTGACTCCACAACAGCAGCTATCACGGTCGCCCTTATGTGTCTGCAATGCTCAAGACGGTTTTATGAGACGAGTTTTGTGCAAATTTTCTCAAAGAAAAATAAAATAAATCTCTCGCATTACCTTATTGGCTTTTTGCATTATTTTGCTGCAATTTCAGTTTTATTGGCAAATACTGAGGGCTTTGTGCAAGGTATCTTTTGCTAACATAAATTATGGCTATGGTCAACTTTTTAATTTTTTGTTATATTTTCCAGGTTCCGATCCATCCTCAATTAATTGTTCGCAATTATCACTCCGGCAATACTGTGCCATTGCGGTGTTCCTCTTCGCTTGGTGGCATCAGTATCAGTCAAATTTGATTTTGGTGAATTTGCGAAAAGATGCCAAAACCGGTAAAGTCGCCACAGAAAAACATTTATTGCCCAAGGGCGGTTTCTTCGAGGTGATTTCTTCGCCTCATATGTTCTTCGAACTCGTGCTGTACGTTGCTCTTCTCTTGGGATTCCTCATCAAAAGTACAACGTGGTGGTTTGTGGCGTTGTGGGTTGTTAGTAATCAGGTAGCACAAGTTCTTAAGGTGATTTACTTTGGACGTGTTTTAATACGATTTATTTTGTAGGTTTTTGTTGCTGTGAGTACTCACCGCTGGTATAAGAAGACTTTTCAAAACTATCCAAAAGATCGAAAAGCTATTATACCGTTTATTTTGTAAACTTTCCATCAGTTTTGTGCTGCTATCATGGGGATTTTCTATATGATCTTGCAGAGTTGGCAGAAATGACGATCTGGACCCCCTTAAAAATTGATTTTTTGGTTCTTAAAACTTCGATAATGTTCAGCTTAAAAATCGTAAAATTCAATTGTGTTTGTAGTTTGTGAAAAATATAAATGGATATAACATTTGTGCAATAAATTACTTTAATTTTAAAATAATTAATTAATGGATTTTGTAAAACAAATAAAACGTTATTAGGAGTAAAGTGACTTAAGATTTATTGCGCATGATGAGCAGGCAGTTTTGCATTATTTATTTTACGCACTTTTTAAATTTGAATCGGCTGTAGAAAAAAGTACTGATACTTTTAAATTTCTGATTTTATTGGAAGGTTGAACTTTGTCATTTAATAATGGAACACAATATCACTCTCAACAACTGGCTCGGCAGTACCTCATCCAATCAACCCAATTTGTCAGTAAATTTTTGATAGTTTTGGATCGAATCTCTTCAGTTGTAACTTCGATTTCATGTTTCAACGCTTCAATTGTCTCTGGATGCCTTGAGTAACATTTATCCTTAATGCCCCCCCCCCCCCCCCCACAGAAAATAATCCAAAGGGCTCAAATCAAAGCTCCGAGGCGGCCAATTGACATCACAATTTTCGGCTGTTTATTCGATTTTCAAAAACAGTGCGTAAACTATCGATGGTTGCTTTGGCTGTGTGATAGTCTTGAGTAATGTTGTTTTTGTTTCGTCTTGTTAAAACCAAATGTCGTCCATGTCATTCTCTTGAATTTTTGGAAAAAAAATTCGTTGAGCATGGCGCGGTAATGTTGTTGTAACAATATATTTTATTTTGAAGTCTTATTCATCTATGGAGGAATCGCGCCATTTGAACTGGATACGTCCACAGAGACCTGGGAGTCAGCTGAGTGGACTTGGCCGGACAATTGAAGAGGTGCAGCACGTCATGTGGTCCCTGAGGACAGGCGGGACAGATGTGCGGAACGTTAGCATCAATTCGTGCCCAATAAGAATTGAGGTGGCTGCACCATCCAGATCTCAGCTGAGTCAGAACCGCGCGCGTCTGCCGAGCGAGTACCTTCTCCTAAGGTGAAATCTTCGGGGGATGCTCCCCTAGCACTACATTCACACGGTATCTGGATACTGCTGCTGCGACTTCATGACGGTAACGGCGGCTCTTTGCTCAGTTTCGAAGAAAGATGCCGCCAGCCCAAAATCCACACCAAACAGTGACTCGTTGTGGATGCATGGCTTCTCAATAATCACGTGTGGGTGGGTTCTCTGAATCTCATATGCGGCAAAATTGCTTATTATCATAACCACCGAGATGAAAATGAGTTTTTCTATTTATGAACACTAAAAATAGTTTCAGTCAAATTTAATGCATAACGAAGATGAATCATACATATTTTTATCTAAAAAGGAACATTACAAATATTTTATATAAGTGTTAAGAAAACATGAGTAACTGAATGTCTAGAAAGAAGTTCTGATTGCTCTTGAACTTTGGGCTTAAACAATTTACTTAACCCTTGTTGCTTTGATGTGTGGTTTAGGTCGAGTTGCATTACCTCTTCAGTGGTAAGAGGACTTCCTTGAGATCGCAGCAAGTCAATTAAATAACTTGCTTCGAAATTGTTAAAGCCGACATGATTGGCCATTCCCAAAATACTTTGGCAAATGGCAAGCACGGAACCAGCGTCGGAAATTAATGACACAGATGCTAGAACACATTCCGGCCATATATTTCTCCAAACTGTTTTCAAAGTTTGCGGTTTGACCTCGTCCCAAGCTTCGCGGATATTCACTACAGATTTTTATATCATAACCTTTCAAAAAAGTTTTTACTGTAGTTTTCTCTTTAACATCAGTTTTGGCAATCAACTCCTGGAATGCTTTGCGCAAATAAAGTGACGATTGCACCCTGATCCATGGGTTGAATTAGAGCTGTGGTGTTTTTTGGAAGGAACTCCACTTCTACTCCTTCCACTAATTCACCCAAGTTTACAGGATGTCCAGGAGCATTATCCAATAGAAGCAATATTTTGTTGCTAAACTTTTTTTTGTTAACCTAACTTCGGGATGAAAATAATTTTTAAACCAAACTTCAAACATAGCTTTTGTAATCCAAGCCTTTTAATTGTATTTCCAAATGACCGACAGTTTTAAATTATCGACTCCTTTAAAAGATCTGGGATTTTCTGATAAGTAGACAAGCAATGGTTTCAATTTTTAGTCATCCGAAGCATTAGCTACAAGAAGTAATGCCAATCTTTCTCACTTTTTCTTCTTTTGAAATGAAGGTACTGTCCGGCATTCGTTTCCAATAAAGCGCAGTTTCGTCAACATTAAAGACTTGATCACAGCAATATCCACCTGTTTCCATAATTGATTTTAATACGACAGGGTACATTCTTGCTGCATCATCATCAGCACTTGCTTCTTCGCCTCTCATTCTAAGGTTATGCAAGTTGTCTCGAATCGTTTGAACCGTTAATTTTGCTAGTCCTAGCTAGAAAAAAATTTGGCCGTATAACGAAATCAAGCCGTAATTTGAAAAGGCCGTAAAAGCGAAAAAACGTATAACGAAAGGCCGTATAGCAAGGTATGAATGTACTTTTCAATTTTAATCGAGCGTATATCGTCCAATTTTTCAAATGTTAAACATAAACCTGAAAATAAAATTTAATGTTATTCTACCTTCAAAATCAAAGTAATCAGTAGTTCAAATTCTAAATTTTAAATGACCTACCCTTTATAAAAATTGTCCATGGGGTTGTGGCTTTTGAATATTTAATATGAAAATTCTCTATTAACGACCCATTTAGATCCGATTTTACACTTGGATTTCCAATGGTACAATTATGCATGTACATAATAGACCATTGGTACCAAAAATTATAATAATAATAATATATCTAGAAAATATACATGAACTTAAATATTATAACTACCTTTTTCTTAGAAAAATATTACATAAACCAATTAAAATGGAGAAAAACTACAATTATACAATGCAAACTTTGCTAATTGCAATAGTAGGAACCAATAAAAAAACTATAAGTATACAATTAGAACATATCGTAGCAAATAGTTTGAATTGTTTTGAAGATAATGAGTTGAAATAAAAAATAATTATAGTTTTTATGCATCAAAACCTAAGGAGAAGTCAATTAAATGATATAACGTGTTCAAATCAGCTCACACTCTACGAAATGGATCACCACATGCCTAATTGTACCTTTGGACATCGAAGTGTAAAATCTGATAGTATCTTCTAGAAGGTCTAAATGGAGCGTTAATAGAGATTTTTTATATCAAATATTCAGATGCCACAAAGCCACGCATAATTTTATACACCATAATCGCATTCATCATAGTTCGCCTACTCTTCAATGAGGGCAATTTACCTGTTGTTGTAAGAAGGGAGTTCATAGCCCGTATTCCAGTGTAGAATTCTTGAGCAAAACAGTAATAATTGTTTCTGCACTGATTCAATTTTGTTCACATAATCGTATTGGGGATCCCAAACCACTGATCCATATTCTAAAATTGGCTTGACTAGAGAAATATAAAGCTGTTTCGTAGTATATGGACCAGTAAACTTTTTTTTTGCCCAGCGTTTCATAAAATAATAGACACCACATGCTTTATTTACTATAGTAATGATATGGTTATTAAAATTTAACGGTCTATCCATCATAAAGCCAAGATTTAAAAATAAATCAACCGATGCCAATTCAGAGCCACATAATTTATATAATAGAATGGGGCAAGTCGTTAATGAATAGTAAAAATAGAATGGGTTCCAGGTGGCTACCCTGTGGGACACCAGAGGATACACTAATTGATCTGAAGAGACTTTTCTCAAATAAAACTACTTGTTTCCTTCCAATGAGATAAGAGGAAAGCCAGCTTATAAAATTGTTATTACATCCAATTATGTTTAGCTTGAATAGTAAGAGTTTGTGATTTACTTTATCAAACGCCTTACTAAAATCAGTATATATAACGTCTGCTTGCTTTCGACAAACAAAAGCATTTATAACTTCAGAGGAAAAGTGGAGTAGATTATTAATAGTAGAATGACCATTACGAAATCCGTGTTGGCATGGATGGAGTATAGGGACCGCATTGACACATTCCCTGCCGTTCTCAATGAAGTTACCCAATTATAAATGATTGCCGTCCAGGAACACGTCCGCGTGGGAGAACAGCGAATCGTAAACGAAAGGCACGCTGCACTGCAATGATCGAGTGCGCATGTGAAAAATAAGCTTCAACACAAAATTACCTCTCTTCACGGGTCCAATGCATAACGACAACTGAAAGGCAGGCGAACACAAATCTCCTGTCAGCCACTTTAAGCCACGCTCACTCTCCACTCTCTTTGACCAAGTGCCGCCACAATCTGCAGTGCAAAAAAAGCAAATTACCGCGCTCCACCCTGTATATATATGTGTATTTGGAGAGAGATCGTTTGACTGTCATATTTTACGGAGGCTGTAGAATGGACATAAACGCTCATAAATAAAGGATGGACATTTTTTGCTTGCAATTCGGGTACTGTGAGTTTTCCTTAGGCTTTGTTAGTAAAGATTGAAGATAAACACTAAAGAGCTTCAAGATCGAATGTGGCTATGCATTTCCCTACAAGCTTTCATTTTCTTGTTTGTCTCCAGTTCTGAATAGTTTAGCCGTCAAATCCTTTTGCATATTTGAGGCCACGTTGGTTTTTGTGAGCGAACATTACACAGGGACTCAGGAACAATTTTCTGCTGCGGTTTTTTTTACGCAGAACTACATTCATCCAGCCCCTTATTTACATGTCTTTAGTTTTAAAGAGATTAGACGACATATCCCTATTGCTTAGTTGTGAACTACTATCGCGACGGTGTGAGTGCGCGACTATCGCACAGTGAACCAGGATCCAGGTAGGAACACTTTGCCAGCAGCAGATTTGTAACTCGAAAATTTCGGCGACATGGCTTTTTATCGTTAGGAGCAGACTTTAAACTGTATCTTCCGGTCAGTGAGTACATGAACTAGTCTGCCAAAACGCTTTGGGAGACCTTGGTGAAAGATGAACACAAAAGTGCAGAGAAAGGAAAGGTGATGGGCATTTAGGTACCACTTAAGGTACATCTTTTTTGCATGGGAAGAGTGGAATCAGGCAGGACATCGAAATGATTGAGCACTTTCTTTGTCAATGCCCAGCTCTCTTGAGATCGAGACTACAATAATTATAATCTTGGCTAATGTGAGCACATAAGATGGATGTGTTAGAGGAGGATCAAACGTTTCTTGGACGACAAAGAACGTCTCTAACCAAAGAAAATTGACAAACGATCGAACAAGAGCACACAACAAGCAGAGTACGGGCTTAGGTATGGGCCCTTCCTTTTGGACCCCTCTATTTCAGACCAAACATGTCGTACACTGATTTGAGAGTTCTTGGTATGGGAAGTTAAGGAAAGTTAGACAATTCACATTTTACTGTATCGTGGACTCCACCATTACAAACATATTTGTACGATAGTAATATACTAATGTCCTTATGTATATTTATTGATTGATAAAAATAATCAAACGAAACGCTGCGCTGCGGTCAACTTATTATATTTATCTAGATAAAACTAAATTTGTTGTTATTGTTAACGTTGCTTGTCAGGGTTGTTGGACCCTAGCCTCTTACGAGTTCAGTTCCAATTTAGATTTACCACCCTCCGACTCTTCCTCGGGCACATAAGCGGACGACAAGGCGCGACCACGGTGATTGAATGAATAAAACGATGGGAAATTGCCCAAAGTATCCCAGGATTTAGCCTGCATATCGACAGTGGCGCGGATTTCCTTAAAATTACCCACAACCTGTATTACATTGTAAATGACCACAATCAAGCTGACAACGGTTTGGACAACGATCTGCAAGTGAACAAAGATCAAGTAATTAGCAATTTGAGGATTATACCAGAAGCATTGTAAATGATAACCTACGTCCAATGGCAATTTGTTGAACTCTTGCTCAGTTAAACGCAAATAGGTGCGATCTGAAAAGAAGAAAAAATAAATTTATGGAATTTTTTGCGGAACCACAAAAAGGGAGAAACTTACAATGAGCTGCAGAATAGGCGGCATGCAATAAACTGGCAAAACCGGCCACTAAGAGGATTTTATTGACAATTGTATTACTCATGTTGGCAAATATGCTATGTCCGTAGAATTCCTGGACCCTTTAATTAATATTTGTTGCAGAAATATTAAAAGAACACAAGAAAAATTAAATATGTTCTACTGATTTAGACGTCCGCTTAAAAAAAGTGACAAAATTACTGCTGTCAATTAAAGCACGGTTGCCACTTTTACCAGCCCTACAAATAAATCCCAATTTTGGGGATTGCCAAAATAAAATCATTGTGAAACTTAACGAATTAATATAGTCAGAGTATTAACTCCAAATACAAACTAACGAGCTTGTTAACAGAATATTTAAATATATTTATTTATAAAAAAAAATAATATATATACGAACTATATGAAACAAGAAACACATTTTGAAATAACTTTGAGTTTTTAGTTTTGTTTTTGGGATTGTCGTTATCTGTGCACTGGCAACATTCGACTAAAATGACATTTCTCTCTTTATTTTTCTCTTAAGCAGAGCATTTCAAACTATAACAACCACCTAAAACAGGGGTGTTATCTGTTAATGATGCAACACTGTTGTAATAGTGAAACTCTGTGGAACAGGGTTCTTTATACGGCGTTTACACTACAGCTGTCAAATTAAATAATAAAATACAGAAACGAGCTACAGGTCGCAATTGTTGTTCGATTTTCTCTGAAACTGGGCAAAACTTAGTTTGTTGGACCAAGGACGGACGCTATTGAAATTAAATCGGATTTGATTTAGATATAGCTCTTACTTATGTATTCATCCGATTCTAATGTTTTTAGTTCCACATATTACATCCAATCTTGATGAAACTTAGCACGAGTAAGTTTTTTGGGCCAAAAAACAAAGGTATTGATATCGAAATTTGTAAAGAGGTTGTATTCTAAATCGGGAGGCACCTTTCTGTGGCGGCTATTCGTTAGATTTGCCAAAAAAGAGCAATTTCTCCAGAGTTGGTCGTTCATAGCGTCCTGTGCCAAATTCCATCTAGATTAGACTTACTATGGCATCTTTAAGTAAGATGCCATGTTTTACTTCAGCAAAGTAAAACATGGACGAAATGCTTCTTCTTTGCAATAATGTAGAAAAAAAAACAGAACTTCAGTAACAAACAACTTCTCTGTTTATTTATTCACATTCGATTGATTGTACACACTCAAAAGAACGCTTGATAGTCAAAACTGAAATACAAAAAAAAAACAGAGAAAACACTAAATTCGCTTTACCAAACATATAAGTGCTCGGGAGCATTGCCTTAAACATATGAATGTTGGAGCACATTGCTGAAAACATATTAATATTTGGGTGGGAACAAATATATGTTTGCACATAAGCGTATAAATGTTTGTGAACATTGTTACAAAAATATTAATGTTTCCTGCCTATATTAGAAAGGCCGTTTATCCGTGTACTCAAAAAGCAAATTTTGCTATCAACCCAAGTAAGAGACACTTGAATGAGATAAGGGATGGACGCGTGGGCCAAAGAGGCCTTTTTTTCTGCGTTTTAGTAGCGTAAGGAGGTTGGGAGAACATAAGGTCCGGCCTTAGTTTTTTACTTTAATTCTGAAAAGATACAACAAAGATTTCGAACCAAAACAAAAACTTTTCAAGTCATAATAATAATTAAAGACCGAACAAAATGTAAACAAAACGAATAACCTATTTCATGAAAAAGTTTTATATTTTTCGAAAACATTTTTCATATAAATTATGAACTAATTTTATGATTTTTAGTAAGAATTTCATGTTTATTGTGAAATATTGTTATAACTATTATGAAAGTGTCATGAAAAATACAAACAATTTCATGAAAAATAAGTAAAATTTCATTCTTAAAAATTTGAAAGCAAATCTTTCTGAACGGTCTTAAAAATCACAATTTATTTAGATTTTTTCACAATTCTTATGAAAAGTTTCTTTGGCTAAAAAAATAAGACAAATTTAGTGTTGGTGAATTTGGACCATATCGTTCGAGGTTTCCATATACTTAGATTCCAAACTCATGCCTGAGAGTGCGCATTATCACTTAAATACATATGGGTATTTCCAGAGAAAGGTTAACCGTGACCGAAAATAATTTAACATAAAAAAATGTTTTATTATCGTATTATGCTAAGTAACATAACATAGTTTTTTATTATTAAGCTTTACCGGCCTACTCTGTTGTTACGACGATAAAACTAACCGCATATCAGAAATTGCTCTTTTTCTCTCCCGAAAACTTTATATTGCACATTTGCTTTGCTTGTAATTTATCTGTGAACCTTCTTTTTACACCTTTCTTCCCTCGAAAAATATTTTACATCATTAAATACTTAAATAAAAATTCAGCAAGAAAAGCTCAAATATAAAAGAAAATTGCTTAGCAGTAAATACAGTGAGAAGAAATACAGGGTGTCCGCCGGAACGGTATACTACTTTATTTTGCCGCCATTTTGGTAAACATTAGTGTTGACAGTTTATATTTGGCAGTCGTGAAGTAGAGACGTGGCAAATTTATTATGAAAAAGTATTCGATAAACCAACGTGTTTTAATCGTTAAAACATTTTATCAAAATCAGTCATCGTTTACTGTGGCGATGAGAAACAAAACAAAACGCCCTATTTATCGAGTAGTGAATGATTTCGAAGAAAGAGGGTCTGTAGCTGATAGAGCCCAAGCATGGACCACAACGTACTGCAAGATCGGCTGAAAACTTTACTGCTGCTCAAGAAATTGTTCAACCTCAATTCGACGCCGTGCTCAGGATCTTGGTCTACAAAGAACAACTTTGGCCACAATGCATACAGCGGTGCCACATCGAATACAGCCAGGATTACAATGGAATTACTGCGAGACCTGTTTCCTCAACAAGTTATTTTAAGAAATGGTGATGCAGATTGGTCTCCACGGTCGCCTGATTTGACTGATCCGGACTTCTTTTTGTGGGGATACCTGAAATGCAAGGTTTATGCAAACAAACCAGAAACGCTTGAGCAACTCAACCAAATATTCGTGCTGAAATCAATGAAATATCGCGAGAAATGTGGGAGAATGTTATGAAAAATATACCCAAAAGGGCTCGCATTTGTGTGGCTAACATAGGCGGACATTTATTTAATATTGTATTCCATACATAATTGTCAAAATTAAATAAAACATTTATCAATATTAGATCCGTTCTCTTTCATTCAATCAAAAATTATAAACAAACAAAGTAGTATACCTTCCCGACGGACACCCTGTAGTTGCGTATCTTCAATAGTTGTCACGTAACGTCACTGAAATTAGTTCACTCAGTAAGTGCAGTTTCCTACAACTTTTTTTTAGTATTTCAGACGGAAACATTTCCCCATTTTACTTTATTAGGTCCACTTTCAACACCCATCGATCTACAACTATAAGACATTTTTCTGGTAAGTTGTAAGGCTCTAGAACTTTTCGTTTAGACTGAAAGTAATTTTAACCGACGGACAAGGCTAGATCGTCTTAGAAGCCAATTAAAAAAGTTCTTACTAAACCTTGACCAAATTAATCCATCTTTCGATATAGCCCCATATGAAGGACCTTTCAGATTTTGACTCAACTCTCTACACATGGTACATTTTAAATTCCATCTAAATTACATGCAGCATTGGTAGTTATGTTGACATTACGGTACATGGTACACAATGATTCGTCTTCTCTTGTTCGTTTTACGACTTCAGGCAAACAAATTGTTGTGTACCACTCAGAATTGACCGTCCTACGTTACACAAGCGGAACAGTAGTCACATGATCAGTTTTGCCGAAGAAACAGGCGACCATTTGCTTCGAAGTGGTTCTTCCACGAACAACTTTCGTTGGATTTGGCCCGCACGGTCGATTGCTATTTTGTTTCGGGCTCATACGCATAGATCTATGATTCACCACATATGACGATCTTATAAACGTCTGTTGAAGCACCGCGATCGTATTTTTTCAAAATTTCTTTGCACCAATCGACTCGAGCCTTTTTTTTGAGCGATTGTCAAATTGTGCGGGATCCAACGAGAACAAACCTTTTTTACGGCCAGGTGTTCATGCAATATCGAATGCCCAAGGATGCCTCTATCTTACGGTATGTCACATGACGATCTTGCATTATCAGTTCACACACGGCATCAATGTTCCCTGGCACAACGGCCTTTACGACCTTCGTCTTTGAGCGAGCGTCGACTACGATTGAATTCATTAAACCAGTTTTTCACTGTGCTATAGGAAAGTGCTTCATCGTCATACGTTCACGATTGCACGAAAATGTTCAATTAATTCCAAACACTTAGTGTTGCCTAGGTCAGAACTATATATAGCTACCCTCGTATTATGACCGATATAGCTTAAACTACACAAAGGGAGTCGGCATCTTAGAATAATAATGTGGTGTACGAAAGCGACCGCAAAAGTAACTGGCCTAACATAAAAAGAACCGTTTTTTGGAATTATTATTATTTATTTTTCAACATAATCTCCTTCCAACTCAATACACTTCATCAAACGTTTTTCAAGTTTTTTAATTCCACCCGAAAAATAAGATTTTTCAAGACCTTAAAAATATGCCTCAGTTTCAGCAAAAACCTCGCTATTGGACGAAAATTTTTTGCCACCGAGAAATTTTTTTTAAATTTGGAAACAAGAAATAATCGGAAGGATCTAAAGCTGGACTATATGGTGGATGCGGAGCAATTTCAAATCCTAATTCGGCCAGTTTTTGTTGAGTTAAAAATGCAGTGTGTGAAGGAGCATTATCTTGATGAAAAATAACTTTTTTTTCTAAATGCGGTCGTTTTATCTTGATTTCTTCACTCAACCGATCCAATAATGCACAATAATATTCACTTTTTATAGTTTTTCCTTTCTCAAGATAATCAATAAATATTATACCCCTTGCATCCCAAAATACTGTGGCCATTACTTTTCCTGCTGACTTAACAGTTTTCGCCTTCTTGGGACCACTTTTACCAGCTTCTATCCATTGTTTTGACTGTTCTTTGCATTCTGGAATGTAGTGATGGATCCATGTTTCATCAACAGTTATGAATCGGCGCAAGAACTCTATTGGATTACGCTGATAAATCGCTAAAAGCTGCTCGGAATTGGTCCAACGGACGATTTTTTGGGGCAAAGTCAACAAACGCGGCAGCGTTCTTGGGGATAGCTTTTTCATGTGGAGTTTATCATGTAAAATACTCCAAACTTGTTTTTCGTGTATTTTAATAATATAAGCTTTATTCGTCTATCTTTAGTCACTTCATTAAATATTTTTCTAATGTTTTCAATAGCATTTTTCGGTCTTCCAGAGCGTTGTTCATCTTCCGTACTTGAACGACCCATTTTAAATTGTTGAACCCAGGATTTCACGGTGGAGTATGATGGTGCAGTATCACCATGAACAGAATCCAATTCATCTTTGATTAATTGTGGCGTATAACCTTTGATATAAAAGTGTTTAATTACCGCACGAAACTCTTTATTTTCCATTTTTCAAAAATTATAAAACTTGTTTACTTCAATCACCTGTAACAAAGAAAATAATCATTAAATATTTCGGAAATTTTGACAGATTGCTTTAAAAAAAGCAAAAAAAAAATTGCTAGTAAAACAGAAAATGTGCCAGGCCAGTTAGTTTTGCGGTCGCCCTCGTAGAGTAGAGTGTATGTAGAGTATCTTTCTAAAGTTTCACGTAATGTTTTATGTTAGGGTCTATAAATAAATTTAAAAATAACGTTACACTTCGCGTCCGCTGATTTCAAGTATCATTAACCGATTTCGTATTTCAGTGAGTTACATTAAAAAAAATTGTATAGATTTTCGCAGGCTTTTCCACTTTGATCGAATCCATAATCAACTTTTGTTTTTGTCACGTGACGAACTGCGTTTTATTCCCACTAAGATTTCGGTAACTTCCAATTTTTACAATAAATATAGTGTTCCAAAAACACCATTCAATTAAAAAATGATAAAAAAATTTCTTAAACTTTGTGTTTTTACGAATCGAAGGTGTACGAATGCGTGTGCCTGGAAATAGCCACATTGTTACGAAAAGTCTCATTATTCGGTCGGATGTACGAATATGTTATTGGTAAAATAGACTCTTTCTTAGCTATCGACAGTAACACCCCAAACCCAATTTTACGAATTTTTTTCTGGCTTTAGTCAATTTATAAGGAAATGGTAAGCCAAACTGAGCTCAATTGACAAAATCTTTGCCTTTTTATCGGTATCCGAAAACGGAGCCTCTAACAACCTGACCCTTTATTATACGCCTAAGTCCGATGGCTTTACGGACAGCCAAAAATAGTTTAACTTTAATCGCCATAAAGATTTGGCATTTCCGAATTTGACACATATTACATTCTGGCATTCTACGTAATTGGCACGTATTCTATTGTTACGAGTATCCTATTATTAGGAATTCCGTGTCAATGATAATATGCTTCCACGAAAGTAATGCCTGCATTCAAATTTACATATAAAGGTCATTGACCGCAGCCAGAAGGGATTTAAATTATAACCCATCTATCATCTTGGCATACCCATGCCAACACACATACCCTAACACTGTATGGACATAGCACAGAGCGAGGATAAAAGGAAATCCGTTTGAGTCAATGTTGTGGCACATGCTTCCAGGGAGATTGAATCGCATTTATAGCACACGACAGCGTCACAGGAGACTGGACACATGTCACGGAATACCATAATTGTAGGAAATAATATGGAAGAATAGTTGCGTTTTCTGATACTATTTTAAAATGTAAGTTTTTTTTGGAACTTTGGCAACATTTCGACAATAGTAGCGTTAACGATACGATCAGCAATGGAGTCAATGATACGGACAATTCATACCGAATTTAGGTGGTCTGCATTCTGTATGAACTGTTCGCATAAAGTGTATGAGCGCTACGACCTTCGATGGGTTACTGAAGCTATCATGTCAAAATTGTTTTTGTTAAAAACAAAAAGATCCTATTCTACATATTAATTTAGATATCAGTCATATTAAAATATAGGCTGACTATCCTTTGTAGATCCTTGACTGTCCCCGATATCAAAATTCTAGTAGGAATTTTGTTTCCATTAGTTCACAAGATATAGTCTTTCAAAAATCAGGTTTTTTTTAGCGCTAGACCACGCCCTTTTATCCAATTTTAACACACAATATAGTCTATAATAATATTCTTATTATTGATTTCACTCTGTTAAAAGTTTATAATGATCGATTCATTACTATGGCCATAAATGCGATTTTTAAAAGGGGGAGTAGCACCTCTCACTTTTCTTTAGGATGTGTTTCGATCGATGCCAACATCACATGATGCAAATATCATCGCCTAATGTCTAATAGTTCATAAGACATTGTCTTTTTAAGTTCAGCGTTGAGTGCACGTTGCCACGCCCCTTGTCCAATTTAACTATAATACAATGTATAACTTTGCAGTAATTAATTTCATTCTGCTAAACATTTGTAACGATCGGTTTATTTCTTGGCCATAAATGAGAGTGGCACCACCTACTTTTCCTCCAAGATGTGTTTCGATCAATGCCAACATCATATGTTCAAAATATCATCGTCATACTCGTACCTCTAATAGTTCATGAGTTCAGGGTTTTTGATTTTTCCAGAGATTGTTGACTCAATCCTTGTGCAAAGAACATTTTTACCTCTTTACCGATCTGTCCCATTTTCAATGCCATCGGGTTCAATCCAGCAAAACATAGTTTCACGGAATTTCAGCCCCGTAGCTTCAAAGTTGCGACCTGTAGTTTGCTTTCCGCAAACAGACAGACGGATGCGGCTAGATCTTCATAGAATTTCACGACGATTCGGAATACGAGTATATATTCTTTACAAGGCCTTTGACCAGTATTCTGAGGTTTAAAAAACCGAATGACAAAGTGAATATAGCCTGTATTCTATTATAGAGGGTATACAAATGGTCCTATGTGTGACGAATTCATATATAGATTATTTTTGAGATCAATGTGCTAAAACCTGTGAGACCAAAAAAGGTAAAAAATGCCATAAAAGGTCAAAACAAGCAACTAAAAGTAAATATAGACGTTTACTTAGTAGGGACATAAATACTGTTACAACATTGAACACAGCCATTTCAACAGTAGAGCTGAACATACCCCGTTAATGTCATATGGGTTTTGAAAGCTAACCTCAATAGCGTTGGTCTGTAACGGGATTTTAAAATTGTTGCAACTTTCATGTGGCCAGATAATGAGAACCGTATCGCTGTAATAGCGCCTTTCAAGTGTAAAATAAAAAAAACGATATTTTCAAAACGCTCCGGCTACTAGGGATTAGCCGCATGTTCGTCTACCGATGCATACTGTTTGAGGAGACTGGAGATGTAAAAGACCGCTCACGCTCTGTTTGAACACCGCATGTCATCAATGCCGTTAAATCAAGAATTCACAGAAATGAATATGAGATGAATATCACGCAAAAGCCCATGAGTCGAATCATTAAAAAAGACTTGGGACTTGGGGCTTTCAAACGACGTACCGGACATTTATTGACTGCAGCTTTAAAAAAATAGGATTGAAAAATGCAAACGTCTTTTGGTGAAGCACGCTGATAACTTGCACAGAAAAATTTTGTTCACCGATGAAAAATTTTTTTACGTTCAGGAAAAATTTAACAGGCAAAATGATAGAGTGTGTGCGCGGTCATCTAAGGAAGCATCTAAACCGATCCCAAGGGTGGAAAAGGGTCATCACTCAGCTTCAGTCATGGTTTGGTAGGGTGTCTCTACGATGGGGTCACTGACCTGCATTTCTGCAAACAAGGAGTCAAAACATCGGACAAAGTTTACCAAGAAATCCTTTTATAAGCTGTTGTGAATTCCCTGTTCCAAAGCCAGCCATAGACTTTCCAGCAGGATTCTGCGCCGGCCCATAAGGCTAAAACGTCCCAGGCCTGGCTTTGAAACAATTTGCCAGCGTTTATTTCCTCTGAAGAATGCCCCTCAGGCAGTCCAGATTTGAACCCATTGGATTACAAATTGTGGACGGTTTTAGAGGACAAGGTTTGTCACAAAAGATACCCCAACATTGACTGGTTTGGTTCGAGCTGTGGCCAATTTTCCAATAGACGAGGTTCGTGCAGCTATTGACGATTGGCCAGTGCGACTTAAGGCTTGTGTAAAGGCATAAGGCGGACATTTCGAATAAGTACTTTTAGATTCTTTTTGTATACAATATAAATCAATAGATACATTAAAAAATATTTGGTCCAAAAACATTCAGTACTTTTTATTTCACAGCATAAAACGTGTGTACGGGTATTAATGTCCCTACTAAGTAGGTAGTGAAAGATAAAAATTGTCGAATGAAGGAGGAAAAATAAGTTTGCGAAGAAATAGGGAACACAACACCGCTTGGTAGATGTGTTTCGTCGTTGGTATGAGAAGGGCGATCTGCAGCTATATTCGTTTATCTGTCTTTGAATATATGCTAATTATTTTTCTTTGATTTTGCTGTCGAGAAGTAGTAGATCAACACTGAGGATAAGACGACTTTTTTACATGGCTTGGGGATACATTTCTTACTCTTTAAGTTGTAGGCAAGATCAAGGTGAAGAACCCACCACTGAAAAATGTTAAGATGTTGTTACCAGTTCTGCCACCTGCCAGTTCTACCAGTTCTGGCCAAACATAATGTAATGGCTTACTTGCCATTACATTATGGTGGCCCACTTTGCACACAGAGAACAGATTTGTTTCCACAACCGAATTTTTTGCCAGCCGAATGTTGGTGGTTGCACGAACTATCTATGTATTCCATCGTTACAACCGAATGTTGATTGGGTACATAGCAATTTTCAGTAGAAGGAACTGCCACTTTCGGTTGAAGAAAACAAGTATCGGTTATCCTAACAGACTAAGATGGCTATTGGAACTGAATTTGTACATGTATTGGTTGTTGTTATGGATTGTTTGTTATAAGTAGATTTAAAAAAAAATTATATTTCACCGCCCTGCAATGGGTCAACTGATCAGGAATATAAATACGTTTTTGGATAAATGTTTTGATAAGCATTGCAAAGATGCCCCAGTCGGAAAAGAATTAATTACGATATTTTACAATATTTATTGTCAAGCTTTGTGGGAAAAAAACTAGGAAACTAGGGAAAAAATTGGTTGTTGTTTTGAAATATATTTATATTTTATTAGTTTTATTTGTAGTTGGTTTTTTATATGGCAGTATCATTTGGAAGCATTGACCGTCTAACCGAAGAAACTTAAACTGTTTGACCATTTTTTTTGTTTTTATAAATTTTTTGGTGATTTCAAAATAAATGTTTTCGTCGTAAACTAAGTTTTTGTTGTGACTAAAGCCGATAAAATATTAAAGGTTTTATATGTTGGAATAACTAATATTTTGTTACAACAGCCAACTAAACAGGGTTTAGTCACTACAAAGAACTAATCTCTTTTCACCATCAATTATTGGTACTAAAGTAACATATACATTACAATTGGTTGTTTGCCATAACCGTCAGTTGTCGCATCCAATAGTTAAACTGCCTTCGGTTTGTTTAACAGTGATATTGACTGTAAATGCCGTGCTATGGTTGTAGCAACCATTTTATGAAATCTCGAACCATGATACCATCAATACTATGGAATGTTGGTTATTGCAACAGAAATTCGTTTTATGCAGCCGAATTTTTGTAGACCGGACCGATTTCCAACAGATTTTTTCTCTGTGTGAGGCTGAAATTGCTACAACGAATATTTGGATAGGCGTTTATTGGTTTCAATCCGGCCAAGATCTACGCCGTTTTTACGTTCTGTTGTTAATTGCAGGTCGCGTAGTTTTGGGACCACAGTCGTAGGTAGCTACGTCTTTATTCATAATGGGGATCATTTATTTACGGTACATATCTGTACTGACAATACCCCTGTGCATTTCTAGGCACCAAGTGTTCAAGAGGTTGTGCCGAATTCTAGGTCAGTGAACATTGTGGACACCATGCAGTAGTTTGCATTAATCCTTTTCGATATTGATGAATATTTTAATAACTTTTGGCCTAAAAAGCAGTTCCCACATGCCTATCAATTACGGAAATTAGCCGTTCGATAAAGGCAAACCTAAAAACAGGTGGCGAAGGTCAAAAGGAGTGTCAACCCATCACACACGTGTGACCTAGCACACATGACCACAGGTGTCTACCACAGGAAACCGCAATCGAAGGGAAAACTTAGATGGGAGATGAATCAGGAGGAATATTGAAGAGAATATTTTATTGAGGGCGTAAAGTTTGAAAAGAACCTAATAAGTTCAAGTAACAAATAATTCATGTATTTGCATTGTCAAACTTTATTGAGATTTGCAATTAATACCCACTGCAAGGGGAGAGGACTAATGGCTTCATACCTCCTACATGTCAATTCCTTAAAACCACATCACTCATAGGCCAATAAGGATAATAGCCTTTTACAAGCGTTCAAGCGGTTATTGTTAACGATGTTCCGTTGACCAGTTTACGATTGTCATCACTTCGGCTTAAACCAGCAGTGGCTTCTTGTTGGTTACCAACAATTGTCAAAGTGGCGTCCATCACAAACTGACAGGCATTTGAAATTTTACATTACATGCACTTTGACACATATGTACGTAGATGTATACTTATATACAATGGGCATGTGTGTAGGTTAATCCATTCATATGTTTGTATATGTGCGGGTCATGAATGTCCCACCAGTGGCATGTAAAACTATCACCCGATTGTATGCGGCTTGTATAAATGATATCTGCCGTGTCATATCTGAATTTCACATCATTAACAATTTAAAGTACTACATAGACATTTACCTAGAAATGTACAGGAAAACATCCTTGTATATACGAGTATACACACATGTGTGCATATATAATCGTACAACAACAATGTCAAACTGGACGAATTGTTGCATGTAAACCCAGCTAAAGTTTTGGTAAGCGATTTAAAACCTTTTGCTTTGAGGCCTGAGCACACTGTATATGTGACAGCGCATAGAGAAAGGGACCTAAGGGTAAAAAAAAAATCAATTTTCACTTTTTTTTTGATGTGGACAACATCTGAGCATCGAATGAGACCGATCCCATGCCCCAAAAGTGTTCCCTCCCAGAGATATGCGCGTTTTATGAAAGTGATGGTACACCAAAGATACACGTATTTAAATCTTTAAAATGGCTCTCCTGAACGAAACTGGTTTTTACCCTTAGGTACCTTTCTATTTTGGGCGTCACATATACTTAGTAGGGACATAAATACTGTTAGAACATCGAACACACCCATTTCAATAGTAGAACTGAACATACCCCGTTAATGTCATATTGGTTTTGAAAGCTAACCTCAATAGCGTTAGTCTGTAACGGGATTTTAAAATTGTTTCAACTTTCATCATGGAGTGGTCAGATAGTGAGAACCGTATCGCTGGAATAGCGCTTTTCAAGTGTGAAATGAAAAAAGCGATATTTTCAAAACGCTCCGGCCACAAGGGATTAGCCGCATGCTCGTCTACCGATGCATAAAACTGTTTGAGGAGACTGGAGATGTAAAAGACCGCCACCGGTCGGGCCGCCCACGCTCTGTTCGAACACCGCATGTCATCAAAGCCGTTAAATCAAGAATTCTCAGAAATCCGCTCCGAAAACAGAAATTCATGGCCTGTGAGATGAATATCACGCAAAAGTCCATGAGTAGAATCATTAAAAAAGACTTGGGGCTTTCAAACGACCTACCGAACATTTATTGACTGCAGCTTTAAAAAAAATAGGATTGGAAAATGCAAACGTCTTTTGGTTGTTGTTGTTGTTGTAACAACAATATATTTATTTTGAAGTCTTGTTCGTCTATGGGGGATCTGCTTCGATATCCAGGTGAAGAAAACGCGCCATTTGAACTGGATGCGTCCACAGAGACCTGGGGGTCAACTGAGTGGGCTTGGCCGGACAATTGAAGAGGTGCAGTACATCATGTGGTCCCTGATGGCAGGCGGGACAGATTTCCGGAACGTTAGCATCAATTCGTGCCCAGTAAGAATTGAGGCGGCTGCACCATCCAGATCTCAGCTGCGCCAGAACCACGCGCGTCTTCCGAGGTAGTACCTTCTCCTCAGGTGAAATCTCCGGGGGAAGTTCCCCTAGCACTACATTCACACGGTAGCTGGATACCGCTGCTGCGACATCATCGGCGTGAATGTTGTTCAAACCTGCCTGATAGTTTCGATGATCTAAAGGTTCTCTCTTATACCGCTGGACCTCTCTCTCTAGATCATGAAGATCGTACCTGATCTGCCTGGGTGGAGGCATCCTGTTCAAGAGATGGTGGTTAGGATGACTGCTGCGAAAACACCCTAGCAGGTATTGCTTAGACAACAGGAAATTGTGTCTGCGCACGGTAAGGACCTTCGTCTCCTCATGTAGATGGTCCTCAGAGGACATAAGAAGACACCCTGTTGATGTTCTAAGGGCGGCATTCTGGCAGGTCTGAATTTTCTTCCACTGCGTCGTACTCACGTTCGCCGACCATACAGGTGCTGCGTAGTTTGCTACAGACCGACCTATCGCTTTGTAAGAGGTCAACAAGGTTTCTTTGTCGGCTCCCCAAGTACTGCCGGCAAGTGACTTGAGGAACTTGTTCCTACTTTTGAGTTTATCGCAGATAACTGTAGCATGTGCAGAGGATCTAAAGAGGCTGTCCAATGTGACCCCAAGGATTTTGGGGTAGTTCGTGGTCGGGATGTTGACGTCATCGACTTTCACATTGAGTGACAACCGCACCTCTGCGGTCCAAGCAGTAAACAGTGTGGCTGATGATTTGGAGGCGGATATTTTCATATTCCTCGCAGTGAAGAAACGTGCTAAGTCAGTGAGGTAATAGTTGATTTTCTCGCAAATGACGCCAGAATTGTGCAATCGTCAGCGTACGACACAATTTCAACGCCGTCTGGTGGTGCAGGAATTTTAGAGAGGTAGAGGTTAAACAGAGCCGGGGATAAAACTCCACCCTGGGGAACTCCTTGTTTAACTCTACGGGGCTTCGACTTTCTGTCTCTAAATTCTACATATGACTGGCGCCCACACATATAGTT
This sequence comes from Hydrotaea diabolus, assembly GCA_963513945.1. Lineage (NCBI taxonomy): Eukaryota > Metazoa > Arthropoda > Insecta > Diptera > Muscidae > Hydrotaea > Hydrotaea diabolus. Next base: position 114,258,236 of record OY740717.1, read on the forward strand.
TACGACCCAACGTTTCAAACTGGGCGGAAGGGACGTTTCTTCAATGTCCTCGAACAGAGTGGCATGATTGACCGTGTCGAAGGCTTTTGCAAGGTCAAGAGCCACGAGGACCGTCCTGTTGTTAGGCTTGTTCTGGTTAAGGCCGCGACTTATACGTGTGGTGATGGCGTGTAAAGCAGTTGTTGTGCTGTGCTGCTTGCGGAATCCATGCTGATGATCAGCACTAGGAAAGTGTTCGATAAGGCTGGGGAGGAGCAGTGCTTCAAGCGTCTTTGCTACTGGAGAAAGCAAGGAGATCGGCTTGTACGAATCTCCTTTACTTGCGTCTTTGCCTGGCTTCAGTAGCGGTACCACTCTGCCCATTTTCCAGGCATCGGGAACTTCGTGAGTGGCTAGCGACAGATTGAGCACTTTGGTCATGTACTCTACTCCCGGGGTATCCAAGTGCTTTAACATCAGCATTGAGATTCCGTCCGGACCCAGCGACTTTGATGACTTTGCGCTGCGGATGACATGGGCAACTTCGCCACCGGTAAATTGTGGTGGTGCCTCTTCGACTCGGAGAGCGCGGATACGACGCAATACTCTCCTTTTCGCCTTATCACTCTCTGGGTGCTCAATAAAAAGCCGGTTAAAATAACACGCGCACCGCTTCGGATCTGTCACTGTTCTATCACCGAACGTGACAGCTGTCCGATCATCCTTCCTTACAGGGTTAGAGAGTGATTTGACCGTTGTCCACAACTTACCAATTCCGGAACTCAAGTTGCACTGCTTTAAGTGGTCTAGCCATTTGTTCCGCTTATATTCGTTGACCAACCTACTGATCTCGGAGTTGAGATCCCTAATTCTAGGGTCAGTAGGGCTGGAGCGACGAATGTCATCACGCTCGTCTACGAGTCCCGCTGCCTCTGCTGGGAAGTTTGGTCGTACTTCGGGTATTCGACCAGCAGGGATATGGCGAGCGGCTGCTGCGTTAATGATGTCCCGAAACATTTTCTCGGCTACCCGAACGTCCGACGGAATAGCTAGATTATTAAAGCTGCGGTTGGTGGCTTCTCTGAAGGCCTCCCAATCAGCCTTTTTTTGATTGAGAAACGTACGGCGTTCAGAGGTTATGAAATCGGGTGGTCTATTTATGGAGAGAATTATGGGAAGGTGGTCCGATCCTAGTGAGATGACGGGTTGCCAGGTGACGTCGTTGATCAGGCCAGGCGATGCCAAAGTGATGTCTGGCGAGCTATGGCAATCGCCCATAATCCGCGTGGGGGCGTCCTCATTCACTGTGCAGAACGTAGAGCTATCAATTTGCTCTGCCAAAGCTATGCCCCTCTGGTCGTTGTCTAGGAGAGAATGCCACAGTTCGTGGTGAGCATTAAAGTCTCCTAGGACCAAGCGGTTATTGCCTTGTAGCAAATTGCTAATGTCTGGCAGATAACGCGGGGCACAGCTACCAACCGGCGGGATGTATACGTTGTACAGCTCTATTTCGGCAGTTCCAGACTTGACTGCTACCCCCATACATTCCATGTATGGGTCTCTAGAGTCAAGCTCAGGCGAAATAGGTGAAGCACGCTGATAACTTGCATAGAAAAATTTTGTTCACCGATGAAAAAATGTTTACCGGTCAGGAAAAATTTAACAAACAAAATGATAGAGTGTGTGCGCGGTCATCTAAGGAAGCATCTGAACCGATCCCAAGGATGGAAAGGGGTCATCACCCAGCTTCAGTCATGGTTTGGTAGGGTGTCTCTTACGATGGAGTCACTGACCTGCATTTCTGCGAACAAGGAGTCAAAACATCGGCCAAAGTTTACCAAGAAACCGTTTTGGAAGCTGTTGTGAAGCCTCTTAACAATTCCCTGTTCCAAAACCAGCCATGGATTCTCCAGCAGGATTCTACGCCGCCCCATAAGGCTAAAACGTCCCAGGCCTGGCTTCGAAGCAATTTGCCGGCTTTCATTTCCTCTGAAGAATGGCCCTCAGGCAGTCCAGATTTGAACCCATTGGATTACAAATTGTGGACGGTTTTAGAGGATAAGGTTTGTCACAAAAGATACCCCAACATTGGATCTCTTAAGACTGCTTTGGTTCGAGCTGTGGCCAATTTTCCAATGGACGAGGTTCGTGCAGCTATTGACGATTGACCAGTGCGACTTAAGGCTTGTGTAAAGGCATAAGGCGGACATTTCGAATAAGTACTTTTAGATTCTTTTTGGATACAATATACATCAATAAATATATTAAACAATATTTGGTCCAAAAACATTCAGTACTCTTATTTTACAGCATAAAACGTGTGTAACAGCATTTATGTCCCTACTAAGTACTTATACGAGTATATAAGATGAAAGAGTTACATAATTTGTAATCAATACTACAATGTTTGATTGAGCAACAATTTAATAACCTTATAATTTTGAGAGCTGATTGTATTAGTTTCTTTATTACAACATTTGTGGATTATTTTCGAATTGAGTTTGCACATTTTTTAATTAAAATCGATTTTTTTCTGCGTTGGTGAGTGCCTTATTCGCATGCTGCGGTAATCTTTCTTGTTGTGACAATACGAGAACCCATATCATATGCCTCTGCGAGGTGTATGCTTCGTGTGATGGACTTGAGTGGTTATTTGCTGACATTTACCTTATTTTTTGCAGCATAAATGGGAACACATTAGAAAATAACGTTTCACCTTTTCGTTTTGTATCGGAGTAGGGAGCAAGCCTTCCGTATAAGAACTGCGTTAAGACATTTAGTTGTAAGACGTATTAGTTTTAAGCGTACTCGTATTGAAATGACGAAAACACTCAGTTTTAAGCTGAAGTTTCTTGGTTTTGAAGAAACGATCTGGACAGTTGCAAATTTTTGTTGTTGTAAAGTTTTACAGACGATGTTTTTCTTACAAGTATACAATTTTGATCATGTGGTTTCTTGTGTTATGGTCGTGCACACGTCATCACACCGTGGCGGAAAGCTTTTTCCAAATTCCATTTGAATTAATAAATAGAAAAATTCAAAGACATTGGTTTTGACTCATATATTCAAATTTGTCTTATTGAGTACGAGTAAAACACTTTGAGGGTTTTAAAAAACATTTTTAATGATCGCCTTATAATTAACTAAGGTTAATAGTTTTTGAATAAATACAAATAATCCTAGTTTTAGTTCAAATATGGATGAGGAAAAAACAGGTACCAAAATACCACCAGCACTGACCAAGCGCAAAAAAGGTATTACTTGTAGTACTTGTGGAGCTACAAAGTTAAAACTTCGATGCTGGGCTCCTTAACTTCAGTATATTATATTTTTATTATATTTTCGAGTTTGCAGTTTTATAGCCACTAGCAGATTTAATGGTTTTTGCTACAAATGTTCTGTCTGGCATCAATTTAGTTCTATTTCGTCAAAATTAAATATTTGATCAGGTAGGTATACGAGTTTAAGAATTTGCTTAAATCAACAACATTTTCTGAATATCCATGAGCAGCATTGAAATCAGCAGAAGATTGATTGCCTTTAAGGTTCAAGTAGTGTAAAGAATGTCTCTTTCGAACAAACCATGGCCGGTACAGAAAGGTTCTTATACTTACTCGTATATTGATGTTAATGTGGATTATAACTGATTATTTGACTTTTCATAACCATTAAGCGACATTCCGGGTTTAACCTTTTGCCAAGGATTGGAAAATATTTTCCGAACCGAAGTGAAATACTTTTTAGCATTTCCAGACTCTAGAATGCAATAAACTCATTGGCTGCGAATAGAAGTTTGATCTTTTAATTAAAAATAAACTAGTAAAATAACTTAAGTCTGACATCGCCATTTTTATTATATCCTTCGCTTCTGGATGTGCAGAGAAGCCAAATAACAACAGGTTTTTGTAGCCATTGAATTTACCCAGATTTAAAAAAAGGTTCATGTTTGGATTTTTCACAATCCATATGTTTATGTTGAAAAAACTTAACTTTCAAAACGTGGCTGGCTTCATAATCAATTATTTTTTTGTTAAGGGAACATACAAATTTGGTTTTGTGAATGGAATAAGTCCAAAGCGCATCGATGAATTTGTCTCTTTGTATGACAATGAAGCACCATCCTATAGCACTGCGAAAAACTGGTTTTATGAATTCAATCGTGGCCAACGCTCTCTCAAAGACGCAGGACGTGAAGGTCACCCAAAAACGGCCGCTGTGCCAGAGAACATTGATGCCGTGCGTGAACTGATAATGCAAAATCGTCATGTGACATACGGTGAGATAGAGGCATCCTTGAGCATTTCTTTCACCAGCAAACATTCGATATTGCATGAACACCTGGCCGTAAAAAGGGTTTGTTCTCGTTGGATCCCGCACAATATGACAATCGCTCAACAAGAGGCTCGTGTCGATTGGTGCAATTTTTTTTTGAAAAAATACGATCGCGGTACTTCAAAAGACCTTTATAAGATCGTCACAGGTGACGAATCATGGATCTATGCGTATGAGCCCGAAACAAAACAGCAATCGACCTTGAGGGTCTTCGAAGTCGAGCTAAATATAACGAAAGTTGTTCGTGATAGAAGCACTTCGAAACAAATGGTCGCCTGTTTCTTTGGCACAACTGGTCATGTGGCGACTGTTCCATTTGAGTAGGACGGCCAATTCTGAGTGGTACACCACAATGTGTTTGCCTGAAGTCTTCGGAGAAATTCGAAAAACGAACAAGAGAAGAATCATTGTGCACCATGACAATGCGAGCTCTCACACATCGGCTTAAACCAGCGTCTTTTTGACCGGCCAAAACTTCGATTTGATGGAACATCCGCCGTACAGCCCCGACTTGGCACCCAAATGACTTCTTTTTATTCCCACACATCAAGAAAAAAATGCGTGGTCAACGATTTTCGCCACCAGAAGATGCTGATGAAGCGTTTAAAAACCACGTTTTGGAGGTGTCTTAATCGAAGTGAAAAAGTGCTTCGTCAATTGGTTTGAACGCATGCCAAAGTGTATAAATCATGCTGGAGAATACCTTGAAAAACAATAAAACCATTTTTGATGATAAATATTCGCATTTTCATTATTAGGCCTAAAATATATATAGCAGCCCTTATCACCTTCTGCTGGTAGTAAAGATGGATATTTCACTCAAAAAACTATATGTGACGCGCAAAATAGAATGGGACCTAAGGCTAACAACCAGTTCTGTTCAGGAGAGCCATTTTAAAGATTAGGTCCCTTTCTATTTGCGCTTAGAATCGTCAACTTCACTTTCATAAAACGCGCATATCTCTGGGAGGGAACACTTTTGGGGCATGGGATCGGTCTCATTCGATGCTCAGATGTTGTCCACATCAAAAAAAAAGTGAAAAGTTGATGAAAAGTTTTGTTCAGGAGAGCCATTTTAAAGAATAGGCCCCTTTCTATTTGCGCTTAGAATCGTCGACTTCACTTTCATTAAACGCGCATATCTCTGGGAGGGAACACTTTTGGGGCATGGGATCGGTCTCATTCGATGCTCAGATGTTGTCCACATCAAAAAAAAAGTGAAAAGTTGATGAAAAGTTTTGTTCAGGAGAGCCATTTTAAAGATTAGGTCCCTTTCTATTTGCGCTTAGAATCGTCAACTTCACTTTCATAAAACGCGCATATCTCTGGGAGGGAACACTTTTGGGGCATGGGATCGGTCTCATTCGATGCTCAGATGTTGTCCACATCAAAAAAAAAGTGAAAAGTTGATGAAAAGTTTTGTTCAGGAGAGCCATTTTAAAGATTAGGTCCCTTTCTATTTGCGCTTAGAATCGTCAACTTCACTTTCATAAAACGCGCATATCTCTGGGAGGGAACACTTTTGGGGCATGGGATCGGTCTCATTCGATGCTCAGATGTTGTCCACATCAAAAAAAAAGTGAAAAGTTGATGAAAAGTTTTGTTCAGGAGAGCCATTTTAAAGAATAGGCCCCTTTCTATTTGCGCTTAGAATCGTCGACTTCACTTTCATTAAACGCGCATATCTCTGGGAGGGAACACTTTTAGGGCATGGGATCGGTCTCATTCGATGCTCAGATGTTGTCCACATCAAAAAAAGAAAAAAAATGAAAATTGATTTTTTTACCCTTAGGCCCCTTTCTCTACGCGCTGTCACATATGACGATTGCTGTGACAATTCTCTGGTACACTTAGCCAAAAAACAGTTACACTCATGAAGAAGAGTAAAATTTTTGGTTACTTTAACAGGTGAACAATAAATTTTAAGTTACTTTTTGGTTCTAATAATTTGCCACAAATACTTTCTAATTTAGTTTTTAAATTTCACATTTTCATTAAACACATTAAAAAAGAATTTCGAAATTTGATAAAAATCCCATTATTGTAAAAAAATCTGATTGTAGGTCAGACTGTACGATATTTCACACAGATGTTGAATGTTAAATAAATTGTTTCGAATTCAAGAAACCAAATATAAGTTGTTTGCAATATATAAGTATATATACTCGTATATACGTGGGCGGCTCGGAAACTTCTTAGCCTAGCACAAAAAGCGCGCTATAAACAGAAAAAAGTTAAGTGTTTTGGAAACTTCCATCTCCGCTATGAACACATGTTAAATTTTGTTTCGATCTGGCAACTCCTTCATATAGAAACAGGTGTTCACAAAAGACGCATCCGCGATTTTTTTACAATGGAAAAATTAGAAATGCGTGGTGTCATTAAATATTTACATAAAAAAAGTTTATCTGGACAAGAAATTCATAAGGATATGGTGAATGTGTTAGGTGAAAGTGCTCCTTCATATGCAACAGTAAAAAATTGGGTTGCTGAATTTAAACGTGGTCGTACAAGCATTGAAGGTGAACCACGTAGTGGACGTCCAAAAACAGCAACAACAACATAAATTGTAGCCAAAGTACATTATATGGTATTAAATGATCGACGAATAAAAGTGCGTGAAATAGCTAATATCATGGGCATCTAAAATGATCGAGTCCATTTAATTTTGCATGAAGAACTACAGATGAAAAAGCTTTCTGCAAGATGGGTGCCGGACTTGTGAACAGTCGACCAAAAACGCATATGAATGAACATTTCTCAAGCTTGTTTGGATCGTTTTCAGCAAAATGAAATGGATTTTAAGCGTCGTTTCATAACTGTTGATGAGACATGGATCCACCACTATACTCCAGAGACAAAAGAACAATCCAAACAATGGGCTGAAGCTGGAGGAAGTGCCCTAAAGAAGGCAAAACAATTCAATCGGCTGGTAAGGTTATGGCAACGGTTTTTTGGGACTTCAAAGGTATTTTATTGATTGACTATCTGCAAAAGGGTAAAACAATAAATTCAGAGTACTATTGCAACCTTTAGATCAATTAAATGTACAAATTCGAGAAAAACGTCCTGGCTTACAACACAAAATAATAATTTTTCATCAAGACAACGCACCATCGCACAAGAGTGTTTTAACAATGGCTAAAATCAACGAATTAAAGTACGAGTTGCTTGACCACCCACCTTATTCTCCTGATTTAACTCCCAGTGATTTTTACCTGTTCCCAAATCTAAAAAATTCCTTGCTGGCAAGCGTTTTACCTCAAATGAAGATGCAATTACAGTTGTAAACCACTATTTTGAAGACCTTGAGGAAAACTATTTTAATCAAGGGATAGAATTGCTAGATAAGCGTTGGACTAAGTGTATTAAAGTTTCAGGAGATTATATTGAAAACTTAAAATATTTTTGAAAAACTAACTATTCTCTTTCATTGATAGGCTAAAAACTTTCCGAACCGCCCTCGTACATATGCTCGGATTTATTTTTACGCATTACAAAAAGACTTAAATTACGTCGTCTACTGCAGCACGGCAAATACTCGTAGGGCAATTACGTGTATATGTTTGCAGGTCACTTCTACTTAAAGTTTAAGTACGCGCTCATTAAATTTATTTTTAAATCTTACAGGGAATGAGAACTGTATTTGGCTCCACTCCCATACATACTCGTACAACGGTTTGGAAATATAAAAATCTTCATCCTCTATATACTTTTTGGACTCAAATAAATCTTCATCAGGTTCCATATGTGTACATATTGTGTTGGTGGGAAATACTATTCGGTTCAAAAATATTGGTGCAGATATTTTTCCGGTCCGTAAATTGTTGTAGCCCTTTTCTATTTTTGCATTTCGGCTGATAATGAACATTTTACGTTTGAGCTGTACGATTATACATCTGCCCCCCTGAATAACTCTTTCAAAATTAAAAAAATTGCCGCCTTTTCTTAAAAAAATAAAATAGCCCGCGAATGGAAATTAAATAATGACCAAATTATAAACGAAATAAAATAACCCCCGAATTAAAAATATTGTTGGCTGATATTTCATTGGGGTTTATTTCTTGGTTTAGAAACCCCAATTGGAAAATGAAACAAGTCCGAAAAAAATGAAATAAACCCCAACAAATTTGGTAGTTAGTTCATATGAAGAAACACCCAAAACTATATGAAAATATTTGAGGATTATTTGATTTCTCGTTTGGGGGTTATTTCGTGGAGCCGTAATAACAACAAACAATTCAACAATTCAAAAAACACAAAGGATTTCCGTTTTGTGTTTTGAATGCAATAGGTATTAAATGGCTGCATTTAAACCACATTTGGTTTGACTTATAGATTACAATATTTTTATATTGTAATCTATTTTTAAAATATTTTGTGGAGATTATGATACTTTGTTATTTCTATTGATACTTTATGTTTCATTTACTGACAACACCAGTCCAGAGACCAACATTCAGAAGTACTGACGCAAGCTTTATAAAGGGTGGTTTAATTTTAAAGGTCGATGTTGATTTTGAATAAAACACAAATTATTTACGAAATTATTGTCATTTCTTTTTATTATGATAATATTGGTATGGTTTAATTATGTGTTGAACAAAATATCGTCCAAATGGCCGCCGATGGTCCAAATTTTCGTTTACGCTGAGACATAATTAAGGTTCTATGCCGTGAATGTGCCGAAGTATCTCATCCTTTAGCTCTTGAATTGTTGCTGGCTTATCGGCGTACACCCTTTCTTTCAAATAACCCCAAAGAAATAAGTCCAACTGTGGGTGTCAAATCACATGATCTTGGCGGCCAATTAACATCGCCACGACGTGAGATAACACGGCCATTGAATTTGTCGCGCGAAAGAGTCATTGTTTCGTTAGCTGTGTGGCAAGTGGCACCGTCTTGTTGGTACCACATATCCACATCCATATCTTCGAATTCGGGCCATAAAAAGTTCGTTGTCATCTCACAATAGCAAACACCATAACTGCCTGGCCGGCCTCAGTTTAGAAATAATACGGCCCGATGATGCCGCCAGCCCATAAACCGCACCAAACAGTCACTCTTTGTGGGTGCATTTTTTTCGGCAATTACTCTTGGATTATCATTCGCCCAAATGCGGCAATTCTGCTTATTGACGAATTAACTGAGGTGAAGATGATTTTCTCTGTAAAGTAACCATATTAAGCCTGAATAAGTTTAACGCGTTGATCGCTTGTGTATCTTTTCATGGTTCAAATTGAGTTAGTCTGAAATTGAGAAATATCAAATGAATTGCAGAAAAAAGCTTCACGTTTAGGCGTGGTTTATATTCAACATAAAATTTAACCACCCTACAATGCAACATACACCGAGTTGTTGATAGAAACTCACTGAAGTTTTATGCTGACTCCAGAGCATTTGTTTGTCAGTTTGTTTGCAAGACTGGGAATTCCCTTTTAGTGCGAAATTTCAGAGTTGCCAGAGGGATCATAGTTATTTAAACTCATTTTATTTTAAAAGTTAATGTGAAAACACGTTTATTGAACACATATCTTAAGTGGTTACTCGTTGTTGAATATATGTTTCCAGGTATGTTTTAAATCCCTTAATTTACGCGAAACTCAAAAAGATCGTCTAAAAGTGAAATCGTAAAACGAAATATTGTAAAAACAGAGGGATAAGTGTATGACTGCCTTTGCATAAAACGCACATACAGAAGAGAAATTCGTTTTGCAACCTAATGATTGTTTGCGAATTCTCCAAATATTTCTCAGTGCAAACAAATTTTCATGCACTGGAATGATTAGTATATGTAACGTTAGTAATAAAATGAGTCTTTTACTTCCATACAGATAAACATTAAATTGCCAAAAAATACGATTGTTCGTCAATCCCGCTTGGCATTTGATGGAAGATATTTTTGAAATCGTTTAACTAAGACGCGAAAAAATGTGAAAGAAATCGGTTGGAACTACAGAAGTTCTGCTGCAGAATAAACATTTTCGTTGCGATTATCGAATGTTTCTAATCGTTATGAATATTCTGTTCGACATTCCGCTAGATGGTTGATTTGATTGAAGTACTGTACACACATCCAGTAGATCGGTCATACAAATAAAATGTGAAAAAGTAATTAGTTGCCACAACTGATGGCTGTGTCAACCGATAATTTGCAGAAAAATAGTTGTTGTAACAAATTATTGGTGCTAAAAAGGCGTAGAGAAACGCACAACACAAAAATCCATATCAGGATTCTCTATTAAACTTTTCTTTAAGATACGTATACTTACTTATATTGGTAGGCTCCTATGGAGCAGATCCTATAATACCAAATAAAACATTAATTAAAGAAAAAATATAAGTGGACTTTAGGCTTATTTGTAGACTTTATTGAAAAAAATATTTAAATATACATGCTTAATTCTAAGTCAAATTTTTTCTGTGAAAGTCTTTATATTTTCTCCAATCTTTAGTAAAACGCATGATCGTCTTTATATTTAAATGTACTTAAAGTGTAGAAGTAAACATTTTTTGACTTATTTTTTTATTAATGTTTTATTTGGTATTATTGGATTAAAAGCTAAACAATAAGTATTCGAATCTTGAAGTAAAATTCAATAGAAAATCCTGACATAGATTTCTGTGTTATGCGGTTCTCTGCGTTTTTTTTGGCAAACAAACAATCGGTAATATTGACGCAAGCTTTATAGTTTGTGCAACCTCAATCACTCAGTTGGCAAAAAAGTTCAGTTAATTAGATTTTTCGGTTGTTAGAATGAAATTATTTGTTGTCATTAACAATTGTGGGTACCAAGACTTTTCGACAAACTGAATTCATACTGATTTTTTCTCTGTGTGCAGTTGGAGTTTTTGAATTGAAGGATAGTTCAAATAAGTGAACGTTACAACTGACGATTATGAAAGTATTAGAAGAATTTTGCGTCCACAAGTTTTGCTGGTTTATCGGTTGGTAATGTCATGCAAAACAATTCATGTATACATCGAATATATTTTAGTTTATAATTGTTTAGGTTGTAGGTATGGTCGGTCGTATATTTGTACTTAAATAAGTGACTGCGACTGACTTTTTTCCCAAAGAACAAACACAGGCATGTGGTGATACACTTTTTTTCTGGTAGAAAGAAAGGGACATTTTAAAAATATCGATTAGTTTGTTGGTCAGGCCAGTGGAATGAATGGATGGATGAATGGTATAGATGAGTTGGTGGAAACTTTAAAATGTTTGCTGGGGTTGAGTTGCACTAGCATTGAGCGACGTTTCAGTCGATTCATACGGCTTCAAGAGCACGGACAAATATGTGCTTTAATTGTCATTGAACTCAATTGGTACAAGTCTGAAAAGTGTATTATCGTAAAGAGTTCTTCACAATAACTCCAGTTTAAACAGATAAATCACCAAGGAGTAGAAGGGGAGAAAAAAAGATAAATGAATACCCTGCTTGACGGCGATAACAGAAATTCCATATCAATAACAGATAAATCAATAGTCAATCTTGGGTAAAGACCACTTGCTGGTGGCGTGTAGTGCTACAGTTTGTGATCATCGACTGGCAGCTTTAGTCGTGATAAAAGTATTTTTCTTGGAACAACTTTGGCTTGACTCTACCAGAAAATATGATGCATTTAATAAAGAAAATAATTTTGTGCTCGGTGATAGTGTTGCTGAAAACAACTGAGGCTGAAATTCTGGGAAATGGTAAATATTTGAAAAGAAACTTCCAAGTCTATTTTACGCTCCGGAAACAATAACTGTAGTTACAACTTGAACGATTCTAAGATGAATTACCTAGATCTGAGATCCTGCAAATGCGTGGTTGTAGTAGCACTTGAAAAATAAATGCAAAATTTCCAAAATAATATAGACTGAAATTCCTTTCTTTTGTCTGAGGACAAAACGTTGAACCTGGGCCGCTTGGTAGATTTAGGAAGTGGTGGTAAAATATTGATCGGAAACCCTATAATGTACATACATTATTGATCCTCCCTATGTTCTATGACAAATTAGCCGTGTGTGTCATGACAATTTTTGATTAAGAATTGCATAATTTTATAATTTTATTATTATTGAAATGTGAAATTTTTTAAATAGGCGTGGCCTATGTTACTGCCTTCTTTTCCATATCGACACGCAGTGGTCCAGAATCAATTTTCTTTGGCCAAAAGTCTACAACTTTTGATCTAGTAAACATTTTTTTGTGGGTAAAAAAGAAAAAAACAGATAAAAAAGGATATAAAAGGATGCAATATATATATATTGCACATATTCATGAAATTGTTCATAAAAATCTATGGCTTTGAATTCAATTAATATTCAGGCATAACGACATTTAATAAAGTCAATGTGTATTCTTAAATGAATTTCAGTTCTTTCTGTGGGCAGTAAACTCTCAGATTTTCAGTAGGGTACATTTAGTAGGGTTTTTGGGGGCATTGCACCGGCAAATGAACTTCGATTGGGATACAATTTAGTAGAAAGTAAATTTTCTCATCCGTTCAGCTGAGTTTTTAGGTTTTAAAATGTGTTCAGAAAACTATGAGAAATTTGCATTTAGAGCTAAAAAACTTGACTTTTTGCTCTTAATGTGCCTTTTGCTCTTAATTCACCATTCCAAATTACTGCATTCTTTTAGGCCTTTGAAGGAAAAGTTATGTTGGCAAAAAAAAATATTTTTTTTAACAATTAATACGTATATAATATATATTATATTATAGTTACTACGAACAAAATATATTTGGTACAAATAAAATGTTGACGTCAGAATAATGCTGAGAAACCTCACGTTGTTAATATAAACATTGAGTACAATTGCTTTTAAAAGGTATAAGATGTAGATCGACCAAATTAAAAAAATTAGACCATACTTTACAAAACCTAACTAGGAAAGAAAATACTTTGTTGTTCGTCTAATGAAACAAGTAAACACGAAACAATAAAAATGGGTCTTTTCTTTCAACTCCCAAAATAAAAAAGCACTCAACTTTGGGCGTATTTCTAAAATATACCTAAAACCCGATTTTGATTGCCAAAAGCTCAAAATATTACTTGAGTCCTTGGCTACTACAGAGCTCAAAAATAAGCAAAAAAAATGTTTTTTAAAAGTTATAGACTTCTGGCCGATGGAAATTGATTCTGGATCATTGTGCGCCGCTGACATTTGTTACTGGGTTAGGCTAAATTAATTTGGAAGAATCTTAAACCATAAAGAACGTGCTAGAAAAACTAGATTAGTCGGCTCTGTGAAAAAAAACCCAAGAAATAAGGCCCCAAACTGAAAATGAAAAATAGCCCCAAAACTCAGACACAATTCCTACAATCAAGCGAATGAATGAAAAGAGACCCCAAACCTAAAATGAAACAACACCCCATTTAATTTTATAATAAACTAAGACCCCATTTTTTGAAAAAAAAAATTAGTTTTATAGTTTATTTATTGAAAAACTAATTAAATATTAAACAAACACATGCATTGTATCTTCAACAACTTGTCGGCAATATAGACATTTATAATGCTCTAATCCCTTAGAAATCGCAACAGCTTGCAATTTTAAATTGCATTCGTCGCAAACAAAAAATACAGTCACGCTCATTAAAGTCTTCAACGTGAACTTGTTCTTCCCATTCGTTATCAGAAGATTCTTCTTCATCATCAAATATATTCACATCTGGAACCATATCATTCGAAGTGTCATTCGAGAAAGAAATGCAGAAAAAGATATTTTCGCCAGTTCGAACAGAGTTTTTGTTTCTTCAATTCTCGAACTTTTTTAATTTCATTTCGTTTTCTCTTTTTGGCCAGTGATCCTCCGCTTTAACTAACATTAAAAAATGACTGCTTTTAAAAATTCTTCCGCTTGAATAATCTTAACGAATATAAAAAAGTTTCCGCTTTTCTCTGCTAACCGCATCAGTACACATTATACGCCTCCACAGCAGACGTAGTTCTAGTTTTCTGCTTAAAAACAGATATACTCGTATTTGTACATCCAATCCAAAAAAAAAGAAAAATTAGCATATTTTACAGCAACTTTAACAAATATAATTACTTTTTGTAACCACTGTGTTTCAATATAGTTCAAAAATGGTAAAAATACTCCCTCGCTATCCATTACCAAAATTTTCGATTTGACTTCAGCAAAAGCAAACCCAATTGAACCTGACGACAACAACGGAAGTGCCATTATTTTATAATAAGCCACAGATGCTGCCTTCGAAGCTTTGATATAGTCAAGCAATAATTTTCGGCTACACATATTTCGCCCTATAGCTTGGCAATAATGAAACCTACAAAAATAATTTGTTTTAACAATTAATTTACACTTTCATTAAACTGAATATAATCTGAATTTAAATTTTAAGAAAGTGTGAATAATTGAATGAATGTAAGTGAAATTGAAATAACACCCCAAAATTAATATTTATGGCTTTATTTCATTTTAGAATTTAGGACTTTATGAAATAATGCTCTAATTACCAAAATGAAATAAAGCCCTAAAAAAGATGAAACAGCACCGTAAACATTGTTGTTGTTGCTTTCTGTACAAATTTTTGGGGCTTTATTTCATTTTCAGTTTGGGACCTTATTTCTTGGGGCTTTATTTCATAGAGCCGAAAAGTCAAGTCAAGGGCACAAGTAATAAAGTTGCAGTCGGTTGGTTCGAATCACATACACTCTCACCCAAAAGTGAGCGGAATAGTGCAGTTGCACTGGAGGTAACAGAACGGGGCGTTTTCATACAGGAGTACAAAGCCCTTATTCAAATATTACGGTGTTCTTTATTTAATCGAATTAATTACACACTGGGTGACAAGTATGTGGGTTGTAATCTCTACTGAAACAGGATCACTTTAGTTTAGGGAACGAGGAAAGCTGCCAATTTTGCTTTTACCAAGTTTGTGTTATAACTTCATTCTTTAGTATCGATTTTTAATAAGATCGTGCAAATAGTATTAAAGATATTACAAGACTTACAAAAGTGGGCGTAATGGGGCGTAAGTGTGGAAGGCACCAGAAAAGGCGCTGCAATATAGCACATTTTCCAACCCATAGGCAGGTTTGGAAAAACATCATGACATGAAAAATTTATAACCGATTGGTATCTCCTTTTGAGAGTTATCGTGCGAACTAGCCGCACAGACGGATATGGCTCAAATGACTTAAAAAGAAATAAAACGGATTTGGTCAAAACATATATAGGGTCTAATTTTTTTTTGATGCGTAACACTTTTTGGCCACACTAAGGGATATATACCGTGTGGGCGATTTGACATTTTAAATTTAAATCCGCTGTAAATAAAAGCGCTGATAATTTTTTCAAATTTCTGGTTTTATTGGAAAGTTTGAACTTTGTCATTTTATAATGGAACACAATATTATTCATATAACTACCACAACTGGCTAGGTAGTACGAGTACCTTATTCGATCAACCCCATTTTCAAAACATTGTTTGTTTCGTTTTGAATCTGTTCAATAGCAACTGCAATTTCATGTTTCAACGCTTCAATTGTCTCTGAATGCTTTGCGTAACATTTATCGTTAATGGCGCCCCTAAGAAAATAATACAAATGGCTCAAATCACAGCTCCAATTGGCATCACAATTTCGGCTGATTATTCGATTTCCTAAAGCAGTGCGTAAAATATCGATTGTTGCGTTAGCTGTGTGACATTTGGCCCCTTCTCGTTGAAACCAAATGTCTTCCATGTCATTTTCTTGAATTTTTGGAAACAAAAATTCGTTGAGCATGGCGCGGTAAAGATCACCGTTGACGGTAACGACAGCTCCTTGCTCATTTTTGAAGAAAAATGAACCAATGATGCCGTCAGCCCAAAATCCACACCAAAGAGCGACTCGTTGTAGATGAATTGGCTCCCAAAAGTCACGTGTGGGTTTTCTAAACCCCCTATGCGACAATTTTGCTTATTAACATAACCACCGAAATGAAAATAAGCTTCATCTGAACACACGATTTTTCGGTATAATTATTCATCTCCTGCCAAACAAGCGAAAACGCATAGGATGGTGTTCCATTATTAAATGACAAAGTTTGAACTTAATTTAAAAAAATAATCAGTACTTTTTTTACAGCCGATTCAAATATAAAATGTATTGTATTTCTAACATCGATATTTGAACGTAAAAGTACAAACCTTAAATAGGTCTCATCAAAGATTTAATTTAATGTCACATAATTTGTGATTACTTTTGAAAGCAGGCAACGGATGATCTTTTAATACTATTTTTTTGGTTTTTGAATACGATGTACTGTACTACGTATCATCAACAACTTCCATATGTGACGCGCAAAATGGAAAGGGACCTAAGGGTAAAAACCAGTTTTGTTCAGAAGAGCCATTTTAAAGATTTAAATACGTGTATCTTTGGTGTAGAATCGTCGACTTAACTTTCATAAAACGCGCATATCTCTGGGGGGGGAACTTTTTTGGGGCATGGGATCGGTCTCATTCGATGCTCAGATGTTGTCCACATCAAACAAAAAATTAAAATTGATTTTTTTACCCTTAGGTCCCTTTCTCTATGCGCTGTCACACATTCTTTCAACAGAGCTTCTACGTCCTTCGGATATTTTGCCACATTCTTTGCCTCTACCGTAATCAAATATTGAGATGTACACTTTGAGAATAAAGTATTCTACAAAGTAATTAATACAAACGAGAATTGATTGTAGCTGTAAGCATATCTATTTAACATTTTTAACTTGTTTATTAATTCGATAATGTAAACTGTGCAGGACAATTAAATTTCATTAGGGAATTGTTCTTTACATCGCACATACGAGATTTCAAATTAACTAATTTTCACAGGCGCAATTGTACAGGCCACATTCATAAATTCATATATTGTATTTGTATTTAAATGACATTTTTAATGTCCATTAGTCACGCCAGTCCCTGGAGTGTTACGTGCCATGAATATTCGTATAATGTCATTTGTTGGTTCATTAGAAAATTCAGAATCGATTTGTGATTATTAGAAATCGAGTTCTCAGAATTGGATGTAATACTCGTATATGACGTCCTTAGTCTAATCCATAAACCGGTGTAACGTTTCGGCAAGATCAGTTCATACTTGTGATCTGACAGATGGACAGACGATCGGTCCTGCGGAAAGACATTGCTCAATGGAATGGAGTATAAGGGTTAAAACGATAAGTTAAATTAAACCAGAAATACGCTTTTAGTAGAAAAACAGACAAATGATTACCGACTCAACCGGGCGCACCATCTTACAATATTAGTCCGACAAAAGAAACAACTCAAACATGTTGTGCAAGTATTAAGAACTACTCCGGCTTTTTTCACGCCGGAGACGTTTAACATTTCAAAGGTCAAATGTCTTTGAACAATATATCTTTGAGTACCTAAATCAGGCAAGTCCGACTTGCGCAGCTGCTCGGGATATCCTACAGCACTGTAAATCTGAACTAAAAATATAGGTCGCGTTATTTGAAGAACGAAAGAAACAAGTTACAGGAAACGTTCGGTCCGACCGAATCATATAAATCGTACACCATGAAATTGCTACCACTTAAAACAAAGGGTGTTTAAATTTTAAGGGCCGATGTTGATTTTGAGTAAAACACAAATTATTTAGGAAATAATTGCCATTTTTTGTATTATATCAATATAAGTATGGTTCACCTATGTATGGAAAAATATTGGCCAATGTATGGAAAAATATTGACGCCCCTACCTCGGCGGCACACCTCTATCCGATGGTCCACATTTTCGATGACGCTGAGGCATAATAGAGGTTCTATGCCGTAAATATGCCGAATTATCTCATCCTTTACCTCTTGAAGTGTTGCTGGCTTATCGACGTACACCTTTTCTTTCAAATTACCCCAACGAAAGAAGTTCAACGGTGTCAAATCTAATGATCTTGGCGGCCAATTAACATCGCCACGACGTGAGATAACACGGCCATTGAATTTGTCGCTCAACAGAGCCATTGTTTCGTTTGCTGTGTGGCAAGTGGCACCGTCCTGTTAAAACCACATATCTTGCAATTCGGGCCATAAAAAGTTCGTTATCATCTTACGATAGCGAACATTATTCACAGTAACTGCCTGACAGGCCTCATTTTGGAAAAAAATGGCCCGATGATGCCGCCAGCCCATAAACCGCACCAAACAGTCGTGCATTGTTTTTCCGACAATTACTCTTGGATTAAGGGCTGCTATATATATTTCTGACCTTATAATGAACATATTTATCATATCATTATCAACATTTATCAACAAAAATAGTTTTATTGTTTTTCTAATTATTCTCCAGCATGATTTATACATTTTTGCATGCGCTCAAACCAATTGTCAAGGCCCTTTTGAACGCTTCAACAGCATCTTCTGGCGAAGAAAATCGTTGACCACACATTTTTTTCTTGATGGGCGGGAATAAAAAGAAGTCATTGGGTGCCAAGTCAGGGCTGTACAGCGGATGACCCATTAATTCGACGTTTTGGCCGGTTTGAGCCGATGTGTAGAGCTCGCATTGTCATGGTGCACAATGATTCGTCTTCTCTTGTTCGTTTTTCGAATTTCTCCGAAGACTTCAGGCAAACAAATTTGGTGTAATACTCTAAATTGACCGTCCTGCGTTGTTAAAGCGGAACAGTCGCCACATGACCAGTTTTGCCAAAGAAACTGGCGATCATTTGCTTCGAAGTGCTTCTTCCAAGAACAACTTTCGTTGTATTTGGCTCGTCTTCGAAGACTCACACGGTCGATTGCTGTTTTGTTTCGGGCTCATATGCATAGATCCATGATTCGTCACCTGTGACGATCTTATAAACGTCTTTTGAAGCACCTCGATCTTATTTTTCAAAATTTCTTTGCACCAATCGACACGAGCTTCTTTTTGAGCGATTGTCAAATTGTGCGGGATCCAACGAGAACCTTTTTTACGGCCAGGTGTTCATGCAATATCGAATGTATGCTGTTAGAAGAAATGCCCAAGGATGCCTCTATCTCACGGTATATCACATGACGTTCTTGCATTATAAGTTCTCGCACGGCATCAATGTTCTCTGGCACAAGGGCCGTTTTTGGACGACCTTCGTCTCTGAGCGAGCGTCGGCCACGGTTGAATTCATTAAACCAGTTTTTCGCAGTGATGGTGTTTCATCGCCTTACAAAGATTTAAGTTCATCGATGCACTCTTGTCGTGATAATCCACGTCGAAAGTTGTGAAAAATTATCGCACGTAAATGTTCACGAGTTAATTCCATTTTTTTTTGCCAAATTGAATTTTTCAAGTCACTGTTAACAACACAAATGATGTTCGTACGTCAAAACGTTCTGAGTACGTTTATGCAAAAAATCCCAAACTTTCCAATGGTTTAAAAATCTAGGTATATTTACAGCCTAAGGGGGTTTAAAATCTGGGTACATTTAGAGCTCGTCCAAGGGGATCCAAATCCTAGTTTCAGTTGGCTTTTCTGAACATCCAGAAAGATTATAATATAGTTGGCCAAGTCCGACTTAAGTTTTACTAGTATTGATAATATTGAAGTTTTAGTAACAGACTACGAGTACTATGGAGGAACTCCGATTATAAAAATGGTTCAATGGCCAATCTTTACGGTAGGGTGCTACTTTTATAATTGCATCTCCACCAAATATCAAAGAACTCTACTAGTCATGTGGACCTAAGTGGCGGCTATTGCAGCGGTGCGTATTTTAACCTCGTTAACGAGGTAAGCAGTAGGTCCTGGTCAGTGAGTACAATAATTATATCGTACACAGTTCACCCGTTGGTTGCTTAATGGGATACAAGACGAGTTAAGTATTAAAGGGATTCATTAATTAGAGACACAACAAGTATAAATCGGCGCAAG
Organism: Hydrotaea diabolus; assembly: GCA_963513945.1. Taxonomy (NCBI): domain Eukaryota; kingdom Metazoa; phylum Arthropoda; class Insecta; order Diptera; family Muscidae; genus Hydrotaea; species Hydrotaea diabolus. Next base: position 114,278,407 of record OY740717.1, read on the forward strand.
TGACTTAAGAATCAATAAATACTTTTGACCAAAAGTTTCTAAAAAGTGGTTAAATTTTAAGGGCCGATGTTGAATGTGAACCACACCTAAACGTCAAATTTTTTTCTGCATTTTATTTGATATTTCTCAATTTCAGACTAAGTCAATTTGAATTATGAAAGGATACACAAGCGAGCAACGCGTTAAAGTTATTCAGGCTTTTTATGATCAATTTTCGAAGAAAATCATCTTCAGTGATGAGGCACATTTTCTCCTCAGTGCCACATTTGGGCGAATGATAATCCAAGAGTGATTTTCGAAAAAACAATTCACCCAAAATGAGTGACTGTTTGGTGCGGTTTATGGGCTGTCGGCATCATCAGTCCGTATTTTTTTCTAAAATGAGGCCGGTCGGATCGGATGGAGGTGTGCTGCCGAGGTCGCGGCGGCCATTTGGCCGATATTTTGTTCCATACATAATTGAACCATACCACTATTATCATAATAAAATGACAATAAATTTCTAAATTATTTGTGTTTTATTCAAAATCAACATCGGCCTTTAAAATTTAACCACGCTATAGTACCATTAATCGTAATATTGCCTGCACGAGGATGAAGAGAAAATGCTGATCATCGAAAAACTAGTCTTTCACAGTTTTTCTTTTTTGTAATCTGGTATTTTTTCAATAATCTGGTATCGTCTCGGATATATTATTAAATGGTATATAACCATCGTATGGGAAGGACAATGACAAAACATGCATTAATATACCTCTTTTTTCATTACTCTCACTTCCTATTTGTTCACAATCCATGTTGATATCACGTTTTTTTTTGTAAACAATTCGTGTAGTAACCTTATTATTTAAATTTTTTTAAATAAAAGTTTTAATGTCATATCAGTTATATTTCAATTCCTAGAAACTTAAATGTATTCTTATACGAGAATCGCGTATACGACCGAAATCTGGCGGACTTTGGCTGTCAACTTCCATACAAATTGCAATAGATTTCGACCCGTAATCCAGTGGATCTCAATTGTATATGTTAATGAGGCATTGTGAAATTAATTTCTCCTACCCCCAATTTCAAGACGACCTCATAAGTTATCATTTACAACTTATTTCAGATATCGCATCAGACCAATCATCCATGATTCCTGCAAAACTGACAACATCTTTGCCGATTGTTCTGCAACTGACAACTCAACATTCTGCTCCTGAGGCGACGTTTCATATCACTTCTATTCAAGCACAATCACCACCACAAAGTAATGACATCGGGGATGATATCAATTCTGAATCCCACAAAAATAGTCAACAAAGCACAGAAATCGATCACATAAAAAGCGATAAAATCCATAAAACACCAAATGATGTAGAGGTATTCGAACATAAACCGGGTCCCTCAAAACAAAATCAAGAAGAAGAGGACGGTGAAAATGCAGCTGAAGACGCAGAAGCACCGGAAGAAGCGGCAGCAGAACCAGACGCTGAAGCCGAACCTGAAGCAGAGCCAGAAGTAGCTGCGGATCCCGAAGCGGCACCTGAAGAAGAAACCGAAGCAGAACCTGAGCCTGCGGCAGAACCTGAAGCAGAAGCTGACCCAGTGCCAGAAGCTGAAGAGAAACCAGAACCAGCTGCGGAGCCAGAAACGGTAGACGAAACCCCTGCTCAGCCAGAGGAACCCGTAAGCGATGACTCTGCCAAAGAGCCCCAACAAGAAAATACACCTGAGGAAGAGATGCAAAAAGATGACCCAGCCGTTGATAACACTGAGGAAAACAAGGAGCCGCCGGCAACACCTGCCGGAGGCGACAGTGTAGCACCTGCTGTCACAAGTCCCGATGATCAGAAAGACAATCAACCCAAGACTTGCTACAGTTGCAACAGCCACGAAGATGTAGCGTGCAACACCAAGCCAACAGAACAGATGAATTGCAAGAATGTTGATGGGGACATGACAAGAGGTCACAGCGGATGTTATACCATTTTCAAGGGTGAGTTCGTTTGTCATTGAAATGTATACGCTGATGCAACTAAAGGGATTTTCTTTAGCAGTGTCAGGACTTTAAAATTGAGTTTAAAGTGTTGTGTGTAAGGCATGAAACATATCTTCGTTGAAGATATTTGGTCCACTAGGTACTCGCACAAGGTTTATTCGGAGAGGTACAAGTTTGTAAGATTTATTTGCACAAGTCGATAAGAATCTTACGAGTACAATTATTTTTAGTAGTGGTTATCTACAGTGGGGCAACTGCAGTTGTTATGTTGACAGCCCTCTACGACCTTATGACGTCCTAGAGGTTCGACATTGGTTATTCAAAAACAAGTAACAGGAGACTATTTTCGGATGGGTCCTACCTCTCTACGATTTAAATGACTGTGAACACATGTCCGAAATTTGAGCTAGGTCGGACTTATTATGTGATTTACAGAGCAGGTGCTCTAGGTTAAGTCGAAGGCAAGTGTGGCTGGTAAAGTATCAGAACCTTAAACCGGAATTAACCAATATGGTCGCGCTTAGATAAAGTTTGCTATCTGTCGATCCGAAATTACTATGCTAAATTTGAGGAAAATTGATGTGTGTCTTATAGAGCGGAAGGTCTCACATGTGAAGAAATCTTATTAAAGGGGCTGCATGAAAACGTGTTTAGAAATTTATGATATAGTCCAATTTCACCAGGATTGGTAATAAGGTACTCATAACGCACTATGCTAAATTTAAGCAATATCGAATTAATAATGCGTCGTCTAGAATGCCAGGACCATAAATCGAGAGTTACCATGGGAGCTTTATCAAAATATAAACCACTATGGTCGAGTTTCGCCACATGTAGCATACCATGCGAAGTCTGAGCAAGATTACAATTAATTGAACGCAATGAGCTGATATGGTCGAACTTCACTAGGAATGGTCAGAGGTCACTCATAATGTTCTGTGCTAAATTTAAGAAATGTCGGATTTTACATGTGGCTTTTAGAGCTGCTGGTTTTAAACTCGGTAAGGAACTTTGTTCAATGTTGTATCAATACATGGACCGATATGGATACAATTAATTAGATTCATTAGCCCAAACCGAAACAATGTGCAAATTGTCGTTAATCCGTTAATGCGAGGGCTGTTATATATATATTTTTGGAAATGCGAATGTGAAAAAAATATATATAACAAAAAAAATATATAAAAAAATGCGAATAATGAAAATGCGAATATTTATCATCAAAAATGTTTTTTTTTTGTTTTTCAAAGTATTCTCCAGCATGATTTATAAACTTTAGCATGCTCTCAAACCAATTGTCGAAGCACTTTTTCCACTCCGATTGAGAAACCTCCAGAATATGGGTTTTGAACCCTTCAACAGCATCTCCTGGTGAAGAAAATCGTTGACCACTCATTTTTTCTTGATGTGCGGGAATAAAAAGAATTCATTGGGTGCCAAGTCAGGGCTGTACGGCGGACGAACCACTAATTCGACGTTTTGGACGATCAAAAAGGCCTTGGTTTGCGCCGATGTGAGAGAGCTTGCATTGTCATGGTGCACAATGATTCGTCTTCTCTTGTTCGTTTTTCGAATTTCTTCGAAGACTTCAGGCATACAAATTATGGTGTACCACAAATTATGGTGTACCGCGGAACAGTCGCCACATGACCAGTTTTGCCGAAGAAGCAGGCGACCATTTGCTTCGAAATGCTTTTTCCACGAACAACTTTCGTTGGATTTGGCTCGTCTTCGGAGACCCACACGGGCGATTGCTGTTTTGTTTCGGGCTCACACGCATAGATCCATGATTCGTCACCTGTGACGATCATATAAACGTCTTTTGAAGCAGCGCGATCGTATTTTTCCAAAAATTTCTTTTCCCCAATCGACACGACCCTTTTTTTGATAGATTGTTAAATTCCAACAAGAACAAACCTTTTTTAGGTGTTCATGCAATATCGAATGTATGCTGGTGGAAGAAATGTCCAAGTATGCCTCTATCTCACATGACGATCTTGCATTATCAGTTCACGCATGTCATCAATGTTCTCTGGCACAACGGCCGTTTTTGGACGACCTTCACGGCCTTGGTCTTTCAGCGAGCGTCGGCCACGATTGAATTCATTAAACCAGTTATTCACAGTGCTATAGGATGGTGCTTCATCGCCATACAAAGATTTAATTTTAGCGCTGCACTCTTGTCGTGATACGAGTAATCAAAGTCGAAAGTTGTGAAAATGATCGCACGAAAATGTTCACGAGTTAATTCCATTTTTTTGCCAAATTGATTTTTCCAAGTCTCTGTAAACAATACAAATGATGGTCGTTCTTCAAAACGTTCTAAGTAAGTTTATGCTAAAAACCGTCAAACTTTTAAATGGAAATGTCAGATGGCGCAAGAAATATATATATAGCCTCTTATATGGACAGACAGACGATTGGAAGTCCGCTAAAAGAATTGCTGGTTCAATTCGCTACATGGAACCGGTTGGCTTGGAATTACCGCGTGCCACCATAGTGTAGTGTCAGATATAATAAAGTAATCTATAAACAACATACTAATTACAGATTTTCACACACAAGGTAGTGAACAACTTCATAACATGATTTTTTTAAATAGGGGTTCCCCCTGTACTCATAAAAACTGTCCGTCCGAAATTTAGTATGTGGTGCTGTTCTTTCCTTGAACCTCATGACATCATCATACATGGTCTGTTTCAGCTAGGGAACAGCATTGCTAGAATTTCGCGATATTTCCAGAATGTTTGGTTAAATATATTTCGTAGTTTTGCAAACAGAACCAGAGAGGTTATAATAATTTTAACCATTTTAACTGCAGGTCAAAAGTAGACTATATGGTACAACAAACCCCAAACAGATCAGATCAGTCAAAGTACAGACTTATTTATTGAAAGTCCCTTTTTAATTTGTTTTTGATTTCTAGAATAATCGTAAACATTTTTTTATTTTCAGCTGATAGCAATATGACAATGCGCGGTTGTGTAGATGAATTGGCCGAACAGGGTCTTCGGGACTGTCTGACAGAAAGTAAGACGTGCGACTTGTGCTATTCGAATGGCTGCAACAACAAGTCGACACCCAACGAGGGCACTAAACCACAAATGAACTTGTCATTCCTGATTTTCTTCAATGGAATTGCATACGCTCTAATGAAGTTTTTATAAGATATTTACGGTGTATTCTTTTAAATCGATACAGTACATCGAAGTTATAAATGTAAGAGTATATAAGTCTTATGTCTACAAATGTGTACCCTTCGTTTATACTAATTAAGAAAGAACATCAAATCAATTTCATACCTACCAGACTTTAAAAATATTTTCGAATAAATAATCTAATCAATCAATCAAACATTTTAAATGTGAGTATTATCCATTATCTATAAGCATATGTATGTACATTAGAGTGTCTTTGAAGATTGATCTGTTTTAAAGTGACTCTCAAAATATTTTGCCTCCATCTGAATTTTTTAATAACCTTTTGGATTTCATAATTTTGGCGAAAAAAGTAAAGGACCAAGTAAAATTAAGATAACCAATTAAAACATCGGCACTAACTGACGCGAAATTGGAGCCTTGGACATGCCAAATCAGCCTAAACAACAAATTCTAGCCGAGCGTTGATAGAAACCCTCGTCACGCCACTGAACTCGATTGGAATAACCGACTTAATGGCTGTCATAGTCGTTATATTATTGTAGCTTCCATCTTATGGTAGTTTAAATCGTGCCACCATCAATACCATGGAATGTGGTTGATTTCGAAAGAATGTTTAAGTATGTTTAACCAACCAAATATTTGTAACCGTTCTAACCGATTTTAAGCTGATTTTTTTCTGTGTGCAATGATAATCTCTTCAAGCTATAAAAATCTTACATTTTAATTCGGACGTGGCTGACGATGAGATACCCTGCACCACTCTACTATTCCGAAGATTAAGTACCTCTGTCTGGAGGTTGAGCTAGGTCGGACTCAAGGTGTTAGAGTAAATAATTTGTCGCTCATAACGTATCATACAAAATTTAAGCGTGACCGGGTATAATTTGTGGCTTCTACAGCTGCAGGTCCTCAAATCTGATGGGACCTTTGAGAGCGAACTATTCGACAATGAAAAATGTAGCTTCTAAAGCTGTTTATTACGAAATCCGGAAGGACCGTTTGTGGGGGCTTTACAAAAATATGGACCTATGTAGACCAGTCTTACTGCAGTAATTTATTGGTCACTCAAAAAGTTCCCTGCAAAATAAAGGCCTGATCGGGTGTAATTTGTCGCCTCCAGAGCTGCAGAGTCTAAAATCGGGAGGGAGCTTTGTGTAGACCTACACGAGATATGTGTTAGGGACTGGTAACGCTTTTTGCGAAATCGAAATTGGGTGTAATATGTGGCTTTGAGAGCCGTAGGATCTGAAATCGGAAAGGACCTTTGTAAGGGGGCAATGCAAAAATATGGATTATTGTGGTCCTGTTTCAGCACAGTTAATTAATGGTTGCTCGTAACTTACCACGCATATTTTTGGTTTTTTGATTGAGTTTAATTTGTGGTTTCAGGACTTGAAATCGGTAGCAACTGTTGCCCAAACTTCATAAAATTTGAGCGGGGTGTTATAAAGCCGGTCACGTCCGACTATGATAGTGGGCGAGTAGATAGATGAAATTTTATACACTTTTACCCTGGGGGTTCCAATTACAAAAGAGCTAAATAGGCTCAGCAGGCTGCCTCTATTGTTTGTTGTTTATTGTGCATGATAATCACATAAGTAACACAAATTTCAAGCATGACAGGAATATCAGTTTTTTAGCGGTGGTATTTTGGAGTACTCTGAATTTTTCGACTATCATTCATATATACACTTTGTGTGGACTTCGATTAATAGTTCAAGGTGTTCCAAAAGGAATTGCGAATTTTAACTGTTATTGATTTTTCGATAACGAGTTTTATGAAATAGTCGTCGAAACTAAGCGTTTAGAAGAGGCAGCATTCTTAAAATGGAGTCTTTCGCCCTACTATATGTACTATGTATTACCCTACAGTTTCCAACTATAGAAACGGTTCATCTTGGATACCCAAAGATAGATGTGCGAAACCGATTAATATCAGGCCCGAGTGTAATAAACAACGTTTTATTGACATGGATTGCTCAATTAGAAAGTTAATAAAATATCATTCGATCATCGACGCGTTCTAAGGTGCGAACGTGAAGGTGTGTAAAAACAATTTATTTATTTATTGTTGAGGGCTTTATATTTAATTTGAACCATTTATGTTCTACATAAAAGTAGTAAGAAAAAGACAAAGTGCGTGTTGATTAAATACGTTTCGTGTAATCAATTATTATACACTGTGTATCTCCTCTATAAAGTCAATTTATTAAATATTTATATTTTTCAATATAGTTTTTTTCTTTTTGTTTATATTTATTAAGTCTTTTATCATTATTATTACTTGTCAATGTATTTACTTGTTATTGGTTATAAATAGTTTTTATAAGCTGTTCATACACTCTACGAGTTGTATAGCGTTTTGTATACGACACCTTTTTATCATTGAAAACACATAAAATACGATTTTAGAAATGTTTAAAAAATAAATTAACTTAAGATGTTCCGATTTTTACTTTTTGTAAGAAAACAAACAATTCACAGTGATCATCTGCACCCTCTATGTCATTGCTTTCCGATGAAATGGAAAAATGCCTACATTTAAATAATTTTTTAAATTAATGTTCTTCAATTACACTTATAATTCCACTTAAGAAAACGAAATATAGTTCTACCAATTTTCATTAACCGAAAACTGAAGTTCGAACAATTTTTCTTCACCAAGTAATTTCACTTAGTTTTTCACTAACACAAAAAGGATTCGAAAGTTTTTTCAGCACCATACAAATAAAAGTAGGTTTTTCATTTTTTTCTTCGCCATTCTAATCTGTAATCCATGGTAAAAAACATATGCGCTTTCCTTCAATCTTGCCAGAACTTCGGGCGGCAGGTTCTCGCATTTCAGACAAATATTCTCCTTAAGGGCTTTAAGACACTGAGGCTTATTCAAGAAAGCTTGCGACGTCAAAAAACCTATAGAAAGAAGTCTGGAACGGCCAATGAAAATCACCCTAGCGGGAGATTAAGTAACAGTAAGCACCGTCCTGTTAGAACCACATGTTCTCTAGTCCCAATTCATCCAATTAAGAAAGAAAAAATTCTGTAATCACGGCTCTGTAACGCGCGCCATCCAAAATCGTCGTTTGGCCCGCAGCGTTCTCAAAAAAAATGTTTTTTACTTTAGCGTAAACAGCACAAAACGCAGTAAGTTTAGGCGGGTGTAAGGCTCTTTGGCGCAAATGATCATTTACGATAAAAAATAATCGTTCACGTTAAGAATTAGGATGGATTCAGCATAGGTTAAACACGTTTGGTAGTCAACAGGTAACAGCTGATCCATCTTAAAATCTTGCAAAATTATGCGTAGGGACCGCCGGCTAAAGGTCCATTTAGTCTTGACGGTGGACGGTAGGAAATCAGCTATTTCAGTTGGGGGTTGCATTCTGCATGTGTTAGAGTGAGATAACTACAGTTTGACGCTTAACGACGGTAGACTTCTGCAGGTTGCAGAATCAACCGTCCACCGTCAACCGTCAAGACTAATTAGACCTTAATGGTGTGCCGGACATCTCTTTAAGCAGCTGCTGCGGGGCTGGTCAGCCCTGGAAAGATGTTTCAGCATGGTGCATTGTGTATTATTATCGCATTTGGATAGTAGAGATTTTTAAGCTTAAAATTAGAGGCCGTGGTTTCAATGGCGTTTTGTTAGAAAAAGTCTCACGTGCTTTCTATCGCTTGCTGCAACTACTGGGACTGAAAGGGTCACCAGAAGGTTACGAAACGGTTCCGTTGCGTGTATTTTGCTGTATGCTCAGTGACTCCATCTTGCTGGAACCACACCAAGTTCAATCATAATCCTACGCAGAGTCCTGTAATAGATTACGGTTGACCCCCGACATTTTCAAAAAAATATGGACCGATAACTTTACCAATCATGACATTGCACCAAACAGTACATCTGGAGGGGTCTAATTGACGCTGATATAATACGAGGGTTGCTATATATATTTCTGGCTTAGGCAACACTAAGTGTTGCCTGGCGCCATCAGACATTTCCATTTAAAAGTTTGACAAATTTTAGCATAAACGTACTCAGAACGTTTTGACGCACGATCATCACTTGTGTTTTTTACAGTGACTTGAAAAAATCAATTTGGCAAAAAAAAATGGAAATAACTCATGAACATTTTCGTGCGGTCATTTTTCACAACTTTCGACGTGGATTATCACGACAAGAGTGCATCGATGAACTAAAATTTTTGTATGGCAATGAAGCACCATCCTATAGCACTGTGAAAAACTGGTTTAATGAATTTAATCGTGGCCGACGCTCGCTCAAAGACGAAGGTCGTCCAAAAACGGCCGTTGTGCCAGAGAACATTGATGCCGTGCGTGAACTGATAATGCAAGATCGTCATGAAACATACCGTGAGATAGAGGCATCCTTGGGCATTTCCTTCTTCAGCATACATTCGATATTGAATGAACTCATGGCCGTAAAAAAGGTTTGTTCCCGTTGGATCCCGCACAATTTGACAATCGCTCAAAAAAAGCCTCGTGTCGATTGGTGCAAAGAAATTTTGAAAAAATGCGATCGCGGTGCTTCAAAAGACGTTTATAAGATCGTGTGTATGAGCCCGATACGAAATGGTCGCCTGTTTCTTTGGCAAAACAGGTCATGTGGCGACTGTTCCGCTTGTGCAACGTGGGAGGTCAATTTTGAGTGGTACACCACAATTTGTTTGCCTGAAGTCTTCGGAGAAATTCGAAAAACAAACAAGAGAAGACGAATGTGCACCATCGCAATTCCTCAAAACGGAAGACAAAGTTTTGCTGGATGCTGCTTTGACCTCCAATTTCTTATTTTCCACCCAGCACTGCAATGCATTGCATGTATAGGGGAAAAACGTTCTGAACTGCAATAAAATATTATAAACCAAAAATTTATAAATATTTGTAACCCTGCAGTCTTATTTGGGCCACCCAGTGCCACTTAAAATGTTCTTCCCAAATGTAAAACTAAGGAATGATTTATGTTATCCGCAGCTTTTGTAAACATTTGAAATAAAAAAAAACCTCTAAAAAATAAAGCAACTGTTTGTTTTGAAAGACAATAAAGACAAATTTAAATATAATAAAATAGAATTTTGGTATGTTTTATAATATTTTCGAAAAATTTAAAGTATTTAAATGAAACAAACAAAAATTATTTTTTTTATGAAGTGCAATTTACATAAAAAATCGAGCATACATTGCCGCTAATATGGCAACTATTGACAAATGGATCCCTGCACTAGAGTTGCATTTAGGCTCCGAGCAAAGTTCGCACACTATCATGGTGATGTTGGCGGGAGGAGTGACACTATCGCAGGGATTTACGACGGTCTTTCGGTTGGCACAGCCTCTCTGCTTTAGAGTTTTGTTGCCATCTGTTGGAAGCAAAAGAAAAAGGATTATGTAAGTAAAAATAAAAATATGTTGATACTTTTTATGCAACACCCCAGATGAAGTCGTACTTACGCACATCGCGCTTGTTCAACAAAAGGTACTAAAGTCAAATTTTCAAATAAGTACAAGTATAAATCGGTAAATATCTGCTATCTTTTACCTTACTCTCTCTTTCAAGATTTTCAAGTCTTCATTGCCTTTAACTGATTGCCTGATAATTTTACAATTTGGAATGCGTTCGTTGAACAATTGCGATATAAGCATAATTGATTGAGTAGAAACCCTTTCCTATTGCGGCCTCATCTTCGCCTAAACTCACCTTTATAGCGAATGGTGTAGCAGGCATAATTATCATCAGCAGCGCGGCGTTTTCGCGAGAGTCCATGGTATTTATTTAAAAGAAGATCTGTAGCGCTTTTGGATTGTTTATAGGCTAATGCCTTCACCTCCGCGTTGGTATAGCAATCGACCACTGGCAACGTCCCTTCACACTCTTCGCCACCACATTTATAGCATTCGAATTGTCCAGCAACTGCAATTAAACAAAATATAATTTCTTAATTTTTCGACGCTTTGATTAGACCAAATTGTTTGGTCGACTACAGGGTACTTCATAAATTGTGAAGGTTTGTAACATTGTATACCTTGACATTTGTTATCTGATTGACTTGAGTATACGTGTTGGTAAAACGTCAAGTCATTACTTTTTTTGGTACGAAACAACGGAACGATTCAGCATGAAAATTGTACCCGATTTATGGAAGTATATTTTGATTTCTAACGAACCAAACAAAAATCAAATTGCAGAATAAGAGGACAAGAGTATTCACCAGAGGTCCATGGGACATCATGGCGTGATCCAAAAGTTACTGTTTGAGCAGCAGTAACAGTCGTTGGAACTCGATATCGATGGTTGTTGTCAAGCAATAGCCCACTGGTGATTTCCTCACACAAAATAAAAGCAAACGAACTCATTCAGATTTGTTTGAGCATTCTTTCAATGAATTTTGTGGCATCTCATTTTACTTGGCGTTACGCGAAACGAAATGATAGGTCTAAATTCTAGCACCGGATTTAAATTTCTTGTGATTGCAGGTGAAAAAAATACAGGCAAATTACACCCTTCAATGCATTAAAAGGAAAGTAGTAGCTTACCCATACGAGTACACGCACTGAAAAAAAGCTTCTTCAGTATGATGAAATCGTACATTAATTTAATGAATTTGGACATCATTTTCCAACCTACAACACTTTTTATTAATTTGATTTAGAATTTCTTCAATTTCTTGCATCATTCTGAAGAACATTGTACACCAATTTGAATAAACATTGTTAGCCAATTGAAAAAATATTGTTTATTAACCGGATAAAAATGTACATTAATGTAAAGTACTTGTACATCAATTTAATAAAAACTGAGTTTCTTGCTTAAGTCATAGGAATGATTAGAGACCTCTTTTCCATTGAAAATTTCAATTAATAGAAACCACAGCTATTCAAAAAGCCGTAGAAACTATTTGTTGCAAGCAGGGAAGACTGCTGTCTTGGTAACTGCTATTTCACTCTTATCTGCCCTCAAGCATTGAATGTGGTTTTATCGTGATCAGCGGTTATACATAAAAAAGAGCAGGATGATACGCAGTTAACGAGAACTGCAGGCAGTTGAGTTTTCTATCGAACAAAGTCAACATAATACAAATCCCTCATGTGTTTGTAAAGTCTATGTTTTGTTGTGTCGTTGTTATATACATTTTAAGGTAGCCATCCTAAAGTACAACGTGCAAGACTGATGTAAATGAATACTTTTATTTAACGAATGCAGAAAAACGCCATAAAAACTCCATCATTCAAATTAAAGAATTTATTCATCAGATCAATGAGTTCAGTGCAGTTATGTAGTAGGCGTTATATTGTCAGGAGTGATCGTTTCTTTAAGCTTTTAGAAAGCAACTCTCTTGTCCATAAACAATCGTTTTAATACTCTCCACCATAGTATGGCAAAATACTTAACTGCGATCCTTTAAAGTATATATAATGGGTTATCCAAGTAGAGATACTTGGATAACCCATACTAGCCTGACTGTGAGTCGTGTCATGCTGTCATGTTATTTTTGTTTAGTATTGTTTGGCATTTCATCATGAAAGGACTTACGCCTGAACAACGCTTAAAAATCGTTCAACTTTATTACGAAAATTCACGTTCTGTGAGGACTGGGTTTCGTGCACTTCGTTCAACTTATGGTCAACATAATGGGCCTACTGAGCGTACTATTCGCAACACCATCACCCATCTTGAAACCCAGCATTCATTATTGGATAATATTCGACCGAATAGACCACGTCCAGCACGCAGTGAAGAAAATGTAGCAGCCGTAGCTGAGAGTGTACACCAGTACCATGGAGAGTCGATTCGGCGCCCTTCGCAGCAACTCTGACTGACGTATGGAACGACTTGGCGCATTTTACGTAGAGATCTTAAATTTAAAGCGTACAAAATACAGCTTGTGCAAAAACTGAAGCCGCCCGACGTTCCCAAGCGACATCGCTTCGCTCTATGGACTCATGAAAAGTTCCAAGAAGATCCGACGTTTTCGAGCCAAATTTTGTTAAGCGATGAGGCCCATTTCTGGCTCAATGGGTATGTAAACAAGCAAAATTGCCGCATTTGGGATAGAGCAGAAAAAGCGACGGTTTGGTGTGGTTTGTGGGCCGGTTGAATCATCGGTCCATATTTCTGCAAAAATGATGCCGATGAGAACGTAACCACGACCGTTATCGTGACATGATAACCGATTATTTGATGCCTGAAATTGAAGCTCGTGATTTCGGCGACATTTCAACAAGACGGCGCTACTTCCCACACATCGCATCAATCAATGGATTTATTGAGAGAACACTTCGGTGAGCAGATAATTTCACGTTTTGGGCCGGTCGATTGGCCACCAAGATCGTGAGGAATCACACCGTTAGACTTTTTCCTGTGGGGATATGTAAAGTTTAAAGTTTATGCGGACAAACCCGCTTCTATTCAGGCCTTGGAGCAAAACATCATACGTGTCATTCGCCAGTTACCAGTCTAAATGCTCGAACGAGTCATCGAAAATTGGACTAAACGGATGGACCATCTGAGACGTAGCCGCGGCCAACATTTGATAGACATAATCTAAAAAAATAAATGCCAAAGAATGTTCTTTCAAATGATAATAAACATTCCTCATTTAATTTGAATTTTCTGTGTTTTTTTTCTTTAAAAAAGTAGCGAACCTCGAAATGGATCACGCGTTATTATACTGGAAGACAATTTTCCCATGTTTGGTTGTCTGTCTTTCCGTCTATCTGCTTAAGGCACGAGTCAGTTCAAATGAAAATAGCTATACATTTTAAAATTGTGGTAGAAGATCGATTGTTATTGATTGTTTTTTTTCATTTTCGGGCAAAACGAGATAATTTTCCCTTTAAGGGAATTAAAAACTCATGACCAAATTCTTTTTTTACATTTCCACTTGAATAACAAAGTTTAAAATTTGCTTCAAACTCGTAGCCATAGACAGATTTATCGTTCCACAAATAGGGGCAGTCATTTTAAGCTGGGACCCAAAAACGGTACCCTACCCGATAGTAAATATGACAACAGATTTACCATTTAACTGAGGCACCGAAAAACTTCGAATCAGTTGAATTTTAGGCAGAATCTAACTGTACACTACCTTTTAAAATTCGTCTCAATTTCGCGTTCGTGTGTATGAGCCCACAATCAATGAACAATGAAATTTTCTTTTTGCGAATCTAAATACGCCGCTACTTTTATAATTTGGCTTTTAAAGACCTTACCCATGAGTCGATGGTTCGTGCGGCCGCGAGAACATTGGCAAGGTGAAGTGTATTAAAGATAGGCCCGACCGAACTTGAAAAATGTACTCTTGTTTCCTAATGCTCATTATGGAATAATTTATAGTTTGTTGCAATAATAAACAATAATTGTTAAGCTATTTAAAACATTTAGGTTCCAGTAAAAGCAGTTTAGCCCACTTCTTCCAAAAATTGTTTTATCGCTTATATAGAACGAACTATCATACTGCGCTCACTTTTTGACATTTATGATCAGTATACTCTGGCAAATCATCATCTTTAGATTAACACTCTTCTAAAACCGACATTCCGGTTTTAGAAGAGTGTACTCTTTTTTATGAATCAGAAGTAAAGTAATTGTAAAAAGAACAGCCTCTAAATTTACCTTGATTTCAAGTACAAGATCGCATTTGAATTTATTTGAAAATTGAACAGGGATTAACCAGCTCAAGACCCATTGCTTCTATATTTAAACAGAAGACAAGTTTTTAAAAAATTGCAAAGTGACATTGATTTTCGTGGCTGCACACTGCTTTAATCATGATTTCGGGTCCGTGACAACCCTCTTCAGAAAGCTTTGCTGCAATTGTTTGTTGGCCTGCATGAAAACAGCTAGGGATCTGAAATTTGACACAAACATGTGTAGTTAACCTAGAATGGCCTATATAGCTCTACGGGAAGTTGGTGTTGGAGACCCTCAACCGACACTACCTCATAAAAATTAGTTTTTTATTTGGAAATGTCCGTCCAGTTTCTTAAGCAAAATCACTGCATTTTGCAAATAATAATCTCTATATAGGCGCAATCATATACGTAAAAATAGTTTAAATTGGGCCACCATTTCTTGTACCTCCCATACAAACGGCCTTATGGAGAAATAATATGACTATAACTCACCACAAACTTGACCTATCGAAATGAAATTTTACACATCAAGATTTCTATAGACAACACAATTCTGAATTCGGTTGAGATTGGAAAAGTCCTACTGGTACCTCCCACAGTAACGGTCTCATGGGCCTTGTGAAATAATATGACAATAACTCACCACACACTTGACCTATCGAAATGAAATTTTACACATAAACATTTCTATATAGAGCACACTTCTGGAGCAATTTAAGTTGAGATTGGGAAGTCCCTTCTGATACCTCCCATACAAACGGTCTTATGGGCTTTGAGAAATACTATGACATTGCTTTAAATAATTTACAATAAATAAATTACAAAAATTTAAAAAATATTTTTTTATTTGGGAATCTGGTGGAGGGTATCCAAAGTTCGGCACAGCCAAACTTAACACTTTTTATTTGAAAATTTCATTGTTTTTGGTACCCATATGTCCATGGTTAAATGGGTCAGATTTTATTACGTAGGGTCCGTCAGTCAAATTTAGCCAAACTGCAAAAACAATTGTTTTTTTTTAGCTTCATGAGAATATTTTACAATTATTTCGAAGCCATTAGTCCACATGCCATTTTTGTGCCCCAGCCAATTTGTACAGGGCTATCGAAAGCTGAGCCTATTTAACTCAGATCGGACCAAGATTGGTTGTTTGTCAATCCTAATATACTATTCCAAATTTCATTGAAATCGAAATTGATGTAAATGAGCGGTTGTATGTTTATAGGGGCTATATCAAAACGTGGACCGGTATGACCCATTTTTATCTAAGCTGATTACTGATCGGCCGTAATGAACTGTAGCAAACTTCATCAATATTGGATGTACTAGACATCTGTGACTCATGATTCAGTGTGGACCAGCGCTTCGGACTATTTACTAAAAGTTATTCGAATTTTCTTACTGTGCGTCCGTTGCTTTCAGTTTTATAGCCATTAAGAAGAGCAAAGAATGTAAGATAAATGTTTGAGGCACAAACTGATTCTGTTCCATAAATTTCAGTTTTGCTATATTTCCTTGCCGTCGTACACGGGCTTACCAACGAAGTCATGCCCACAAAAACAGTTGACAATTTCCACGATATGATTACAAGTGTGCTAGATTACTCATGACTTTATCATGCTTATCATATGATTCATTGGTCAAAACGACCAAATCTTTCAAAAAACTGTCTACTTAATCTACTGGTCACAAGGTGCGATTTAAGTGTTGTTGAGTTTTTGGTGGCGCATGTCGTGCTGTTTCCATGTTCTGAAAAAGAGTGACTTGTCTGACGAAATTAAAACTGACAAAATCATAAAAATACAACAAAATTCAAAAACTGCAAGAGTCGGTTAACCGAATTACTTATTGACGATCTTCTTTAAAGTTCCTAGGGAATATTACTCACGAAAAGGAAAAAGAAGCAAAGTGGGCCATTTGCTGTGAGGTATGTAAATGGTAGCGGGTGGTTAGGTTTCGAATATTTTCTTGTAAACTAATCTACCCTACAGCACTCTTGGGTAAATTGTTTTCTAACTTAGTGTTTCATTAATGTTTTTAACTCACAAAAAGATGAGTGTAGTAAACAACCGTTTGCTTAACTGTAGCTATAATCAAAATAAGGCTTCCATTATAAAAAACAACCTTAACGAATCTTGGCTTAAAATGCATGCTTGGCCCAACAACGAACATTAGAAATTGGTACATTAAAGTCCATTATTCGATATAACAGAAAATCCTTTCAGATTTTAGACCCTGTAGCATTAAAAAACTAATTTTAAATCAAATCTTAAAATTTGGCACACTTCGCAAAGAGCGACCAGTAAACAACTCTGTTTTCGAAAAGAGCACGCACTAAGGTCGCTCCCGATTTGTTTCTTTGGTGCCCCATATTTTTGGGCTAACCGAATGACTAAGGTTGCATCAACTATAAAGTTGCCATCCGAATGTTGGTTAATGTACTACAGTTATTAGATGAAAGTGTGATAAAAAATTAGAAAACAATTTTTATCGATAAAATCAGATTTTTTTTGGAAAATATAAGTAACTATTTAAGATTTTGCTCTAATACCATTTTCTTTAACAAGAGCTTTGCTTTATTTATTATAATTCACCACTATTCACCCTATTAAATATTAGGCCAGGATCCAGACTTGCTTTATAATGTTTGATAAACAAAATTTCTTTACGACAAATTTAAATTAAATGTAAAATTATTTAATTTTAGCTCAGAGAACTTAAACTTATAGCGTCATCTTGGAGTACTATAATTACATTTACGACTACGTATATGCAATTCATTCCGATCGGCTTGAATATATAAATATGTGAAAAATTTATATTCAAATAAGCTTAAAATCGAGCTACAAATAGCTTCACAACCTGTTATTATAAATTGTTTGTTATCATGGGCAATAATTGGTTGCAGCAATGAATTTTCTGCAAAACTATTGGTTGCTTCTAATTGTTACAAAATAATATTTT
The DNA here is from genome assembly GCA_963513945.1 of Hydrotaea diabolus. Taxonomy (NCBI): domain Eukaryota; kingdom Metazoa; phylum Arthropoda; class Insecta; order Diptera; family Muscidae; genus Hydrotaea; species Hydrotaea diabolus. The sequence goes on from OY740717.1 coordinate 114,296,158, forward strand.
CCGCATTTCATTCGTATGACCGATATATTGGTTGCGTTCACAATACATTGATCATATTTATCATGTAGTGGTATGTCAAACTAAGTTATCATTACGGTGATAAACATTCGGTGATGGCAACGGAATGTTTCCCAGCTATTTTCAAGACAAGAACACTAGGTGCTTTTTAACAGGATAAAAAACTTGAGAAAAAGCATATTAGCTTCAAATAAAGAACTCTGGTATAGACTCATTTAACATTTCACAATTGGGGTTCTGAATAAGGTTCTAGTAGTGGCGTGTATTCGCACACAGAAAACAAATAGTTGGAAATCGGTTGGAACTACTAAAATTCCGATGAAAAAAAAGACTTTCGGTTGCAGTCACCAAATATATATAATCCTAATGGATATTCAGTTCGACATACCAGAAGATAAATAATAATATGGCTATTGTATTGTCGGCGCAACTAATTGATCGGTAATACCATTAAAACGCATACAATTCATTTAGTTGCCATCGCTGGTGGTTGCGGCAACCAATTGTTTTTCTAACATTGTGTTGTTGTAGCCGAATACTGGTGATGATATATAATCTTTCATCACAACCAAATGCGAAATAATCCTCTTATTACTGATTTAAGCAAATCGTTCAATCTAATTTATTCAGTAACAATCGTCCATCATCTTTTCCTCTTTTTCCTCGACATGAGGGAGGGTCATGCTTAAGAGTACTTCAAGTATATAAGGAAACAGATTTTTACATCTACTGACAATTTAAATTTTTTTTCGTCAAACAAGTGCGGCGTGTGAACTTTTAGAGCCAAAAACTCCCTTATGGAGGTTTAGATTCTCCTTTTTTTTCTACCGATATTTAAGTTACAATTACTGAACGTAAATGCTTGTCTTCGTCTTTCATATTTCCATAGAGTTTGGAGGGAATCAAAATTTAAAGCAAGTAAAAAATCTAATAAGCCATCAGAAAATTGAAGCTCATATTGACAAATCGGTAATAAGAACCAATAAAGAATAAAAAACAAACAACTATAACAGATTACATATTACACAAAACCTAACTATGATAAGATACACTGTCACCGCATTCCAGCAGTTGGATAATTACATTTTCATTTACTTCAATGAATTACTTCAAGTTTGAAACATTTCAGTCGAGTTATATCACATCATATCCCCTAATTTTTGAAATGCTTAATTTCAACTTTCCTACAAATATAATCCTTATTATAAAGTCCTTTCTGACATATCGCACATTCAGGGCATATATAAGTACATGTGGAAACCAATCTAATGGAAGATCGATAGATGATGGATGTCCCCAAGGACCATGCCTTTCGCTAGTCCTCTACAACATTTTTACAGCGGTTTTCGCAGACGATACTGCGATTATTTGCCCTGGCACTCTTGCAGCAGACATTATAACCAAACTAGAAGAAGCAGCGGAAGTCCTCCTAATATATTTCTACAAATGGAAAATATTTGTGAATGCGGATAAAACTAAATTGATCTATTTTACCAGAAAAAGAAATCCAATGTATATAACCCAGAGAAGCGTCATTTTTAATAACACAGAGATACCTTGGTAACTTAAAGTTAAATGCCTCGGCATTATATTGGATCCCATACTTACATTCAAGGACCATTTATCATAGAGAAAATAAATCATTTAATGCGACTCTTATATTCCCTAAAGGATGTCCATCGTGGAGCAATGTGGTTCCAACTCATGTTAAGAAGCTTTAAATAGCCCAAAGTAAAGTTTTTAAAATGATTTTAAGGCTTCCCAGGCTTTACCCACTAACATGTCTCCACGAAGTTGCTAAAGTGGAGTAAGTAAATGATAGATTGACTAGACTTAAAGAAAATTTTGCCATCAGATGCCAAGCGTATGATTTCATTCATATAAGAGAAATAGCATCCTTGTAAATATACTTACTTAAAATAAGTTGAAAATGTGAAACTCTAGTCAAACTATTCAGAATGGCTTTTTATCCATTTTCCTTCAATTAAATCCGGTATTAATTAAACCTCATCACAATCTATCAAAATTTGTTTACTTATATTTAAGTAGCATATTCTTATACAAACCTAAACTCTTTGTGATTGTAGATAATTAGAAAATTAAATTGTTGTAATAACAAAATAAAAATTGAATTGAAAAAAAAATACTGAACGTTGCATAGCACCAATGGCATACTCGAGGTGCATGCAACTTTATTCATTCGGTTGGCAAAAAAAATGCGGTTATGATAACGAATCTCTTGTCTGTGTGCGAATATATGCTCCCAGCAAATGAGGGGTGGTCCAATCATAATGCACGATGTTTATTGTGAGTTACGTAATGTCGTTTCTGTCCAACTTAATCTGAAATTTCTTTGTTTCTGTGTCTGACAAATTCGACCATTAAGAGGTACACAATTGAGCAGCACGTAAAGATTGCTGAAGATTGCATGTTAGTCAGCAAAATGGACACATTTGGTCCATTATGCTGACCAAATGGAGAATTTCAACAAACCGGGTCTGTAGGAAATGTGAAAACACCTTTGCATGCTCGCACAGTTTGTTCTGTCATCGGACCGTACTTCTTCGAAAATAATGTCGACCAAGCAGCTACAGTGTATGGTGTTCGCTGTCGCGAGGTGATAACGGACTTTGTGTGGCCAGAAATTGAGAATATGGACCTGGACTATATGTGGCTCCAACAGGATGGTGCCACTTGCCACACAGCCAACGAAACAATGGCTCGTTTGCGCGAGAAACTCAATGTCCGTTTTATCTCAAATCGTGACGATGTTAATTGGCGTCACGATCGTGTGATTTGACTTTATTCATTGGGCGTTGGACTTTGGGGGATATTTAAAAGAAAAAAGTTACGTCAATAAGCAAAGAACAATTCAAGAGCTTAAGGATGACATAGTTCGACACATTAACGAAGCCACCGAAGCCATGGCGGACATTTTGCAGATATTTTGTTTCACACATAATTGTCATAGATCCCTTTTTCAAAATAAAACATGTTAAGATAATTCTCTACGAAATTTTTGTTTTATTTACAAATAACATCCTTTTTAACTCATAAACACAGATACATTCTCAATATGTGACGCGCAAAATAGAAAGGGACTTAAGGGTAAAAACCAGTTTTGTTCAGGAGAGCCATTTTAAAGATTTAAATTCGTGTATCTTTGGTGTACCACCACTTTCATAAAACGCGTATATCTCTGAGAGGGAACACTTTTGGGGCATGGGATCGGTCTCATTCGATGCTCAGATGTTGTCCACACAAAAAAAAGGGAAAATTGATTTTTTTACCCTTAGGTCCCTTTCTCTATGCGCTGTCACATATACTTTCAGTGCATTCAACCAATTTTGATGGTGTGATGGTTTGTGTGCACAAATTTCATGCAAGTAAACCCAGATTTAACTCGGAGTAAGAACATCTTACAATTTTTTAGTGGCGGGTTTCCTCCTCGAAAATGCCGGCAGCTTTACGATTACGAGATTTATGTCTAAGTCGGGTCAACACGTTTCTATAAAATGCGTTAGCCTTTGCGAGCCGGAGTTAATCAGTAGGTCCCGGTCGGCGATTGTAAAAATTATATCTTGCACATCTTACTGATTTAGGATTTGCCCTTAGTGGGAAAAATTGAATTATTTCAGGACTATGATGCCGAGTTTATGAGTTTATATTTTAACATTTAGAAACTTAAATCCACTATCAAATTTTTTTTGATTATGTTGAATAAAAGCCAAACATTTCTTAAAAATTACTTCACGATTGTGATTTTGATTGTTTGTAAAATAACGCGTTCATCATGTTGATTCAATTTTCCATCTAAATATAATTCACATTAATTTCTGTGATACGAGTCATCTAATTATCAATTTTATTTGGTGATCGCTAAAAACGAGATCAAAGAGATCTTTTGTGCTCATGTGACAACGCTTATATTCGAAAAACTAAATGCAGTGACATTGTATCAATCGCACTGACCGAAACGAGAAGCATCGAAAAAAGTGCTTAAAGCACCAAAATGGCAACACTGGTCACAATCGCCCACCGAACTAAAAGTTTTTAATCACGTGCACTAACGATCACGAGTATCAAATAGTATCATTGAAATGAAAAGTACTTATCAGATGTTTAGTTGAGTTCGGTTATGATTTTTATCTGCAAAAAATAACTACCAAGATGGTAGTTATGCTTTAGGTCCGCCCACATAGTATTCTGTATGAAGCTTATGTCACCGAAGTTATGTCCAATTTTCGTAAGTAACCCTTACCCAACTATAGTTTATAGATTTACTTTCGGCTGGTATTAAGTTCTTTTACGAACATTTTTGGCAAGTATTTTTTTCCTTGCAGAAACTGACTTTACCAGTTTAGTGTTGTCGACTACAACATTTTTTTGCGTTTTTGACGCCAATTTACATCATCGTAAGATACTGTTGACATCATTGACAACAACTTCATATAAAATTTTTTTGTCTTCCTCCATTATATTATTGTTTGTAATTTAAATTTAAATTTTAGAAAATTGTTTCATTTCTCTTTAACCTTTTCGAAAGTTTTTGCATGCTGAAGTTCAGCATGATATAGGCAATGTTCAGAGCCAAACATTTTTTAAATTTAAAGCAGCGAGATTTCACATTTTTTTATAGAGAGTCGTTAGAAAGAAAGCAGGCCGAAAAGGCCCCACTTTATCGTTTCTGAAATTATAAAAAACACAGCGTATTTCTAGCGTATTTGGGTGGAGGACACAAATCGATTGCAAACTTTTTAAGGCGGATATAAAAGCCCCGATCTTGTTTTGTTTGTTTGATATCTCTTTTGAATTGTAGTTTAATAGTTCCTCAAATCGTTATTTAAACCGAAGTCTGTACCTTCTGAATAAGCAAAAACGGCCAAGAAGAGTATTCCGAAAAACAGCTTCATATTGTGGTATGTGAAAGTCAATTACGTTTCGAGTTAATTGTTGCCAATGCCGATCCTCAATGAGACGATAACTGTTTCACTTTTAATTCAATACTGAAAAGTACGAGTATGTACAGGCCAATATTGAATTTAAGCCTTATCGCTCTGTTGCTGATAGCTCCACAATCCCAACCAGATATGCTTTCACAATAACACAGCAATATCTATACATTCGATTATTCATAAATACTCCTACATACATTCATACATACTGATAAAAATAACTAGCGATTCAATACTCCTAAAGGTGAGTATTTCTTTAAGTACAATTTTATGTTATGTGTAAATAAATAATAAAAAAAGCTTAATTTGACTTGGGTCTATTTTTATGGAAGTTAAAAAAAATAAATAACTATTGAGAAGAAACTATGACAATATTAACATTCGAAGAAGGGCTATAAATGAAAAATTAGAATTTTAATCTAAATTTTTGCCATAACGCCCTCTCCCTATTGCCCTCTCATGACCTAATGTGCCATGCAAATATTTCCTAGCCGAACGTAATATATAGTGACAATTTTTAAACGATCGAAATTCTCGTAAGAAACATGATTTAAATGCAAAAAGCCTGGAAATACTACAAGTAGTATAATGCTTACGTCTTAACCGAACTGGCCTACCTTCAATGCCAGCCGTTTCAGAGAATCAACCCAATCTATCTTCAATATTGTGATCTGTACTTTGCTTTTTTAGGCGAGTATGGCGAGATCGTGTTCGATTTCTATGAATATTAAGAATTTTTTACTTAATAGGTCTTTGTTTTATTTTTCGAGATAATGTCAATGGCATGACACAGTGAATATGAACGCACAATCTAGGAAACTATCCCAGTAAAAACTTTACTGATTTCGGCTAAGCCTTCACCGTTCAATTTTTTTTTTTTGAAAAATTTGGTCAGTCGGCGTAGGAGAGTGGCAAAAGTGACTTTTAAAGCTAGGGGACTGTAAATTGGTACATATACGAGTATACTATAGATGACGGGGAAGAATAATATAATACCAGATTTAAGATTTTCGTTTTGTGGGCAAAGGGGGTGTGGCAAAAGTGTTTTTTAATGGGCTAGGAAGCTAAAAATTGGTACATATATACTGCTGCTCAAGGCGTTGTTTTGAGTTATAAGGCGGACATTAGTACAAGCAGACAATATAAAAGTACTACTGACGCAAAAGTAATACTAGTACACAAAGGCGTTCCTGAAGCAGGAACTTCTCAAATACCTTCAACGGTTAATGACGGTAAACTTTTAATGACTTCCTTAACAGTTAAAGACTTTGAGCCTGTTCAAAATTTTTAAGCCATTTGGCAATATATAACGTGTGCGCTTTTGTATTTTCATCAATAGCTCAACAATAATTTTATATTTTGGTGAGTTTTACTGACGCCTGTATTGCCAAAATCAAAACAAAAAATATCCCAAATGTTCTTTTAGACAAAACAGCTATGAATTGTTTAAAGATTTTTGTATTAAAAACCAATCTAAGCTACAATACAAATAAGTCTACTCTTAACAATGCCACAAAAAAACACTGATTGGATAAGGAAAAAGATGTAAACAAGAGCTGCTGAACGGTCGAACAACGAGAAACCGATGCATCATAGAAAGTAGGTAACAGAAGTTACTGAAGCTTAACCCAACGGCGCTCTTAGTGCGTAAGCAGCCACTCAAAGTGCCAATAGTCCGAAAAAGTACCAACAATTCCATGAAACTTAAGCGGGAAGAAGCACTGAAGGAACTCGATCTAACAATGACAGATTTCCGCAACAATGAAGACATCAATGATAATGTTCAAAGCGAGGTTGAACTGTTTCCACCCAACTTTTCGTTATAATTCAAGCATGTCCAGTCTAAGGTTCTAAAAGCACTCACATGAGGATTAAAAATCTATAAGTTTACATTGTCACATCAATTTAAATCATGAGGCGGTGCAGCAACAAAGTATTCCTTGGGACCTGTAAGGCCTAGTTCAGCTAGTCTATATATGTAAAAATGAAATGTGACTGGGGCAAACTGGATACTTCCTTTAGCGGGTTTGTTCATAATTGCTACGCAAAGGTATCGAAAAAATGAAAAGTCGAAATTTTGGATTGAGGGTGGTGGAGGCGTGACAAAATTGTTGAGCTAGGCTGACAACTGGTACAAAGTTTAAGGATTCATCGGGGATGGTCTGTATATGGGTTATGTGTAGTTTGCATGAAATCGGCCCAGTGGGCGTGGTACTTTGCAACGGAACCAGACCTTCAGTGAAAAGAAAATTTGAAGGCAAAACAACGTTTTGCCGGGTCAGCTAGTTTTATATTATTAAATCACCGAATATTTAAGATATAGATTTCAAATTTATTCTAGGTGTAGTGCAAATGTTGAATTTTAAGAATACAATTCGATTTCGGTCATATGACCACCAAGTGCCCGTGTACAGAGATCTATTTTTTAGACCAAATTTCCCACCACTCTTGCACTCATTTCGACCGGAACGTTGGCAATTTTCTCTGAGCTCGTCTAAAGTTGGCGGCTTGTTAGCATAGACCAATGACTTGATGTGGCCCCATATAAATAAATCCAATGTCGTTAAATCGCATAAACGAGGTGGCTATTCGACCGGACCATTTCTCGAGATAACACGTTCAGCGAATTTGCCTTTCAGTAAACAAATTGTAATGCGTGCTGTCTGCTTGTGGTACCGTCTAGTTGAAACCACATATCGGCGATGTCAAGCTCATCCAAATCTGGTAAAATAATTTTCTAACATGGCACGATAACGCTCTCCATGGATGTTAACATGACGATTGTTTTAATCACCGAAAAAATACGGCGCAATTACTCCTCCGGCATAGAAACCACACACAAAAACGGTGCTCGTAGGTGAACTCTACCATGATGAAAATGTTGACTTCGACTAACGTTTGAACACTGAAAGATCATTAAAAATGTTTAAGGGTGCGTTGACATAAAGATACGAAATTGTTATGTCCCTATTGGAAAACCCGTTACAAACAATTTGAATTTTACAAAATAGCAATAATACGTATACAATACATCTACCATAATCAGTGCTATACGAGGGTTGCTATAGACATCACTTAGTGTAGCCTTGCGCCATCTGACATTTCCACTGTAAAGTTTGACATTTTTTTTTGCATAATGTTATGATCCCTACAACCATAGTATGATCACACACAATTATACCATGATCCCTAATATAATTTATTAGAATTTGTTTAAGTTGTCCACAATAGATATGATCCCCAATAGTATTTATTAGAATTGGTTTAAGTTGTCAACAATAGATTTGAATTATGATAATTATTCAAAAATACATTAAATTCAAAATAATACGAGTGATTTATTTCACAGTAGCTTGTTTAAAAAATTTTCAAAAGCAGCTTGTTTAAAAAATTTTAATTTCGATAAAAAAAGTGCTATTATTGCATTAGATCCGTACCAATAACATTTGTTCTTAAAAGCATATTTAAATGAAGAAAAATTACAATCATACAGTATGATTGCCGTAATCATATTATTGCTAACATAAAACGGCAAACACAATACTTTTGTCGCACCAACCATATTTATATTGTTGCTACAACCATATATCATTATTAAATTTGGCAATAATATAATTGTTACATTTCAACAATATTAATATTGCAGCAATTATACTATTGTCAAAAATAAATTCAGTTAACAATGATATGCTTGTGACGAAAATACTTTTATTGCGGAGAACATATTATTATTGCCGTGACCATGTAGTAACCATGTTTTTTCTCTGCGTGTAGGAGATTTTGTTTATTGATGAATGAATTAATTTGGCTGTGGATTAGTTTTTCGAAACCATGGATAAGACAGGCAATATTGCTATTGGGCGATACTCATTAATCGAATTAGGAACAGGTGCATCTTTGGCATATTTCAAATAAGACGGGAATTTACTACGTATTACGATAGAGAGAAGCACACGTGGCAATTTTAGTTTCATAAATCTTGGATGTATACTTTCGAATCCCGCTGAGTTTGAGGTAATACTCATAGAAAAAACTTCTAATTCTGCGACATATGAAAACGCAAATGGTTCAAATAAATACTCGGGCGACTGGATTATTTCATTATAGAAATCAGGATTTATAGCAATCCTAAGTAAAGTATGTAAGTAAACACATGGTTTACTCGTATTTCCTCTATGTTGATATGATCATCCTCACATTTAATAATCTTTCCGACTCATATTTCTCTGACAATTTCGTATTTTTATGTCAACGCACTCTCAACAATTTTTAATGATTTTTCAGTGTTAAAACGTTAGTCGAAGTCGACATTTTCATCATGGTAAAGTTCACTTACGAGCAATGTTTGGAAATCATTAAAAAATACTACTGGAATTCTGTGTCGGTGGCTCTGGCAAAGTTTTACGGTAATCCAGAATTTAATCGAAAAAAACATCTTCAGCGATGAAGCTCATTTATGGCTGAGTGGATTTGTCAATAAACAAAATATGCGTTATTGGACAGCAACATACCCACCTGTGCTTCAAGAAACACAATTGCATACGCAAAAAAGTACTGTGTGGTGTGCTTTTCATGCCGGAGGTGTGATTGGTCCGTATTTTTTCGTCGATGAAAACAAACTGAATTCGGTAAACGCGTTATCTCGAGAAAAGGGCCAGCCGAATGGGCACCTCGTTCATGCGATTTAACGTCATTGGATTTCTTTTTATGGGGCCACATCAAGTCTTTGGTCAATGCCAACAATCCAACATCTTAAGACGAGCTGAGAGACAACATCCAACGCGAAATTGCCAACGTTACGGTCGAAGTGTGTGCAAGAGTGGTGGAAAATTGGGTTCAAAGAATAAATCGCTGTACACAATTTCGTGGTGGTCATATGGCCGAAATCGAATTTCATTCTAAAAATATAACACTTGCACTACACCTGGAATTAATTTAAACTCTTTTTCTTAAATATTCCGTGTTGTATTAATATATTTAATTGTTATGTCCTCAATGGAAATCCGTGACCCAACATTTCATATAAGGTATCCAGAGTAAAATGTCCAGAGTAACGAGGGATAATTATTCTGTTTACCTTGTTCGGCAGAAAACTCTACTGCCAGCAGTTCTCGTTAAGTGTGAATCTGCCTGCTCTTAAGTGTACAGTCGCTAGTCATGGTTAAATCACATTGCTTGGGATCTGATGATGATGAAGTTGCGTTCACCGAATCTACAGTCATTTCTGCTTGCAACTAATAGCCGTTTCGACTGCTTTGTGGAGAATTTTAGGTTTCTAATAATCAATAGAAACTTAGTTTAAACTTTCACTATGATTTAAGCAAAAAAATCAATTTTAATTAAACTGATGCACAATGTTCTTCATATTAATGTACATTTTCATAGTGTGTGCTTATCAGGCATCCGTCCCCTGCCAACATTTTCTATCGAAGAAGTGAATAACAAGTGACGCTGGGAAGTTAAAACTCAGCGTCTGCGATACCACTTTTTCATCGCAGAAGTGTCTTCCGTATAGAGAAGTTGTATCCCCCGGAGTTAACTTCCAGAAGTCACTTCTGCGTAACAACAAGGAGTCACTTCTTAATGCCTTCTTGGAAGTTCATTTGATACTATTTTTATTTCGAGGTCACTGCGACTTTGGCAGAAGTGTAATGCTGTTTAATATATCCATAGCAGCACATTTGATTTTCAGTGTTGTAAACAACAAACAATCTTCCAATTGCCATCTTTACTGTAATGTAAATTGTTTTTGTAAATACAAACTATCTTCCAAGTATCGTCTAGAAGTGACTAAAGCGTAACGCATTTGACGATGAAAGAAACTTCGAAATTTTGGGAGAGTCATCTTAGTCCTACGTGAGTATTCGACCGCGATATGCGAATTTCGAGCAATTCCCAACAGTTTGTTATCGATAGGTCCGAGTATAACGACATCGAAAAGATCAAAACAATTGTCAAAAAAATGACTCCTACTTTTCCGCCTACGGTCCCTTACTTTCTACTGATCTACGCAATGCACTGCCTGTTTAGTGGGCACATTGTGTCAGAACTCCATTCAAAAGTTACAGTGGCCATTTTGATTCAACTCCATTACGGCCAAAAAACCTACAAAAGTTTTGAAAAAATTGGCAATTTTTTTAAGTTAAAGGAAAAATTAACTTTAATCTATACTAAATTCATGCCTATTATAGAAAATAATATTCAATTCATTATATTCTTTTTCTCGTGGCGTATTTCAAATGAAAAATCTAACATAAATGCCAATTACGATGGCTGCAAGTGACAGGTGCATCTTGGTACTGCTGTTGCACTGGGGTTCCAAACATGTTTTGTACTCTATTAAAAAAGTCGCAGCCGGGGCTGTGAAGCTATCGCAGGGATTTTCGGTAGCTTTTGTGAGAGCGCAACCTTTCTGGGTTTTAGTTTTATCGCCATCTGTGGGGAGAAAAGAAATAAACGGAATTACATTATTTAGTATTCGTGGCTTTCAATAGAAAGGGAAATGCATCAATGGATGAATTATATTAAGTTTGCAAAAGATTAAACAAATTTCCAGTTTTAGCAAAGAGGAAAATTAAACGTGAACTGATAATGATAAGGCTTGCTTTATTTGACAAGCTCGCTTAAAACTTCGTTAAAGTTATAACTTCAAATCGTTATTAGAAAACCTTAAAGTTTCTTCGTTACTAAACATGTGTGGGATATACTCGTCGAAACTGATTTGTTTTGAATAATGCGTATTTACAATTATTCGCTTGTTTTGAAGGTCCTTTTTTGGGCCCCTTTGTTCTATGCGCCCGAACCCTAATTTTCAGAAGATATTGAAATGTAAAATGTATTATTTTGAATAAATACTAGAATGGATTTTCTTTGTGGCCCCATATGCCCACATTTAAAAGTACATGTTTGTTAGAGTCAATTCATTTACAAGTACACCTTGACATTATGTTGATTTTTTACGACTATATAATAATTAAATTCATTCAATGGCTCCTAGGTCAACTCTTCAGCTAAAATATAAAGTTCTATCATATAAAGCGATTATTAAACCAATTTGGACATACGGAATCCAACTCTGGGGGATAGCATGCGCGACCAATATAAATAGCTAAAAAGATGATAATCCAGTATCCTGCGAATGATCGTCGGAGCTCCATTATAAAAAGAAATGCGAATATTCATAAGGGTCTAAATATAAAAACAGTCACAGAAGAAATCCGCAATTATTCCCGAAGTTACGTAAACAAATTAAGTTCCCATCCAAACGCACTCGCCAGATTTCTACTTTATTTTGAAGGACATGTACGCCTCAGAAGAAGAAACATTTTGGACCTGATATAGAAACTTGAGGAAAATCGCCGCCAACTATAATATTAATAATTTTAAACACAATATATTGCTTATTATACTCTTAACGTAAAAATTTTATGACAACAATTTGAAACTGTCTTATTCTTAAAATCACATACGCAAATCTAGCAGGGTTGTTTACACTGGTAAGACCCTTTAGAATGAACTTGGTTGAGGATTTAAATACTTATTGTTATTTTTATTTTCCAAAAGATTTAATAAATAAATAAAATGTAAAAAAGTGAGTAATTCGCCTTTTTGATACTAAAAAATGTGACTTTTTTCATTAATTGTACGGTATCTCCCAAGGGGACAAATTCAGGTGGGCAAAAGTAACGCACAAAAAATGAAAAACCTATTCACCTTTCTAAAATGGGTTAGCACTCTTTAAAGGCTTTTTCAAAAAATGAGCAAAAAATGTGTGTTAGTGCAAAAATATTTTTTTTTCAAAATCGATATTTTTTAAATAGTTACTACGACCATAGAATATTTGATGCAAACAAAAATTTGACATCATATTAAAGATAACACAGTACAACACATGATTCGGGGACTCAATTCTGATAATTGTTTGTGCTAGTAGCCCCAAAAAGAGCAACTTCTGCATCATTCGTTTGGTCAAGGTACATCAAATAATAATTTAATAATTAATTTGAAGTTAGTAAGTATCGTATAGGGGAATTTGTCACGTTTTAGGATTTTTGTTTGTCATAACTCGAGAACTACTAGCCCGAATAAGCAGAAACAAATTTAAAAATTACAATTCCTTTAATCTGTTCATACAACGATTCGCTACATGAGCAACAGTTTCGCAGTTATAAATAAATGTATGAAGAAAAAAATATTTTTTGCCTAAAAAATTAAAGTTTTTTTTAATCCATAAAAAATAAAAAAAATTAAAGTTTTTTTTTAATTTATAAAAAATACCAAACGGTAAAAGGTGTCAAGCCCTATTAATTTCACTTAAAGTCACATAACCTATGAATAAAATGAGACATAGATTATGAAAATCGATTTACGCGTTTCCCTTTTATGCCCAATTAAGTGAAGGTATGGATTTCTAAAAAATGCTCGAGATAAGTACTTATACAAAATTCTTTGGAAAAAAACGTTGATGACTTTTTTATGACTCTCGGAATTATAAAAAATAAGTAATAAACAAAACGTTATTTGATTTTTATGATTGCTCATAAACTTCTGCTTCCTTTGTAATTGGGATTCACGATACACAGGAAATCAATATCAACACGCAGAGAAAAAATATGGTTACTACATGGTCACGGCAACATTAATATGTTCTCTACAATAAAAGCATGTTCGTCGCAACCATAGTATTGTTTTTTGAATTTCATTTTGACAAAAGTATGATTGCGGCAATATTAATATAGTTGAAATGTAACAATAGTATTATTGCCAAATTTAGAAATGAAAATATCGTTGTAGCAACCATATAAACATGGTTGATACAACAAAAGTATTGTTGTTTAAAATTAAAATTTAAACAATAACATGAATACGGTAATCATACAGTATGGTTGCGACTATGAACATAACAAAACAGGCTTTATAGCGCATATATATACATACATATATTTTTTTGATATACCAAAAAAACACACGTTACAGTGAATGGTTGTTGTCCATTATAAAAAAAAAACAACAACAATTGAAAAGTAGTTCGAGGGATTTTTATTGTGTTTACTTTGTTCGGTAAAATACTAGACTACCGACTGGTTCTCGTTTATTTAAAATCTGCCTGAACTTTAGTATACATATAGCCATTGATATAGTTTAATCACATTCGTTACTTGGTGTCTACGGATGGCGAACAACACCCAATCCTAATTAATAATTTTGGGTATCATAGTATGGTTGATTGAATCATACTATGGTTGTGAGGATCATACTATGGTTGTATAAGAAAAATACTATGGTTGTGAGGATCATAGTATTTGTGTGAAGATCATAGTTTGGTTGATTGTGAATCATACGATTGTTGTGGAGTTTATAGTATGGTTGAGTGTGAATCATACTATGGTTGTTTGTATCATAGTATGGTTGCGTGGTAATCATACTATGGTTGTAAGGATCATACTATAGTTGTATGAGAATAAAACTATGGTTGTGAGGATCATAATATGGTTGTGGAGATAATAGTATGGTTAAGTGTGAATCTTACTATTGTTGTGAAAATCATAGTATGGTTGAGTGTAAATCATACTATTGGTGTGGATATCATAGTATGGTTGAGTGTGAATCATACTATTGTCGTCAGGATCATAATATTGTTGTGCCACAACCATATACCCAATAATAGTATGATCCTCTTCAAATATTGTCACCCCAATCATACTTTTTTTCTGCGTGAATGTAAAGATTGGAAAGCAAGAACTCCCGAGCTCGAGAAACAATTTAAATTACGGAATAAACCTTCGATAAAGGATCTAGATGATATTTGTCGCTCCACATGAAAAAAGGTAAAGCTGGGAAATTCGTCGAAGTGGTAGTCAAAGATATTGATGACGCCTATGACTGTTTGAAATCCATCTTTCCAAAACTCAGTGAAGCTAAAATTAGAAAAGGTACGTATCGTTGTCAGTATTTTAATATTGTCATATCTAAATTTGTTCACTTCGATATATTCGCATTACCAATAATTTTTTCGTAAATGTTTTTTTTTTTTATATTTCAAACTGGTATTCTCAATGGACCGGATATACGAAAATTAATGAAAAGCGAATCTTTCACAAATATGCTTTCGAGCCATTATAACCACCTATGTGCATGGGACGCATTAAACCAGACATCGAAGGTGTTTTAGGAAAGAACCGTGTACAGCGAGATGACATACAGACACAAGTGGACAACTTGCTGTATTATTTTGAAAATCAATGCATTCATGATGCTAAAATTACATTTCACGCATTTCCACCTTGATACCTTTTTGGCACAATTACCCCAGGAATCGGACGAGCAAGGAGAGAGGTTCCACCAGGTGACCATGCCAATGGAAAAGCGATTCAAAGGCAAAAAATTGGATGCATTGCTTGCGGAGATTTGTTGGTGGAGTTCTAAAATTATGCAGTTTGAAGATGAAAGCACCGAAGATGAAGATGACACTGAAATTTGTGGACACACTGAACAAAACATGCCCTTGAATATTATGTCCATCTCGGATGATGATGCAGACTCAGAACATGATAATGAACAACCTACGAAGAAAATAAGG
This sequence comes from Hydrotaea diabolus, assembly GCA_963513945.1. Classification (NCBI taxonomy): domain Eukaryota; kingdom Metazoa; phylum Arthropoda; class Insecta; order Diptera; family Muscidae; genus Hydrotaea; species Hydrotaea diabolus. Next base: position 114,311,710 of record OY740717.1, read on the forward strand.
TCATCAGAACCACAAGCGTCAACTTCAACGAGGATGGATATTGACAATAATTGAAAATGTTCTAAATTTTGTTTCCATGCATAGATAACATATACAAATCTCATATTTTCTGTGTAAGAATAGCTGTAGTATGATTCGGAATGTTTATTTTCATGCAAAATAAAGAATCAATAAAAAAAGTCATCAATGCTTTTTTTGTAAAGAATTTTGTGCATATCTCGAGCAAATTTTTAAAGTTCATACCTTCACTTAATTGTGCATAAAAGCACAACGCGTAAATCGATTTTCATTATCTATGTCTCATTTTGTTCATAGGTTATGTGTAATAAGGTAGTAAGTAATAGGACTTGACACTTTTTACCGTTATGTATTTTTTATGAATTAAAAAAAATGTAATTTTTAAAACAAAAACTATTTTTTTCTTCATACATTTATTTATAACTGCGAAACTGTTGCTTATGTAGCGAAACGTTGTATGAATAGATTAAAGGAATTTTAATTTTAAGTTTTTTTTTTAAATTTGTTTCAACTTATTCGGACTAGTGGTTCTCGAGTTATGACAAACAAAAGACCCTAAAACGTGACAAATTCCCCTATACGATACTTACTAAATTAATTATTAAATTATTATTCGATGTAGCTTGACCAAACGAATGATGCAGAAGTTCTTTATTTTGGCGTTATTCTCACAAACAATTATCAGAATTGAGTCCCGAATCAATCACCTGAAAAATGTTGTACTGTGTAAGAAACCACACTTAAAAATTACAAAAAATAGTGCAACATTCGTAGCTCTTAAAAAGTATGTAAGTCGATTTTCAAAACCTAAAAAATGTGAAAATCGGCAATAAGAACGAAAAAATTACATTTTGCGCATTTTCTAAGCAATGTAAAAAAATAAGAGTGAAAAACAAAAATTTTACTTTTCTTTAAAATCGGAAAATACGAAAAGTGGGCTAATTTCTTAAATGTACCCAATAGCCCGATTTTAAATGTTAATAGCTTAAAATAATACTTGTATCCTTGGCTACGATTGTCCTTTTTACAAAATTAGATCGTAGATCAAAATTAATAGAATTTGGCCAATGCAAATCGATTCTGGACCACTGTGCGGCGGAGGGTATAAAAACGTATGGAATGACAGTGGCTAATTTTTTTTTGTCGTACCCACCTTTATAGTGCAGGGTGTAGCAGGCATAATTCTCATCGGCAGCACGACGTTTTCGTGAAAGTGCACGATATTTATTTAGAAGAATATCTGCAGTCAACAAGTTTGAAGGACTTTTGGATTCGTCTGCAATTTCGATTCCTGGTGTTGTTTCTTCGGTGGGCTTTGGTGTGGTTTCTGCATTTGTGGTTGGTGATAGTGGAGGTATTGGTGGTGTTGTTGAATGTGTTATTCCTACTGTGGTTGGTGTTGTTCCTACTGGTGTTGTTGATGAATGTGTTATTCCTACTGTGGTTGGTGTTGTTTTTACTGGTGTTGTTGTCGGCGTTATTTTTACTGTTGTTGGTGTTGTTTGTACTATGGGCGAATCGGTGTAACAATTTACCAAGGCACTCGTCCCTTCGCAATCATCTCCACTGCATTTATAGCACTCAAATTGACCACCCGACACTGAAATGAAAATAAGATAACATGCATTTGAAATATAGATTAGCGGTGCAACAAATCCTTCATTCAGTTCAAATGAACTACTTTAAAAACGAAATCTCAATGCCGATACGATTTCGGCATTAACTCATTTCGTAAACTCTTCGATGACATTTAACTCAGTTTCGCTTCGTCTTTTTGACCAAAGTAATTAATAAATGGACATCACAAAGTACGGTCCATTTTAAAAATTAATCGGTTTGTTAAAGCAGACCCTATACGTATTCGACTGGTGAAATTTTAGCCCCCAACAGCCCCTGGGACGTGGATGAGAAATTACTACCGAAGACTAAAATATCGTTCGTGATCAGTAATAGCATTGATCGGTTATATAACCCAATGTTAGATTTGGTCAGCATAAGATATGCCCTTCGCGTAATTTGATACGAGTATTAGCCGTGTTCGTTTGTTCCTTCTAGCAACGCTACTATTTTGGGCTTTTCCGATGAAATTTGTGATTTTGGTAGGGTTTGTACATAAACTTCAATTTATAGTTGTATTACTTGCCAAAATCTCATTGCATAAATTAATCAGCCGGGTCAACCGCGGCACCGTCTTATGCTTCTTTACCTTTTAAACCCTCCACCATGAAATGGACTGTTTGCAAACACCTTCAAATATGGGTCTGAGATCCTATTGTATGTATACTCTTTATTGATCGTTTAAAAATTTAAAACCCATCTTGCTTTATCCGTCCGTCCATCTGTCGACGCAGCGGTCCAAACGGCCCAAACAAACATGAAAATCTAATCAATATGGACACATGGGGACTCAAATATAATATAGAGTCGTTATTATTCAAATATAAATGGCTTTTTAGGATTTGCTCGGACGTGTGGATCCTAGGGGCCCAAAAGGTCGATTTAGTTGGAACAAGCGACCAATTATAAAAATAGACACGTTGGTTCACAAATTTTACCAAGAATTCACATATACTTAGATTTATTGTTTTGAGTTAAATAAGATTTGGGTTTAGACTAATGGACGTTAGGGTCATCGAGATATTTATATTAAATTCAGTAGAGCAACCAATTAAAAATGTTGACATATGCGCAATTAAATTGAATCAAATCGAATTACGCAGCAGAAAATCGCTTTTTTAAAGTTTTACTAAAAATAGTGCCAGTCTCATGGACCCAAGGGCCAATATTGACCATTTTTAATTTCCCATTTAATAACCAGTCGATGGTCGAAGGTATTTAAACTTTGAACAGTCCGAAACTGATGTCATTTTTAATGCTGTTTGTAATTTTAAAACACGTATTAATAAACAGTACATATTTTTTTAAAGGGTTTAACTGAATTTTTAAAAATAATTTCATCTTGATTTATTTTTCAGATTTCAAACATTTTTGGTCGTTGAACAGGGATTAACCGGCTCAAGACCTCTTGCATCTATATTTAAATAGAAGACAAGTTTTTAACAAATGGTAAAATATTTCCTAATGGCAACTCTGTTTTCTAATAATGATTTTGCATTATTCGTAAAGGAAATTGGTTTCTCCTTGTATGCACCAAAGAGTATTGAACAACAAGAGGTTATACCGACGAATTTGTCAAAGCAGGCAAAAACGAATTTTTAGTTATAATAAAAAACTCAACAAAATATATAACTTCAATTAATTACACTTTGCTTTGTAAAAATATATAAAATATCATTTTGAGATAATTTTAATATTCAGTTATTCCTTCTCGTGCACATGATCCCGATACAATTTCGCCAATAAGACTTCTTGTTGCTCGCTTTTTTTAGACTTTTTATTTTAAGACTTTTTGCTTGAAAAATAAAAAAAATGGCGATGGAAAGAGGAATTGCACAGAATTCCTTCAATCCTAATATTATTATTGAAGTATGACAATTTAAGGGATTCTTGATTTTAAAAAACTAACTTTGTTATAATTTTGTTCTCTCTACTGTTAAATTTGGTTTTCCATTGGCGAAAATATTTCTATTAAACTATAACAAACACACACAGCACTTACATTCAACTTTTACAACTTAACTGACATTTTGGAACCATTTTCTGGCTTACAGGGTGGTACGCGGTAATTTGCTTTTTTGCAGCGCAGGTTGTGGAGGCACTGTTGGTCGAAGAGAGTGTGCGTGACTGACCGAAGATTTGTATTCGTCTGCCTTTCAGTTGCCATCATGCATTGGACACGTGAGGAGAGGTCATTTTGTGTTGAAGTGCATTTTTCAAATGCGCACTCGACCATTGCAGTGCAGCGTGCTTTTCGTTTACGATTCACTGTTCCCCCACGCGGACGTGTTCCTGGACGGCAATCAATTGTAAATTGGCTAACATCATTAAGAACATCAGGAAATGTGTCATGTGTACAAAGGAAACCTGAGAGAAGGAATACAATACCACAAAACATCGAGAGAGTTATAGCAGCAGTACTGCAATCTCCGAAACGCTCTGCTCGGAAGCAATCACTTGCTTTTGGCATTTCCAGACTTTTCAGCCAGCCCTTGAGGCAATGCAATTAGAGGATACATGGTTCCAACAGGGAACCATGAACGCTGCACACACAGCGAGGGTTACCATAAATTGCTTGAGGCAAATGTTTCCCGGATGGCCGGCACGCTCGCCAGACTTTGCCCCTTGCGATTTTTTCCTTTGGAATTACCTGAAGTTGAAGGTGTACATCAACCGTCCCAACACCTTGGAAGACCTACTTAAAAATATTGAGGCTGAAATTGGCAGAATACCAGTCGACATGCTTGTTTGAGTTCATGAAAACTTCAAAATACGTAGCAGTGTGTGGATAGCGAAGGCCGACGTTTGCCAGATACACTATTGAAAACCATGTATTTTAAAAATTCCCTTACTCTTCTATATAATTAAAATACAAATCAAAATTTTTCTAAGGTTCAAAAGTTTTTTACTTCATTCCCAAATAAGCAAATTTTCGCGCTCCACCCAGTACATTTTATACTCTCCGCCGAATGGTATACTAAATTTGTCATTTCGCTTGCGACACTACAAAATATTGAACAAAGATCTTATGAAATATATATTTCAGTGATCGTCGTGAATTCCTAGACGATCAGCCATGTCGCCCGTCCGTGGAAAGCAGGTATTTCAATGCTGGCGTATGGTCATAATCTGTCTAGAATTGTAAATGGTCTAAAGCAGCCAAGGGATAAAAAATGTCTCTTTCAGCGTCTAAAGATACTTCGGCCAAAGGGCATTTTTTGAGTATTTGCCTAACGAATTGTAATTGTTGACGAACTTCAAAAAGTGTATAGTTATACGTTTTGCATAATGTGACCCAAATAGTCTGATAAGCCAATAGTACTTTCATAAGTGCTTATGGCTACTCAAATTTAGGCAAATTCTGCAATAAATCCAAATTAGAACTAGTCTATTTATGCTTAGTTTCGCTCAGATTGCGACTGCGTCGCCTTGGAGATGTTTAAGCGATTCTGCGTCGTTCTCTCTAATTACAAAGCGACTTAGCGTAAAATGAACGCTAGGAAGAATAGAAGAAAGCATCGCGTGAACAATGAACATGCGATGCATCGACAAATTATAATCAGGGAAAATCGCGGTAATCATGCTCGGGTATGAATTGGATAATTAATGGGAAGATTAATTAATCTTCCCATTAATTATCCAACTGTTTGCTGAGCGATTCAGTGGCTTGCATTTCCATCGTCTAGGAAATTATTAAGCAGCCCATCCTCGAAAGTTAGACAATACGATTCGCGGAACTCCTCATCACACAACAATCGAAATTTTTTTTGTAGGTATAAAGGAAATAAAAAACTGATGAAGACGTATTGACAGTTTTCGAAAGAAAAATCCGACATCCCGGCTTTTGTGTACAAACCCGACAGTCGGTTTTTTAAGTAGCAAAACCCCTTTTCTTCTGTCGGTTTTCTCGGTTTACGATTTTTTTTTTGTAGTTCCATATAGAAGCAAAGAAAATTCATAAATTGCTCTTACTGAATACCGATGCAGTCCATCTAAAGCTTGTAGTCCAACTACAGGTCGCAGTTGTAGTCCAATCTTGATGAGTTTTGGCAGAAATTAGTTTTTTGGACAAAAGACGGATACTATTTCAATTGAATAAAATCGGTTCAAATTTAGTTTCCACATATATTTTCGTCCAATTTAATGTTTTAAGATCTACAACTGGTCTGGATGCCCAAGAAAGGGCTTACAATGAAAAATCAATATAGCTTAATGCAAATTTTTTTCCCCTAATTTGGTCAAAGTTTCACCAAAGTGCCAAAAATCCACCACATTTTAATTCTCTCAAAATGTAAAAAAATTTAGTGTGACATTCTTTTTAAATTCTCGGTAAATCTAGGGAATGTTAAAGGGTCCAACCCCTCATTAAAACTGGCTTTTCTGCACAAAAAGTGCAGGGTATAATGCAGTCGGCTGGCTACCCCAACATTAGCTATTTTATTTTCAAATAATAAAAAAAAATACAAAATAATAAAAATCTCGTATTTATCGCTATTGATTTTCATGCGTACTCAAAGTCTATAAATGGAATAAATTACTGCACTTCTGAATGGGAAAATAAAAATTTTCATTTTTAGCGAAAGGGCTAAGACCGTAATGTCGGTTATTTATTAATAAAATTAACATAGATTGAAAGCACATACAGGAAAGACCGAGACTATGGTGGAGAGACAAAGTGGAAGATAATGCGATGATCTCAGGTATTGAAAAATAGAGGAAGCACACCCTAGACCGAGGTCTTGGACCCGAAGCAACAAGAGATTTCGGAGCCAGCCAGTAATTTCGTTAAAACCAACTCAAAAGCAGATCTGTAAATTTAGACTATATCGGTCTGAGTTTTGCAATATGCCTCTATATAAAGTACATTGCAAAACTTCCCGATTAGAACCCTGACGCTTTACATTAACCCTTAAAGTGCTCAAATCCAGAGTAGAGTGATTTAAATTTTAAAAATTTCGAAAATTATCACTTTAGTTGGCACTGACACAAATATTATATTGCAAAATTTTTTTTTATTTGTTGGATGATTTCATTCGTCAGACAATCAGCTCAATTTTTTAAATTTTATTAATCACTATGACTTGAACAGTTTTTATTCTGGTTCGAGACCTTTTTGTTGTTTCTTTTTTAGAATCAACTAAAAAATTGGTGAAATGTATTGACTACGGTTGCCAGGCAGACTGTACAGTTAATTCTAAACCCGCCAAGGTTTTTCTTCAGCAGTCTTTGGCAACGATTACTTCGGCTACAAATCAAATGACTTATACGGGAGGATTGCTACGCCCTAATGTACTTATACTTATATAACGCATGTATGAGTCGATGTACAACACACACACACTCTGTGCTATTGCATTTGTGGTTTTCAACGAAAGCCCATGCGAAACGGAATTGGTGGAAATGATATTGTGCTAGGAAGATTACTCTTCGCACAGTTCGAAGACTATACGCAAAGGGTAATTCTCATTAATCATAGTGAGACTCCCGCATAAGTCATTTCATTTGTATCCGAAGTAAACGTTGCCAAAGACTGCTGAAGAAAAAACTTTGGCGGGTTTAGGAACCGCTGTACAGTCTGCCTGGCAATCGTAGCCAATACATTTCACCAATTTTTGAGTTGATTCTGAAAAAGATACAACAAAAAGGTCTCAAACCAGAATAAAAACTGTTCAAGTCATAATAATGATAAAAGGCCGAATAAACGTAAACTAAATAAAAACATATTTTGTTAAACACTCCAAATCTCCATTGACAATTTTTCAACGGCGGTTATTTGAAGAATGTACATCATAACGGGTGATCCATCTTGAGGTATTTATTTCAATAGTCGTTTTTCACAGATTTCGCGTGAGTTGCGTTCAAGTTTATTTTTTTTCTTTTCAGTATTGTTTGCCATTTCATCATAGAAAGACTTACACCGTCTCAAAATTGTGCAACTGTATAATGGACATGAGCGTTCGATGACAAACTGTTTTCGAGTTTTGTTCAGTGATAAAGCACATTTCTGGCTCAACAATAACGTCAATAAACATAATTGCCGTATTTTGGCTGAAGAGCAACCATAGGAGGTTCAAGAGATGCCATTATACCCAGAGAAAACCACGGTATGGTGCGGTTTATGGGCTGGTGGAATAATCGGTCCATATTTTTTAAAAAATGATGATGGCCGGAACGTGTTTGCTTTATGGGCTGGTGGAATTATCGGTCCATATTCTTCAAAAATGATGATGGCCGGAACGTAACCGTGAATGGTGCTCGCTATCGCGCCATGATATCGATCTTTGTGCTACCTGGAATTGAAGCCCGTAATCTTGACGACACTTGGTTTTTACAGGATGGTGCCACTTGCCATAAAGCTGCTGAAACAATGATCTATTGAGAGGACATTTCGAAAAACAGATAATTTTATGATTTGGACAGGTGAGTTGTGATCGTGCAATATCACAGCTATAGAATTTTTTCTTTGGGGCTACGCAAAGTCCAAATTCTATGCTGACAAATCAGCTACGATTCAGGTTCTGGAAGCCAACATTACGCATGTCATTAAAGCCATACCAGTCGAAGCGTAGTTGCGGCCAACATTTAAAGGAAATTATATTCAAAAATTAAATGGCATAAAATGCCCTTTCGAAAGAACCACAAATATTCCACATTTTATTTGATTTTTTTTTTAATTTTCTTTTTATTTTGAAAAAATACCTTTAGATTGATCACCCGATATATTTATAGGATAATTTTATTTATTGACGAAATTTAGGGTTTGTATAACTTTTTAAGTTTTTGTCCAAATTAAAATATTTCTGATTAAGTAAAAAGTTTTAGACCGAATATCCTTATTCGCATTTTGTATTTGGTTGATTGAAAATATTTGTTCGCATCCGGTTCACATTTTAATGAAATTCTTTTGATCCTTCACCTTTTGAAGACGAGTAAGCAAACACAGCTAAGAATAGTATCCCAAATGACAGCTTCATATTGTTTGTCACTCTTATTGGGCCTTGCAGTGAATTCCGTTTTGATTTGTTTTATTCCGAAACCGATCTCCAATTGGACAGTGTCACGCTTAATTCGATACTAAGAACAAAATGCAGGTTATTAGTGAATTTATGTACGAGATTATTTCGAATATCTTCATATGCCCTATCAGATAGGACGACCCCAAAAACCTTTTGTTTAATAGTGCGAATGTTATCGGCAATAGCAAAAAAAATCACTGATAAAATGATATAAATACATCCATATCGGCATAGAACTCCAATATGCTTGTAAAGGTAATATATTTACTTAATTAATAACAATATAAATCTCACGGGCATAACGTATCTAGATGATTGATAAAAACAAACAAATTATAGAGGGGTTTACAATATGGATGTCCAATATTTGATGGCTTCTTGCTATTGTACTGCATCAACTGCACCGTCTAAACCCACAGTGCCATACAAAATTGCCCTAATATAAAATCACGTATTTTCACTGTGGTCTCGGCATCTATTAAGATAATACGATATTATATCGAGCCCTAACAGCGAAAAAGACGTTAGCGCCACAAAAAAAATTTTACAGGAAAGGGGTTTTTTTTGTCTAATTCATCTGGATGATGATGAACTGATTTTCTAATATCGACTTTTTCGCAGTCAGGGCTCAGTATTTTCACTTTCGCTCACAAAACTGTGGTACAGGGATAAGTATTATAAGTTCGTGCTTATGTTTGTAACAGCTTGAAAAAATTTGATAGAGTCATAAAAATCCAGTAAAAACGTCCAAAGTCAGGCGATGCCGACTACAAGATGCCCTACACATGCAGCAGAGTGCTTCTATTCAGAGTTGTCTTACGAGTTGCGGACTCTAATTAGGAAGGGACCATTGGTTCAGATTTAGATATACTTATATCTCCCATACATACACGGTGCGGCTAAAGTTACTATATGATGTAAAACAATTGTAACTTCTTTGCTTGCGAGTATTTAACTTTTTCTTTTTTCCTATTTCAGAAATTAAACTTGGGAGAATATTTAAAAATGGAACGCTATACAATTGCGCAAAGAACTAAGATTGTTTTTCTATTCATTGAAAATCATCGTTCGATAATTAATACTCAACGTGCATACAGAAGATTTTATGGTGTAAGAACTGCTCCAACGGGTCCAACCATTCGTTCGTTGGTGAATAATTTTGCTGAATATGGGACTGTCGGAGATTCAAGACGTACGGGCAGACCTCGAACTGGTAGATCGGCCGAAAATATTGATGCTGTGCGACAGAGCGTCGAAGAAAATCCGGAAACATCAACGAGAAGACGATCTTCCCAGTTGCAGCTTTCTGACCGCACTCTTCGGCGAATTTTAAAACACGATTTGCACCTCTTCCCTTACAAAATCCAACTAGTCCAAAAACTAAATCCTGAGGACTTCGTATTGCGCTTGGAATATGCTAGAGCAGTTTTAAATCTCGTTGATCAAAATGAAAATTTTTTGTCAAATTTAATGATGACCGACGAAGCGCATTTTCACTTGAACGGTTTCGTAAATAAACAAAACAACAGATTTTGGGGATCCCAAAATCCCAAAAATCTTCATCAGAAATCTTTACACGCAATTCGTGTTACCGTTTGGTGTGGCATTACCGCCCAAAAAGTTTACGGTCCTTTTTTTTTTGAAAACGATCAAGGTGTATGTGAAACAAAAATGGAGAACGTTACAGAGTAATGCTACAAATTTTTTTATTTCCGCAACTGCCACCAAACGCCAATATATGGTTTCAACAAGATGGTGCAACAGCTCATACAGCCCGTGCAACGATGGACTTATTAAGACAACAATTTCCAAATCGGATAATTTCTAAAAACGGCGATTTGAGATGGCCACCACGATCGCCAGATTTGACTGCACCGGATTTTTTCTTGTGGGGCTATCTCAAAGACAAAGTTTATGTGAATAAGCCCCAAACCTTGCAGCAACTAAAGGACAACATTCAAGAAGAAATTGATCGTATACCACAAGAAACACTCAACAAAGTTATGGAAAATGCCATAAAAAGAGCACAATTTTGCGTTAGAGAAAACGGTTCTCATTTAACTGATATTATTTTTCATAATTAATGTAAAAAAATAACATAAAATAAACTTTCTTTTAATCATAAATTTTTTTGTTTTTTTCATTCCATTCAATAGTTATTTAAAAAACAAATCAAATAGTTACTTTAGCCGCGACAAATCATGCGACTTTATTTCTTTAGCCCTCGAACACATATATTACATACAATGTCGATGAAATTTGTTTTTTTGGACCAACAAAGTACTCTATTGATATTGAAGAAAATCGCTTCAGATTAAGATATAGCTTCCATACATATAAGTATATGTTTATCACATTTATTGCCTCTATATCTTGAACCCACATATTACATCCAATCTTGATGGAACTCAGCATGAAAAAGTTGAAGAAGTTTAGATTAAGATACGAGGATAACTCCCACATATACACACGCAGAAAAAAAGTATGGTTGTGGTAACAATATTCGAAGAGCATCATACTGTTGTTGGTTATATGGTTGTGGCACAACAATATTATGATCATCTCAACAATAGTATGGTTCACACATAACCATACTATGATCCCCACAAAAATATTATGGTTCTCGCAACAATAGAATTGCTCACACACAACCATACTATGATCCCCACAACCATATTATTATTCACACTCAACCATAGTATGATCCCCACAACCATACTATAATCCTCAAAATTTTTTGTGAAGTTGTTATTCAACAATAGAGACTTATTAAGTTTTGTAAAAATACATTAAACTCTTAATAATAGGTGTGATTATATAACAGTAAAATAATTCATTTATTAAAAACATTTCAGTTATACTAATCCGTAGTTTGTTTAAAAAAAATTACATATAAAATGTACTATTATTGCGTAAGATTGTCAAATTAAAAAAAATGCCATTTTGCCGGTATGATTGCCGTAATTATGTTATTGTTAACGTAAAACCCATGAAAACAATACTTTTGTCCCTCCAACCATATTTATATTGTTGCTAAAACCAAGTTTTCATTTCTAAATTTGTCAATAATACTATTGTTACATTTCAACAATATTAATATTGCCGCAATCATACTATTGTCAAAATGAAACTCAAAAAACAATACTATGGTTGCGACGACCATACTTTTATTGCAGAGAACATACTATTGTTGCCGTGACCATATAGAAACCATATTTTTTCTCTGCGTGCAGGGTGGCTGATGAATACCGCTATCAAAAATAATTTAGTGACTTTTTTATTTAATGAATCTGGTTAATTTTTTTTAGTTTGCAGATTGATTTAAGATTTAACAAAAATGGATAGCTGGGGCACTGAAACAAGAACTTGGATTGTCCGCCGCTATCACGCACTGGAGTCCGTAGTTTCGGTTCAAAGAGAGTATAGGCGCACGTATGGCGGCTATCCTCCGAGCAGATGGACCATAATGAGCAGACAGTCATTGCAGTCAATTATGCACAAAGATTTGGATTTATTCCCATATTAAATTTTAAATGGCCAACAAACTGAACGCAGTAGACTTCCCGATTCGCTTGGAATTTTGCCAGAAGATGTTTTTAATGGAAGAGTACGGAAACATAATGAACTGTCTTTTCATGTCTGACGAGGCCCTTTTCGATTTAAACGGCAACAGCAGCAAATATCATTGTCGAATATGGAGTGCTTTCAACCCTCAGATACTCCATGAGACGGAATTGCATTCACTTCGTGTCACAGTGTGGTGTGCTTCGAAGAAAACGGTCACACCGTAACGGTCACTATACTTATAGACCGTTACTTGAGCATGTCAAGAGAGTTTTTCTATCCAGCATTGCGCCGAATGAGGAATTTCTTTCAACTCTGTGTGGTTTCAGCAAGATGGTGCTAATCCTCACATAGTCCGGCCTGTTATGACAGAATTGTGACGAAAATTTCGCAATAAGCTGATATCCAGAAACTCCACATTCCGTTGGGCCCCCAGGTCGCCTGACCTTGCTGCACCTTACTTTTTCTTATGGGGTTATTGCAAACAGGAATTCTACAAATCAAAACCCACAAATTTGAATGAACTAAAGCAATCAATGCAAAACAATTGCGGCAATTCCTGTCTCAACTCCTCAAGCAGTAATGAACAACTTCGCGCATGAATCAGCGGGAGGTATTTAAATTCCATTATTTTTCATACTAACTTATCATGAATAAAAGACAAATTAATCCCATACACTGAAAAAGAGTTATTTGAGTTTGTTAATGTAGCAATATAAGAATTTACCAGCCACCCTGTATGTTCATCCGATTTTCCTGTTTTTAGATTTAAAGCCACATGTTTCATCCAATCTTTTTGAATTTTAGCACGAGTTAGTTTTTTGCGCGAAGGTGAATGCTAATGAAATTGAAAAAAATCGGTTGAGATTAGGATATTGCTTCCAGACATCCGATTTAATGTTTTTAGCTCTAGAAGCCACATCCCTCAACTTATCTTAATTAAGTTTTGCACAAGTAAGTTCCAAGGACAGGGGGCGCTTTTGAGATTGAAGAAAATCGGTTCAGCTCCCACAAAAATGTTAAACCGATTTTACCAAAAACAATCAAATTATCTCGAAAATTCAAATATGACATAAGTTTTAAAATCTGGGTTAATTGGGCCCAAAAACATTTTTTTTAGTTGGCGTTTTTGAACATCCAGGAGTGTAGGGAATATATAATCTGCCATGCCCGACTTTAGTTTTTTTTACTAGTTATTTATATAGAACATTTCAAAAGTTATTCTTTGAGCTTCAAATATTCTAAATTTCAAATAGAAATTTCAAATGGAATTTTGTGAATTTCTGAAGGAATTTGGTAAATTTCAAATGGTGTCTTTAATATTGCATATATGTGACGCGCAAAATAGAAAGGGACCTAAGGTAAAAAACCAGTTTTGTTTAGGAGAGCCATTTTAAAGATTAGGTACCTTTCTATTTGCGCGTAGAATCGTCGACTTCACTTTCATAAAACGCGCATATCTCTTGGAGGGAACACACACCCTTAGCTCCCATTCTCTATGCGCTGTCACAAAAAATGCATTTTTATTGTCTTTTTTGTGAGTTACAAATAGAATTTTCTAAATTTAAATTGACGTTCTGTGGATTTCTAAATATCTAATGGAATTTCTGAAAACATACAAGTTCTTTTCAAAATTTCCTCAAAACTTATTTTACTTTTGAACAAATTATATTTTAAAGAGCCTGTTAGTAGAGACGCACTTAATACCTCAAAAAGAGCATTGCTTCTGGACCGTTTGGCCCTATAAAGGGCCCCAATGGGCCTTAGAAAGAAGGAAAATAACCACATATATTAATACCAATCTACCACAGGATAAGCCGGCTAGTTTCAAAGACAAAAAAGGATCAGGGATACACAATGCTCGTTAGGTGAAAACTTGGCTTGCTGACACGCGCGGACTATTCATTAAAACTTACAATATAATTTTTACTTCATAAGTTTATTTCAACTAAATGAACTCTGCCAATAATAAATTTGATAAATACCTACTTGTGACTAAATTAATTATGGGAGATAAGCCAAAAAACGATAAAACAAATCGACTCACAATTTCAATAATCGAATATTGCCTGTACTTTATTTAATTTCCAGCTGCATGTTTGTTTTATGCCATGAATTTTATGAATTTGTTTGAAATCGAGTGAATCACTCGATAAGCAAATAAGAAACAAATTTAGAGGAATAGTATAAAGTACACGAAGAAAAAACGTATGGTTGGGGTGACAATATTCGAAAAGCATCATACTATTTTGTAAGGTATAGGGTATATTATAACTCGGTGAATTTTCGAATAATTTTCAACATAACCTCCTTTTTGCTTAATATACTTAGTCCAACGTTTCTCCAATTTTTATATACCTAATCTTGTAAAATCAAAACCACACTGCCATATTGAATGCATATGTGGCGTTTTATGAAAATAGAAAGGGACCTAATCTTTAAAATGGCTCTCCTGAACAAAACTGGCTTTTAACCTTAGGTCCCTTTCTATTTGCGCTTAGAATCGTCGACTTCACTTTCATAAAACGCGCATATCTCTGGGAGGGAACACTTTTGGGGCATGGGATCGGTCTCATTCGATGCTCAGATGTTGTCCACATCAAAAATAGAAAATAAAATGAAAATTGATTTTTTTACCCTTAGGTCCCTTTCTCTATGCGCTGTCACATATGGCCAACAGAAAGTTGAATTTCTGGATATTTATTTCTTTGAGAATTTTCGTTGGGTCTCAGCCAGGTCTGGCTATATGTGCAGTTGCTTCATCTTGCTGGAACCAAATGCTGTAGAATCGGACACGTCTTTGGCGCATTTCCGGATTAAAACTCATTTAAAATCATTAACTAACGATGTCCATTGACGGCCACTGTTGCACCGTTTTCCTAAAATAAGTACGGCCCCACAATGCAGCTTGATAAAACTGCGCACCACACAGTACGAGTAACTCCTTCTGGTTGCAGTTCCGTCTCATGGAGTATTTGTGGATATTCGTCAATTTTGCTTGTTCCATTTAGATCAAAATGGGCCTCATCCGACATAAACAAGCAATTTATTAAGCAGTTGTTGTCTTCTTTGGTCATTTTAATAATTTTTTGGCAAAATTTCATTCGAATAGGCAAATCCAGAGGGTTAAACTTGCTTGTAATTTGGACTTTGTACGGAAACATGTTTTAGTCATCATGAATTATCCGCAGATATTGCAAACATGTTTATCAGCCTCATAATGGTCCACCTACACGGGGGAGTTCCGCCAAACTCCCGCCTAAATTCCCTTTAGACGGCAATGCAGGACTGCATAGCATGGTACCGTTGCACTATTCAATTCCTCTTTTCGGTATCCCGAGCTTTCATTTTAATAAATCTAAATACTAATCTTTCAAATAAAAAAAAAAGAGTAAGCCAGTTGCTCACACAGAAAAAAAGTTATTACTTCTTGTTAATATAGCACAATTTGTGCGCCACCCTGTAGTACAAACAAAATGTGGACGTCAGTATAAACATATGAAAGCACACTTTATAATAAAAAAAACATTAAGTGCGATATCTCCTAAAATATATGAGATACAGTACGAAAAATATGAGTTGAACAGTATTTATTCTTTTATTCTCGCTTGAGACTTTTATCGTGTTTTTTCAGAATCAACGTAAAAATTGTTGTAGTTCTTAGAAATGTTGAAAGCCCCAAGTCCTAAGTCTTTTTTAATGATTCACCTCATGGACTTTTGCGTGATATTCATCTCACGGTACATGATTTTCTGTTTTCGGAGCGGATTTCTGTGAATTCTTGATTTAACGGCTTTGATGACATGCGGTACTCGAACAGAGCGTGGGCGGCCCGACCTGTGGCGGTCTTTTACATCTTCAGTCTCCTCAAACAGTTTTATGTATCATTAGACGAACATGCGGCTAATCCCTAGTGGCCGGAGCGTTTTGAAAAATCGTTTTTTTTCATTTCACACTTGAAAAGCGCTATTCCAGCGATACGGTTCTTATTATCTGACCACTCCATGTGAAAGTTGAAACAATTTAAAAATCCCGTTACAGACTAACGCTATTGAGGTTAGCTTCAGTTCTACTATTGAAATGGGTGTGTTCAATGTTGTATCAGTATTTATGTCCCTACTAAGTATATTGGCTAGGTTGCCAGGCAGACCGTACAATTGTTTTGAAACCAGCCAAAATTGTTCATCAGGAGTCATACAAACAAATCAAATGACTTATACGGGAGTCTTGTTAAAATTACTTAAAAACTTAAAATGAAAAAATGACAATTTTATTGTTTTTTTAAATACTCGAAGAAAATAAAGAACATTTGGCAGAATTCTAAGATGTACCCATTAAAATTATCCTTGAATCCTTGGCTACAATCGTCCAAAAAATGTTGACTGAAAAGAAAATTAAAGAATTTTTGCCGATGGAAATTTTATTTTGGACACCCACAGTTATTTATGAGTTGTTTGAATGCAGTTTCCCGTTTTTCATAACTGTAAAGGAAAAATCTTGAGAATTGAAGATGTAATTTTGAAAAAATTATTACGTGAAAATAATTTTTCGGGTGTAAGTCGTATATACCGCAATGGAAAATATTTGTCAATTGCAATGCGTCATATACGACATTTACAACGTCATACGCTAACCTAACCGTGTTCTATTCGATTGTCGTTGTGTCTAGCTGGTAATTGCGATAATAGTTAGCAATAAGCAATTTCGAGTCTGAATTATATTTGTCACGCGATTGCAATTCCCAAAATACTCGTGGCAATAAACCAACTAAACGGTTAAAGGCGAAAATATGCGTAATACTCGTATACTCACATAAACACATTCAAGACTTTTCGAGCAAAATATTTTAAAATTAGTTCGCTAGAAAAGCAAAGGAGTAAATGACGCAGGGGTTATTTCCAGACTGAAAGATACAAACGGCAAACCTTTGGCCCAGCGCCATACTTGGTTCTACAACTGCTGGCAATCGATCCCATTTCAAAAAATATAATACAGGCAACGCCTCCAAAATGATAACATTAACACCTGCATAAGCTCGGCCAAATGTATTTTAGAGTTTGGGTGTGGAATATGTTGGAATGACCAGCGGTTAAATGAAACATCACTTCGCACTTCACCGGGAGATCACTTTTGGTAAAAGTGAAATCTTTTATTTGATAAAAAAAAGACATATGGAAAAATAATTACATACGGGCTAATTATTTGTTGTTTCGCTAAGAGAGTTTTTATACCCTACACAGTACTGTGCTACAGTATCATACGAGTAGTAAAGGTGCTTCCAGATTTTCGGTCATATCGCTTATTAAAGCCGATCGTGCTAAAATTTTGGACGTTTGGCTCCCATAAAAAGGTCCTGTCCGATTTTAGAACCTGCAGCTTAAGAAGACCCTTATACAGGGTGTCCGCCGGCAAGGTATACTACATATCTCCACAGTAGATGCGGATAAGATTAAACGACGAATTTATTAACAAGCTTAGCCAAAAATATACAACACTAACGCGCAATCTTTTTTTTTTTTTAATAACCAACGCTCAGGGGATGCCCCCTATACATGCGGTGCATTGCGTTGGCGAGTGGAAAGTAAAGGATCGGAGGGGGGAAAGAGGGAATAATGTATATTGACACTTGTCTTGAACTTCTGGGTGTCGCAATTGGTGGGAAACACATTTGCCGGAAGTCGATTCCACATACGGACTGTACGAGCGAAAAACTAATTTGATCTGTAGTGTATAGTGCGGTCAAATGGCCAATCGATATCAAACGGGTGTGAATTCCTAGAAAGTCGCGTATCCCTGCTGAACATCCTCACGTCAGGAATAAGGCGACGGATGTCTGATGAACACACACCATGAAAGTAACGATAGAACAGCGTCACGCAACCCACATTCCGATGATGCTCAAGGGAAACAATAGAGTTGGATACCCTACTGTCACCTATCAGCACCATCGCTCTTCTTTGAACGCGGTCAAGTAGCTCCAAGGATGATTTTGGAGCAAGTTGTATAGATATTAAAAAGATCAGAAGGAGTGAAATATTTCTTGCACCGCTTTAAAAAGCCTATGCACTGGAGTGCTTCTTTCGACACTTCGAATACATGTCTCGCCCAACGAGCGTCACATCTTTCATGCCCAGAACATCGAGAGCTTCTGATTGTTCAATATCCGGGTCAACGAATCGCTTGTGAGACAACAAGCAGCACTGTGTCTTACGCGCATTAAAATCTGCTCTATTCACTCGACCCCATTCGGAAATGGCCAGTAAATCCCGGCCAAGTGTCTCATCCATAATTCGCCTTTTGTCTTCAATATCTTGAAAACTCGGCCTACGGTCGAATGAATATGAATGACAGAGGTTACTGTCATCCGCAAAGGAGTAGAAACTATTTGTATAGGGTAATCCATCTAGAGGTATTTTTTCAGAATAAAAAGAAAATATAACAATTCAAATCAAGTGTGGAACAATTATTGGTAATTTGATAGGACATTTTATGGCATTTATTATTAGAAAATTATTACTCTCAAATGTTGGACACTGTATTATGGAAATGAGAGTTTGGTGAGAAACGGGAAGATCCGCTGTTGTCAACCAAAATTTTTTATATTCTATAATTATTTTTATTTCTTTAATTATTCCAAGTTTAAAATTATCAAGCAAATACAGTATGCCTTTTATAAAAAAGTTGGTTTAAAGATAGTAAAAGTAGACCGTCCCAAATACGGATATGGAAACTTAAATGATGAAAATACGTCTAGGAGATTTTTTTGAAAACAATGAGGCAGAAACTAGAATCACTGGAATTGATAGTCAAAACGTGAAAAGATTTGAAACGAAAAAAAAGAAAACGTCGATTTTAAAAAATATGGAGAATATGCATCGAAAACTGCATCACTTTGAGCAGAAATTTATGCATAGAAAAAGTTGACCCCGACAGTCCATAAAATATTAGCAAAGATAAACTTGAATTCCGGCCTTTAGCAATTGGAGAGCTTTCTGCTGAAGCACAAGAGTCTCTTTACAAACTGTTTAAAAAATAAAGATTGCATAACGTTCAAAGCATCAAGGGTGAGGCAAAATGAAGACCTCTTACACATGTTGGCAGCATATTCCGATCCACTTCTTACTCACCTGCGGCAGACGAAGTCATGAATATAGTTAGAAAATAAATATAGTCTTTTGAACAAACCTTCTTTGAATTGAGATTAATATTTTACAGAAAATTGAAAAAATAAATTTAAAAAAAATATTTTTTTTAATTTGTTGGGTAATAGTTTAGAACATACTCTCCTAGAAACCTCAAAAAAATCTAAAATTGGTAAAAATAATTTTTTTAGTTCATTTTTGCACATATTTTAACTTTAACAACCAGTTAGTATGCACCCACAAGGCGTAGCACCCTTTAAAAACAATAATTTCATAAGCTGACTAATACTATTGTTGGGTATACGATTGTGGTACAACAATATTATGATCCTAACAACAATAGTATGATTCAAGTACAACCATACTTTGATCCTCACAACCATACTTTCATCCTCACAACAATAGTATGACTCACACATAACCACACTATGATCTTCACAGCCATATAATGATCCTCACAGTCATAGTATGATTTACACGCAACCATGTTATGATCCCTACAACCATAGTATGATCACACAAAAATATCCTATGATACCCAAAATTATTTATTAGAAATGGGTTAAGTTGTCAACAATAGATTTAAATTGTAAATTATTTAAAAATATATCTAATCAAAAAAATAAGAGAGATTTTTTTAACACTAGAAAAAATAAGTTTTAAAAAGGTAAACGTTTTACTAAAAATATTTCGGTTAAATAAAGCCAAAGAAGTTTGTTCGAAAAAAATTTAATTTCCATATAAAAAGAAATATTATTGCATTAGATCGGTTACAATAACATTGTTCTCAAATGCATATTCAAATGAAGAAAACTTACAATCATACAGTATGATTGCCGTTATCATATTTTTGTTTACATAAAACCCAAAAAAAAATAATATTTTAATAGCACCAACCATATTTATATTATTGTTAAAACCATATTTTCAATATGCGAATATTTACCATCAAAAATGGTTTTGTTGTTTTTTAAAGCATTCTCCAGCATGATTTATACACTTTTGCATGCGCTAAAACCAATTGTCGAAGCACTTTTTTACTCCGATTGAGACACCTCCAAAACATGGCCTTTGAACGCTTCAACAGCATCTTCCGGCGACGAAAATCGTTGAAAAAGAAGTCATTGGATGATAAGTCAGGGCTGTACGGCGGATGACCCATCAATTCGACGTTTTGGGCGGTCAAAAAGGCGCTGGTTTGAGCCGATGTGTGAGAGCTCGCATTATCATGGTGCACAATGGTTCGTCTTCCATTGTTCGTTTTTCGAATTTCTCCGAAGACTTCAGGCAAACAAATTGTGGTGTACCACTCAGAATTTATCTCCTACGTTGCTCAAGCGGAACAGTCCTTGCATGACCAGTTTTGGCAAAGAAACAGGCGACCATTGGCAACTTTCGTTGGATTTGGCTCGTCTTCGAACATCCACACGGTCGATTGCTGTATTGTTTCGGGCTCATACGTATAGATCCATGATTCGTCACCTGTGACGATCTTATAAACGTCTTTTGAAGCACCGCGTATTTTCTCAAAATTTCTTTGCACCAATCGACACGAGCCTTTACGGCCAGGTGCTCGTTCATGCAATATCGAATGTATGCTGGTGGAAGAAATGCCCAAGGATGCCTCTATCTCACGACGATCTTGCATTATCAGTTCACGCACGGCATCAATGTTCTCTGCCACAACGGCCTTTTTTGGACGACCTTCACGACCTTTGTCTTTGAGCGAGCGTCGACCACGATTGAATTCATAAAACTAGTTTTTCGCAGTGCTATAGGATAATGCTTCACCGCCATACAAAGATTTAAGTTTATCGATGCACTCTTGTCGTGATAATCCACGTAGAAAGTTGTGAAAAATTATCGCACGAAAATGTTCACGAGTTAATTCCATTCATTTACCAAATTGATTTTTTCAAGTCACTGTAAACAACACATATGATGGTCGTACGCCAAAACGTTCTGAGTACGTTTATGCTACAAATTGTCGCCAGCCAACACTTAGTGTTGCATAAGCCAGAAATATTTATAGCAACCTCGTACATTTCAACAATATTAATATTGCGGCAATCATACTACATAAAAAATGAGAAGTAAATTAATATTAAGCTGGAAAACGCAAGTTTTGTATTATGATTGTTTTCTTTTCAAATGAAATTTATTGAAGACTGAGAAGCATATTAAAGATCAAACAGAAAGCAAAAAAGACTTAGTTTTGTGGAAAATATTTTCAAAAAGCATGAAAAAAATAGTTTTTCCAACATTTTGCTTCATAAGCACCACAAAAATTTTCTAAATAAATTTTTTAAAAAAAAAAATAATTGTTGGACAGGCAATAATTTAGCTTTTACAGATTGAAAAAATGTCAATTAGTCGACGAGTTATAGCCAAAAAACCATATTAACAATAAGCTGAAAATCGGCATTTGACTGCAAAGTTCGAAGGTAAATTAAAAAAAATCGAACTAACATAAACAAACGCTGCGATATGGGTCTTTAAATTTAGCTTATATTTTCACCCCTCACTCTCAGAATCGACCTAACTTTTTCTAACTTGAATTTGTTCCACAGTGTAAGGTAATTCGAGTACACTGTACAACAAAATGAAACTTTTTCGATAATTATAAGGTTCTGTCAACGGTATTTGGTAGAGGGGATAAAAAAACAATATACGTGTATCGGCGTTTTGAAAGTTTACGTCTGAATCTTATTTTAAGGGGGTCAAAGTACAAACCCCTTGAGAACATTCTTATGACGAATCGGCCTAGAAAACCATGTGATCCTTAGATTTTAGGTGTAGGGTATGTTCAGCATTTTTACTTAAAATATTACAAGGAACATTTTTGTGGAACATGTTAACCCTCTAGCGCCTCACTGTATGGGTCTTTTGTATGGGTCTTTTCATCTACGACTTTCTTTTGTTCAGTAACATATAGTGAAATTTTACGTAGAATATTTCATCCATACACATCAACCCTCTAAATTTATGTTTTGTGGGTCAGTTTAGGCCTATTCAGAATATGTACGAAATTAACCCTAAAACCGATTTTCAGTTTTGCCTTATTTCTACCATTGATGTTGATTTTTGAGCTTTCGTGTATTCAGAGACTTATTGTAGAATTTAATGGCAAACATTTTTGTAGAACATTGTATCCCGTTGTATCCCTGTTTAAGGGGAGTTTACGTACCCATTTCGACAAAAGGGTCCCAAAAGACCCATACAGTGAGGCGCTAGAGGATTAACATGTTCCACAAAAATGTTCCTTGTAATATTTTAAGTAAAAATGCTGAACATACCCTACACCTAATATCTAAGGATCACATGGTTTTCTAGGCCGATTCGTCATAAGAATGTTCTCAAGGGGTTTGAACTTTGACCCCCCTTAAAATAAGATTCAGACGTAAACTTTCAAAACGCCGATACACGTATATTGTTTTTTTACCCCCTCTACCAGAATCCGTTGACAGAACCTTATAATTTTTTTTTGTGCTGAACAGTGTTATCTTATACGGTTCAAAAGATATGATTTTCGCAACCAAAAAAAATGAAATGGCGTCAATGTACGACATCTAGCAGCTGTCTAAATTAGATGAATTACTATAGACTAGAAATAACATAGCTTAATGGCCGCCGTACTGTGAAGATTATCTTGCACTCAACACCGGGTACGATAAGAACATTTATCAGTTATAAGTGGCGGGTTACCTCCTTATAAATAAGGGCGATTTTACGAGTTAGCTAAGTAAACACGCCGTTTGGAGCAGGCGTAAACGCTAGGTGCCGGTCAGCGAGTATAATGTTGCCATTCGTAATACAATTTGTGAGTGGCAAAATTCAAAAAACAACCGTGGCTTTTTTATGATACGTCACAGACGGACATCGTTAAGTCAAATCTGATTATAAACATGGGATTTTCTCACAATTTTTTCAGGGTTTAAAAATATCAGAATTAAGTTGTGTGTAGGACAGAAAAAAAGTGTAATAAAAAGAAATTAAATAATTTTTTAAACGCTCACGATAAAACAAGTGAATAGATTAATTTTTATGCCTGAAATCAGCTGAAAAATATGCGACGTGACTGGCCGCTGCGTCTTGAACTAGAATACAAGTCTTCGGCGCCGACAGGCTGGCTTTAAGCCGCACGACAAGAACCCCTGCTGTTAAGTCGAGTGTGCTGAGGATCTAAAAGGAGTAGTTTTCCAATACTTAAGTGACTGGCGACTTTGCCGATGATAAACACAAGCTACCAATAATAGCTGATGAATTTTTCAAAGGAAAATATCGGTGATCCATCTAGAAATATTTTTTCAAAATAAAAAAATACAAAAATTTAAATCAAGTGTGGAATCTTTAATGTTGATTCGAAAAGACATTTTATGCCACTTCAAAGTATGGCCACAACAACGCCCAGGGTGTCCATTCTGAGGGTCCAATTTTGAATGAATCATTCGAGCATTTCGACCGGTATGGCGTTAATGACACGCGTAATGTTGGCTTCCAAAAACTGAATCGTAGCTGGTTTGTCAGCATAGACTTTGGACTTTACTAGCCTCAAAGAAAAAAGTCTAAAAGTGTGATATCACTCGATCTAGGCGGCCAACTCACCGGTCCGAGCAATTAGTCTTCGAAATTACCTTTCAATAGATACATTGTTTGAGCAGCTGTATGACTAGTGGCACTGTCATGTTGAAACCAAATTTCGTCAAGATTACGGGTTCAATTTGAGGTAGCAAAAAGTCCAACATCAAGGCGCGAGAACGGGCACCATTCACGTTTACGTTACGGCCATCATCTTTTTAGAAAAATATGGACCGATGATTCTACTAGGCCATAAACTGCAGCAAACCGTGGTTTTCTATGGGTATAATGACACCTCTTGGACTTCTTCTTGTTGCTCTTCAGCCCAAATGTGGCAATTTTGTTTATTGACGTTGCTGTTGAGCCAGAAGTGGGCCACGACAGCCTGTTATATCGACCGGATTGACTCGAAGCAGCAATTCTTCGGCCAAGGGCTGTCACTCCGGCACACAGTTGCCGCTACAACAACAACATCACTGAACAACATTTTGGCCGAAGCTAGTTTCTTACCAATCGCTCATTTCCATTATACAGTTGCACAATTAGGAGACGTTGTTGCGGTGTAAGTCTTTCCACAATGAAATGTCAAACAGTACTGAAAACAGATAAAAAATAAAGTTTAATACAACTCACGCGTAATCTGTGAAAAAACCCTATTGAAAAAATACCGCTAGATGAATCACCCTATATATTGCAAGATTTACGGTCCCAGCTACGCAGACGAACCATTAGCTGTAGGGGCATCCAAATGTATCTACTTATATTGCCTGTCGAATGAAAAAAAAATGCTCCAGCCAAAGAGAAGCGAAAAGCGTCGACAGGTAAGACCGACATTCCTTTACCTTCCAAAATTGTGCAAAAGTGTTGCAGGAAATAATATATTCTATAGAATCTATTGGGTAACTTTATTAAGGTCGTAGTACTCGAAACTAAAAAGTTCCGGTTTAAAAATAATGAGTTTAAAAGTTTCAGCATTAGTTGAAAAGTATCGCTACTTAACCCGTTTTACATTAGCTGGAGTATAAAATGACTTTATTCGTGGTATGTTTAACAAATGCTCTATTAAGTACATTTTATGTATTTATAAAGTTTTTGTATACATTTTTATCTAAATTTAGAGAGTGCACACGGTTTTAATTATGACAACAATACGCAAAAAAAAATCAAGAAACCGAAATTAATTCAAATACCACACGGTTGTTAACATCATGGCTAATAAGCCGATGTACATGGTGATGCTGCTGGCTCCGGAGGATTTTTCTTTATTGCAGTTTGCCGTATGGCAAAGGTTGCACTGGTGATTGTTCTCTTCCTTGCAGACAACCTGCATACGTTCATCGGCATCGATGTAGCAACCACGAATGGCAACGCCATCTGTGAATGAAAAGAAAAACATGCGTTAATTATAGATTTAGTAGACACACGAAAATAACTCGTTGTGATTGTGTACATATATTTAAGGATGCGACCGGGATGCGCCGATTTAGCCTATTAACAATTACAAACAGCTTACAAAAGTCGTCATCGTGCAACATTTTAAAGTCCTAGCTTAAATCGTTTGACCCATATCGTGCTGTCTACAGCAGGATAATTATGGCTGTATCGTCCTAGAATTCTACGAGACCAAGAATATTTATAGGGCCTCGATCAATATTTCGGTGTTGCAAATGGACGAGCGTCGTTAAAAAAAGGAAAATATACACACACCACAAACAAAAAAAAAAGTACGTAGCAGTCGTCGTCCGTTAAAAGAAGAAACACACTCACGCTCAAACCAACTAGGCACTTGTCCTTTTTAAGTGCTCCTCGACGCTTGCCCGTCCATTACGCAACCTTTTCAACCTGGCTTACCATGCGTCCAGCGTATCCCCAAAATGAGTGATGCCAATATTCCTGCGAACTATCCGCAGGAATATTGTGAGGTATTTAAAGTCCACCGACTAACTGAGTTATCGACAGTGGGGCTTCCGTAGATATCACCCTACGGGAAATAGCGTTCCTTTCAGAGCGTTGGAGTCGACCTATCTACCAGATTGGCGAGGGTAAGGTCGTGGCTATGCATACCTCCAAGGCCTTTGATAGAGTCGGGCACGGTGCACTCTTATCATCGCTATAAGTGTCGGTAATACCTTTGCTCGATTTATATCAAGTTTTAGAGATCGCACTATACGAGTTGTTGTAGATAGGTTCTCACCCAACGAACATAGGTTGACCTCAGGTGTACTATAGGGTTCTTTTCTTTCTCCCTCTGTTTTACTTGTTTTCAGTGACAATCTTTGGGGTCAGACCGTGAATCGAATCTACTCATTCGCAGATCACGCAACCCCTGTCATTCAAATTATTTCGACCGTTGGCCTAGTCTTCAAAGGGCGAATTATGGATGAGACACCTGGTCGAGATCTATTGACCATTTCTGATTGGGGTCGAATTATGAGATGCACTTAATGTGTTCTAGGATTGAAAATACAATGTGATGCTCGTTTGGTGAGACATTTATTCGAAGTGTCATAGGCGTTTTTAAAGCGGTTTACGAAATATTTCACTTCTTCTGATCTTTTCAATATCTACACAACTTATATCAAGCTGAAAATGGAATACAATTTCCATATGTGACAGCGCATTTTTTTACCTAAGGGTAAAAAAATCAATTTTCATTTTTTTCTTTTTTTGATGTGGACACCATCTGAGTATCGAATGAGACCGATCACATGCCCCAAAAGTGTTCCCTCCCAGAGATATGCGCGTTTTATGAAAGTGAAGTGAAGAATAGAAAGGGACCTAATCTTTAAAATGGCTCTCCTGATCAAAACTTTTCACTTTTTTTTTTTTTGATGTGGACAACATCTGAGCATCGAATGAGACCGATCCAATGCCCCAAAGTGTTCCCTCCCAGAGATATGCGCGTTTTATGAAAGTGAAGTCGACGATTCTAAGCGCAAATAGAAAGGGACCTAATCTTTAAAATGGCTCTCCTGAACAAAACTGGTTTTTAACCTTAGGTCCCTTTCAATTTTGCGCGTCACATATATGGGCAGGAGCTCCAAAATCATCCTTGAAGCTACATGATCGTGTTGAATAATGAGCGATGCTGCTAATAGGCACAGTAGGGTATCCAACTCTGACGTGAGGATTCATACCTGGATTCACACCCTTTGCTATCGCCAGTTGATGGCACTATACACTACAGATCAAATTCGTATTACACTCGTACAGGCCGTATGTGAAATCGACTTCCGGTCTGTATTTCCCACTAACAGAAGTTCAAGGCAAGTGTAAATAAACTGTAAGCCCTCTTTCCCCCTCCCATCCTTTAGTTTTCACTCGCTAAAGCATTGCAGTGCAAGTACTATCTCCTGAGTTTTGGTTAAAAAAACAGTCGAGATAGTAAAAACCATTTTTAATCAAATTGGAGTGACTATTCGCACATATATTCGTGCGACAGAGAGAAGCAGGCTATTAAATTGAAAATATTTCAAAGCAATTTTGAACTTATGACGGACGAATTTGTGTTATTTACAAAAACCCAAATTATTTGACTTTTGTCAACAGACAGTTTGCCGTTTTATACAAATTGGCTGTAAATTTGAAAAAATTGAGCTCTCACACAAATTCAACTTCTGATATTACACGTATTGTAAATGGTTCAGATTTGGCTCAGTTCAACGAATGCCCCATCTAGGGGTTATATTTGAGTCATACTTGACATTGATAGGTCTTTTCTATTCGAAATGTTGACCGAAAGTCAATATCATATCTCCGTGAATTAAAAAAAACACATGCGTTTAAGCCGAATTGGAAAATAATTCAAATTTACCCAGCAAAAACTCAATAAGTACTACTAATTACCGTTTACATTGCTTAGTAATCACCTCTCATTACCCTCTGCATTCTTTTTAAACAAAAATAAGTATTTCTTAATAATAAAAATAATACTTATAAGTTTAATCACTAAAAAGGCCAATCACTAAAGGCAATTTTGCTTTCAATTTAACTTTTCAATTATTGCAATTTTGAATTATTGCTATGAGGGCTGAAACAAGAAAAACAACAAATAACTGTCATCTAGTATGACCGGCTGTAGTGCAGGTGCTGCGTCTGTCTTCTTCTACTAACCGAAATGTTCTATGATCAAATCCCCGCAGAAGTTTATTTTTATTTATTTTAATAATTTTACTAAATTTACTGTCTCACTCGCACTCACACACTGACTTCTCTTATTCCTGAGCTCGGGTTCGCATACAAAAAAGTACTTGGAAACGGATCCGAATAGTGAGTAGTGAGGACTTTTGATTTCAAGATACTCGCAGTGTTACTTGATAAGGAGAGTTGTGGGTACTTCCGAACATAATAATGTGTAGCCCAACAGACAAAAGAAGTTTTGGACGAAATAAAGCACCCACTGCGCCTGCTATACGCAAATTTGTGTAAAACCTTATTGAGACTGGTGAACTAGAGGACTAGAGGCCCTTGTTCGGTGTGAAATGTTAAGAATGCGCCTGCCGTAGCTGAGAGTGTGTGTGTCCTGGAACGTCGATTAAATCTCAACCGCTCAGTATTTTAACACCAGCTTAATGCGAATTTGGCATAAAAGCCTAGCTTTATTCGCCCAAAAGGCTAAGTGTATGACTCTGCAATTGAAGGCACCTTTCCATTTGTTAAGTTTCAGCTTCTTAATTCGGGGCCTTCGAGCATTAAAATGGACATGGCGTATTTTCATCTCGGCTTTGCTAACAGCAAAACTGTCGCATCTGGAGATCGGAAAACCAACCTACGGATGCCCTTCCCACTAGATGAGTCTATGGCTTTGAGTTTCAATCCAGACTTACAACAAGTTATTTGGCTCTAATGAAAAACTAAAAATATTTAGTTGCCCTTTCATCTGAACAAGTACGATAGGTAAGATAGGTTGTAACATCTTGAAATATTAATATAGACTTCTGGACGACTTCTTGATTTGTATGGCCCCCATTATTGTCTTTATGCCCGAAATCATTTTCAAATGTCAATGTCATGTTCTGTTTTATTTTTTTTTATTTATTTTTAGTTAATTTTTTGTGTTATTTTTCAGTTCAATTTCTACTGGGCTTAAAATACCGAGGGTAGATCAATAAATCCTTGATCTCGTAGTTATACGTTTTATAAATTTCTGGCCAAGGCAACACTGAGTGTTGCCTGGCGCCATCTAACATTTCCATTGGAAAGTTTGACATTCTTTAGCACAAACGTACTCAGAACGTTTTGACGTACGACCATCATTTGAGTTGTTTACAGTGACTTGAAAAAATCAATTTGGCAAACAAATGATATTAACTCGTGAACATTCTCGTGCGATCATTTTTCACAACTTTCGACGAGGATTATCACGACAAGAGTGCATCGATGAACTTAAATCTTTGTATGGCGATGAAGCACCATCCTATAGCACCGTGAAAATCTGGTTTAATGAATTCAATCGTGGCCGAAGCTCGCTCAGAGACGAAGGTCGTCCAAAAACGACCGTTCTGCCAGAGAGCATTGATGCCGTGCGTGAACTGATAATGCAAGATTGTCATGTACAACATACCACGATAAAGACATCCTTGGGCATTTCTTCCACCAGCGTACCATCGATATTGCATGACCACTTGGTCGTAAAAAAGGTTTGTTCTCGTTGGATCCCGCACAATTTGACAATCGCTAAAAAAAAGGCTCGTGTCGATTGGTGCAAAGACATTTTAAAAAAATACGATCGCGGTGCTTCGAAAGACTTTTATAAGATCGTCGCAGGTGACGAATCATGGATCTATGCGTATGAGCCCGTAACAAAACACCAATCGACCGTGTGGGTCTTCGAAGACGAGCCAAATCTAATGAAAGTTGTTCGTGGAAGAAGCGCTTCAAAGCAAGTGGTCGCCTGTTTCTTCGGCAAAGCTGGTCATGTGGCGACTGTTCCGCTAGAGCAACATGGAGGTCAATTCTGAGTGGTACATCACAATTTGTTTGCCTGAAGTCTTCGGAGAAATTTGGAAAACGAACAAGAAAAGACGGATCATTGTGAACCATGGCAATGTGAGCTCTCACACTAGGCTCAAACCAGCGCCTTTTTGACTGGCCAAAACGTCTAATTGATGGGTCATCCGCCATACAGCCCTGACTTGGCACCCAGTGACTTCTTTTTATTGCCGCACATCAAGAAAAAAAATGCGTGGTCAGCGATTTTCGTCGCCAGAAGATGCCGTTGAAGCGTTAAAAAAACCATGTTTTGGAGGTGTCTCAATCGGAGTAGAAAAAGTGCTTCGACAATTGGTTTGAGCCCATGCAAAAGTGTATAAATCATGCTGAAGAATACTTTGAAAACAATAAAACCATTATGTGTGTTAAATATTTGCATTTTCATTATTAGGCTCGCACGAATCGTCCAAAATTGGACCCTTAGAATGGAAACCCTGATGCGTAGTTGCGGCCAACATTTAAAGGAAATTAAATTCAAAAAATAAATGCCGTAAAATGTCCTTTCAAATTACCAATAAAGATTCCACACTTGACTTTAATTTTTATATTTTTTTGTTCTGAAAAAATACCTCTAGATGCAACACCCTATACTATTTTTTTTAAACAAGTGCGGTAATGTCAGTTTTTTAAAAGGTTCTTCTTTAATGAAACTCCAAGTCGTTTGATAAAATCCATTTCTTTGAAAGAGTTCTAAGAAACCGCGATATTATCAAATTTAAGCTCAGCTTGGTGTAATTCCTAACACCATCTTGGGATAACATTTCCGACTTTATGCGCTTCATTGAAATCGACTTATGAGTTAAAAATATTTTTTGTTTTTCATTCGAGCCAAATCAAGCAAACAACTATTTTGTTAGCATCACCAATAATTGGTTGCTACATTTTATTTTCTGCAACACTACTGGTTGCCACAACCGCCAGTTGTGACAAGCAAATATTTTTGCGCATTTCATTGGTATGACCGATCTTTTGATCATATTTATTATCTAGTGGTATGTCCAACCGAATATTCAGTACGATTGAATACATTCGGTGATGGCAACGAACATTTTTTTTTGCAACTGAATTTTCATTCATCTAACCGATTGCCAACTAACTTTTCCTCTGTTTGCGATAACACCATGTGCCATTAGGTTGTTTTGGCTCAGACCTCTATCTAACAGATTTTATTGCGATCGACAAAAGGTAGACCTGTGGTATCGTTGCAATCTGAAAGCCGAATCAGCTAGTGATTCTGAGCCGATAGTTGGCCGTTTAACTTATTCTGGATGGTACAAACGTGGGCCGGAACTAATATTCCCTGGTCTATGAAAAACATGGTCGAATATACGGTGCAACTGGTAACATTATTTTTAATTATCTTCAGAAGAGATTCGAACATAAATAGCATCTATCCGCTACTGTTAGGCTTATGGACATAGGAAAGATACCAGATAAGTACAGTCTCTT
This sequence comes from Hydrotaea diabolus, assembly GCA_963513945.1. Lineage (NCBI taxonomy): Eukaryota > Metazoa > Arthropoda > Insecta > Diptera > Muscidae > Hydrotaea > Hydrotaea diabolus. Next base: position 114,343,085 of record OY740717.1, read on the forward strand.
GAAGGACATATAAATATCCTTATGGCCAAGGTGGCTTCAAGGTGTTCGTTTTACATATAAATCTCCAAGTTTCCAAAGCAGTTTATCTCATACCAACCTTAGTTTGATTCGTATACAAAATAAGTTACAGTGTCGCCTGCTTGCACTGGTAAGGGACACAATAGTCTAATATTTTTTGGTAATATCACAGAATTATTTTTAACCGATATCGACTTCTTGTTCGACTGCTAAACATTTTGGTTCTCAAATACTTACTCCATATCCCATGGAAACATCCCTCTGCGTCGTTGCTTTCGCCGCTTCTGCACTTCTCACCGGTCAATTCCCCAGCCTTGTCATAGCAGTTGTAGTCGATATCACTGCGGCAGACAATGCATGTGAATACATAAGGTTCGGCATCCTTGTTGCAACCGTCGCTGGCGTTGCACGTCTTGCAGGCAGTGCCGGTTGTGCCACATTCTGCTGCAATCTTGGCATCGTCTAGTAAACAGCCCCGTTGGATTTCGCCATCCTTGGCCAGTGTATAGCATGATTCGGTTTGGTTGTACAGAATTTGTTGGGCGCAATTTTTCGCCTCACTCACTTGCTGTTCCTTGAAGCAGTCCGCGCCGCTGCACTGGATGCATTTGAGTGCTTGATCCTTTTTGTACGGCGAGTTGTTGCAATTGTCCTTGTTGCAAGTGGCACAACCCTCTTCGGTTCCAGCAGAGCATGGCGCGGCATCGTCGGATTTGCAGCCACGTTTTACGGAAGTTGCGCTATCGCCCAGCGTATAGCAGGCGTCCCCGTCAACATAATTACGGCATGCTGTGCTAGACTTTGAGGCTACATCACCGCAGTCGGAACATTGGTAGCAACGGATACGCTGCGTGGGAAAAACTCCAGCATTGCAATTGGGACCTTCACAGACTTTACAGGTGACATCATTGGCGCACGTGTCATCGGCCTTGGCACAACGCCTCTCAACTTTTTTATCGGTAACACTGACGAAACATTTAGTGGCGGCGGCATCACAGATGTCATTGTACTTGGAATCGCCCACGTCAGTCTGGGAGCAGTTGGAATCATCCGTTGCACATTTCTTGCAGATATTTTGATTGTTGCACCCATTGCCCGTGCACGATTTGCAGTTGGTGGAACATGTGGCGGCATCGTCGCTTTTCATGCAACCTCGAGTTATGATTGCGCCATCTGAAAGAAAGAGACTCAAGTTATTGACTCTGGACATACTGGTAGGGAAAACTAGTAAATGGGCTGGCTGAGAGGACTTTGAGCTTTGAAAGAAAATTTCGTTGTTAGCCATAGTGACAATAGTCACAAAATATCAATGAGCGAATTAAAATTAAGGAATATACTTTTTGTATTGTGGTTATTTTTTCCTTACTCTCTTTCTTACAATTTAATAATTTTAAAATAACATCACTGAGTCAGATCGTATCAGTACTTAGTAAAGGACAAAGCTGCTTTCTCAAACGAAAAAGTGTTTGAAATCACAGAGCATCAGTGGAATTGACCTTAAAATGAGTTCGCATCGCATGTATCTTAATTTCTAGGTTATACTCATTATGTATCACACGGACAGCCTTCGTATTACAATGTTCTATACTTGCCAATTAATCTGATTGCTGCCGTAGCTATGCTATCAGCAGCAATCTCGCATGTACGGGTACGCACCAAAGGCTACCTAAAATACAAACAATTGTAACAACAAAAATTGTATTTTTCATTGATCATGTGGTAACATTTAAACGTTGTGGCTTTTAATAGGTCCACAAATATCGAGTTTGACAAACGAGGTAAAGACAATATTTGTATGCCTTATTAAACGAGACAGGATTTATTCACTTAAAGGCTTTTCAGACAATGATTTGTAGCACCAGACACATTTTTTCGCCCCCCGTTATTTGCCTAGGCTTGAAAACAGCAAATAGTTGTTGTTGCAACAACAGTTCGATGCAAGCCATAAAGTCCATTTTGTCTAAAGGAAATCTGCTTCAGTGTCTAAAAAACGAGCTATTTGAGCTGGATGCTTTTACACAGACCTGGGAGCAGCTAAGTGGGCTTGTCAGGACAATTTAAGAAACGCAGTACCTCAAATGGTCCCTGATTGCATGTGGGACATAAGTCCGGTACGTTACTATCAATTAGCGCCCAATATTAACGGAACTGGCTAAACCATTGAGCTCACAGCTGAGCTCTTGAGCTGAGCTGAGGTAGCGTCTTCTCCTCTGGTGAAATTATCGTATTCTTTTACAGAAAAAATAGTCAAAAACATCATGTTTGGCAACTTAAATTTTCGCATACTAGAACAGCTATGTTTTCATTAGAATTTTATGTTGAATAATCACCTTACTGGATAAATTAAATTGAATGTAAACATAACCTAAGGCCAATCCGATTTAGTCTTTCATCAGTATCAACTGTAGTTTTGTCTGACAAGCTCGTTTGCTCATTTGTAAAATGCAACATTTGTAGAGCAACCAAAAATTTAACTTTAATTTTTTTTTCCTATCCTGAATCTGACTGAAAACATCTATGTGAGCCTCATTGTTTTTACGTAAATTGATAAAACAAAAGAGCATAAAAACGACTACCCATGTCTTACCTTGAACTTTTCAGTTTCTATATAAAAGCTTTCTTAAAGAAATATAAAGGAATTCTATGCTAAACGAATGTAAATATAGGGTGATCCATCTACACGCAGAGAAAAGATATGGTTACTATATGGTCACGGCAACAATAGTATGTTCTCTGCAATAAAAGTATGGTCGTTGCAACCATAGTATTGTTTTTTTTTAATTTAATTTTGACAATAGTATGTTTCTGGCAATAATAATATTGTTGAAATGTAACAATAGTATTGTTGTCAAATTTAAAAATGAAAATATGGTTGTAGCAACAATGTAAATATGGTTAATAGTAATGATAATTTATTTTCAAAACAAACTTCGGATTAGTATAACTAAATTATATTTAAGTTATGATTTTTTTACTGTTAAATAAATCACTCATTTATTAAGAGTTTAATTTATTTTTGCATAACTTACTTAATAAAATTCTCTATTGTTGAATAACAACTTATCCCAATTTTTACAAAAAATGTTGTGAGGATCATACTATGATTGTACATTAAACATACTATGGTTATGAGGATCATCATAATAATATGGTTGTGGGGATCATAGTATGGTTGTGCGTGAATTAATTTATTGTTGGGAGGACCATAATATTGTTATGGGGATCATAGTATGGTTGTGTGTGAACCATACTATTGTTGTGATGATCATAATATTGTAATGTCACAACCATATAACCAACAATAGTATGATGCTCTTCTAATATTGTTACCCCAACCATACTTTTTTTCTGCGTGTAGAGGTATTTTTTTCAGAACAAAAAGAAAATATAAAAATTCAAATCAAATGTGGTACTTTATTGGTAATTTGAAAGGACTTTTTATGGAATTTAGTTTTTGAAAATAATTCCCTTCCCTTCCCCTGGCAGCTGTATTATGGAAATGAGCGTTCGGTGAAAAACGGAAAGCTCCCCTGTTTTCGTCCAAAATTTTGTTCAGTAATGAGGCCCATTTCTGGCTCAACAGCAAAGTAAATAAACAAAATTGCCGCATTTGAGCTGAAGAGCAACAAGAAGAGGTTCAAGAGGTGTGATTACACCAAGAGAAAACTACGGTTTGGTACGGGTTATAAGCTGGTGGAATCATCGGTGCATATTTTTTCAAAAATGATGATGGCCGGAACGTAAGCGTGAATGGTGCTCGCTATCGCGTCATGATATCGATCTCTATGCTACCTGAAATTGAAGCCCGTAATCTTGACGACACTTTCTTTAAACAGGACTGTGCCAGTTGCCATACAGCTGCTTAAACAATGGATCTATTGAGAGGTCATTTCGAAAAGCAGCTAATTTCACGTTTTGGACAGGTGAGTTTGTCGCCTAGATCGAGTGATATCACACCTTTAGACATTTTTCTTTGGGGTTACATAAAGTGCAAAGTCTATGCTGGCAAACCAGCTACGATTCAGGTTTTGGAAGCCAACATAACGCGTGTCATTAAAGCCATACCGGTCGAAATGCTGGAACGAGCCATCCTAAATTGGTGTAGTTGCGGCCAACATTAGAAAGAAATTATATTAAAAAAATAAATGCCATAAAATGTCCTTTCAAATTACCAATAAAGATTCCACACTTGATTTGAATTTTTATATTTTTTTTTGTTCTGAAAAAATACCTTTAGGTGGATCACCCTATATATACTCGTATATTCCCCCCTTTTTTTTGCACAAATTCTTTGTCTGAGTCTGCGGATTTTTAAAAATTAGGGCATATCCGGAAGTGAAGGAAGCATGTCCAACTAGATATATGGTCTGCTCATGATGATGTTATTACTTATACCTGCGTGCAGAAAAATATAGTCACGGCAACAATAATATGTTCATTACAATAACAGCATGTTCGTCGCAACCATAGCATTGTTTTTTGAATATTATTTAGACAACAGTATGATCGCGGCAATATTCATATTGTTGAAATGTAACAATATAATTATTGTAAATTTAGAAATTAAAACATGGTTGTAAATATACCATATAAATATTGTTGGTGCGACGAAGGTATTGTTGTTTAAGATTTACGTTAACAACAATATGATTACGGAAATCATACCGTGGTTGAGACTATGAACAAAGCATAACAGGTTTTAAAGACTGTACAGTGGCTCACAGCTTATTTCCCTGTTGTCATGCAGGGATGACAAATGTGGACGTCGAAAAGGTACAAAAATGTCTAAAAAATAAACTTTTGTGGTTTTAAAAGTATCAACATTTTTAATAACTTAATTTTTATGGGGTATCTACCATTTTTCATTTGTGCATTTTATCCATTATTTTATGTGGCATGTGTTTTGAAAAATTTAATTAAAACGCGTGACCATACCACTAACGATAGATTAGCGATTACTAAAATGGAGCCTCTATAATAAATATTTTTTTTGTATTATGGGTATTAACTATTTATTCAAACATAAACAAATACTCGTAATTCATAAGATTTTTTTTAAAAAAAATAGTATTATTATATAAAACTTAAGGTACTGAGGTGCACACTTAGGAAAGCGAAATAATGTTATGTTTCAGATATGTTTATATATTGTATTATGATATATTTCTTGATAACATATTGCTGGTTACTTTTAAATTATAACAACAAGAATTTTTCGATTTTAACAAACAGAATTTTTCGGTTTTAACAACAAGGATTTGTTGATTTGTATTAAACTAGATATAGCGACTTGAAGTCTATTTCGTTCTTAAGTTTAATGATATTTTGAAAAGAAAAAAATCGTTCTACGCTGGCTGATGTTTCCATATTTCATAATTTTAGAAATATGGAAACATTAGTTCATTCAATTCATTTTTAAGCTTTGAAACTCTGTCACAAAAGATGCAAACATTTTCATCTTTAAAAGAATCTAAATACTCTAAATCAGCTAGAGCCCGAAATTGTAAATTGTCTAAACTGAATTTGTTAAATCATAAATACATTTCATCTCCAAAATTAAGTTTTTTTTTTGCAAAACTTCACAAAACTTTAAATAAAACCTCTTAGCATTTTCATTAAATTATTTGATGGTATCAACGGGAATGTTTTTTGTGGATACGTACAAATCGACCTCGGTTCCACAATATATAGTCCATCTTCAACAGGAATGTGGTTTTCCTTTAGGTTTAAATTAGAACCCGAATAGTTATCCAAAGTAATCTTGTCTAAAAAATTGCGTCCTATTTGACAAAATAAAACTTCTAGTCTCTGTAATGTTCTGGCATCTTTCGATTGCATTTCTAGATTTATAGCCATAATTATTTTTAAAAGATATTAAAGAAATAGGTGGCAAGAGTGAGTTGTATTTCCTTGGGCAATTGTGTGAAGGAAACTTGAAAAGTAAGTTTAACAGCTGTAGTTCTCATTCGTTTGGGGAGAGCCTGGCCTTATAGAGTTCGGTTTTACTTTCAACAATTGCAGCAAGGCTTTCTGAAGAGGGTTGTCACGGACCCGAAATCATGATAAAAGTAGTGTGCAGCCACGAAAATCAATGTCACTTTGCCATTTTGTTAAAAACTTGTCTTCTATTTAAATATAGAAGCAAGAGGTCTTGAGCCGGTTTAATCCCTGTTTAATGTGTAAAAGCAACAGACCGAAATAACACAAACGAGCTAAACAGAAATATGAAATGTAATTTGAAAAATAGACTTGATAAAATTGCTGAAAGAAAATCAAAGCAATCTATTTTTAAATCGATTTCAAAAACGTTTGATGTAAAGTATTATTGAATGGGCTCATATTGTTCAAGAATTCTTTCGACAACATCTTGACGTGAAAGCCATATAAAAATATTCAAATATAAATGTGGTATCAATGATTTAAATTGTGTTTGAAACCTATTTAAATTTCCCCTCATAGTTGCGCAGTTGTCGGTAGTTATTCCAATTTTGGAATCTGTAATACCTTCTTCAATGACGTTATTTAGATGATTTATTATTGTGAAAGGCAAGATATGCTCAGAAACAAACGCGCACAGCATTATTTCAAACTTCTTGTGGGATTCTGTTGTAAGGCATTTCTCAATTTTCTTAACAAAACTATTAATTTTTGGCGTGTTCTTTATAAAAGTTACATGGGCTTCTCAGGACGCATGTCGTTTTATGTGAGGCGGGCTACCAGTAATTTTTGGATTGTACCTCTTGCTTCCTCCATCCATTGCAAGCCATGGAAATTGTTTGCCACATTCTTCTATATGTGACAGCGCATAGAGAAAGGGACCTAAGGGTAAAAATAATCAGTTTTCATTTTTTTTCTTTTTTGATGTGGACAACATCTGAGCATCGAATGAGACCGATCCCATGCCCCAAAAGTTTTCCCTCCCAGAGATATGCGCGTTTTATGAAAGTGAAGTCGGCGATTCTAAGCGCAAATAGAAAGGGACCTACCTAATCTTTAAAATGGCTCTCCTGAACAAAACTGGTTTTTAACCTTAGGTCCTTTTCTATTTTGCGCGTCACATATTTATATGAAACGCTATAAGGCTTTCCTTTACTTGTGATGAAAAATTACATGAAATGTTGCTAGATGTTTGTCAAACAATTTATCCTCGTCGGACTCCATAAAAATATCCGTTAATATTTCTTTTCAGACAGCCACGAACTTAGTTCTTATTAAGTATTTCTTTAATTCCTTCTTAAATTTCTTATTCTTAACTTTTTCTTCTGAAAGAGCAGGTGAGTTTATTTAACTAATTTAATTTTTAAAAATTCTTAACTTCTGCCTAATCGAGAATAATAATTTTATTTATGGAGGAAATATACACAGCCAAGTTTACGGCATGCCAATGGGCAACCCTCTCTCTCCCCCACCATAGCGGATATTATATTGGATGATTTACTTGACTAAGCAATTCAAGAATTAAGTCACAAAAACATCAAAATAAAAAACATAGCCAAATATGTAGACGACACCATTGCCATTATAAAAAAGACGACGAGAACGATATTCTAAACACATTCAACAAATTTCATCCAAAAATACAATTCAACACTGAAAGAGAGTTAGATAACGCAATAGCATCTCTAGATACAAAAATTCATCATAAAAATGGACACATAAAATTTGATTGGTACAAAACAAAATTTCGACAGGTAGAATTATGAATTACCACTCAACTTAACCAAAAACACAAATTATCAATACAGCGAAAAGTTTACTTTTTAGAGTCCTGACTCTAAGCGATGACGAATTTCAAACAATAAAGTAACAAATATTTTAAAAAACAACAGTTTCCCCTCTAAATTAATAACCCAGCTTATTGAAGGGACAAAAAAAATAAATGACAACCCTAATAACAACGAAAAAAGGGAAAGCACAGAAAAACAATATTGTAGTATAAAATACATCCCTGGACTAACAGACAAGAATAACATGGACTTTATAATATCAACAAACAATAACATATGTTTTGCTTATAAAGCACACACGACACTTAGTGCAATATTTTCCAATGTAAAATAAAAACAAATAATAGGATGTAAGGGAAACGACGAACAAAACTGCGATTTAGTATATGTGACAGCGCATAGAGAAAGGGACCTAAGGGTAAAAAAAATCAATTTTCATTTTTTTTGATGTGGACAACATCTGAGCATCGAATGAGACCGATCCCACACCCCAAAAGTGTTCCCTCCCAGAGATATGTGCGCTTTATGAAAGTGATGGTACACCAAAGATACACGTATTTAAATCTTTAAAGTGGCTCTCCTGAACAAAACTGTGCGATTGGTCAAAGGTACGAACCTTTCTTTCTATTCTTTTATGGGCAGTTGAATATAAGGTATTAATCATTGTTGGCTTTACGGTGAAGATAAGATGAAAGGTACATACCTTTCAGTATTATTGAAATACATTTTGGATTTCAGAACAATTGGAAATTTCAAAACTTATCTATGCCATACCATAAACAATGATACGACACCAAACATTGTCTGATAGGTGAATAGATAGATAGATAGACTAGAGCGTATATTAAGGTGGGTCATATCAAATATTTAGCAGCTGTTTTAACATCTAAAATATCGGCGACTTAGCGAATAAGAGATTATTCTCGTAAGAGCTTCTGCTCGCCAAGTTCTTTCGGCGGAAAACATGATGTTGTTCGCGATAGTGTGGCAGAAGAGCTGGCCTTCTCAAAGCGCACTATCAAAAAGTACCCACTGCCGACTTCTGTGGTACACGACTCGAGCGTGTGCCCGTCATACTTTTACATCCTCGTTTACTCAGCTCAGATATGTTTTATGCTCTTTAATAACATTACGAGTAACATCATCAGCAATTACAGCAACAAACAATGAACACTGCCGCCGTGACACGGTTTCCGTCTTTGCTTTTGATATGACAAATAAAATGTATTTAATTCAACAAAATATGCGTCCATTAACTAGGAATATCGATTCGGACAAGGAGTTAAACAATTCTGGTGTAAGGAATATTAAATCTCCATTTGCATTGTTTGCTTCATAAGAGATTTTTTAGTTATATGGATGAGGTGGAACCGGTAATAATACGAAATCACAATGCTGTAAGCTTTATAGACCAAAGCCATGCATAAGAAATAACGGACGTGTCCAAAAAAAGAAGAGGACGGATCAGTCTAAACGAAAAGAGCTAGGGTCTTCAAACTTACCAAAAATGTATATGTCTTATCGGTGTTGCGTTGGCATTGAAACTAGACCTAGTCGGGCAAAATGGTAAAATTTCCCTATGAGGACTGGAAAAAATTCCCCTATGATGACTTAAAAAACTCAAAATTAAATTTTTTATTTTGTTTTTTGCTATGAAACTTGATTAATCTACTTTTAATCAGTTTTTTCGTTCCGCAATTATGTTTGCGGAATGGTGCAATCTTCTCTCAAATCCATATATGAACCTATATATAAGATTAATACCAATTTGGAATTCGGACCATATAGTCCCCCCTTTGCCCCCCTTGAACAATGGACATATGGGTATTTAAAATCAATAAGATTTTGTGACGGAACAGAATATAACATTAATTTTACGATTCGAAGAACTTTGAGGCCTTGACTCATGGGGTAAGGTCTATAGGGCGCCAAAAAATTGGTCGCTTCGAACATAGACATATGACCACTCAGAAACAATGGAATTTTATAAATTTGGCGATTCGACTGAATTGGAGACCTTGACCAATGGGAGTGGTCTACAAGTCCTGTGGCCTTAAAACAGTCCTCTAATTTTTAAGGGCAAAGAAACAGTGACATTTTCTAACAAATCCAAATATATAGGGTGATCCATCTAGAGGTATTTTTTTCAAAATAAAAAATACTAAAATTCAAATCAAGTGTGGAATCATTTTCACTCATTCGAAGGAAATTTTATGCCATTTATTTTTTGAATATAATTTCCTCCAAATGTTGGCCGCAACTGCGCCTCAGTGTGTCCATTCTGAGGATGCAATTTTGGATGACTAATTCGAGCATTTCGACCGGTATGGCGTGAATGAAACGCGTAATATTGGCTTCTAAGACCTGAATTATAGCTGGTTTGTCAGCATAGACTTTGGACTTTCCGCAACTCTAAAGAAAAAAGTCTAAAGGTGTGATATCACACGATCTAGGTGGCCAATTCACCGGTCCAAAATGTGAAATTAGCTGCTCTTCGAAATTACCTCTCGCATGGCAAGTGGCACCGTCCTGTTGAAGCAAAATATCGTCAAGAATACGGGCTTCAATTTCAGGTAGTAAAAAGTCCTATATGATAGAGCAATAGCGAGCACCAATGAAAGTTACGTTTCGACCATCATCATTTTTGAAAAAATATGGACCGATAATTCCACCATCCAATAAACCGGACTGTGGATATAATGGCACCTCTTGAACCTCTTCTGGTTCCTCTTCAGCCCAAATGCGGCAATTTTGTTTATTGGCGCTGCCGTTGCGCCAGAAATGGGTCTCGTCACTAAACACAATTTAAGTCGAAAACAGCTGATCTTCTTGTTTTTCGCCAAACGTTCCTTGCCATATTACAGTTGCCAACATTTGAAGGTAATTATTTTTATAAAATAAATGCCACAAAATGTCCTTTCCTATGAACAATAAAGATTCCACACTTGATATGAATTTTAGTATTTTTTTATTTTGAAAAAAAAAAATACCTCTAGATGGATCACCCTATATATTTAAGATTTGTGTCAGTTTGGAACTCGGACCGGCCCCACCTTCAACTATGGACATTTGGGTATTAAAAAACATTGAAATTTCGACAATTGTCATATTAATTTTACAGTTCGATGAATTTTAAGTCCTTGACCCATGGGTCTAAGGTCACTAGAGCGCCGAAAAATTTATAGCTTCGAACTTAGACATATAAATGCGAATTTTGAATAAAGATGTGAATTTACACTCTTATAAGGATCAATTGACTCAGCAGCTGAAGCCTACTGAGTATTTCAACCGTCGTCTATACGCCGAATAGTTGGTTAAACGGACAGAAGTGAATGGTGACTTTACAAAGAAAATAAAACTTCAGCAACGAGGCACACTTTCACCTCAGTGGATTCGTTAACAAGCAGAATTGCCGCATTTGGGCTAATGAGAATCCACAAGTGATTGTTGAAAAGCCGATGCATCCTCAAAGAATGACTGTTTGTAGCGGGCATTTTTCTTCAAAATGAGCAAGGAAACCGCCGTTACCGTCAAAGGTGGGCGTAACTGCGCCATGCTTAAAGAATTCTTGTTTCGAAAAATTCAAGAGAATGACATGGACATTTGGTTTCAACAAGACGGGGCCACATGTTATACAGTCTACGCAACCATCGATATTTTACGCACTGTTTTTGATAATCGAATATTCAGCCGAAATTTTGATGTCAATTGGCCGCCTCGAAGATGTGATTAGAGGCCTATGGATTATTTGCTGGGGGGAGCCTTTTACAATACAATTCTGAGACAATTGATGTTGCCATTTAAGAGATTTGACCTGAAACAATCGAAAATGTACTGAAAAAAATCCTCTTAAGGGACTAAAGAGCCGTCGGAAAAATTCTCCCTTTTCAGTATTTGCTCAATATGTCGTAGTTGTTTTGTGGATAACCCATGTCTAAAATAAAGACAGTAAGACACGCTTAATATGTGCCTCAAATGGTTGCTATTGTGGTAGAAATTAGTATAATCACGGTGTTACTAAAGTTTCATTTTATTTCGATATATTTCCAAAATTTGCTTAAAACTTGTGATTGGACGTGGGGACCGTTGATGCAAAAAATGCGGCCCGTATTCTCAACACAATGGATTAATAGTAAATATGGGTACTCAAATTAATGCAAATTTTTCTACAATCTTATTAGGAAATTAGGCCGAAAATTAAACACGTCATTAAAATCGTAAGTTTATATTTTGATAATAACATCAAACGATTCGGTCAAAACGATTGATATGGATATACTCGTATGGCTACAAAACACTTGTAATTATGGACCGATGCGTACTCAAAATCTTTGGATTCCGACTCCGGGAATTGGAACGACTTCGTCCTCCGACTCCGAATCAGTACTTTTATTTGTTTCACAGGATGCTTTAGAATGGCAACAGCTATTGTATTCCCCTTTCACTGTTAAACAGTAACGTCAATTTTTAAATTAAAATGCAAGCTATAAAGTTCAAGCGAAAGTTCAAAAATAGGCTTCAGTGTGCCCGGGCCTTTAAACGGGTCTGAAAAGAGGACATCAATGTAATAATGATTACAGTCTTAATGCAGAAGAAGTGAGACCAATTTGGGTTAGGAAAGGGCCCAATTTGGCATTATCGGAAAGTTAATTTCCATTTAAATTATGCTAAAATAAATTCGAACTTAACATTAAATGTAAAAAAGATCCTTAAACATTTAGTGTTTTTTGTTTAGTTTAATGTTAGCCTTTGTCCGGAGTTAGAGTTACTTGTCTTCTGCTCCGACTCCAGACAAGTTTTCGAGACTCCGACTCCCAAACTCTGACTCCGACTGTACACTTGGTCATCAGTAATTGCGAAAATTACAGACTATGTTAAATTCGGCCAGGAAATATTTGCGGGACACATTAGTTCATGATAAAACTAGGGAAAGTGACAATGTCCATACAACTCTGAACTTTGCGATGACAGTTGGTCAAATGATGTTGGTAAGGAAAGAAACACCTGCTTGGGAAGGGATGTGGCATTTATACCTTTTGACGTTTCCTTAACAGGCGTTTAGTAATTGTTCTGCTTCAGAAAACTCGGAATGAAAAGAAGATTTTTTTGTTCAATTTCTTACAATTTTTTAATTAAGGACTGATTTTTTTCTTTAAAGCTTCGTTTTCATTATGTCAAATTCAATGGCAAACAGAAATGGCACATTCGTCGACATTTGCATTTGGTGTCAAACGCGTTTTCACTACAACGTCATAACTGACACAAAACCCAAATGGCAACATTTGACATCCACATTTGTTGTCAGTCATTTGCCACACCGTTTTCATTAGGCTAGCTAAACACATCTGTCGTCATATGATTTTTGCGAGAAGAAGAAGAAATTAATTGAAATTTTTGTGTCAAAAGCGACGTGGTAGCAAAATTTTCAATTTTTTTTAAACAACAAAATGTCCATGAACAGCGGAGGCTATTCCACTTCGTTGTGACCTCCGATCGCGTTAGCTCCAGTTCGGAAGCCACTTCCTGCCAAAGCGCCTCTCGTCCTGCATTCTTTGGTGAGGTAGTCCCAGGTTCCAGGGCGCAATTCGACTGCCTCAATCAGCCGCTCCGTCTGCTCGCTCGTCCAAATGTGCTGTAATTTGCGCACCCTCTTCGTCGAACTGGCGACGTCTTCCACATTCATGATTAGCACATCGTCCATGTCTATTCTATAATTCCAGAAGTCCGTTCTTGGCGCGATTTCCTCCTTTGCTCGTTTTCTTCCTTCGCTTGTTGAAAATGCCAGCAAAATCAGCTGTTTGCATGCCAAATGTGTTTGCATTTGCCAACATGTTGGCAAATGGATTCTCCTTGTCAAATGATGCCATATCGGTCAATTGTCATAAATTTACCCGTTTTCACTTGACTGTCATTTCGTTTGACAAAGCATAGTCATATATGACGTCAAACGTAAATGTCACCATATGACTACCCGTTTTCACCTAACTGACTACATTTGCCATTGAATTTGACATAATGAAAACGAAGCTTAAGCTAAAATATCTTAAAAAACGTTGTTAATTTTTTGTCTTTTAAATTTTTTGTCACATAGGCTTGTTTTATTTGACAAGCATAAAAATCCGTTTCACATTCTGCAAAGGCAATAATTTCTAATCGTTAGCAAAAAAAAACCTAAAGCATCATTTTTAATCGTTATTTCCGTCAAAGCTTGTTTGTTTTGATATTTTTTTGGTTAATTTTAAAAATGTTTTAATAAAAAAAGGGTTACGCGGGCTTCAACGCACTGGACTTATTTTTTATATCGACAGTCCTGATGCAATATTCAGGATCGAGATCACGCCATAAATTGTCAAATGGTTTTTGTTTAATACTCTTTTCCTGCCAAATTACAATTTTCAAAACGCAATATTTTTAAAAAATTAAAGTCAAACTTATTTTAAGTAAATAAAAAACTTTTAGGTTTTCTGATTTTAAGCGGATTTTCCGAATATTAAATAAAACACGACTGCTGCATTTTTAAATAACACTTCATTGGAATATGTAAATTTCGTTCCTTTTTGGAATTTAAAATGACCTACGAAATATTGCGATTAATACCCTTTCTCTTTAATGCTTAAGCAAGCAAGCCATTGTTTACATCAGACCTTAATATTTGCAATAATTCTAGACATTGTTGTAAATTTAACATATTTAATATAAACGTACGCAGTTTTTTAGTGAGTTTTATGACCCCCTCTAATGTAGATACGTATGGACGTTTGTATGCGTACCTATGCACCATTACAAACGATTGATAAGAAATTCGAAATAAAAGCGGACTTAAAAAATCAATTTCAAGATAAACGATTATAAATTTTGAGGATTAGTCATGCAGTAGTCGAAGAAAATCGGGCACCTCCTTGGACTTTACTTACCAATTTTGGTATAACATTTGTTCAAATCTGCTGCACAATCTGTGGCGGAAACTTTGGTGCCAAGGCAATCTGGTGTGTCCTTTGAATTACACTGTACGCATTTGGTAGGCGTCGCATCTAGAAGGGAGAAAATGCCTTTGTTTAAATTTCACTACGGATGGTTATGCTACCAGACCACTCACCTTCGGCAGACGTAACACTCAATACAGCTGCAAGTATTCCAACCAAAAGGCAGACATATGTTCGGTTTCCTTTAATGAAATGCATTTTAATCAGTTGTTCCCTTTATCAATTATATTGACTTGAAGTAAGGGCGTCTAGCGGGGGGTAGAGAGAAGAGTACAATCGAGTGATTGAGAGTATCACCGCAAACACCAGTTACCACTTTTAATAACAAATTCAAACTGTTGTGAATAATGTCAGCCAAACCGTTTTATACGTACCATATTTACTTCTTATCATGCGAGTTGACCAACAAGTACTCTCTTTTTCTTTCTCTCTCTTTCTATTTTGGTAGTAGGAGCAATTCATGGGAGCAATTAACGTATTTCATCATGAGGTCTCTCCGTCCGTTCTTTTCTCTCTTTACGCATTTTGAGGAATAATAACTGCACAGGGTGGTTCACAAAATATTAACAATTATTTGCAATAATCATACGTAATGCTGTGCTGCGAATACGTATTAACGCATTGACTGCAGACACACCCTGTTGATTCCAACAGCTTTTGATTTAAAAACTCTTACCATATTACGAGTAGAAACAGAACGCTGTGGCTGCGGTGATGGAATTCGGTGCGGCAATAAAATGTGAATTAAATGACGAAGGGTGCTGCGACGGTTTTTGTTGACAGTTTACAGCAGTTTTTATTTATTATTTGGCTTTGAGTGATTTTGAAAAAATACAATAAATTTATTTGCAAACTAAACAAGAATTATTTTGAAATGTTCAATTGTAAATTGAACAATCAAATTGTTTTACTTTCATTATAATTTGCTTGTTTTGGTCCATTATTTAATTAATTTAGCTTTCCCGCAAATACTTTTAAAATTTATGATTTCTTCTTCTTACTGCAAATATGCACAAAAACTATTTTGTTTACAAAAACATGAAAATATGGCAACACATAGAGAGAGGCAGTAGCAAAAATTGAGAGCGCAAGGAAAACCGCAGAGAAAATACAAATAGTGCGGTTTTTTCTCTCAGTTTTTCATATATATTTGACAAATGCTAATGCAGCCGCAATGTGTTGTTTCTACTTTAATACAGGTAGTGGCAGCAGCTACAACAAATACAACAATTCAAGTTCAAACAGCAATTTGTTTTTGTTTAGTATACAACGATGTTGTCAAAGATGCTGGTTAATATGTTCAGAAAAATGTTAAACTCATATATTATTTTAAGTTTTTGAAAGGAAACTAGACAGTTTCGCTTACAAACAAAATGAAAAAATTAAAAAAATCAGCTGTTTATCGACACAATCTGTATTATTGTGCCATACACTATTTACTTTAGCAGGCTTTACAACCTCTTGTACCAACAACTAGGCGTACCAAGCAAATAAAATGAAAAATAGCGCTCGGGTCTTGGGTGTGTTTCCTCTAATTTCTAATACCAAGAATTATTGCACCTTCCTCTGTAGTCGCTGTTTATCATATACAACGGTCCATGAATCCGAATTTAATAAATTTGAAATAATTCTATATTTGGGCCCGTAGTTAAATATAAGTATATGCCAATTTTCACACTGATCGCGTGTTTTGACTACAGGGGCTATTTGTAATTCAAGGTAACGATTGAGGTGGTGATCCTTTCTTAAATAGTGAGTATGTCCTTGCAGGGGATACCGGGGGACGAAACATTCTATTTATTTTCATTATTTGGTCGCTGCTTATAACGATACGCACGTGCTCGGCAGACTAGCTAGTTCGGGAGATGTGGGTGGGGATCCTGTTCCTTTGGCAGACCTGTACCCCTAAGAAAAAAAATATAACAACATACAACTTCCCTGATCTTAATGCTTGTTAGAGTTAAGGTGTTCTAACTCAAAGCCTCTAGTATACCCTCCTTTCCAATGTTTTTTTCTAATGGCTATTCTGTTTACTAAAAAACCCCTTTAACAGTCCAGTACCTACGACACTGAAGTTTTACAAATAAAAAAGAATTAGAACATATTTAAATTCAGTTTATTCTAACAACAACAAATGAAACTTATTCAGTCCATACTGAAGAGATGGATTATGCTTTAGGCTTTCCTTAATAACTTAGACTTAGTAGTGAAGATAATTTACAACAACTTTAAACAGATCTTGTCGCATGACAGTGATGGGGTTAACTCTTTTTTTGTGTCACTCTCTTTAAGAAAAACTAACTAGATTTTATGGCATGCGATAAGAATTCTTTTGAATGTCAGTACTACTGTAAATGTATCAATAAATTCAACCTCTTACATTCTCTTAATCGTGTTCCGACTTACTTTCTATTATTATCCAACGCTGCATGAAGGGTCTGTGCGATGTTCGATGGCTGAGAAATCTGTGATCTTTGAGGAATGAAATTTAAATTTGTTTGATGGGATACATGTTACGTAGGTAGTTAGTAAAATTAATAGGAATTTGTGCAAGGTTAGTCTAAGATTTAAATTTTTAAAATTGTTTAGATTACAATTTTTTCTTTTTTAACTATTTTCTAGTTATTAATATAATTAAATTTAAGAAAAATAGATGGTAGGTTAATTGTAGATAAATAGCTGTAGGTATAAGTAGGTCATTTCACTGGTGATTATGAGGTTTTCTTTCGCCTCGTGACAATTTTTCACTGGTATATGTTGTTTGGTGTATATTTGATGTGGGATTTAATTTTTAGGTTAGATTCGAGTTGGGGTTTTGACCAAGGCTCTTCGCTAGCGTCAAATACCTTTATGTATGTATACTAGAAGTTTTCTCAAGATTTGTATTAGTAGTACCGCTTTGTTTTTGAAAGGCTTCCAAAAAAGTGCTGTCTCTCGAGTAACCCCAATTTACACGTGGCTTCGCTCTTTAAGTTGGGCTTTACTTGTTCGAAGTACCCAAGAGACTGTATGTAAACTGGGTGTTGTTTAATTCCGAATGTGTGGCGAAATTATTCGTTCTCTGTCACTTTTTAAAATATCTAAATTATTTACAATGATGCTGAGTTGGGTGGTTGTACGCAAGTAAGCTCTTGAAAAATACACGTTTTTTTTTATAAAATTTTCAATTTAATTTCATAAATTTACCATTAATAAGTGGAATTTCTCACAATTTAATTTTGCGTTGAATCATTTACATTGGAGGTTTGCACAACACTTTTTCTTTATTCTGTTCTTCACTATTATTTAAGAGCACTTTTATTGTTCCCTTATGCAGCCAAATTTGAAAAGAATGCATATTATCAAAACTGATAGCGTTAAAGCCTCTGTTCGAAAATTTCAACTCAAACTATAAAAAACGAACTGAAAGTTTGGAGAGTTGTTCTAAATGTAACAGTTCTTCTCATTCAGGTCTACTTTTATTTCTACCATTAACTTTTCAACATGGTTATCACTCACAGTATTGGTAAAAGTACGTAAAAAACAATATGTGACGCGCAAAATAGAAAGGGACCTATGGGTAAAAACCAGTTTTGTTCAGGAGAGCCATTTTAATGATTTAAATACGTGTATCTTTGGTGTACCATCACTTTCATAAAACGCGCATATCTCTGGGAGGGAACACTTTTGGGGCATGGGATCGGTATCATTCGATGCTCAGATGTTGTCCACATCAAAAAAAAGTGAAAATTGATTTTTTTTAACCTTAGGTCCCTGTCTCTATGCGCTGTCACATATAAAGTGATATCGGCATGGGGATTAATTTGTATTAGTTGGAACTAAAAAAAGATCATAAGCGTAATTGCAAGGGAATAAAAAACGACCCTTACACATTCTGTAGAAAATGTATGGATATATCGACAAAAAATTAAAAAAAAATGAATTTTGAATGATTATAGGTTAACGTCACTTAATACTATATGGGTCTCAACTAACAGCTTTTTTTCTGGGCGCCGATTTCACACATTGATAATCCCGAAGTCATCATCGCTGCTAACGGCACAACAAATGGGGGAGGGTATATTTTAGAAACGGTGAATGTGTTGTATAAATCGGACAGCTTCTCGATGGATTTTTTCAGGATATGCCGTATTGTGTGATTTGGACCCTTGTTAAGTTTTCCGGCTTAAACCTACCCTGATACGATTTGATCAGGTCGGAGAGTTGGGTTTTATTCTTTTGTGCGGTATAGTTGATTCTATTTAGTACGTCATGAGAGACTTGGTCCGATTATTTTCCCATTATTCCTGAAGGAACATAGGCTCGTTAAAAACTCTTTCCATTTGATTATTTACGTAGCTACACATTTAAATTCACGCGATGTATAGACAGCTTATTGGGCTTCAGCATCTACCAGACATCTCCACGTGTTTGCCGGTCTCCCTCTTCCGCGACTACCCTGCAGGTTAAAGTCGGACGCTGTGTGCGTTATATCATCGTCGGCCTTTCTTAGGGCGTGGCAAGTCTACTTCCACTATCAGCGTAGGATTTCTAAGACTAGTAGTTGTTGCCGTTTATAGCGCTTCGTTAGTGATCGTGTTCGGCCAGAAACGCACATAGTTTCTGACATCACTCAGCATTCCTTTCATGTCCATGTGCGATAAGGCAGATCTGTAAGCATAGTCGAGGTTACCCTTCCTTAAGTTGGGAATGAAGGGTTTACAAACCCAGAAATCCGATATAAGCGGATGCTGAAGTTCAGCACAGCAAACGATATGCCCGCGTCAACATAGGACGTCTGTCCAGGGGACCAGGGGATTTGTTAGATTTTAAGGCTACAATTGCAAGCGCCATTTCCTGGAAGCTAGGGCACGTGATGTCAAATTGCTGAGGATTGACTAGATATTGTGAGGAGTTTTTCATTATAGTCTTCCCACATCCTAATTTGTTTCTTTTTTGATGTTATCATTACACCGTTACCATCTATCAATTAAAAATTATTTTAATTTAGTTCCTCTTCATTTAAGAGAGAGAGAGAGAGAGAGAGGAGAGATTCATCGAAATAAACTTATTGAAGTCATTCTTCAACTAAAACACCTCTTTAAATACTTATTAATAAATCTGATTTTAATTTGTATGCTAAAAAACAACCAAACTGGAAGACTCGCCATCGGCGAATGTGTATTGGGTTCCTCTGCATGAGATGGGATACGCTAAACTACGAAACTCGTTTACTCAATCTTATAGTTCGAAGTAATTTTAAACTATTTTAAAAAGCAAAAGTGTATTTTTTTTAAATATATTAGTATATATTTGATAATTTATATTTTTTATTGTCTGCTTTTGACGAATTCGGCAATGAACCCTCTTGTTGTTTAATTCTCTTCGGTGTATAACAAGTCAAACAATTTCTCTTAATGGTGTACATATAATGTTGCCAGAATACCTTTTAGTAAACTAACTATGTATGTAGGTAGCTCAGCTAGTTAACTCAAAAGAGCACGGCTAATGTCAGCTCTCTGGACATACTGAAGTGTTTCGTTAGGGCTGTCATTAAAATCATTTTCCGACTATATCGATGATATTGGCTAATTGTTGTGTTCCAGACTCAAGAGCGTTATCTGGCAGATATTATTCGGTCAGTGTGCGCTTCCCACTCTATGAGCGCTGGGTAAAATTTTTTTAAAAGAAAAAGACCAACACCACTTTCTCTTCGTTGGTCCCCTCCACTTTCTCCCCACCACTTTCTCTTCGTTGGTCCCCTCGTTTTTAGTCCGTTCGGAGCAGAAAAATCGCCGGAGTCTGGCCATCCAGATTCGGATATTCCAAGAAGAAGATTTGCTAAATACATTGCTGAGCTGTGCTAGTTGTAAAGTTCCGTGTAACGTGCGTACGTTTCAGGTCCCAATCTATAATCTATGCTGCAGGATCAAGGTTGTCATCGATTTATCGATTTGGTTTGAGTTTCGGTTGGATGTAATTGATTCGGTTTTAGAACTCATTTCAATTTAGAGCGATCGGGTGATTGGTCCGCAGCATATGTGCTACGTTCCTATTAAGATTATACCGCCTATGATCGGTCGACAGATCCTCGTTTGTTGAGTGGAGGATGTACCAAGTCTGTTACGCACTGAGTAAGGTTGTCTGTGGAAGTGGATGGGCTGTAGCTTGCGCGTCACTTCCCCTTGCTCCCCCTAGTCCTCTGTAGTCGGCGTAAACTATCATATGTCTCTTATTGTAAATTATACTTAGTACTCTAAGGTTCCAATAGTAGGGCATGTGCTCGGGCTTTCGGATACAAATAAACAGACTGATGCATGAACATTATCAGCTGTTTTTCTCTGTTCTTAAACAGCTTTCCTAGTATTAGTGTTGGGCATTATCGTTCACTGAACGGACCGGTTCTTGCTGTTTCGTTTGACTCCTTCCTTTAAATATTTTTTGGATAAACGTCAAACATGTTTGTTTTCTCATTATTCTTTTTTCTAATGAAAGTGATACAAAATTATGCCAAACAAGAAGATTCAATATATATTTTAATTCAATATGTATCACTGATTGTAAATGTGGAAGTTGGTGATAAAGAATTGTTTAAATGGGAAGATTGGTTAAAGCAACAAATGAAATCTGTGAACGAGCGAATGGACGACAACAAACAAAAGAGTAAAGTAACGAAGTGGGCGATGGACCTAAAAGAATAAAGGAGAAGTAACCAAGGACTGGGTCAGCCACAGCAAAAATTAACAACCCAGAACTTAATAAATTAGTGGCTTTGGCTAACATTGACTTTTTCCTACTTTGGAGTTTTTATGTCCTCCATCATAGGCCTCTTTATCATTTCTTAACACAGTTTGGAGACCCCATAAAATATATATACTCGTATTCTAAAGCGTCGAAAAAATTCTAAGATGATCTAGCTATGTCCGTCTGTCGGTGATGGACTAAAGCGGTTTGTATATAAAATGGGTCAGATCGATCAAGAGGTAAAAATCCCCCTCCCCCACCTAAACTGGGTCAGCCGCTGCAAAAATTAACAGCCTAGAGCTTTCAAGGACAATATCTCATCAACTGTTCGATATATGTCGATGATATTTGGAACATATAATGTTGGCATGGCTCTATACACTCTATACACATTCCAGAGAAAAAGAGGGTGCTGCCATGTTCCTCTTAAAAATTGTTATCATGCCCAAAATCGTTAACCGATCGTTCAAAAGTTTTAACAGAATAAAATCAAATACCTGGCATTTATTCCAGACAATGTTATGGTAAAATTGAATAAGGGTCGTGACTTACAACCCTAAATTAAATATACAATATTTCATGGACTAATAGAGATATGTCGATCTTACGAGTACTTGGAACATATGCCGTTGGCGTGGATCAAAATACATCGTGTAGAAAAAGGGGGCAGTGACATGTCCCCTCCACAAAACCGCATTTATGGCAAATGGACCGATCGTTATACAAGTTTTACAGAATGAAGCCAATGACTAGGCAATTATTACGATAATTATTACGGTTGCTATATGTGACGCGCAAAATAGAAAGGGACCTAAGGTTAAAAACCAGTTTTGTTCAGGAGAGCCATTTTAAAGATTAGGTCCCTTTCTATTTGCGCTTAGAATCGTCGACTTCACTTTCATAAAACGCGCATATCTCTGGATGGAAACACTTTTGGGGCATGGGATCATTCGATGCTCAGATGTTGTCCACATCAAAAAAAGAAAAAAATGAAAATTGATTTTTTTACCCTTAGGTCCCTTTCTTTATGCGCTGTCACATGTACACTAAGGTGTGCCTGGCGCCTTCTGACATTTCCATTGGAGGGTTTGACATTATTTTAGCATAAACGTTCTCAGAACGTTTTGACGTACGACCATCATTTATGTTGTTTACAGTGACTTGAAAAAATCAATTTGGCAAAATAATGGAATTAACTCGAGAAAATTTTCGTGCGATCATTTTTCACAACTTTCGACAAGAGTGCATCGATGAACATAAATCTTTGTATGGCGATCAAGCACCATCCTACAGCACTGTGAAAAACTGGTTTAATAAATTCAATCGTGGCCGACGCTCGCTCAAAGACAAAGGTCGTCCATAAACGGCCGTTGTGCCAGAGAACATTGATGCCGTGCGTGAACTGATAATACAAGATCGTCATGTGACATACCGTGAGATAGAAGCATCCTTGGGCATTTCTTCCACCAGCATACATTCGATATTGCATGAACACCTGGCCGTAAAAAAGGTTTGTTCTCGTTGAATCCCGCACAATTTGACAATCGCTCAAAAAAAGGCTCGCGTCGATTGGTGCAAAGAAATTTTGCAAAAATACGATCGCGGTGCTTCAAAAGACGTTTATAAGATCGTCACAGGTGACGAATCATGGATCTATGCGTATGAGCCCGAAACAAAACAGCAATCGATCGTGTGGGTCTTCGAAGACGAGTCAAATCCAACGAAAGTTGTACGTGGAGGAAGCACTTCAAAGCCAATGGTCGCCTGTTTCTTCGGCAAAGCTGGTCATGTGGCGACTGTTCCGAAAGTAGGACGGTCAATTCTGAGTGGTACACCACAATTTGTTTGCCTGAAGTCTTCGGAGAAATTGGAAAAACGAACAGAGAAGACGAATCATTGTGCACCATGACAATGCGAGGTCTCACACATCGGCTCAAACCAGCGCCTTTTTGATCGTCCAAAACGTCGAATTGGTGGGTCATCCGCAGTACAGCCCTGACTTGGCACCCAATGACTTCTTTCATACCCGCACATCAAGAAAAAAAATGCGTAGTCAACGATTTTCGTCGCCAGAAGATGCTGTTGAAGCGTTCAAAAACCATGTTTTGGAGGTGTCTTAATCGGAGTGGAAAAAGTACTTCGACAATTGGTTTGAGCGCATGCAAAAGTGTATAAATCATGCTGGAAACTTTGAAAAACAATAAAACCATTTTTATAATAAATAATCGCATTATCATTGTTAGGCTAGAAACATATATAGCAGCCCTCGTATAGACTGTGCTCCGGTAGAATTAGACAAGGGGGCTTGGCACTGCCCACTCAACACTGAACTTTAAGAGACTATATCTCATGAACGATTAAAGTTATGACGTTGATATTTGGAACATGTAATATTGGCATGGATCAAAACACATCCTGGTCGAAAAGAGGGTACCGCCCACTGCCATTAAACAAATTAAATTTATGGCAAAAGTAATTGGCCGATCGTAATAAAATTTTAACAGTACGAAATCAATGATAAGCACAAAGTTATAGTCTTTCTCGTGAACTACTACCGATATGTCGATAGTTGTTGGTATGAGAGAAGCAAACAACCACCAGTTGTGGCAATTAATAAAACTCCTCTGCATTTCATTGATAGGACTGATCTATTGGTGTGTGAAGAATAGTTGTATTATATATATCATATATGTCGAACCAAATATTCATTACGATTGAAAACATTCGGTGGTGGCGACGGAAGAAAGATCTTTTGCAAACGATTTTTTTTTCTTTCAACCGATTTCCAACTGTTTTTTTCTATGTGTGTAAATACATTGTATTATTATGGACAAGTTTTGAAAACTAAAATATTTTCCTTTAGAATTTGAGTACAATTTGTTTAAACTTACACATAAACTTCAATGTGTACACTAGGGTAGGCCGATTGGTAAGGACAAAAATTTGTCGATATTGTGCCATCGATTTTACGATAGCTTTTGGCATGAGGAATAAAATTTCTATTTCGATTCGATTCTCTCGGTCGTATTTATATTTTCATGCGCTTAAATGTTATATTGTATTGTAAAGGGTGTTTTTTAGACGTGTGGTTTTCAATCTGGCCACACTTTTTTCGGAGTTGGTCTTTTTGATAGCCGTCCTTGATTTATGCTCAGTTTGGTTTGCCATTTCATCATGAATAGACCTACTCCGGAACAACGTTTGCAAGTCCGGAACAACGGGCTTAAAATCCACAAGCCATTGCTGAGACGCCGTTAAATCCTCAAAAAGACACTGTATAGTGTGTAATATGGGCAGTGGGAATCATTGGTCCATATATCTTCAAAAACGAAGCCGGCCATAATGCCTGAATTGGATGATGTTGGTGTGGACGACCTTTGGTTCCAACATGATGGCGCTACATGCCACACAGCCAACGAAACAAACAATTTATTAAAGGAAACTTTTTTTGAGCTCATTATCTTGCTTCGTGGTCCTGTGTCGTGAACTTCAAGGTCGTGCGATTTAACTCAGCTAGACTATTTTTTGTGGGGTTATGTGAAGTCGCTTGTCTACGCAAATAAGCCCGACACGATTGACGCCTTGTAAGAGAATATTCAGTGCGTTATTGCTGACATACGGCCCAAATGCTTCAAAGAGTTTATTTGAACCAGCCGCGGCTTGTCCGAAATCATTTCTAAAACATAATGACAGACCCTTATCTTTATAATAAACTAAATTCTTGGCCATAGCATTAAATTAGACGCGTTTTATTTCTTCTTGAAAACCACACGTCTAAAAACCACCATTTATGTATGAATTGTATGTCAACTTAGAAATATTTACCTACTACAATCCCTTAAAAAAATTAAAGTTGAGAAAAAGTCATAAAATTTAAATTTGGGCTCATAGGAAATGATTTTTGTGATGACATTTTTTTTCATGCCAAAATCTATCGAAAAATATATGGCATAATATCGATTGCTAAATCGAACCACCCTAGTGTACACATATACATACAAGGTTTTTGGTTTTATTTCAAAATTCAATTGGTTTTCAAATTGTGTATGTTTGGATCTTCACACGGAGAACAAATTAGTTGGAAATTGTTTGGAACAACAAACGTTTTTGGACAAACACAAGATGTTAATAATCGAGGTTGATATTCAGTTCGACGTACCACAAGATAATTAATATAAGTATGATAATCGCATTGTACTCAAAGCTTATGGATCGGCCATACGAATGAAACCCAAAAACGGTGTTAAGTTGTAACGTCTGGTGGTGGTGACAACCAATAGTTTTGCAAATATTTTGTTGTTGCAACCAATTATGGATGACGATTACATAAGTTTTATTATTATTTTGTTTTGGTTTGACTACTGACTTAATCAATTATTCTTCAGCAAAAATCTTCCATTGTCTTTTCAATTTTTTCTTCAATATGTTTTAGAATACTTCAAGTGTCTAAGCAAACAGATTCAGTTCCAATTACTTAAAATTACAGAGCACCCACTAACATTCAGTTATACTGATGGAATGTTCGAGGTGCATGCAACCTCAATCATTCGGTTCGGAAAAAATTCGGTTATGGCAACGAATCTGTTTTCTGTGCGTTTTTTTCAAATAAATTCTCATTGACACAAATATTTTTTCTTCTTCAACACATGCAATGTGTAAACATGTGCACATTTTTGTGAGGATCATAATATTGTTGTGCCGCAACCATATACGAGGGTTGCTATTTATATTTCGGGTCCTGACAATACTAGTGTTCCCAGATGCAAACTGGAACTTCCATTGGAAACTTGGACATTTTTTAGCATAACTTCACTCAGAACGTTTTGTCATTTGAGGGCGAATTGTTTTGTTTACAGGTGTTGAAAATTCATCTCAGTCAAAAAATGGAATTATCCCGTGAACATTTTCGTGCGATAATTTTTTACGAGTGTTTAAATCAACTTGTTTCGACTTTTGGCGATGAAGCACCATCAAAAAATACTGTTAGTCACTGGTACCAAGAGTTAAGTCTCGGACGCCGTACGCTCCAGCAAGAATTTCGTGAAGGACATAATTTGACGAATGCTCAAAACAAGGCTCGAATGGATTGGTGCAAAGAGACGTTAAAAAAACTGGTATCAAGAGTTCAGTCTCGAACGCCATAAGCTTCATGATGAATTTCGTAAAGGACATAATTTGACGAATGCTCAAAAAAAGTGTTCGAAGAAATGAGGAAAGATAATAAGAGAAGACGGATCATTTTGCATCACGACAATGCGATCTCTCACACATCGTTTGACCCCTTCAAGATGTCGAATTAATGGGCCATCAGCCGTATAGCCCTGATTTGGCACCCAATGACTTCTTCTTATTCCCTAGCATCAAGATAAAAATGCGTGGTCAACGTTTTTCATCGCAGCTGTTGAAGCGTTTAAAAATCGTGTTTAGAATGTGTCGCAATCGGAGTGGAAAAAGTGCTTCGAAAATTGGTTTGTGCAAAAGTGTATTGATCTTTAGAAGAGGTTTTTTTAAAAAACAGTAAAACCATTTCCAACTATAAATAATTGTGTTTTTATTGCAGGGCCCAAAAAATAAATAGCAATTCTCGGACACAACAATAGCATGATTCTCTTCAAATATTTCCATACTCCTTCCCGATTTAAGGTCCAAATCGACTCCAGAAGCTACAAATAACAAAAGCCCCCACACAAAGCCCTTTCCGATTTCAGAATCTGCAGCTTAAGAAACCAGAAATTACAAACAATAAACTACGACATTTTGAGTCCGAGCTTGGTCAAGTTCAAGACAGGGCTGCTTAGCCCTCTGTATAACAAAGTTCTTACTTATATAATGTAGGGTATCTCTTTGTCCACCACGTCCGACTTTAGTTTTTTGTACTTGTTAACACATTTTGTGGTGTACTTTGTAACTTCAAGTTAAAATAAATTGTGACTTTTTCCAAATGAAGTAACTTCGAATTTTTTTCTTCTTAAATCCAATCACATCGTCAAAAGGGGACATTATTGACATTTGTTGTCTGTATACAAATTGTTAATCAGCTTCGCAAATTCGAAATAGTCCTTCTCCTTTATGGACCCTCTTCTTTTCACACAATATACCTGCTCATGGATTCCCAATATACCTAATCTGTCTCAAAATTTGGCCTCAAGCTCGTTTGAAGTACGTACCTTAGTAGTGTGGAAGTTACGTACCTTAGTAGTGTGGACTAGTATCATGATTTAGCCCAGAGAAAATAATCGAATGACATCATACCATTAACGGCATCACACAACTGATCTTCATGAATGCAGTGTTGTTGGTCGAATACTTGAGGTATGTGTATGCTTAAATAAAAGAAATTTTGTCTCTTGAGAAGGCCGCTACGCATGAATTGTAAATAGAAAAATTTAATTTAATAAAACTATTTATAAAAAATTCATTGTTACGTCATTTGGTTTATAATACTACATACATAATTAAAAATATCTGAGAATATCAGTTTGTTTTTTGTATTTGAATAAATAATAATGTAAGACATGCTATCAAATTCACATGAGAAATCGAAGACAGAGTAAAATTGTCATTGTGAAGATCGACAGTCGAATAGGAGCACTCGAATTGCACTTGTCGTTCAGACATACATCACACTTTTCGCTTTCGGCGACACCGATTTTCTTATTGATAGAAGTACAGGCACTCTCCTCTACCGGAATCTCAACGCAGCCTTTTTTGATTCTTGAAGCGGATGATTGATTATCTGTAGAAACAAAAAGAGAATTAAACCCAAAAGAATTAACAATGGTTAATTAATGTAAATCTAATCGAAATTTTCCAGAAATTTCATATAATATCAAGCGTAGCCATCAAAAAAGTCGACATTTGAGGAATTATATTTTGCCCTAGCGATTTCTTCAGATCTGCAGCAGATCACTAGCGTTTAAAATCCTCTAAGATACTAACCTTTATATCGCACGGTATAACAGGCATAACCTGTACCATCAGGGGCTGTTGCACGCCGTTCACGTAATAAAGACCGATAATTTCTTAACAGAATTCCTGATGCCGACAAACTAGCAGCACGACTGCGTGCTACAGTGTGACTTGTAAAATTAGGAACCTTTTCTAATGATTTTCGTGCTAACGTCGATTCCTTGGTATTTAAATCAATCGAAGTTGGATCGGCGGTAGTTGCATCTGAGATTGTTAAAACAGTTGTGCTTGTACTAAAGGCTAAATTCTGTTGTGGAAGATTCTCTGTGGTTAAATTCGATCTTGGGACATAATCGGAGAAATCATTCGGGTCAGCAGAACGACGAGAGCGCGAGCTAACACGATTGTTTCGTGCAGCTATTTCGGCGTTTTTCGTTGTTATTGCTTCATTTGGGGCGTAACTCGTTGTTATTAGACCATTTGTGGTGGACTCCGTTGTTATAGGGTCGTTCGTGGTGGAGTCCGTTGTTATTGGATCATTTGTAGTGGACTCGGATGTAGATGGATCATTTGTTGTGATGTCGGTTGTTGTTGGATCATCTGTAGCGGAGTCGGTTGTTGTTAGATCATTTGTAGAAGAGTCGGTTGTTGTTGGATCATTTGTAGTGGAATCCGTTGTTATTGGATCATTTGTAGTGGAATCCGTTGTTATTGGATCATTTGTAGTAGAGTCTGTTATTATTGGATCATTTGTAGTGGAGTCCGTTGTTATTGGATCATTTGTTGTGGATTCGGTTGTTATTGGATCATTTGTAGTGGAATCCGTTGTTATTGGATCTTCTGTAGTGGAGTCGGATGTTGTTGGATCATTTGTAGTTGAATCCGTTGTTATTGGATCATTTGTAGTAGAATCCGTTGTTATTGGATCATTTGTAGTAGAGTCGGTTGTTGTTGGATCATTTGTAGTGGAGTCGGTTGTTATTGGATCATTTGTAGTTGGAACCGTGGTTATTGGATCATTTGTAGTGGAGTCAGTTGTTGTTGGATCATTTGTAGTGGAGTCGGTTGTTGTTGGATCATTTGTAGTGGAATCCGTTGTTATTGGATAATTTGTAGTAGAGTCGATTGTTGTTGGATCATTTGTAGTGGAGTCGGTTGTTTTTGGATCATTTGTAGTAGAGTCTGTTGTTATTGGATCATTTGTAGTGGAGTCCGTTGTTATTGGATCATTTGTTGTGGATTCGGTTGTTATTGGATCATTTGTAGTGGAGTCGGTTGTTATTGGATCATTTGTAGTTGAGACCGTGGTTATTGGATCATTTGTTGTGGAGTCGGTTGTTATTGGATTATTTGTAGTGGAGTCGGTTGTTATTGGATCATTTGTAGTGGAGTCGGTTGTTGTTGGATCATTTGTAGTGGAGTCGGTTGTTGTTGGATCATTTGTAGTGGAGTCGGTTGTTATTGGATTATTTGTAGTGGAGTCGGTTGTTGTTGGATCATTTGTAGTGGAGTGGGTTGTCGTTGGATCTTCTGTAGTGGAGTCGGATGTTGTTGGATCATTTGTAGTGGAATCCGTTGTTATTGGATCATTTGTAGTAGAGTCGGTTGTTGTTGGATCATTTGTAGTGGAGTCGATTGTTATTGGATTATTTGTAGTGGAGTCGGTTGTTGTTGAATCATTTGTAGTGGAGTCGGTTGTTGTTGGATCATTTGTAGTTGAGACCGTGGTTATTGGATCATTTGTTGTGGAGTCGGTTGTTAGTGGATAATTTGTAGTGGAGTCGGTTGTTGTTGGATCATTTGTAGTGGAGTCGGTTGTTGTTGGATCATTTGTAGTGGAGTCGATTGTTATTGGATTATTTGTAGTGGAGTCGGTTGTTGTTGAATCATTTGTAGTGGAGTCGGTTGTTGTTGGATCATTTGTAGTGGAGTCGGTTGTTGTTGGAACATTTGTAGTAGAGTCGGTTGTTATTGGATCATTTGTAGTTGAGTCCGTGGTTATTGGATCATTTGTTGTGGATTCCGTTGTTGTTGGATCAGTTGTAGTAGAGTCTGTTGTTATTGGATTATTTGTAGTGGAGTCCGTTGTTATTGGATCATTTATTGTGGAGTCGGTTGTTGTTGGATCATTTGTAGTGGAGTCGGTTGTTGTTGGATCATTTGTAGTGAAGTCGGTTGTTGTTGGATCATTTGTAGTGGAGTCGGTTGTTGTTGGATCATTTGTCGTGGAGTCGGTTGTTGTAGGATCATTTGTAGTGGATTCGGTTGTTGTTGGATCATTTGTTGTGGAGTCGGTTGTTGTTGGATCATTTGTCGTGGAGTCGGTTGTTGTTGGATAAGTTGTAGTGGAAACCGTTGTTATTGGATAATTTGTAGTAAAGTCGGTTGTTGTTGGATCATTTGTAGTGGAGTCCGTTGTTATAGGATCATTTGTAGTAGAGTCCGTGGTTATTGGATCATTTGTAGTGGAGTCGGTTGTTATTGGATCATTTGTAGTGGAGTCGGTTGTTACAGGATCATTTGTAGTTGAGTCCGTGGTTATTGGATCATTTGTAGTGGAGTCGGTTGTTATTGGATCATTTGTAGTTGAGTCCGTGGTTATTGAATCATTTGTTGTGGAGTCGGTTGTTGTTGGATCAGTTGTAGTGGAATCCGTTGTTATTGGATCATTTGTAGTAGAGTCGGTTGTTGTTGGATCATTTGTAGTGGAGTCGGTTGTTGTTGGATCATTTGTAGTGGAGTCTGTTGTTGTAGGATCATTTGTAGTGGGGTCGGTTGTTGTTGGATCATTTGTAGTGGAGTCGGTTGTCATTGGATTATTTGTAGTTGAGTCCGCGATTATTGGATCATTTGTTGTGGAGTCCGTTGTTGTTGGATCATTCGTAGTAGAGTCTGTTGCTATTGGATCATTTGTAGTGGAGTCGGTTGTTGTTGGATCATTTGTAGTGGAGTCGGTTGTTGTTGGATCATTTGTAGTGGAGTCGGTTGTTGTTGGATCATTTGTAGTGGAGTCGGTTGTCATTGGATTATTTGTAGTTGAGTCCGTGGTTATTGGATCATTTGTAGTAGAGTCTGTTGTTATTTGATCATTTGTAGTGGAGTCGGTTGTTGTCGGATCATTTGTAGTGGAGTCGGTTGTTGTTGGATCATTTGTAGTGGAGTCGGTTGTTGTTGGATCATTTGTAGTGGAGTCGGTTGTTGTTGGATCATTTGTAGAGGAGTCGTTTGTTGTTGGATCATTTGTTGTGGAGTCCGTGGTTATTGGATCATTTGTAGTGGAGTCGGTTGTTATTGGATCATTTGTAGTGGAGTCGGTTGTTACAGGATCATTTGTAGTTGAGTCCGTGGTTATTGGATCATTTGTAGTGGAGTCGGTTGTTATTGGATTATTTGTAGTGGAGTCCATGGTTATTGGATCATTTGTTGTGGAGTCGGTTGTTGTTGGATCATTTGTAGTGGAGTCGGTTGTTGTTGGATCATTTGTAGAGGAGTCGTTTGTTGTTGGATCATTTGTTGTGGGGTCTGTTGTTGTAGGATCATTTGTAGTGGTGTCGGTTGTTGTTGGATCATTTGTAGCGGAGTCGGTTGTCATTGGATTATTTGTAGTTGAGTCCGTGGTTATTGGATCATTTGTTGTGGAGTCCGTTGTTGTTGGATCATTTGTAGTAGAGTCAGTTGTTATTGGATCATTTGTAGTGAAGTCGGTTATTATTGGATCATTTGTAGTGGAGTCGGTTGTTGTTGGATCATTTGTAGTGGAGTCGGTTGTTGTTGGATCAGTTGTAGTGGAATCCGTTGTTATTGGATCATTTGTAGTAGAGTCGGTTGTTGTTGGATCATTTGTAGTGGAGTCGGTTGTTGTTGGATCATTTGTAGTGGAGTCGGTTGTTGTTGGATCATTTGTAGTGGAGTCGGTTGTTGTTGGATCATTTGTAGAGGAGTCGTTTGTTGTTGGATCATTTGTTGTGGAGTCTGTTGTTGTAGGATCATTTGTAGTGGTGTCGGTTGTTGTTGGATCATTTGTAGTGGAGTCCATGGTTATTGGATCATTTGTTGTGGAGTCGGTTGTTGTTGGATCATTTGTAGTGGAGTCGGTTGTTGTTGGATCATTTGTAGAGGAGTCGTTTGTTGTTGGATCATTTGTTGTGGAGTCTGTTGTTGTAGGATCATTTGTAGTGGTGTCGGTTGTTGTTGGATCATTTGTAGCGGAGTCGGTTGTCATTGGATTATTTGTAGTTGAGTCCGTGGTTATTGGATCATTTGTTGTGGAGTCGGTTGTTGTTGGATCATTTGTAGTGGAGTCGGTTGTTGTTGGATCATTTGTAGAGGAGCCGTTTGTTGTTGGATCATTTGTTGTGGAGTCTGTTGTTGTAGGATCATTTGTAGTGGTGTCGGTTGTTGTTGGATCATTTGTAGTGGAGTCGGTTGTTGTTGGATCATTTGTAGAGGAGTCGTTTGTTGTTGGATCATTTGTTGTGGAGTCTGTTGTTGTAGGATCATTTGTAGTGGTGTCGGTTGTTGTTGGATCATTTGTAGCGGAGTCGGTTGTCATTGGATTATTTGTAGTTGAGTCCGTGGTTATTGGATCATTTGTTGTGGAGTCCGTTGTTGTTGGATCATTTGTAGTAGAGTCAGTTGTTATTGGATCATTTGTAGTGAAGTCGGTTATTATTGGATCATTTGTAGTAGAGTCGGTTGTTGTTGGATCATTTGTAGTGGAGTCGGTTGTTGTTGGATCATTTGTAGTGGAGTCTGTTGTTGTAGGATCATTTGTAGTGGGGTCGGTTGTTGTTGGATCATTTGTAGTGGAGTCGGTTGTCATTGGATTATTTGTAGTTGAGTCCGTGATTATTGGATGATTTGTTGTGGAGTCCGTTGTTGTTGGATCATTCGTAGTAGAGTCTGTTGTTATTGGATCATTTGTAGTGGAGTCGGTTGTTGTTGGATCATTTGTCGTGGCGTCGGTTGTTGTAGGATCATTTGTAGTGGAGTCGGTTGTTGTTGGATCATTTTTAGTGGAGTCGGTTGTTGTTGGATCATTCGTCGTGGCGTCGGTTGTTGTAGGATCATTTGTTGTGGAGTCGGTTGTTGTTGGATCATTTGTAGTGGAGTCGGTTGTTGTTGAATCATTTGTAGTGGAGTCGGTTGTTGTTGGATTATTTGTCGTGGAGTCGGTTGTTGTAGGATCATTTGTAGTGGAGTCGGTTGTTGTTGGATCATTTTTAGTGGAGTCGGTTGTTGTTGGATCATTTGTCGTGGCGTCGGTTGTTGTAGGATCATTTGTTGTGGAGTCGGTTGTTGTTGGATCATTTGTAGTAGAGTCCGTGGTTATTGGATCATTTGTTGTGGAGTCCGTTGTTGTTGGATCAGTTGTAGTAGAGTCTGTTGTTATTGGATTATTTGTAGTGGAGTCCGTTGTTATTGGATCATTTGTAGTAGAGTCCGTGGTTATTGGATCATTTATTGTGGAGTCGGTTGTTGTTGGATCATATGTAGTGGAGTCGGTTGTTGTTGGATCATTTGTAGTGGAGTCGGTTGTTGTTGGGTCATTTGTCGTGGAGTCGGTTGTTGTAGGATCATTTGTAGTGGAGTCGGTTGTTGTTGGATCATTTGTAGTGGAGTCGGTTGTTGTTGGATCATTTGTCGTGGAGTCGGTTGTTGTTGGATCATTTGTAGTGAAGTCGGTTGTTGTTGGATCATTTGTAGTGGAGTCGGTTGTTGTTGGATCATTTGTAGTGGAGTAGGTTGTTGTTGGATCATTTGTAGTGGAGTCGGTTGTTGTTGGATCAGTTGTAGTGGAATCCGTTGTTATTGGATCATTTGTAGTAAAGTCGGTTGTTGTTGGATCATTTGTAGTGGAGTCCGTTGTTATAGGATCATTTGTAGTAGAGTCCGTGGTTATTGGATCATTTGTAGTGGAGTCGATTGTTATTGGATCATTTGTAGTGGAGTCGGTTGTTACAGGATCATTTGTAGTTGAGTCCGTGGTTATTGGATCATTTGTAGTGGAGTCGGTTGTTATTGGATCATTTGTAGTTGAGTCCGTGGTTATTGGATCATTTGTTGTGGAGTCGGTTGTTGTTGGATCAGTTGTAGTGGAATCCGTTGTTATTGGATCATTTGTAGTATAGTCGGTTGTTGTTGGATCATTTGTAGTGGAGTCGGTTGTTGTTGGATCATTTGTAGTGGAGTCTGTTGTTGTAGGATCATTTGTAGTGGAGTCGGTTGTTGTTGGATCATTTGTAGTGGAGTCGGTTGTCATTGGAGTATTTGTAGTTGAGTCCATGGTTATTGGATCATTTGTTGTGGAGTCCGTTGTTGTTGGATCATTTGTAGTAGAGTCTGTTGTTATTGGATCATTTGTAGTGGAGTCGGTTGTTGTTGGATCATTTGTAGTGGAGTCGGTTGTTGTTGGATCATTTGTAGTGGAGTCGGTTGTTGTTGGATCATTTGTAGTGGAGTCGGTTGTCATTGGATTATTTGTAGTTGAGTCCGTGGTTATTGGATCATTTGTTGTGAAGTCTGTTGTTGTTGGATCATTTGTAGTAGAGTCTGTTGTTATTGGATCATTTGTAGTGAAGTCGGTTGTTGTTGGATCATTTGTAGTGGAGTCGGTTGTTGTTGGATCATTTGTAGTGAAGTCGGTTGTTGTTGGATCATTTGTTGTGGAGTCGGTTGTTGTTGGATCATTTGTAGTGGAGTCGGTTGTTGTTGGATCATTTGTAGTTGAGTCGGTTGTTGTTGGATCATTTGTAGTGGATTCGGTTGTTGTTGGATCATCTGTAGTGGAGTCGGTTGTTGTTGGATCATTTGTAGTGGAGTCGGTTGTTGTTGGATCATTTGTCTTGGATTCGGTTGTTGTAGGATCATTTGTAGTGGAGTCGGTTGTTGTTAAATCATTTGTAGGGGAGTCGGTTGTTGTTGGATCATTTGTAGTGGAGTCGGTTGTTGTTGGATCATTTGTAGTGGAGTCGGTTGATGGATCATTTGTAGTGGAGTCGGTTGTAGTTGGATCATTTGTAGTGGGGTCGGTTGTTATTGGATCATTTGTAGTGGAATCGGTTGTTGTAGGATCATTTGTAGTGGAGTCGGTCGTTGTTGGATCATTTGTAGGGGAGTCGGTTGTTTTTGGATCATTTGTAGTAGAGTCTGTTGTTATTGGATCATTTGTAGTGGAGTCCGTTGTTATAGGATCATTTGTTGTGGATTCGGTTGTTATTGGATCATTTGTAGTGGTGTCGGTTGTTGTGGGATCAGTTGTAGTGGAATCCGTTGTTATTGGATCATTTGTAGTAGAGTCGCTTGTTGTTGGATCATTTATAGTTGAGTCGGTTGTTGTTGGTTCGTTTGTAGTGGAATCCGTTGTTATTGGATCATTTGTAGTAGAGTCCGTGGTTATTGGATCATTTGTAGTGTAGTCGGTTGTTATTGGATCATTTGTAGTTGAGTCCGTGGTTATTGGATCATTTGTAGTGGAGTCGCTTGTTATTGGATCATTTGTAGTGTAGCCGGTTGTTGTAGGATCATTTGTAGTGGAGTCTGTTGTTGGATCATTTGTCGTGGAATCGGTTGTTGTAGGATCATTTGTAGTGGAGTCGGTTGTTGTTGGATCATTTGTAGTGGAGTCGGTTGTTGTAGGATCATTTGTAGTGGAGTCGGTTGTCATTGGATTATTTGTAGTTGAGTCCGTGGTTATTGGATCATTTGTAGTGGAGTCGGTTGTTGTTGGATCATTTGTAGTGGAGTCGGTTGTTGTTGGATCATTTGTAGTGGAGTCGGTTGTTGTTGGATCAGTTGTAGTGGAATCCGTTGTTATTGGATCATTTGTAGTAAAGTCGGTTGTTGTTGGATCATTTGTAGTGGAGTCCGTTGTTATAGGATCATTTGTAGTAGAGTCCGTGGTTATTGGATCATTTGTAGTGGAGTCGGTTGTTATTGGATCATTTGTAGTGGAGTCGGTTGTTACAGGATCATTTGTAGTTGAGTCCGTGGTTATTGGATCATTTGTAGTGGAGTCGGTTGTTATTGGATCATTTGTAGTTGAGTCCGTGGTTATTGAATCATTTGTTGTGGAGTCGGTTGTTATTGGATCAGTTGTAGTGGAATCCGTTGTTATTGGATCATTCGTAGTAGAGTCGGTTGTTGTTGGATCATTTGTAGTGGAGTCGGTTGTTGTTGGGTCATTTGTAGTGGAGTGTGTTGTTGTAGGATCATTTGTAGTGGAGTCGGTTGTTGTTGGATCATTTGTAGTGGAGTCGGTTGTCATTGGATTATTTGTAGTTGAGTACGTGGTTATTGGATCATTTGTTGTGGAGTCCGTTGTTGTCGGATCATTTGTAGTATAGTCTGTTGTTATTGGATCATTTGTAGTGGAGTCGGTTGTTGTTGGATCATTTGTAGTGGAGTCGGTTGTTGTTGGATCATTTGTAGTGGAGTCGGTTGTTGTTGGATCATTTGTAGTGGAGTCGGTTGTCATTGGATTATTTGTAGTTGAGTCCGTGGTTATTGGATCATTTGTTGTGGAGTCCGTCGTTGTTGGATCATTTGTAGTAGAGTCTGTTGTTATTGGATCATTTGTAGTGGAGTCGGTTGTTGTTGGATCATTTGTAGTGGAGTCGGTTGTTGTTGGATCATTTGTAGTGGAGTCGGTTGTTGTTGGATCATTTGTAGTGGAGTCGGTTGTTGTTGGATCATTTGTAGTGGAGTCGGTTGTTGTTGGATCATTTGTAGTGGAGTCGGTTGTTGTTGGATCATCTGTAGTGGAGTCGGTTGTTGTAGGATCATTTGTAGTGGAGTCGGTTGTTGTTGGATCATTTGTAGTGGAGTCGGTTGTTGTAGGATCATTTGTAGTGGAGTCGGTTGTTGTTGGATCTTTTGTAGTGGAGTCGGTTGTTGTTGGATCTTTTGTAGTGGAGTCCGTTGTTATTGGATCATTTGTAGTGGAGTCCGTTGTTGTTGGATCATTTGTAGTAGAGTCGGTTGTTATTGGATCATTTGTAGTGGAGTCGGTTGATGTTGGATCATTTGTAGTGGAGTCGGTTGTTGTTGGATCATTTGTAGTGGAGTCGGTTGTTGTTGGATCATTTGTAGTGGAGTCGGTTGTTATTGGATCATTTGTAGTGGAGTCGGTTGTTGTTGGATCATTTGTAGTGGAGTCG
Organism: Hydrotaea diabolus; assembly: GCA_963513945.1. Classification (NCBI taxonomy): domain Eukaryota; kingdom Metazoa; phylum Arthropoda; class Insecta; order Diptera; family Muscidae; genus Hydrotaea; species Hydrotaea diabolus. The sequence goes on from OY740717.1 coordinate 114,380,603, forward strand.
GTTGTTGTTGGATCATTTGTAGTGGAGTCGGTTGTTGTTGGATCATTTGTAGTGGAGTCGGTTGTCATTGGATTATTTGTAGTTGAGTCCGTGGTTATTGGATCATTTGTTGTGGAGTCCGTCGTTGTTGGATCATTTGTAGTAGAGTCTGTTGTTGTTGGATCATTTGTAGTGGAGTCGGTTGTTGTTGGATCTTTTGTAGTGGAGTCCTTTGTTATTGGATCATTTGTAGTGGAGTCGGTTGTTATTGGATCATTTGTAGTTGAGACCGTTGTTATTGGATCATTTGTTGTGGAGTCGGTTGTTTTTGGATCATTTGTAGTGGAGTCCGTTGTTATTGGATCATTTGTAGTTGAGTCCGTTGTTGTTGGATCATTTGTAGTAGAGTCTGTTGTTATTGGATCATTTGTAGTGGAGTCGGTTGTTGTTGGATCATTTGTAGTGGAGTCGGTTGTTGTTGGATCATTTGTAGTGGAGTCGGTTGTTGTTGGATCATTTGTAGTGGAGTCGGTTGTTATTGGATCATTTGTAGTGGAGTCGGTTGTTGTTGGATCATTTGTAGTGGAGTCGGTTGTTGTTGGATCATTTGTAGTGGAGTCGGTTGTTGTTGGATCATTTGTAGTGGAGTCGGTTGTCATTGGATTATTTGTAGTTGAGTCCGTGGTTATTGGATCATTTGTTGTGGAGTCCGTCGTTGTTGGATCATTTGTAGTGGAGTCGGTTGTTGTTGGATCATTTGTAGTGGAGTGTGTTGTTGTTGGATCATTTGTCGTGGAGTCGGTTGTTGTTGGATCATTTGTAGTGAAGTCGGTTGTTGTTGGATCATTTGTAGTGGAGTTGGTTGTTGTTGGATCATTTGTAGTGGAGTAGGTTGTTGTTGGATCATTTGTAGTGGAGTCGGTTGTTGTTGGATCAGTTGTAGTGGAATCCGTTGTTATTGGATCATTTGTAGTAAAGTCGGTTGTTGTTGGATCATTTGTAGTGGAGTCCGTTGTTATAGGATCATTTGTAGTAGAGTCCGTGGTTATTGGATCATTTGTAGTGGAGTCGATTGTTATTGGATCATTTGTAGTGGAGTCGGTTGTTACAGGATCATTTGTAGTTGAGTCCGTGGTTATTGGATCATTTGTAGTGGAGTCGGTTGTTATTGGATCATTTGTAGTTGAGTCCGTGGTTATTGGATCATTTGTTGTGGAGTCGGTTGTTGTTGGATCAGTTGTAGTGGAATCCGTTGTTATTGGATCATTTGTAGTATAGTCGGTTGTTGTTGGATCATTTGTAGTGGAGTCGGTTGTTGTTGGATCATTTGTAGTGGAGTCGGTTGTTGTTGGATCATTTGTAGTGGAGTCGGTTGTCATTGGAGTATTTGTAGTTGAGTCCATGGTTATTGGATCATTTGTTGTGGAGTCCGTTGTTGTTGGATCATTTGTAGTAGAGTCTGTTGTTATTGGATCATTTGTAGTGGAGTCGGTTGTTGTTGGATCATTTGTAGTGGAGTCGGTTGTTGTTGGATCATTTGTAGTGGAGTCGGTTGTTGTTGGATCATTTGTAGTGGAGTCGGTTGTCATTGGATTATTTGTAGTTGAGTCCGTGGTTATTGGATCATTTGTAGTTGAGTCCGTGGTTATTGGATCATTTGTTGTGAAGTCCGTTGTTGTTGGATCATTTGTAGTAGAGTCTGTTGTTATTGGATCATTTGTAGTGAAGTCGGTTGTTGTTGGATCATTTGTAGTGGAGTCGGTTGTTGTTGGATCATTTGTAGTGAAGTCGGTTGTTGTTGGATCATTTGTTGTGGAGTCGGTTGTTGTTGGATCATTTGTAGTGGAGTCGGTTGTTGTTGGATCATTTGTAGTTGAGTCGGTTGTTGTTGGATCATTTGTAGTGGATTCGGTTGTTGTTGGATCATCTGTAGTGGAGTCGGTTGTTGTTGGATCATTTGTAGTGGAGTCGGTTGTTGTTGGATCATTTGTCTTGGAGTCGGTTGTTGTAGGATCATTTGTAGTGGAGTCGGTTGTTGTTAAATCATTTGTAGGGGAGTCGGTTGTTGTTGGATCATTTGTAGTGGAGTCGGTTGTTGTTGGATCATTTGTAGTGGAGTCGGTTGATGGATCATTTGTAGTGGAGTCGGTTGTAGTTGGATCATTTGTAGTGGGGTCGGTTGTTATTGGATCATTTGTAGTGGAATCGGTTGTTGTAGGATCATTTGTAGTGGAGTCGGTTGTTGTTGGATCATTTGTAGTGGAGTCGGTTGTTTTTGGATCATTTGTAGTAGAGTCTGTTGTTATTGGATCATTTGTAGTGGAGTCCGTTGTTATAGGATCATTTGTTGTGGATTCGGTTGTTATTCGATCATTTGTAGTGGTGTCGGTTGTTGTGGGATCAGTTGTAGTGGAATCCGTTGTTATTGGATCATTTGTAGTAGAGTCGCTTGTTGTTGGATCATTTATAGTAGAGTCGGTTGTTGTTGGTTCGTTTGTAGTGGAATCCGTTGTTATTGGATCATTTGTAGTAGAGTCCGTGGTTATTGGATCATTTGTAGTGTAATCGGTTGTTATTGGATCATTTGTAGTTGAGTCCGTGGTTATTGGATCATTTGTAGTGGAGTCGCTTGTTATTGGATCATTTGTAGTGTAGCCGGTTGTTGTAGGATCATTTGTAGTGGAGTCTGTTGTTGTTGGATCATTTGTCGTGGAATCGGTTGTTGTAGGATCATTTGTAGTGGAGTCGGTTGTTGTTGGATCATTTGTAGTGGAGTCGGTTGTTGTAGGATCATTTGTAGTGGATTCGGTTGTCATTGGATTATTTGTAGTTGAGTCCGTGGTTATTGGATCATTTGTAGTGGAGTCGGTTGTTGTTGGATCATTTGTAGTGGAGTCGGTTGTTGTTGGATCATTTGTAGTGGAGTCGGTTGTTGTTGGATCAGTTGTAGTGGAATCCGTTGTTATTGGATCATTTGTAGTAAAGTCGGTTGTTGTTGGATCATTTGTAGTGGAGTCCGTTGTTATAGGATCATTTGTAGTAGAGTCCGTGGTTATTGGATCATTTGTAGTGGAGTCGGTTGTTATTGGATCATTTGTAGTGGAGTCGGTTGTTACAGGATCATTTGTAGTTGAGTCCGTGGTTATTGGATCATTTGTAGTGGAGTCGGTTGTTATTGGATCATTTGTAGTTGAGTCCGTGGTTATTGAATCATTTGTTGTGGAGTCGGTTGTTATTGGATCAGTTGTAGTGGAATCCGTTGTTATTGGATCATTTGTAGTAGAGTCGGTTGTTGTTGGATCATTTGTAGTGGAGTCGGTTGTTGTTGGGTCATTTGTAGTGGAGTCTGTTGTTGTAGGATCATTTGTAGTGGAGTCGGTTGTTGTTGGATCATTTGTAGTGGAGTCGGTTGTCATTGGATTATTTGTAGTTGAGTCCGTGGTTATTGGATCATTTGTTGTGGAGTCCGTTGTTGTCGGATCATTTGTAGTATAGTCTGTTGTTATTGGATCATTTGTAGTGGAGTCGGTTGTTGTTGGATCATTTGTAGTGGAGTCGGTTGTTGTTGGATCATTTGTAGTGGAGTCGGTTGTTGTTGGATCATTTGTAGTGGAGTCGGTTGTCATTGGATTATTTGTAGTTGAGTCCGTGGTTATTGGATCATTTGTTGTGGAGTCCGTCGTTGTTGGATCATTTGTAGTAGAGTCTGTTGTTATTGGATCATTTGTAGTGGAGTCGGTTGTTGTTGGATCATTTGTAGTGGAGTCGGTTGTTGTTGGATCATTTGTAGTGGAGTCGGTTGTTGTTGGATCATTTGTAGTGGAGTCGGTTGTTGTTGGATCATTTGTAGTGGAGTCGGTTGTTGTTGGATCATTTGTAGTGGAGTCGGTTGTTGTTGGATCATCTGTAGTGGAGTCGGTTGTTGTAGGATCATTTGTAGTGGAGTCGGTTGTTGTTGGATCATTTGTAGTGGAGTCGGTTGTTGTAGGATCATTTGTAGTGGAGTCGGTTGTTGTTGGATCTTTTGTAGTGGAGTCGGTTGTTGTTGGATCTTTTGTAGTGGAGTCCGTTGTTATTGGATCATTTGTAGTGGAGTCCGTTGTTGTTGGATCATTTGTAGTAGAGTCTGTTGTTATTGGATCATTTGTAGTGGAGTCGGTTGATGTTGGATCATTTGTAGTGGAGTCGGTTTTTGTTGGATCATTTGTAGTGGAGTCGGTTGTTGTTGGATCATTTGTAGTGGAGTCGGTTGTTATTGGATCATTTGTAGTGGAGTCGGTTGTTGTTGGATCATTTGTAGTGGAGTCGGTTGTTGTTGGATCATTTGTAGTGGAGTCGGTTGTTGTTGGATCATTTGTAGTGGAGTCGGTTGTCATTGGATTATTTGTAGTTGAGTCCGTGGTTATTGGATCATTTGTTGTGGAGTCCGTCGTTGTTGGATCATTTGTAGTAGAGTCTGTTGTTATTGGATCATTTGTAGTGGAGTCGGTTGTTGTTGGATCTTTTGTAGTGGAGTCCTTTGTTATTGGATCATTTGTAGTGGAGTCGGTTGTTATTGGATCATTTGTAGTTGAGACCGTTGTTATTGGATCATTTGTTGTGGAGTCGGTTGTTTTTGGATCATTTGTAGTGGAGTCCGTTGTTATTAGATCATTTGTAGTTGAGTCCGTTGTTGTTGGATCATTTGTAGTAGAGTCTGTTGTTATTGGATCATTTGTAGTGGAGTCGGTTGTTGTTGGATCATTTGTAGTGGAGTCGGTTGTTGTTGGATCATTTGTAGTGGAGTCGGTTGTTGTTGGATCATTTGTAGTGGAGTCGGTTGTTATTGGATCATTTGTAGTGGAGTCGGTTGTTGTTGGATCATTTGTAGTGGAGTCGGTTGTTGTTGGATCATTTGTAGTGGAGTCGGTTGTTGTTGGATCATTTGTAGTGGAGTCGGTTGTCATTGGATTATTTGTAGTTGAGTCCGTGGTTATTGGATCATTTGTTGTGGAGTCCGTCGTTGTTGGATCATTTGTAGTAGAGTCTGTTGTTATTTGATCATTTGTAGTGGAGTCGGAGTTTGTTGGATCATTTGTAGTGGAGTCGGTTGTTGTTGGATCATTTGTAGTGGAGTCGGTTGTTGTTGGATCATTTGTAGTGGAGTCGGTTGTTGTTGGATCATTTGTAGTGGAGTCGGTTGTTGTTGGATCATTTGTAGTGGAGTCGGTTGTTGTTGGATCATTTGTAGTGGAGTCGGTTGTTGTTGGATCATTTGTAGTTGAGACCGTTGTTATTGGATCATTTGTTGTGGAGTCGGTTGTTTTTGGATCATTTGTAGTGGAGTCCGTTGTTATTGGATCATTTGTAGTGGAATCCGTTGTTATTGGATCATTTGTAGTGGAGTCCGTTGTTATAGGATCGTTCGTGGTGGAGTCCGTTGTTATTGGATCATTTGTTGTGGAATCCGTGGTTATTGGATCATTTGTTGTGGAATCCGTTGTCGTTGTGTCTGCAGTTGTCGTTGGTGTGTCCGTCTGTGGTGGCAGCATTGAAGTCACATCATCGCCATCAACGTAACATTGAACTATTTCCATTGTGTCGATGCTATTACAATCGTCATCTTCGCAACTATAACATTCAAATATGTCGCCAACAACTGTAGGCGTTGCATTTGGAAAAAAGTAATAAAATAATATAATAACATTATCAAGTTCCTTTTAGATTTTTTAATATAAATGTAAGAGCTTTCAATAAAGTGCATATACAGTTTTGACGATTTATCATAATTTTCACCTTGGGAATTTGGAACAATTGCAACAAGCAAAATTGCCAAGAAAATCTGCATTTCACACATTTTTACAAAACTATTGCAAAAAAAAACCCGCTTTGAGCATTCGATTGTTCGGTTCGATTTAAAAATTGTAACTAAAATTGAGACCTCCTATTAATAAATACTTCCGTTATTGTAAAGAACATTTAATTGAAAACCTCTTCTAAAATTATTGCGAAAGAGGGTGTAACTGGGTGTTGACATGGAGGGCCCTTATATATTCTTGCATTGTTGAAGGGCGAGTTTCAAGTTTTTTAATCGGAAATAGATTTCGATTAAATGATTCCCGGGAGTGGGTTTTGTTTTTTTTTTCATTTGTAACAAAATGTATAATAACAAACTCTTGCTTCTTTTAACAACACTGAAAGAAAAATATGCATTATTTTATTATTTTTTGCATGCATATTTTTCCCAGTCTATATCCAAAACGTTATTGTATTTTAATAACATCTATAAGTCACATTTAATGTAATGATGTAGAAGAAATTGGTTTTTAATTTGTACAGAGCAAGTTGGATGGGAACGTCCAGGCTTTGAATTTGGTACAATGCAAGATCGACCAAAAAAAAAAAAAACTACTTAAGTTTTTTTTTAAAATCTGTTGATTAAAAAAGCTATTCTTTGAAATCCTCAACAACTTATCACACACGCATGCTGTGCATGTAGTCCGTCTGAGATGCTTGTTGCATCGTCTGACCATAGCGACGTGTTAGCTGGCAATCAATCATAGAAGAGAATAGCATAAACTTCAATAGTGTTGGATACAAAGCCAGAAATGCTCTGTTAGATTTGTGCTGAATGCGATTACAAAACATCTACGTGTGAGCAAATATAAAGGAGTTTTTCTAAAAAAAATCATGCAAGCCATTATGTATGGGAAATAAGTCAAAGCAGAAAACTCAAATAAAAATATAATTTCTAACAATGTTGATGAAAATGTAGTAACAAATTTAACGTAACATATCATTTGTACAGATGTATGAATTAGAGAGGTGATTGCATTGCCAATTCATACATCTTCATATATTTCAAAGTGCCTAGCCGGGATTCGTCTGTCACGAGAAAGAGATTAATCTCTAAGCCATATAAAACTTTCGCTATTAAATACTTACAATAGCGGTTCGCTACCGGCATTACACAGAAGCTTCCGATCGGTGAGTATAACAATTATATCGTATACAGCTTACTCTTAAGAGAGAAGTACTTCGCTCATCCCTACCCCTGGCTTGAGGGCCTATGTCGGATGCCATATTTAGAATCATGAGGAAGATTTATTGTTTGTTGGTTCTCATGTGGCGAGGCTCCCTAATTGAGCTAAATCGAAAAAAATAAATTGTTCGGCTTTGTGTTGGTCCGTGTTTAATTCTTTTGCAACATCTAGAAATATTGATGGTTTTAGGTTATGCCTCGATAATTTAGACTGGCTTGCAAAACCACAGTTATTCAGTTACTTCTTAACGAAAAGTGCAATTTTGATCTTGTCTATAAAAAGGACTTGTCGAACTCGATTTAGAAAATTTAGAAATTTAAGTTGTTGTAGCCGTTTCAGTAGTTAGCCTAAAATAAATAAAAAGTATTAGCCTCAACCCTGGCTTAGTACATAATAGGCTCCAACAAGTTATAGTCGTGTATTTTTATTTATTTAAAAATTAAGCAATGCAGCAAAGTTTTTTCTGTAGACATGATCACAAATGGCACTATTTCTTTAACAAATGACTTAAATGTTGTAGTTTCGGTATCTTGTCTAACACACCACTGTCATCGTTATATTAAATCGGCTAAGGAACTTTTTGTGATACACTTTTCTCAGTAAATGATTTATTTGTAAGGTTTTAGAAACACACAAAAATAGGAAAAAAAATCAATTTTTGCATATGCTAAAATTTGAAAAATACTTTATTTTGAGTTACAAAACATTTTTTTGATAGATAAAAAGGTTGCACCCATTAAAAGGCCGGAAGTCTCTAAAAGAAGACCTAAGCTTTCTTTTGATAAAAAAAAATCCTTTTCGGAAAAAAGTACAAAACTTTTTTGATTTTGAAAAAAAAATTATAAAATTTGTCAAAATACGACCCACTCTAACTCAGAGAGTCCTTGGCCGATTTCGTTTAAAGTTTGTGTCTAAACTACTACCCAATAGGACTAACCTTGGTGCAGGTTTCATCGTGATCGAAAGACATCGGTTTTAAAAGTTGGGTCACTTGATATGGAATGACCAATATACACTGCCCCACATCAGGTTAGCACAACTCCTCGCGAAAATTGTTTGGGCTGTAAACTTTAGGTACTAATTTTTTTAAAATTGATTTAAATTATTTTTGTTTATGGCCGATTTGATTCTGATTTAAATTAAACAATATAATATTTTTTTCTATTATTTAATATTTTTTTTGTAAAAAAATAACAGTTCAACTTTGGTCATCAGGTTAGCACATACCACTTTTTTTTATTGTTGTTAAGCTTTTTAGGCAAGAACTTATTTCTTAACTTATATAAGTACATTAGGTAATAAAAACATTTTTCAACAACATTAAATAATGTGTTGTTCCTTCCTTGTTAAGAATGACCTCATTGATTCGACTAGGAAGCGACTCGTACAATTTTCCAATATAATTTAGGGAAATAGATGACCAAGCTTCCTTGGGGCCTTTAATTAGCTCCTCTTTGTTAGAATAATGTTTCCCAGACTCATTAACTTTACGATTGGAAGACGGCTGATTTTTTGGTTCCGATCTATTATAAAAATGTATATCCTTTTCTTAGTTTCAATATTATTTTGGCTCAAGTAGATTCCTTTTTATGTTTCGATGTGATGTTCTTTTTCGATATGAAGAGACTTTTTAAACTTTAATAAAGTTCTTTTTAATTCTTTTTAATATGAAAATTGCGATGTCGTTAAAGTCCAACAACAAAAATAATTCATAAAAGCGAGTGTGATTAGTTCCAGTCTAAATTCTTTACTGAAAATAAAAGGTTATTGATATTCATAAACTCCTCCGTTTGCAACACCGTAAAATATTGACTTGGGACCCTATAAAGTAATTATATTCTTGATCGTCGTAAAATTCTAAGATCGTCTAACCGACTGTGTGTTAAAAGCACGATAGCCATCAAACGAATTAATCTAGGATCCTGATTTTTGCACTAAGAAGGACGTATGATAAGCTAGTTGAGATTGTATAGATGGGCGAAATCGGTGATTAGTAGTCAATACCCTGTAGGAAGCCTGGGGCTCATTGGCCATTGTTTTCCCAGTTGCAGTTTTGAAATGTCATGTAAAGACCAACGGCGAATCTGACATGTAATGTACGACTAAGATGAGTTTTTATGTCCTATATTACGAATGTGTACGCAGCAATTTGTTCTTGCCATATCTCCAGATTTCAGAACACAATTTCTTGATACCGCTGATAACTTTAAAAAAGTATTAAAAAAGGGGATTTCTTTAAAAAAAACAAATGCCAAATGTTTTTTTGTGAATATTTTCACCCATCCCACGTCCTCTGAGCTCGATGAGCTGTCACTTGCCCCCATCCCACTTTCCTCATTTTTTGGCGTATGAATTTTTTCCAAACCCCAAAAAAATAGGGGGTGAGCCGTATGAAAACCAAAAACTCGTGCACTATCCCACCCATAAAGTCTTTGTATGAGCATAAAACAATTCTTCAATTTCCATACATGGGAGTTTTCAAATACTTTTTAAATATCGTCGCTAACCTGCAAGTGGTGCTATGTGTTTCTTGACAGGGCATCGGGAGAGCAAAAAAACTGATATAACCAGCAGAGTTTTGGATACAATTTGCAGGTTTTACGCAAAAAATTGCATTTCATTTAATTTCGTTGCTAAAGATAATATTTTATCGACTATGCCCGATTTTTTTTGATTTAAAGAACGATAGTGATGCGTGCTTAAATTTGATTATTTTGCTTAAGCGATTTGACTTTGCAGATGATGAAATTAAAGCAAGACCAAGTCATAAGACCAGTTAAAACTTGACCGACGATCTACAATAAAACATCAGTTCTTTAGTTATTCAAATGAAAACTCACGTGCTGATTAGACTTTGCTAAAGAATTTATTTTTTTATCACGCCCAGCTCCAGTTGAACGACTGTTCTTTTGCCGGGATTGCAATATTTCAAGGCGACAATCATTGTCTGATTTTTTCATTTGAAAAATTAGTTTAAAGGCTAATTGTATATTTATGTAAATAAGAACAATTTTTTCCTAATCCAACTAATCTTCATTGAATGTCTTTGTTTTTCTTTACTTTTTTATGTTTCTTTATTATTTTCGTTCCTTAAATTGTGTTTGTTTGAAATTTGTTAATTTTTGAAAATAAAATAATATAAGTGCAAAATTTACGAAAATAATCAAAAAGAATTAAAGGTAGTCTTTGAAAGCAGTCGGATTATTTTTGGATTACCTTTGATTCTTTTTGATTATTTTATAGTTATATGAAGTAATCTTGATTACTTTTAGATTATTTGTAATTGTAATCAATTAGTTATCAGAAATCAATACAATTCTTTTTAAAAGCAATCGAAATTTAATAGCTATGAGTAAAATTGGGAAAATAAAACTTACAATTGAGAAAATATAATTTGATAATGAGAAAATACAAATTGAAATTGAGCAAATACAAATCGAAATTAGGAAAAGGGAAAATGATATTAAAAATTACTTTTCAACAGTATCATCCTCCAATCGCAATTTGGTAAAAACTTTTCAAATGCTGTACAGCTCTGAGTCATTGTTTGCAAACTTTTGAGCTAACATATTTTATGTATTGTGATGCTTTTTTGCATACGGCTTGATTTTTCACTTTCTGTTTTTATTAGGTTAAGCCAATGGCTCGAGAAAAAAAAATGCAGCTATTGTATTTTGAAATACTCTTTCAATTATCCACTTATAGATTTCCCAGGTCTTCCCATTTACCAATTATTCTAGCCTATTCGATCTTTAATATCCTGCGCTGTACATGATCCACATCTAATAATTGCAAAATGTCATCCAAAGAAGGAACGTCATTAAAAAGAGAAGAAGAATTCGCAATTTTTGCAACTGATTGCAACCTTATACGAGTATTCTCTAGATAAAATGTAGGTCATAGTAATGACCATGTCCATGATTCGATAAATACAAGAAACCTACAAACAGTGGTTCAATATGTTCTTCAATATTAATTTCTGAACATCATCGATACGCACATTCAAATTGAGAAATTAATTTGAATGTACGTATCCCAATCTTAATTTATTTTTTCTCAATTTGCACTTTCTCAATTTGTATAAATTTTGACAAAATTATGGAAATTAAGAAGGTCTTTTCAAAATGTGGCACTAATAGTAAAAAAGTGGCACAAAAGTACAAAACGATGCACAAGTAGAATTGCGCTAAAACAATGGCATAAAAGTTTCAATGTCTAAATAAGTGGCACAATTGACACTTTAGTGGCATAACACTAACACCGGCTGTGAGACAATATTACCAATTTTGTGTGCATTTTAGATCTATTGTCTTAGATATATATGTGACAGCGCATAGAGAATGGGACCTAAGGGTAAAAAAAAATCAATTTTAACTTTTTTTTTGATGGACAACATCTGAGCATCGAATGAGACCGATCGCATGCCCCAAAAGTGTTCCCTCCCAGAGATATGCGCGTTTTATGAAAGTGAAGTCGACGATTCTACACCAAAGCTACACGTATTTAAATCTTTAAAATGGCTCTCCTGGGCAAAACTGGTTTTTACCCTCAGGTCCCTTTCTATTTTGAGCGTCACATATGATTTTTTACTTCATTCGTCTACCACGCAAAGATTTTTTCAATGAAAATTCAAAAGAGGACTAACTTCCTAAACGTATATTTACAATGTATCAATACAGTATTAAAACAGGGTTGATCTCTTGTATAATTACTTTTTTAATACGTTGCATGATAATACTTTACAACACGGAAATCGTTTAGGAACATTTATATGCATTGTATCATTCATATCAATAAATAAGAAAAAAATGCTTACTTATCCTCCTGCGTGTCGCCATTGTGTTATGTGTTGCATTCGCTTTGCATCTACTTTTAAAGGGTGGTTAAATTTTAAGGGCCGATATTTAGGAAATTATTGTAATTTCTTTTTATTATGAAAAATTAGTATGGTTCAATTATGTACAAAACAAAATATCGGCCAAATGGGCGCCGAGACCTCGGCGGCACACTTTTACCGACGATCCAAATTTTCGATGACGCTGAGGCATAATTAAGGTTCTCTTGAATTATTACATGCTTATCGACGTACACCTTTTCTTTCAAATAACCCCAAAGTAAGATGTCCAACGGTGTCAAATCACATGATCTTGGCGGCCAATTAACATCGCCAGGACGTGAGATAGCACGGTCATTGAATTTGTCGCGCAAAAGAGATATTGCTTCGTTAGCTGTGTGGCAAGTGGCACCTTGCTGTTAAAACCACATATAGTCCACATCCATATCTTCCAATTCGAACCATAAAAAGTTCGTTATCATCTCACGATAACGAACACCATTCACAGTAACTGCCTGACTCCCTTACGGCCCGACGACGAGGCCAGCCCATAAACCATGAACTGGTATTGTCACATCTGCTACAGATCCGGTTTGCCCAAATTTTTGCACGATTTTTCCGATTGTACGCAAATTTGGACTATTAAATTGAACTAAAAAAACACGAAGTGCATTATAAGTATAAGTATATGTGACAGCGCATAGAGAAAGGGACCTAAAAAAACAATTTTCACTTTTTTTTTGATGTGGACAACTTCTGAGCATCGAGTGAGTCCGATCCCATGCCCCAAAAGTGTTCCCTCCCAGAGATATGCGCGTTTTATGAAAGTGATGGTACACAAAAGATACGCGTATTTAAATCTTTAAAATGGCTCTCCGAAACAAAACTGGCTTTTACCCTTAGGTCCCTTTCTATTTTGCGCGTCACATATGCATTTTGATATGAACACCCATTTTCATAATAAGCCTGAATAACTATAACGCGTTGCTTGCTTGTGTAAGTTTTAATGGTAAAAATTGAGTTAGTCTGAAATTGAGAAATGTCAAATAAAATGCAGAAAAAAATTTGACGTTTTGGTGTGGTTCACATTCAACATTGGCTCTTAAAATTAAACCACCCTTTATTTGGAAGTTTGTTGCTTTTCCTTGCGAATTAACTACTCGTATAAGTACAACAGTGTTGCAAAAGGAAACACAATACATTGTCAACATTTTTAGGGTTTACGAACACCCTACAATGTATTACTTCAAAGCAACATGTGTATAGAAAGTCAGTCATAGTCAAAAAAGCTTGAGTCGGACGTGGCCGAATATATTACAGCACGCATATTTGGATGTTCAATAGGGTTTTGGACCATCTTGGACAGACTAAAAAGTTATCCATATTTTAAAACTAATGCCATATCTGATTTAAAAAAAACATTCTCTAAAATATATTAATTTTATCTGATTTCCTCCAAATTCAATAGCGTTTACCCTTTGTCCAAAAAATATGCCCGTGACAAATTTCATAAAGATTAGATGTAATATGTGGATTTATAGAGCTAAAACATAAAATCGGATGAACATATATGTGTGGGAGCTATAACTATATCAAAATCTGAACAGATTTTCTTCAATATGTCGTTCCTACACGCAGGGAAAAGATATGGTTCCTATATGGTCACGACAACAATAGTATTTTCTCTGCAATAAAAGTATGGTAGTCGCAACCATAGTATTGTTTTTTGAATTTCAATTTGACAATAGTATGATTGCGGAAATAATAATATTGTTGAAATGTAACAATAGTATTGTTGCCAAATTTAAAAATGAAAATATGGTTGTAGCAACAATATAAATATGGTTGGTTGAACAAAAGTATTGTTTTCATGGCTTTTATGTTAAAAATAACACGATTACGGCATTCATACCGGCAAAATTGTACTTTTTTTAGTTTGATAATGTTATTTTTACGAATCTTACGCAATAATAGTAAAAATAATTAAATTTTTTCCAAACAAACTACGAATTAGTATAACTGATATATTTTTAATAAATATTTTTTTTACTGTTCAATAAATCACTCCTATACTACATAACTTACTTAATAAAATTCTCTATTGTTAAATAACAACTTTACCCAATCTTTACAAAAAATGTTAGGGATCATAGTATGATTGTGTGTAAGTCATAATATGGTTATGAGGATCATGCTATGGTTGTACGTTAAACATACTATGGTAATGAGGACCATAATATGGTTGTGGGGATCATAGTATGGTTGAATGTGAATAATAATATGGTTGTAGGAATCATAGTATGGTTGTGTGTGAATAATTCTATTGTTGTGAGGACCATAATATTGTTATGGGGATCATAGTATGGTTGTGTGTGAACCATACTATTGTTGTGATGATCATAATATTGTTGTGCCACAACCATATAACCAACAATAGTATGATGCTCTTCGAATATTGTTACCCCAATCATATTTTTTTCTGCGTGTAGGCCCTAAAATTTTGGATGTAAAATGTGGCTTCTATAGCTAAAGACATAAACTCTGGTGAACAATGTTTATTGGAGCTATATCGAAATCTGAACCGATTTTTTTCAATACTTTCCTTACTTGTGCTTAGTTTAATAAATATTGGATGTAAGATCTAGCTTTTAAAGCTCAAAACAAAAACTCGAGTAAACAATATGTGTGGGAGCTAAGGGGACGAAAAACGGTAAACTTTTTTTGCTCTCTAGTAGCGAAGTGACATTGATGGGTTTATACGGTTCGGCTTAAAAGAACTTAGCGATGTTTTTATCTTAGTTCGGTTTTCTGGTTGATCGTAATGAACGGTTTCAAATTTAGCCTCTACACCGGTAGTGCCTAAAATCGGGGCAATAATTCTCTCGGTGTACTGTCTATATATGAGAATTGCAATGAGTTTATGGTATCGTGTAGTGACTAATCGTAAATGACATTAAATGCACAATTTCATTCGAGATAAAGCAGTTTTATTTGAAATGTAAACCATTCTTTTTGGTAACAACAATGACTGATATATAAACTTGAGAGTTCGTGCTACCCCTAAAATGCTAGTATTTTCGTTGAAAAACTCAATTAGTGACGGTTTTTTTACGACTGATCGCTCTTTAATACATCTGCTGCAAATTTAGGCATTAGGAAAAGGTATTGGAAGGCAATCAATGTTTTTTTTAACACATAGAAGAAAAAAAGTTTCAACAAAAAACCTATAAATATTAATGGAAAATAATAAAGATTAGGAGAAAGAATATTGAGTGCTTCAATTCTGCGATGTATTATTTGCGACCGCAGTTTCCAGGAAAAATATGGTGCCCACAACAAGAGCTAGATTAGTAATTCACAGAAACAGCGATACTGATAAGCTCAATAACTGCAACCCTGACTGATAAGGACTCTACTAACTCGTGCATCTTAACATGGATTGAGGAAAAGTTGAATTTAGTTTTGCTTTGTTTTTGATATAGAAGCGGATACTTAAAATATGTTTTATTAGAACCTTGGCATCTTGCCATACTCGTATCTATCCAACAATAAGTAATAACTTTAAAGTATCGGCTATTTCAAAGAATGTAATCAATTTGAAATGGACTAGTGTCTATATTTACAATTATATCTTGAAATGATGACTATTCACAGGAATTTAAAATAACTTCCAAGAATAGTCCAATGTTATCAAGCGCTGTAATAATAAATTTAAAGAGAAATCAAATGGTAAGCAAACTAATTAATAAAGTACTTATACTTATTACCACCACAGCCATGCGGAACAATAGGAGAATTATATGTATAATACGATGCACAATGGCATAGAAACCGACAAATTAGTATAAAAAAATATTCTCATTTAGGATAGTACGATAGAATAGTACAAGAACTGAGTCAACCTCTGTTCAACTGGATCGAAACAACGCCTAGAAAAAAGTGGCGGTGTCACGCCTCCTTAAATCTTATTTATGGTGAAAGTAATGGATCGATCGTTTTTAAAAAGCTAATAAAATAAAATAAATAATTAGAAATCACACAACACTGAACTTATATGAATTATAAGAATTAAAACGATGATGTTTGAAACATGTAATGTTGGCATGGATCGAAACAATTTCTAGAGGAAAAGTGGGCGGTGACATGCCCTTTAAAAATTTGGATGTATGGTCAAAGTAATGGATCGATTATTATAAAAAAAATATTTAATATATATTGTTAGCATTGGACAAAAGGGCGTGGCGCAGCCCATACAACCCTGGACTTCGAAAGACTATATCTCGTAAACTAAAACAGCTATGATAGATTTAGTTGGCTTATAATGGGTGATCCATCTATAGGTATGTCTTCAGAACAAAAAAGAGATATAAAATTTCAAATCATGCGTGGAATCTTTATTGGTAATTAGAAAGTACATTTATTTTATGGCATTTATTTTTTGAATATAATTTCCTTCAAATGTTGACCGCAACTACGCCTCAGGATTTTCATTCTGAGGGTCCAATTTTGGATGAGTCGTTCGAGCATTTCGGCCGGTATGGCCTTAATGTTGGCGTAATATTGGCTTCCAAAACCTGAATCGTAAATAGTTTGTCAGCATAGACTTTGGTCTTTACGTAACACCAAAGAAAAATGTCTAAAGGTGTGATATCACTCGATCTAGGCGGCCAGATCGAGTGTCGACCTGTCTAAAACGTCAAATTAGCTGCTTTTCGAAATGACCTCTTAATAGAAGCAGCTGTATGGCAAGTGACACGCACCGTCCTGTTGAAACCAAGTGTCGTCAAGATTACGGGCTTTAATTTCAGGAAGCATAAAGATCGATATCATGGCGCGATAGTGAGCACTATTTACGGTTACGTTCCGGCCATCATCATTTTTGAAAAAATATTTACCAATGATTCCAACAGCTAATAAACCACACCAAACCGTGGTTTTCTCTGGGTATACGAGAAATGACACCTCTTGAACCTCTTCATTTTTCTCTTCAGCCCAAATGCGGCAATTTTTTTTATTGACTTTGTCGTTGAGCTAGAAATGGGCCTCATCACTGTACAAAATTTCGGTCGAAAACAGCGGATCTTCCCGTTTCATACCGAACGCTAATTTCCATACTACAGTTGCCAACATTTGTGGGAAATTATTTTCAAAAAATAAACTCTCAAATTACCAATAAAGATTCCACACTTTATTTGAATTTTTATACTTTTTTTGTTCTGAAAAAATACCTCTATATGGAGGTATGGAAGCAAACACAGCCTGATAGAAAGGAGGGCGGTTTCACTCAACCAAAATTTTTATTTTGGATCGTAGTTCCAAAAACCGTCCACAGCACACTGTGGACGGTTTTATACGCGAACGTTAGTTTCATGGCAAATGTTTGTAACTACCAAAAATATTAGAGCTAGACCCACCTTAAAGTATACCGATCGACGTATAACGAAATTACGGTTTGGCCAATGGCAAAAAATGGGCCATCCATAAACAGGGATGGCACTGAAATTCCCTCATGACATAACATATGTACTCCTCTTCTAGATTTGTTTAACTTTACGATAAACCGAAAAGTCCTACGGCGTCTCTAATCAAACTCATGACTTAAAAAATATGCAGATGCTACGGGATTTATATTTCGCCAAAAACTCCCTTTGGTCGCTGTGGGCAGAAAACGCGCACCAACCGCGTCCACCATTTGAACTCAGACTTCGGCTATCACACCAAAATTTTAAGACAGTATTAGGGGGTAGGTTCATGGACCTTAGGGGCCTTTGAGTACCGATCTATGGCAGTGTTTTGCCCAAAACTTCAAGAACTATGGCGATATTGAAAACTTAATTATTTTTTTTTTTGAAATGTTGGACTTATGTGCAAATTTGTTACAATCGGCAACCAGGACTAATTAAAACAATTTAACAGGGATTAAACCGGCTCAAGACCTTTTGCTTCTATATTTAAATAGAAGACAAGTTTTTAACAAAATGGCAAAGTGACATTGATTTTCGTGGCTGCACATTACTTTTATCATGATTTCGGGTCCGTGACAACCCTCTTCAGAAATTTTTAAAAAACTTAAAGTTTTTTACGAAAAAAATTGCCGATTCACGCCATTTTTTTTGTCTATAACTTCAACAGTTCCGGCGGTCCCGAAGTCAAATACTGCTGTGAAATCAAATAACCAAAACTGCTTATAACTTTCGGCTAAATTTAAAAATTGAAGACTACATATATTTAAAATAATTTAAAACAGAATTGTCGTTTCTGTTAATGGTATTTTAGTTTGTACAACTAGCTTTTCTTTAGCCTACTTTTAATACCAACCGATCTACAATTAAATGAAATTTATCTGATAAGTTAGGAGACTTATTCGTTTCGACTAAATTGTGCCTTCAAGAGACCGACGGACATGGCTAGATCGTCTTAGATTTTTACGATGTGCTCCTAAAGCCAAAAGTCAAACCCGATCGTGTTTTATTTTCGAATCGTACGCTTTAAGCGATTCTGGTGAAACTGGACGACAGCCATAATGGCCTCCACACAAAAAATTTCAATCCGATTTGAGATCCTGTCGCTCTAGAAGCCACGAACTTCTTCTGATGTATTGTATTACCAGCAAAAAAAACCAAACCCTGGTAAAGTTGTACTTTATCGGCCCATCTTTTCAAAAGTCATAAACTAAATCCAATATTGCTCAAATGACTTTCTCAATAAAGCTCATCCACATTAGGCCATTTTTTAATAAAGCTCCTGTACATTATGTTGACCGTATTACTATCCCCAGTTTAAATTAACCATATCGGTGTATATTTTTATAAAGCCACCTATCCATCGCGTTCTAGAACCTTACTTTTGGACAAAAGAGTGGTGTAAACTATTTCTCACTCGGATCGCCCTACATTATCTTGTGTACCTTGTAGCAATCCAAAACAAGCAAAAACGTCGTGATGTTCGGCCTTCCTCCGCCCATAATGTATTAACCGCAAGAAAAATTGGACCGTTTTTTAGGTTTTAACAACCCATGCGTCTAAACCTAATCTCAGTCAAAAGTACAAGTACAAAATTACTGGATCCGTAGCGAAATTTACTTTAATTTGAGTTCCGTTTCGTCAATATTGACATACAGACATACCGAAAGGCAGACGGACTTGCCCAGATAGTCTTAGACTTTTACGACGAGCAATAATAATATATACTTTAAAGGGTCTTCGATCAATATTTCGTGTTAATGCAAAAGGAAACACATATTAGTATACCATCCAACCTTAGGTATAAAAAAGTTACTTTAACCTTGTTTCTTTCGATTTGAAGGTGTTACTTACGTCCATATCCATGGAAATGACCATATGTGTCAGAGCAACTGAATTATTTAATACAAATTTCTATTATAAAAAACAATTATTGCATTTAATGCAGAAAATTAATTTTAGAATTCCGTGGAATCAAAAGTACAATTTTGGTCTAAGATTACTGTTTATTCGATTTTATTATCCGAGATAACAGAATATACTCGAATATGCGGTGCACTAAGATTGGATTACTGTTTTATCGCAAACAAAATGTGATCAGAGGCTACTCACGTTGTAGTTGAAATACGATTTTATAGATTTCGAGAATTTGGAATAGTACTTTTAAAAGTATCGTAGCTCCGAACGGCTAATAAGTCCTTTTGACTCGTCTTTTGAATGGCTTAGATCTTCTACTTGTGTTCCTATCCGGCTTTTAATCGGAATACGAACGAAAGAATGGCTTTGCGTTTAAAAATTGCGGCAGTTGTGCTTTTGTTCTGTCCTTTTGGAAGTATCATATACTGCATACTCTCCACTAGTGATGTAACGAAAGAGAATATTAAAACATGCATTTTTGCGAATGCGAAAGTGAATATTGCATATCTGGTTTTTGCGAATGCAAAGGCGAATAATTATTTTTCGATTTTGAAGATTATTTTGTAGTAACAAGAGTAGAAATGTACGAGTGCATTATTTTCCAGGAAAATTGCAAAATATACGATGGTTGGTATATCTCTGGCCTAGGCAACACTAAGTGTTGTCTTGCGCCATCTGACATTTACATTAGAAAGTTTGACATTTTCAAGCATAAACGTATTAACGTACGACCATCATTCGGAAAATGTTATTAGCTCCTGAACATTTTCGTGCGATCATTTTTCACAAATTTCGACGTGGATTATCACGACAAGACTGCATCGATGAACTTAAATCTTTGTAGGGCGATGAAGCACCATCCTATAGCACTTTAAGAAACTGGTTTTTTGAATTCAATTGTGGCCGACGCTCGCTCAAAGACGAAGGTCGTCCAAAAACGGTAGTTGTGCCTGAGAACATTGATCCCGTGCGTGATCTGATAATGTAAGATGGTCATGTGACATACCGTGAGATAGAGGCATCCTTGGGCATTTCTTCCACCAGCATACATTCGACACGATATTGCATGATCCCGCACAATTTCACAATCGCAAAAAAAAAGGCTCGAGTCGATTGGTGCAAAGAAATTTTGAAAAAATACAATCGCGGTGCTTCAAAAGACGTTTATAAGATCGTGACAGGTGACGAATCATGGGTCTATGCGTATGAGCCCGAAACAAAACAGCAATCGACAGTGTGGGTCTTCGAAGACGAGCCAAATCCAACGAAAGTTGTTCGTGGAAGAAGCACTTCGAAGCAAATGGTCGCCTGTTTCTTCAATACTGAGTGGTACACCACAATTTGTTTGCCTGAAGTCTTCGGAGAAGTTCGAAAAACGAACAAGAGAAGACGAATCATTGTGCACCATGACAATGCGAGCTCACACACATCGGCTCAAACCAGCGCCGTTTTGACCGGCCAAAACATCGAATTGATAGGTCATCCGTCGTACAGCCCTGACTTGGCACCCAATGACTTCTTTTTATTCCCGCACATCAAAAAAAATGTGTGGTCAACGATTTTCGTCGCCAGAAGATGCCGTTGAAGCGTTTAAAAACCATGTTTTGGAGGTCTCTCAATCGAAGTGAAAAAATTGCTTTGACAATTGGTTTGTGCGCATGCAAAAGTGTAGAAATCATGTCGGAGAATACTTTGAAAAACAATAACACAGTTTTTGATGAAAAATGTTTGCATTTTCATTATTAGGCCAGAAGTGTTGTAGCAGCCCTCGTACAATTGAGTGCAGTGAGCCAGACAAATTTTCATATAAAAAGGGGATTTTGTACCAGGCTTAAGGAAAAACAAAAATTTTTGAAAAATAATTCACAAACAATTTGGTTTTGAGCTAATTCTATTCTTAACTGAAATATTTTTTGCGAAAGCAAATATTGCAAATTTGTGTGCTTGCGAATGTTCAATATGATGGGAATAATTCACGAATTTTTGTTACATCCACCATAAGATGCAGAGTATATACACTACGTTCGTCATTCTGTTTTTGACCCTGCGACCCACTTAAGCATATATTAATTATATTAGTCTCGTAAAAATCTTAGACTATTCGGTATTTACTCGAGTCCATCAGTTTGTTGAAAGTACAATACAGGCAAAATGCTTGGTAGTGTTTTTAATCTATATCGATAACTATGGTTTGACACCTGATATTAATATTTGGAAAAAAAAATCTGTTCGCGATTTTTGTAGAGTAAATTAAGCAAAAAGTTTCGATAAGCGAAATGGTTTTTTCCGGCTACGTTAAAAACCAAATTGAAGTATTTGAAAAAAGAGAAACCTCAACGAATCACAGCTGTTACCATTACATCCATTAAGCTTTACTGTTTGGCGGCATCATCAGTCCAAATTTTTTTTGAAATGAGGAAGGATCTGCCGTTGTGGTAAATGGCGAGTGCTATCGAGCCATGCTGACTGATTTTTTGTTTCCCATAATTAATTAGCTAAACATCAACAAGACGGCGCAACTTGAAAAGAAGTGCGCAACCAATCGGTTTATTGCAATCAAAACAGCTTTATTTTCTAAAGTGGTCCTGTTTACTGACCCCTCGTTTATGCGATTTCACGCCTCTACCCAAGCATTTCTTGAATCATTACGCCATGCGGCCAGATTTATGTGAAAAAGTAGTAACAAATAGGACTGATCTCATGGGCCAAGTAATTCGAAAGTTGTATTTAAAATATAAATGTCATGAAATTATCTACCGGATTGTAATAACAACAAGTAAACAATTTTCGGTTGATCCGACTTACATATACTCTCACCCATACATGGAATTTAAATTTTCTTGTCTTCCTTTCGTCTTCCATTGCCTAAAGAGTACCAATTTTATCGAAACCTCGTAAAGGGTCGATTAAGTGGAAGGTGCTAGAATAGGGCGTGGCATTCAATATTTTTGTTAAGCTCGTACAAAGATGAAATTAGTATATAGCAGGAAATACAATTTAAGAGAGATTTATGCATTAGAAAAAATATTAGTAATAGTTTCAATCTATGGTCGGCTAGTACCGTGTATGTGGAAGGTGCAAAAAGGGCCGTGGCTAAGACCCCAAATTTTCATCATCTAGCCTAATTTATATTATTATAATTACTAATTACAGTAGAAACGTATGAAAAGTAAAAAAAAAATATTATGCGAATACCTAATCAGGGCAGAATGATTCATTTGCACTGAAGACACTAGAGTGGCCGTGTCATCCACTCTTTTCATACACGTGCATAAAGGCGGTTTAAAAATGTAGTCCACGATTGGAGCAAGTTTCACGCACTGGGTAACAAGTTATGTGGGTTCTAATATGCACTGAAACAATTTTATTTGTGCTGGAGATACTAGAGAGGGCGTGGTCAGGTTATCTTTGTTTGTCGCGTATTGATTATTGGTTAGATCGTATTAAAACCCTTAATGAGTTTTCAAGGAAAATAAATTGGGCGGAATGGTGCATTTGTTTGGGTGGTACCAGAATAAGCGTGTCAACGGTTTTTTTTAATATGCAAGTACAAAGCGGTTATAAAAATTATTAAGGAGTTCAGAATTTAAGAGAATTTCACTCACTGGGTGAAAAGTAGTTATGTGGGTTCTAATCTGCAGTGAACAAAAGTCATTGGTGAAGGAGGTACCAGAAGGGGCGTTTCTAGCAGTCTAATTATTTGTCAATATGTTAAGCTTCTAACCCTGTTCTTAAATATTGATTTTGGGTTAGATCGTACGAATAGTATTAAAGATGTTTCAGGAATACTATAAGTAGGCCTTAGGGTACATTTGTATGGCAGGTACCAGAAGGCTATAAGGCCCATTTTCAATCCCATAGGCTTATGTGGAAAAATAATATGACTTGTAAAATTTGCGGGTTACTGTCAAACAATCCGTACAGACGAACATGGTTCAAATGAATGTGGGGTTTAAAATCCATTTTTTGATGCGTTACGCTTTAAGTATGGCGATTATTCATAATAACAGAGCCTTTCTCTTAAGCGACAATTTCACGATGATTTATATTTTTAAAAATACGCCTTTGACGATTTATTTTTTAAAAAGGATGATTTTCTATGGTTTTTGGTTGGCCCAGCCACCAATATTGCTGTCTTGTATTATCATTTAAATTTTTTAAGCTCTTATAAAAATACCCAAATCGTATAAAAGGGGAAAATTGCCCCCTTATAGGGACTGTAAAATCGTGAGCAACATTTTTTTAAATTGCGTTTGTTAGGACGACGTAGCCTAGCCTAGGGCTACAAAACTTTATTCGTGGACGTTGGACAGATACAGTGATTTTTTTCACAATATGCACCTATTTTGGAGATTTGGCGCAATAGCTCCTAGGGGTCCTAAAATCTTTTCTTGGTTACTATGTATGAATCGATACTGGAAAACAATAAAAAGTCATCATAAATCCTTAAATGGCATTTCTTAAAATTGTCTAAATTTGAACCATTTACCCTAGTGCATAGATTCACTAGAATGGCTTATTCTGGAAAAGGCTCTTTCCGGCAAAGACATGTTGGTTCTCAGAGTTGTCAGTGACATACATACGAGTAAAACCAGGTTTAAGCCCAGGCCAGAACATCCTACATTGTTAAGTGACACAGTTTTCACCTCTTAAATGCTGGTGACTTTACAAGTAAGAGATCAATCTCTATGCCAGTAGGTCTCGGTCAGTGAGTACAAAATTTATTTTGTGCAGAGCTCACTGTTTTCGAAGAATGTCCCATTTGTTTCTATGTTGAAGGAAATAAGTAAGTGGTACCTAAATATGTTTATTTACTCATATACCCTACACCACACTGTGGTACAGGATATTATGACTTAGTGCAGATGTTTGTAACACCTTAAAGAAATAGAGATAGACCTCATGTTAAGCATACCGATTGATTAAGAATCACTTGTGGTGTTTTGGGTTAAGCCTCCATAAATGAGAAGTTAGGTAATTTTTAAACAAAAAAACACAATTTTGATTATGTCTATAGAAAAAGCACTGCTCTTATTTAGTTCTAGAAAAATGTTGTAGAAAATTTATTTGTTGTAGCCCTTTTTGTACTTAGTTTGAATAGACCCTTATACTCGACTGTTATCTAGGCTAAGTACAAAATTAATTGTACTACTTTTTTTTTGTTCTTTAGACTATTCTTTTAGAAACCAACATAAATGGCTCTGCTTGTTGACAAATGACTTAACTATTAAGATTATGCTATCCAGTCATATTTATCGAGGCTTAACCTGAAACACCACTTTTATCTGATTCAAGTTATGTCTGTCCATCCATCTATAGTTGTTATCAACTCACAGGTCTTTATTAAGAACTTAATTTCGGTCAAGGATGAACCATATTGAAATTGGTCCACATTTTCCCGATTTCAGAATCTACAGCCACTTATAACACCCGATTCCGACCATTTTTAGCAAAAAGCGCTACACTAACTGATGATGGCTAAGTGCTTTCTTTAAGTCCTTGTATTAATTTTTATACTCTCCAGCATGGATAGCGTTTCAAAATGTCATTTGCAGCAGAAGGTACCATCTTCTAAATAAAGGCATATTTGGATTTTTGACGAAATTTCAATTTTTGATGTGCCCATATTTCTGGGCCCATAAATTAGGTAGCGACTGGCTGGGTTAGCAAATTTAAACGAAAATTTAAAATAGGCGTTGCATACAGCGATTCCTGTATATCTGGGTTGTTTTCATTCCGTCTTAAGTTACAGTTCTGTTTCTGATTTATATGTGTCTGTCATTCCCGCCGCTAGGTTTTATGTGAAAACATCATTTTCTTCAGGCTAATTGAGGTGTTGACCCTCAAAGACATGTTTGTTGGTCGCTTTTAACCCTCCTTGAGAAATTTTGAAATCACATGTAATATGTGGCATCTTAAGGTGCAGGTTCTAAAATAGAGCAGGAAATATGGATATTTATGGTCCAATTTTACCAAAGTTAATTATTGATGCCTCAGAACCAAGCAACATTTTAGCATGCTCGGGCTTACTTTGTGGCAACTATGGCTCCAGGTTCTGAAATGGAAAGGGACCTATGTGTGGAAGCTATTTGAAAGCATGGACCAATATTATCAAAGATGGGTGTTTGTTGCTGGCTGGTAACACTTTTTTGCTATAAATGACTAGACCAAGTTGAATTTAACGTCTAAACCACGTAATATATTTTTAAACTCCTTGGTTATTCAAAGACCATTCATTCTTGATAATTATAAATAAAAAAGTTTAAATGAAAATAGATTCTCTTAGTTTTATTTTCCAGCAATGTAGGACTTCTAGAACACAGAATGCTAAAACACAAAAATAATTTCTTTTAACTGTCATATTCTTTAACAACTTGAAGTGGGTAAACAGTTCCTAATATCACTTTTTAATAATTTCGTTTATAGGCCAAAACATTTTTATTTGTAAAACAGGGTACTAGATCCACTTAGCTTCTAAGTTATTTTTGAACACTTCTCACATATATAATTTAAATATTAAACACCCTTTTTCGAGGGAGTTTTAGGTCTTAAACATACTGGTTCGAATGCAATAACTGAGATCACTAAGTTTAAATATTTTAAATATGTGAGCATTTTAAATCCATATTTTTTTTTAATATTTCAATTATTTAAAATGAAAATGGCTATGTCCTTTATTTTAGTCCTTGAGTTATATTTTTTTTATCAAAATCAAAAACACAAATCATTTTTTTCCCATTTATTCATTTCGCACGTCAGTTTTTTTTAATTCAAAATCATGTATATTGGCATAATAACTATTCATTGCAATTTCATTTTAAAATCCGTTTTTATTCTTCACCTTTTGAGTGGGCAACAAGTGCCAACAGCCAAATTGTCGGTAACAATTTCATTTTCCTTCACAACATCTACAGTTTTTGCTAAGCTTGTCAACGAAAAGAGTATCTTTGATTTCCGAACGTCCGTGTTCGACTTTTAAATTGTGACTAAAAATCAAATGTGTGTTAATGCGGCCGCTTATCAATTCTTGCATTTATGATGGAAAACTTTCGGCTTTTTGCCAATTGGCAATACTTTGCGATTAAAATCGTTGTGAGTTTTAGTTATCAATTATAACAAAATAGGTAATTACAGCCTTTAGAATTAATTTATGACTTACATTCTGTGGTTTACTACTTATACACTCAAAGAATTGCACCACATTGACATCGCAGATATCGCAAATGTCGATATTGATGAAATTGGCATAAAATCTATTATGAATGTCGGCTATAAAAAATGTGTTTCCTTCTATGTTCGCTTTGAACAGTAAATGGCACAATGATATTAACAAAACATGATATCTTTATTGTACCCTCACCCTAAACTGAAGTCAAACTATATCTTCAAACTTGATTAAAAGTCTCATCAATTAAACATTGGTTTGAAAGTTTTCACCTCTAGTCTATATGAATGAAGTTGTATACGTATTTATTACCCACTGCGTAAAACTACCTTACAATATGCAGTAGGAGACATGAAAATTGAGCGACTCTATTTAATGCTGCCGACAAATGAAATCGTCCACTAAAGGATGTCCTTAAAAAATACAAGCCTAGCTAATATACAAAATGCCTTTCAGGAAAAAAGAATAACATAAACTCAACAGCTTAAAAAAACTGTTCAAACGGTTAAAGCACTCAAAAACATAAAATAGATAATGTCTGCACTCTACAACACACTGTGGTACTGCTGATGTTACGTACGAGGGCAGCTATATAAACTTCTGGCCTAATAATGAAAACGCGAAAATCAAAAATGCTATTATTGTTTTTCAAGGTATTCTCCAGCATGATTTATAGACTTTTGCATGCACTCAAACGAAGCATATTTTCACCTCCGATTGAGACACCTCCAAGACATGGTTTTTGAACGCTTCAACAGCATCTTCTGGCGACGAAAATCGTTGACCACGCATTTTTTTCTTGATGTGGGGGAATAAAAAGAAGTCATTGGGTGCCAAGTCAGGGCTGTACGGCGGATGACCCATCAATTCGACGTTTTGGCCGGAAAAAAAGGCGCTGGTTTGAGACGATGTGTGAGAGCTCGCATTGTCATGGTGCACAATGATTCGTCTTCTCTTGTTCGTTTTTCGAACTTCTCCGAAGATTTCAGGCAAACAAATTGTGGTGTACCACTCACAATTGGGCGTCCTACGTTGCTCAAGCGGAGAGTCGCCACATGACCAGTTTTGCCGAAGAAACAGGCGGCCATTGCTCCGAAGTGCTTCTTCCACGAACAACTTTCGTTGGATTTGGCTCGTCTTCGAAGAGCCAAAATTTAGTTAAATATATTTCGGGCTCATACGGATACGCATAGATCCATGATTCCGTATTGGCCCACAAAAACGGTCTAAATGGTCCTTACAAAAATTTCCTAATGAATATTGGAATAAGGTGGTTTAAATATAATCAAATCTTGTCTTTATTTGATTTGTATGAAATGTAAATGTTTTGTCAAGATCTGCTTTAAATTCTGGATCGGACTAAGGGATTCTGGGACCTAAATGTAAAATAAGAACCCAATTGTAAATATATGCACATGGATAATCAAATAAAAGTAAATTTTACTACAAATCCACAGATTGTTTTATATTTTTGATTTAGCTCAAACTCATGGATATACGGGCCCAAAAGAACGTCTGTTATAGACAAAACAAGCAACTTATTGTAAATGTCGGCGTACATATGCGTATTTAAATTGAAGATATTTCATTTCGAGTCTTATATGAATAAATGTGTTTTCTGAGGCTAGTGTCGGTCTCATGGGTCACCGGCTGTCACAGGGGTCATAAATATGATTTTCTCATTTCATTAGCAAATCTGTGCTGAAGGAATATTAACTTAGGTCTGTCCAAACATAATTTCTTTTATTTCCATTTGTTGTTAATATTGAAGTTTGTGTTTCAACTAATATTTTACTATGAAGAGAAAGTTGTGAATTTTTTAACTTTACTTGGTCCTATAAAAAAAAAATTATTAAAAAAAAACAATTATTTTTACAAGAATATTGAATTTCATCTTGATTTATTTTACAATTTTGGTAGGCTGTAAGGGATTTAGACGGTTTTTTGAAATTTTGAATCCGATTTTTTTTTCCTAAGGTTAGTTTTGCGAGCACCTGCATTAGATTGTACCATATCGCCACTGTTGTGACCATGACATCAAATGTAATTCTTTAGGATTTTATTGAAAAGAAAATCTCGTATCAGTGGGATGAGGATTTTAAAGAAACATGTATCCAACTTGTTAGCTCACGAAGATAAAGTAAAATAAATCAATCAGCAAAAATATAGACGTAGGTGTTGAGTGTGCACCCTTTATTCCAGATGACTTCAAGGCTGTGCTAACCCGGCTAGGGAACAATAAAGCTGCAAGTGCTGAGGACGGTATGACAGCAGACCATGAAGCATGTATCAGATGATTTAGATGATCTTGAGAAATTAATGTATGATAAATGATACATGATTGTTTACGATTTTCGGCGTGGGTTACCGAGACAACAGTGCTTAAATTAACTTGTTTCGATTTTTGGCAATGAAGCACCATTAAAAACC
Organism: Hydrotaea diabolus; assembly: GCA_963513945.1. Classification (NCBI taxonomy): domain Eukaryota; kingdom Metazoa; phylum Arthropoda; class Insecta; order Diptera; family Muscidae; genus Hydrotaea; species Hydrotaea diabolus. The sequence continues at coordinate 114,409,412 of OY740717.1, forward strand.
ACTGTTAATCGCTGGTACCAAGAATTCAGTCTCGGACGCCGTTCGCTTCAGGATGAATTTCGTGAAGGACATCCAACTCCGGTCACTTTGCCAGAAATCATCTATGCTGTGCGTGACTTGATTAAGTAAGGCCCATATTTGACATACAGTGAGATTGAGGCATCTTTTGGCATTAGTATGACAAGCATCAATAAGCTATTACATGTTAATTTGGCCGTGAAAAAAATTTGTTTTCTTTGGATCGCACTTAATTTGACGAATGCTCAAAAAAAAGCCTCGTATGGATTGGTGCAAAGAGATGTTAAAAAAGTATAACTGCGGTAGCTCAAGGGCAGTGCATTGTCACAGGTGACGAATCATGGATCTATGCATATGGACCCGAAAGAAAACAGCAATCGACCGACAAAGACGATTCAAATCCAACAAAAGTTGTTCGTGGAAGAAGTACAGCGAAGAAAATGATTGCGTTTTTTTGGTATTACCGGCCATGTTGCCACAGTGCCTTCAGTGGAACGTAGAACGGTCAATTCTGAGTGGTATGAGGAAAGATAATAAGAGAAGACGGATCATTTTGCATCACGACAGTGCGAGCTCTCACACATCAGCTGAAATGAAGAGCTTTTTGTGCACTCCTGATGTCGAACCACCGTACAGCCCTGATTTGGCACCCAATGACTTCTGCTTATTCTCTAGTATCAAGAAAAAAATGCGTGGTCAACGTTTTTCATCGACCAAAGTAGCTGTTGAAGCGTTCAAAAATCATGTTTTGGAGGTGCCTTAATAGGAGTGTTTTGTTACGTGCCATTATTTCGTCGATTTTAAGAGTTTTTTTTAAATGACATTGAGTACAAATAGACGTCTCAGACAAATTCAACCTCTCCACGGTTGAATTTGTAAAGCACTGAAACAAAAAAATTTTGAATTAAGCTGGGCAAAAAAAATGACGTTTAGGTTTGACTCACAATTTACATCGTGCATTATGGTATATATCGGAAGAATGGAGGGAGAATTTCTTGATTAGCTGAGAACGGGTGTTGTTGAAGTGTATAGTTGCAAAGTCGAGGTGGTTGAGGATATTTTACTTGAGGCTCTCCATTAATGGGAATACTCGACGACAGTACTCTCCGTCTATGCAGGTTAACCCCTAAATTTTATGCAGGATTCCCTTTTAAATACACTCAATGCTTATTCGCCTTTTTAACTTATGCTTTAGCGCTACATAGAAGCACGGATATAGTTCTTTCGCAGGAAGATTTCTCAAGCTATTTAGCGAGTCCTTTTAATAAAATACTTTAAAGCGCGATCCATAAAAATTCCGCACAGTGGGGTATTGTACCCCCAAAATGGAGATTAATTAAAGGACGCTTTCCGGCGATGTAATCTTTATTTATATTTACTATTTCTGAGATTATTAGCCGATTCCAGTTGATTTATATGGCCGAAACATCGGAAAAAATATGCCAAAAATAATTTTTTTTAACGTATATTGGGCTATAACTTCCGATGTATGCATTCCACGTGGCACCTTCAAATACTAAAATTATAGCCCTCAACAATCTGCATCCTTTGCACCTTTGCAACCAAAATCGCAATTCATATGACCTTAATATCGGCGATATTACGTCGAAGAAACACATTTACGGCATATATCGGGCTATAACTCCCGATATGTATATGCCATGTGGAGCCTTTAGAGATCAATTTGATAGCCCTATGTGAGATTTGTCTATTGCAGTTAATTTCATTAAATTCGGTAATCAACTGGCGACAAAATGGATTATAGTATTTCAAAAATATATATTTACATTCGATATTGTGCTATAACTTCCGATGTGTATATCCCACGCGAAACCTTGAAATAAAAATATGATAGCCCTCAAAGAGGTCCATCTTTTATCGTTAATTGCACTAAAATCGCCCGAGAAATGAGTAACAAAATTAAAAACCGACAGCTGAAAAAATCTTATTAATATATCTTAATATAATTCTGTGAATGCAAACCCCTCAGATTCCAAAATAATGCCTAAGCCATGATAATATGGGCGCTGTAACATACTATACAATCCCCAAACATTTGGCCGGCTTTATAAAGCCTTACAGATATTTCAACAAAAATTTATTATGTATTGGCCGTAACTTAATTTTAAATTCGAACTAACATGAGAATAAAGTTGCAAACATTGTGTTATGTAATACTTTTCTATTAGTTGTGAACAAATGTAATAAAAGCTATATTTTTAAAAAATAATAATTTAATATTTTTAATAAAGAACTACTAAGCAAATTATTTTATAATATTGAAAATTTTTTGCTTCATAACTCAATGGTATTCGTAAAATTATTAATGTTGCTGTGAAAAGAAAACGGGGTTAAATCTTTATATATTCCTTTTGGAACATCACGTTTTAATTGTCACTTTTGCTTTGTACTTAAAAATAATAAATAAAAACCAGACACACCGAAGTGTTAACACCTTATACATCTATAATGGTAGAGTTTAAAATATCACCGAATATTGACACGAAATTATATTTAACAAAAAATCTTTAAAATAGTTATCGTGACCATTTTATTGCTAATATGAAATAAAAAATAATTGCTTTAGGGTGCATGGTAATGCACCGTTAGTTACAAATATAGATAACAATAACAATACGAGGATATACAACAACGATTTAAATGTAAACACAAAAAGTAGAGTCACTATTAATTTTCTACATTTTTACATGTGAATATTTTTAGAAAATCTGTAAATACACGAATTGGCACAAAAACGCGCAAGATGTTTTTGTTTATTATATTAGTACAGTTCCACAGCTTTAAAAATATATAAATTTCAGAACACGAAGTTGCCGGTACCATTTTAAAACTGTACATACTAAAATTTAGACTTTTTTCCATAAACGATTTAAAATAGTTGTACAGGGTAAATGTCGACATGCAAATGCTTTTTTTTTCGAAATTACCTGAAGTTGATAGATCCATAATAATATTTTGCTTTTGAATGGCAAAAATGGAAAAACTTGCACTTGAAAATACAAAAAATTCACTTTTTGCAAAAACGCGGAAAAATCGAAAAAAATTACGAACTTTGAGATAACACAAAAATTGAATTAATCAACATATGTTATCGATTATTTTGCCTTATGATGGAGAATATATGGAGAAAACTTTAATCAGATATCTAAATTTTCATTTTTCAATTAATCTCCATTTTGGTGGTCAAATACCCCAACGTGCGACGGTGAAAGCGGCAGCCGAATCTACAAGTATTTCAACTTACTTTGCCGTGACGTCTCTGAAGCATCATGATGATTATCTTGTCCTCTTTAAGACACATGTTGTAGTGTAAGGATCTTGCCGCAAGATCCTTAAGCCCATGAAGGGGTCTTATGTATCGATTGACTGCTCGGGAGTATTTTCCAGGTAGGTTGATTAATTTGCCATTAAGTGATCAGTTCAGCAAGTTTGCTCTTTAGTCTTACACACTGTAACGTCTGTAACACAGTAAAGTATGTACTTCATCCGGTGCTTTGGTAGGCTCCCTTGGCGTGGGCCGACGTCCGGAGCAATTTGGTCCGCTCACTCAACAAGCCCCAGCCTGCAAAATCGTTGCAGCTTGATGCGCCTGACTACATCAATGCTGCACCTATTTACCGTTTCAGAAATAGGCTTAAGAATCCTACTTAAATCTTTTTTATTAGTATAAAGAGACGTTAAAACTAAATTTGTATAATATTGCGTATACTCGTATTTACAATTAAACCTAGCTTAAACCTAACTACTGGCATCGTTATTTGTAAACCTAGATATGCAAATAAATAATAACTAATTATATTTATTTTATTCACATCAGAAATCGAGAAAATATCAAAATTGCCATCATTAAAATTGAAAATTGAATTGTTGCACTCGAGTTGCACTTGTCGTTCAGGCAGACGTCACACTTTTCACTTTCGACGACACCGATTTCCTTATTGATCGCCGAGCAGGCACTCTCCTCCACAGGTATTTCGACACAGCCCTTCTTGATTTTTGTAGCGGATGACTCAGAATCTGAAAAGAAGTGAAAAGAAAAAGAGAAATAATAGTTGTAGACAGAATTATGATAGATGAGAAAGTATCGGCTAAAGACAGCCGCGACAGACTATACGAGTATAAGACCCTACGTTAAGCTTTTAAAAGTTTGAATTTTGCATTATTGACAGAACATGTTAACAAGGAAGTTTGAATATTGCATTATTGAGAGAACAGGTCAACAAGGATATCTAAGGATCATGCCATTCAACCTAGAGCGCCAAGATTAAATACAATGCGGCATGTGAGTTGTATTAAAACATAAATCGATATAACTTTTTTTAAGAGTGAATTCGACAAGCAAATGAGACTAGTTTTTGTTATTTGTCAAATTGACGAAGTAAGTCACCTATTGTTATTGTTGTAGGTTTTGCAACTGTGGCATTACAATGATATACGAGTATATGCCCAATGTGATCGAGAGCGAACTTCATCGATAGCTTGCTTCGGCAAGTAGACCAATGTAGGTTAGTTGCTTTCGCTCTCGGCTATGTTCCACAGATTCGTGGTGGAACGTTGCTAGGAGGATATTTTAATTGTTTTGTCTATTAGATAATGAAAACAGCAACTAATTATTACAGACAGTAGGGCATTGGCATACCCAAGGTTCACTTTAGCAAATAGATGTCATTTTGGGTAGGGTACAGCAAAATACTGAAGCCCTCTATCGAATGAAACGAAAATTACTCTTTATAATATACTTAACCAAACTTTAACTGAGTACGATGCTGAAACCCGAGTTCTTAAGACAGCGGACGAGCTTCAGTTGTTTTCTTAAGAAAGAAAAGAAACATTATTTGGCCAAGTAAATGCTAATGAATGCATTAGTATTCCATTGTCGGTCCCCGTCAGGGAGCATAGGTATTAATTGCGCACAGCTCTGTTATTTGAGGGAAGCATCTCATGGCTGCTCTTGCCTAAAAAAATTAAGGTATTCCCAAACAGCAGCAGATTACTCATTATCATACCCTTCATTATTATACCCTCCAGCAGCAGATTACTCATTATTAGACCCTCCAACGAAAGATTCAATTTTTCATTCACAGCTCAACATATTAATCGGAGACCCTTATAAGTACGAGTATATAGTTTACTTGATGGTCGTAAAATTATAAGACGATCTAGCCATGTCCGTCCAAGTATCTGTTGAAAGCACGATAGCGGTCAAACAAAATGAGCTACGACCCTGATACTCGTACTTTGCATAATAATGGGCAAAATCGTACCAGCGGGAAATTGACTTAATGGCTTTTTTGTGCATTTGCTTAACAAATCACAATACTCGTATTTTGTATACAAAAAGAGATTTAATTGGGGACGTTTAGTTAAGACGTAATTAGTACTTCAACATGGGCATAGCTGCTAGAAGTTTCGGCTCCTGTGTGCTAAAATCGGCCCATGTGGTCAAAAGAGCGATCAATAGTCAATATGGGAATATTCGTACTCAAGATAAGGCAAATTTTACTACGAATTAAAATATAAATTTCTCTTCATGTTTTCGATGAGGGACACAAAACACTGCCTAAACGTAAAGCCCTTTTTACTTGTTTTACATTTACCTTTGTACTGAACCGTGTAGCAGGCATAGCCGGTCCCATCGGGAGCAGTTGCACGCCGACTGCGTGATATGGCGCGATAATTTCTTAGAAGAAGTGCGGATGCAGACATTGAGCTCACTCGTTTTGGTGCTTCGAAGACTTCAACATCCGAGAATTTGGCTGGTACATCATTTGCTGCAATTGCGTTCTCTGTTGTTGGTGCCGCGGTAGTCGGGTCCACTGTCGTTGGTGCCACAGTAGTAGGCTCTACTGTTGTTGGTGCCACAGTAGTAGGCTCTACTGTTGTTGGTGCCACAGTAGTAGGCTCTACTGTTGTTGGTGCCCTAGTAGTTGGGTCCACTGTTGTTGGTGCTGCAGTTGTTGGTGCCACAGTAGTAGGCTCTACTGTTGTTGGTGCCACTGTAGTAGGCTCCACTGTTGTTGGTGCCACAGTAGTTGGTTCCACAGTTGTTGGTGCCCCGGTAGTTGGCTCTACAGTAGATGGTGCTGCCGTAGTAGGCTCAAATGTTGTGGGCGCCGTAGTTGTTGGTGCTGCTGTAGTTGGGTCTAATGTTGTTGGTGCCACAGTAGTTGGTTCCACTGTTGTTGGTGCTGCAGTAGTTGGCTCTACAGTTGTAGATGCTACCGTAGTAGGTTCCACTGTTGTGGGTGCCGCAGTAGTTGGCTCTACAGTTGTTGGTGCCGCAGTAGTTGGTTCTACTGTTGTTGGTGCCACAGTAGTAGGCTCCACTGTTGTTGGTGCTGCTGTAGTTGGTTCAAATGTTGTAGGTGCCGTCGTAGTTGGTTCCACTGTAGTTGGTTGGACTGTTGTTGGTGTTACAGTTGTAGGTTCGCCTGTTGTTGGAGCCCCTGTTGTTGGTTCTATTGTTGTGGGTGCAGCTGTAGTTGGTTCGGTTGTAGTAGTTGGCACTGCTGGTGTTGGTTCCACTGTTGTTGATGGTACTACTGTTGTTGGTTCAGTTGTAATTGGCACTGCTGTTGTAGTTACCGTTGATCCCGGCCCATCTTCTTCAGTCGAATCGCTTGATTCCGGCGCTTCTGTTGTCGTTGCATCAGCGCCGTCTACGTAGCATTTAATCACTTCCATGGTCTCGAGGCTATTGCAGTCCTCGTCTTCACAACTGTAACATTCGAATATATCTCCGACAACTGTAATTACAAGCCCAAGAAGAAGAGAACAGAAAGCAAATTAGTACAAGTCGGTTATCAATTTTCCATTCCGTAGAAAAATGTACATATCTGTGAATGTCTGTCGTGTTGTTATTTGTGCCTGTATGTCGTAATATTTGATAGTTCTTGTATATTTCACCAGCCCCTCGTATTTTCCCGTATATTGAGGCCATTAGTGAATTGTTCACCTTTTATTTTATTTGTAAACTTTTCATGTTATCAGAATGTGAAAATGATCAATGACTGATGATAAAGTACCGATCACTCGAAATACTAACTGAATGCCATATAACGGGGAGCATAATACTGTACCAGAACAATATAATGAATATGACTCTAGTGTCTTATGATAAAAAGAATAATTTCATTTCTTATTTGTAAGCCATTGGACAAAAATAAGATAAAATGGAGACATTTATTTTAGACGCACTTAAGATCTTCGTTGGAATTTGCGCCTCTTGTGACCCAAAGAACAGTCCGTTTGGTCAATCTGGGCTATCAGTAGTCAATAAGAATCCAAATATGATTTTTTTTAAGTTGTGACTGTGGGTAGGACACACGGATCCAAAAACCTACCCATTTCAAAAGCAAGTCCAGGGTTAATATGATTTGAACTTGCCAAACATAGCAATGTTCTGTATGTTTTAAACACAGCACAGTTTGTGATGATTGTGAATACTCCCATATGTCGTCAAAATGACAAGTTAGAAATTCATTAAGTTCGACTAAGTAAAAGTTTTTATTCCTTACTCTATGGATGGCCTTTCAATATACCATTGGCCGTATACGAGTATAAGTGGTTGTACTTATAAGTGGGGTCTGAACAACTGTTTTCTTTAAAGGAAAATTGCCTTAACGTCCACCAAACCTTTAATATCAGTTTAATATGGCATTTTCAGCATAAGGGGGACTAATCTAAATTTCATTGTTTTAGATTACTTATATATGTATGAGTGCACGCGACATAGCAGTTGTAGTAATAAAAACATTTGGCGACTGGGTCATCTCGACTCCCTTCAATTTAAGGCAAAATGGAGGCCAACAATAGCACATAATGCAATGAAGCTAACAAAAAATTGACTAGACGCATTTAACACTGCCAGTGCTCCTTCCATAAAGGTTGTTTTAAAAGTTTCAAAAAAAAAAAAACAGAATTTTCCTGCTGTTGATTACTTTACATTTTGTTTTTATTCCTTTGATTTATTCGAATCTTGCACTTACAAATCTTTGATTACGAGATCGAATTGACTCCACAATAGAAGGCATTTGCGTCACAGTTTTCGCATTCGACTTGAAATGGGCCGCGATTCTGCTCGAAAAAAAACTTATTAAAAGATGAAGGTTTTCATTTAAGTGTCTAAGAAGAGAAGATACAATTCCGCTTTTTTGAATCGGAAAACTAGCAAGTTGCTGTCGAAATGCAAGTGCATCCTCAGAGATTTACAATTTGGGTGGTGCTTTCAAGGGGTTCCATTATTGACCCATTGTTCTTTGGAAATTCGGATGGTAACGCGGAGTTTGCAGACATGAACTTGGACGACGTTAGGTTTCAGCTGGATGTTGCTCCAAGCCCCACAGTTCCAAAATTGTGTTATCGTATCCGCGACGTCAATTGCCCATTTCGGAGCGCCATCATAATAAATCTGACTTCACATGACGACCGAAGTGATGTGAATCATTTTCTAGTCCGGACCCGGACCATTTACGATCGAACAAGTAATTCGTGAGATACAGTCAGAAACTGCCACTAAAATCTTGGAAAATTAGGTTGAAAGAATGCAGTGAAGACTGTCGAGGCATCCACATGAATGAAATTTATACATGGACACATAAATATCAAATAACATATGGCTAGCGATGCAACCCTATGCGAATCAGAAGGCAGTGCGCGGGATTTTTTGTTGTGTTTACTTTGTTCGGTGGAATACTCTACTGGCTGGCAGTTTTTCAGTGAATTATTAGCTGCCTGCGCTTAAGTGTATAGCATTTGTTCATAAAACACATTCGTTGCTTTGGGTCTGAGGACACGTTGTTATTTGGATCTTCTACAAAATATAAAGAGCAGCGTATATTAAGTCGTCCACGTCCAACTTTGGGGTTTTTACTTGTTTTGTATCTACCATTTGACTATTTTATATCTCTTGAAGCAATGAAGATAGAATAATAAACCCAACCAAGCCAAAATATATCTTACAACATTTAAGTACACAAAACAGAAATGGGGGAAATCGCGTAATTGGTAATTATGGATTAATTTTTTCGCAATAGAGCTGTTTGCTCAATATATTTGACGGTTGGTTGGTCAATTAGTATTTTAATATACCGTTGTGATAACCACACTACCCGTTTAGTGTCCATTATCCTTTGTGCGGAGAGTTGCTATATATATATCTGACATTTCCATTGGAAAGTTTGACATTTTTTAGCATAAACGTACTCTGAACGTTTTGACGTTCGACCATTATTTGTGTTGTTTACAGTGACTTGAAAAAAACAAAAAATGGCATAAACTTGTGAATATTTTCTAGCGATCATTTTGTGACCACGCATTTGTTTTGATGTGTGGGAATAAAAAGAAGTTATTGGGTGCCAAGTCAGGGCTGTACGGCGGATGACCCATCAATTCAACGTTTTGGCCGGTCAAAAAGGCGCTGGTTTGAGCCGATGTGTGAGAGCTTGCATTGTTTTGGTGCATAATGATTCGTCTGCTCTTGTTCGTTTTTCGAATTTCTCCGAAGACTTCAGGCAAAAAAATTGTTATGTTACACTCCGAATTGACCGTCCTACGTTGCTCAAGCAGAACAGTCACCACATGATCAGTTTTGCCGAAGAAACAGGAGACCATTTGCTTCGAAGTGCTTCTTCCACGAACAACTTTCGTAGGATTTGGCTCGTCTTCGAAGACCCACACAAACGATTGCTGTTTTGTTTCGGGCTCATAGGCATAGATCCATGATTCGTCACCTGTGACGATCTTAAAGACGTCTTTAGAAGCACCGCGCTCGTATTTTTTCAAAATTTCTTTGCACCAATCGACACGAGCCTTTTTTTGAGCGGTTCTCAAATTGCGTGGGATCCAACGAGAACAAACCTTTTTTACGGCCAGGTGTTCATGCCATACGAATGTATGCTGGTGGAAGAAATGCCCAAGGATGCTTCTACCTCTCGGTATGTCACAGGACGATCCTACATTATCAGTTCACGCACGGCATCAATGTTCTCTGACACAACGGCCGTTTTTGGACGACCTTCGTCTTTAAGCGAGCGTCGGCCATGATTGAATTCATTAAACCAGTTTTTCACAGTGCTAGAGGATGGTTCTTAATAGCCATACAAAGATTTAAGTTCATCGATGCACTCTTGTCGTGATAATCCACGTCGAAAGTTGTGAAATATGATCACACGAAAATGTTCACGAATTAATTCCATTTTTTTGCCAAATTGATTTTTTCAAGTTACTGTAAACAACACAAATGATGGTCGTACGTCAAAACGGTCTGCGTACGTTTATGCTAAAAAATGTCAAACTTTCCAATGGAAATGTCAGATGGCGCCAGGCAACACTTAGTGTTGCCTAGGCCAGAAATATATATAGCAATCCTCGTACATCAGCCTTAGTGAGGCACTTGCGTTTCGAATGACATAATTATGGAATTCAATGATGTCTAGAATGCTACAATGTAGTCAGTTAGAAGATCAGGAACGCTATTATGTAATCGTAGAAAAGCTACTTTATAAAAATAAACAATGAGGTTTTAAAGGGCACCCGAAACAAATATTAGCCATTGTTATATTGACGGGACAATTGGACTAGAGATAACGGATTTTTTTTTAAAAATTAGCACAGTTTTTTCCGCAGGCCGAATTCTTAAGTTACATTTTTTTTGTGCCGCGTAACAAACTATTTTAATTTAAAGACGTTACTCGTATTATCGAAACCACCACATTTACACTTTTAATTTCAAACTTCAAAAACTAGCCCAAGTCACTTCACTTGCAACTTATTATTCTTGTTCTTATTTTATTTGAATATCAGGTGTCCTCCACTTAACATACTGCTATACAAGGGTGCGGCCACTTAATTTCATCACTATTCTTTTCTGCATTTATTAGAATGATTTGAAATACTGGTAAGATAAGTTATGAGATGGAAATCGATCAAAGTCGGCTCTGTTGCCGATTTAATATTTAAAGCGAATTTAAATGCGGTGCAAATAAAAATAGTTGTTGTTTGCACTTTCTTATCGGTTTAAGACCAGAGAAGTATAAACTTACATCTAATTTATATCATATAAATCAATTTTAATATGGAGATATGGATTTTTATCGTTTATTTTCCATTATACACCGGTCTGCCATAGTTGGTTTCTCTAATGTTCAATAGTTTCTTGTTTTAAGATTTCAGTGAAAAATTAAAATTAAGTGAAGTTAAAAAAATGATACCAAGAAAGCAATACTTTTAAGAGAGAGCATAGATTTTTTTTTATTATTTTATTTTCTAGTTTATATTCTTATTAACTTGGCGCACATACACACGGCAGACTTTAAATCAATACACTTTTGTTCAATTGTCACCTTTTGAGTGAGCAACAAGTGCCACCAGCAACATCAGCGACATCAATTTCATTTCGCCTTTTCTAAATAAAAAACCGTTTTTATTTTTTTAAAACTCTGCAAAAATCGCCAATTTCGATTACGACGTATCCGATTTATTTTTGACGCTTTCCAACGTGCACCCCAAATACGCTCGTTAACGTGCGACTTTTAAATTGTTACTAACAATTAAATGTGTGTTAACATGGCCTTTTATCAATTCTTGCATTTCTGATAGCTTCCGATACCACATCGGGCCTTTGAAATTATTGGCAATAGTTTCCGAATAAGGCATCGGAGCGGGTGTCGAGGCAAAAAAAATCACCAAATTTTGTAGATAAGCAAAAATATAAACAGACTCGGGTGTTGCCGTTGTTTAGTTAAGCTGAAACCTTTGTTTGTTTGTACGTTAAACACGGTTGGCATCGGGTATTTCAGCGTGCGAGGCTATAAATAAGAAGAACAAGTGTAATTGCAATACAATAAATGTGCTCTATAAACAATTACATCCTGTTCTTTTCAATATCAGAGTAGAACAAAATAATGTTGAGAATTAAGGCCATTTTATGATGTCATAGAAAGAATAAGTCATCAACTGTTTTTAGATGGGAGTTCCCCTTGTAAAGGATTTAATATTCAGTCTTAATGGTGATATCATGACATTTCATGGACTGTATTTGAACACTTTTTGTTTACATGTTTAGATGATATTTTCATGTCAATCTACTTGCTTCAGGAAATCGATTTTTAAAAGTTTGGCTGTAAGTCTCTGTTAATTCTATGCGATATGAATATGCAACTTTGTTCGAGTACATGAAATTGAAATATAAACACAATAACTTTTTTGTTAAATCGTATTTTATAAAAAGTTGAAGGACAAGGATTTTAAATACTGCTAGTTTCTTTTTGAAATTTTTCCAGGTTGGTCTTAACAGTAATTTTTTAGAGCTAGAGGAACATACTACGTGGTGCACGCAAAGAAAAGATATGGTTACACTATGGTCACCGTAACACTAATATGTTCTCTACAATTAAAGCATGTTCGTCGCAACCATAGTATTGTTATTTGAATTTTATTTTGACAATAGTATGATTGCAAATTTATTGCTATTGTTGAAATGTAACAATAGTATTATTGCCAAATTTAGAAATGAAAATATGGTTGTAGCAACCATATAAACATGGTTGGTGCAACAAAAGTATTGTTGTTTAAAATTTACGTTAACAATAATTTGATTACGACAATCATACAGTATGGTTGCGACTATGAACATAACAAAACAGGTTTAATAGAGCATACATGTATGTGTGTGCGTATTTTTTTTTTTGATATACAAAAAAACACATACACACGATACAGTGAATGGTTGCTGTCCATTAAAAAAACAACAACAATCGGAAGGTAGTTCGTGGGATTTTTATTGTGTTTTCTTTGTTCGGTGAAAAACTGTAATACCGACTGGTTCTCGTTTATTTAAAATCTGCCTGCACTTAAGTATATGTATAGCCATTGATCATGGTAAAATCACATTCGTTACTTGGTGTCTACGGATGGTGAAGTAGCATTCACCCCTGCTGGCAACTAAAAGTATTTTTGACCGTTGGAATATATATTTTTGTTTCTTCAATGAAATGTTTAATAAAAACATGGCCTCAAATCTGGCTATGAACTAATAGTAATGCAATTTAATATCACATACTTAATAAAAATCTATATTTTTGAATAACAACAATAACCAATCCTATAAATAATTTTGGGGATCATAGTATGGTTGTTGAGTGTGAATCATACTATAGTTGTGGGGATCATAGTATGGTTGCGTGTGAATCATACTATGGTTGTGAGGATCATACTATGGTTGTATGAGGAACATACTATGGTTGTGAGGATCATAATATGGTTGTGGAGATAATACTATGATTGAGTGTGAATCATACTATGGTTGTGAGGATCATACTATGGTTGTATGAGAAACATACTATGGTTATGAGGATCATAATATTGTTGTGGAGATAATAGTACGGTTGAGTGTGAATCATACTATTGTTGTGAGGATCATAGTATGGTTGTGGATATGATAGTATGGTTGAGTGTGAATCATACTATGGTTGTGGGGATCATAGTATGGTTATGTGTGAATCATACTATTGTTGTGAGGATCATAATATTGTTGTGTGACAACCACATACCCAACAATAGTATGATCCTCTTCGAATATTGTCACCCCAACCATACTTTTTTTCTGCGTGTGGTTGTATAAAACTTAAGACTTATTAGGTATAGTATCACCTGTTTAGTTTACTTCTACCATAAGAGGGTTGCTATTTATATTTCGCGTCATGACAATACTAGTGTGCCCAGATGCAAACTGGAACTTCCATTGGAAATTTTGACATATATTTTTCATAACTTTACTTAGAACGTTTCAAAATTTGAGGGCGAATTGTTTTGTTTACACACATAGAGAAAAAATATCATTACCATATGATCACGGCAATAATAATAACACACAAAAGTAAGTTCGTCGCAACCATAATATTGTTTATTGAATTAAATTTTGATATTTTTGTCGCCATATTTATATTGTTGAAATGTAACAAATTTTAAAAATGAAAATATGGTTGTTGCAACAATATAAATATGGTTGGTGCGACAAAAGTATTGTTTTTTGAGTTTTATGATAACAATAATATGATTATGGCAATCATACTGTATGATTGTTATTTTTTAGAACAATGTTATTGTTACGGATGTAATGCAAAAAGAGTACTTATTATATTAAAATTTAAATTTTTCAAACAATCTGCTTTGGCTTTGTTCAAATGAAATATTTTTAATATAATTGCGTTTTTAAATAGATTTTTTCTACTGTTAACTAAATCACTCCTATTACTTATATTTTGAATTTAATGCATTTTTAAATAATTTTCATAATTCAATTCTATTGTTGACAACTTAACGCAATTCTAATAAATAATTTTGGGGATCATAGTAGTTGAGGGATATCATACTATAGTTGTAGGAATCATAACATGGTTGCGGGTTAATCATGCTATGGTTGTGAGGATCATACTATGGTTGTATGTGAAACATACTACTTTGGTGGGGATCATAATATGGTTGTGGGTATCATAGTATGGTTGAGTGTAAATCATACTATGGTAGTGGGGATCATAGTATGGTTATGTGTGAATTATACTACTTATACTGTTGTGGGGATCATAGTATGGTTATGTGTGAATTATACTACTTATATTGTTGTGAGGATCATAGTATGGTTGTAAGAATCATAGTATGGTTGTATTTAAATCATTCTATTGTTATGAGGAACATAATATTGTTGTGCCACAACTATATACCCAACAATAGTATGACGACCCTCTTCGAATATTGTCACCCCAACCTTACTTTTTTCTGTGTGCAGTGTGTTGAAAAATTCATCTCAGGCAAAAAATGGAATTATACCGTCAACATTTTTGTGCGATGATTTTTCACGATTTTCGGCGTGTATTATCAAGATAAGAGTGTTTAAATCAACTTGTTTCGGCTTTTGGCGATGGAGCGCTTTCGAAAACCACTGTTAATCGCTGGTACCAAGAGCTCAGCCTCAGACTCCGTTTGCTCCAGGATGAATTTCATGAAGGACATACAACTACGGTCACTTTGCCAGAAACTATCGATGCTGTGCGTGAACTGATTAAGCAAGACAGACATGTGGCATACCGTGAGATTAAGGCATCCTTGGGCATTAGTAGGACAAATGCTCAAAAAAATGCTCGTATGGATTGGTGCAAAGAGATGTTGAAAAAGTATAACTGCGGTAGCTTAAAGACAGTGTATGACATTGTCACAGGTGACGAATCATGGATTTTTGCATTTGAAGCCGAAACAAAGCAGAAATCGACCGTTGGGTCTTTCAAGACGAGCCAAATTCAACAAAAGTTGTTCGTGTAATAAGTACATCGAAGCAAATGATCGCGTTCTTTTTCGGTATTACCGGCCAAGTTGCCACAGTGCCTTTAGTGGAATGTAGGACGGTCAATTCTGAGTGGTATACAATCATCTGTTGCCAACAGTGTTCAAAGAAATGAAGAAAAATAATAAGAGAAAATGGATCATTTTGCATCACCACAATGCGAGCTCTCACGCATCAGCTGAAACGATGAGCTATTGAGTGGTCAAATAGATGTCGAATTCACCGTCCACCTTCCACCGTACATTCCTGGTTTGGCACCCAATGACTTCTTCTTATTCCCTAGCATCAAGAAAAAACTGCGTGGTCAACGTTTTTCATCGCCCGAAGGAGCTGTTGAAGCGTGCAAAAATAATGTTTTGGATTTGTCTCAATCGAAGTGGAGAAAGTGCTTCGAAAATTGGTTTGTGTGCATGTGAAAGTGTGTTGATCTTTAAGGAGAGTATTTTAAAAAAACAATAAAACCATTTCCAATGATAATTTATATAAAAGCAACCCTCGTATCTATAATGTGGCCTGTAGAGCGGCAGGACCTCAAGTCGTACCTTTGAATGAGGGATAAACAAAAAAATTTTGCAAAATGGTACCTTGATTAAATGTAGTCAAAACAAACAACGCTTAGTTTAGTCCAATTGCATCAAGGGTAGTTATAGCCCATCTGTTACGCTGCGTGTTAAATTTATGCAAGTCGAATTTAAACTGTGGCTTCTAGCCTTCAATCGACAGTGTTCACTCTATTCACTCTATATATTAATTTAACTTAACGGAATTGAAAGGCCAGCTTCGTTTCATATAAATGGACCTTCTGAGTTTTCGTTGACACAACCGAGTTTTTTTGCCAACAGAATGATTGAGGTTGTATGTATCTTGAGTGTTCCATCAGTACAACCGAATATTAGTTGGTGCCTTGTAACGTTCAGTAATTGCAATTAAGAATCGGTAAAAAAATATGTGGTATCCGGAACACCAGAAAAGAATTTCCGAATTTAAAAGTAAACATGCCGCACTTGTTTAACGAAAAAAAGTTAAATTTTCAGTAGAGGAATCAAGTTGTTTCCTTATATACTTGAATTACTCTCAAGGAAAAAGTGGAAATAATGGTGGATGGTTTTAACTGAATGATATAGATTAAACGGGTTGCTTAAAGCAGCAATAAAATGACTTTGTTCGCTTTTGGTTATGATAAAAGTTTAGATAGCATCCTTAATATTCGGTTACAATAACAAATTGTTGGCAAAACTATTGGTGGCCACAACCACTAGTTATGACAACTAAATACATAAATGGTATTACCGATGAATTAGTTGCGTCTACAAAACGATCATCATATTTATCATCTCGTGGTATGCCAAACCGAATATCCATTACGTTTATAAACATTTGGTGATTGCAATGGACTTAATTTTTTTGCAACGGAATTTTAGTAGTTCCAACCAATTGCCAACTATTTTTTTCTCAGTGTGTACAGAAACGATAAGTGCCAGAACCTTGAATATGACTCCCAGTTCCAAAGTCTTCCAGTGAACCCATCGCTCCATAATATCGTAAATATGATAACGAAAATACTTTCAACGGGAATGTGTCATTCATTCTGGCCACATTAACATATTTACGCTTGTCCTAAAATTGGCAATAACAATTTTCGACAAAAGACTCAAACGTTAACATCTGTACTCTAGATGGCTGGCAATAAGATAAGATAGACGTTCTTATAATATCGTTTAGAATCTGATATTTTAAAGTCAACAATTGTTTATTCACAATACCTACTGTGGTACAGGTATTATGACTTAGTGCTGATGTTTTCAATACCTTTAAAGAATGAAAAAAGACCCCTTGTTATGTAAACCGGTCGATTCTGAATTACTGGTTGATTCCATTGAGTGAAGTCCTTCCGCCTGTTCATGTATCGTGGCAATCAAAGTTCAGGTCATAGGTATAAACCGATTAAAATAATACTTGGTTAGTTCTTTAAGTTTGGGTCAAGGGCGTAACATATTGCAATAGGTCCATATTGATCCATATAAGATCATATTAGGGGTTGTTTTAGAACCCACGGTTTAAAAAATACATATTAAATTCGATTCTGATCACATTTAGCTCCAACACCAACAAATCTCTGAAAAAATTAGACCTTATCAGCCCACGTTTTAAAATTCCTTATCGTTCTATACTAATTTGAGAATCTGCAGCTCAAGAAGCCACAGGTTAAGTCCGATCATATGGCCTAAATTCAAAACTCACAGCTTTAAAAGCCACATATTAATCCTATTCTGACTAAAGTAAGCATGGACCGTCACGAGCGACTAACACATAGCCATATCGGCTAACCCATAGCCATATCGGTCCATGTTTTCTTATAGACCCAACACAAAAGTTCTTCTGACGGATGCGCGAAGTCTTCTGAATAGCAAAGTGGTCTACTGTATTACATAGTCGGTCCAGTCTGGCTTTAGCCTCTTTTCTTATTGAATATATTCCACTACTATTACTTTTTATTTCATGTCAAACTGTTTCGTTGGTTATGTTGGGGCGTTTACGATTAATAGTATTTAAGCGCAAACATTATTGGCTGTAGGGATGCTATTTTGGTGCAGATCAGCTAACCTTTCGTCAACGGAATATAATTTTCTAGTTATTTGCGATACATTTTTTTGCGACTTTTTTCCATTTTCGTTTTAAGGTTACGCTACTCTAGATTTTGTTTCACACATTCTAAATTATTTCCTTTAAACTCAAAGTCCGAGAAGAAGCAATAATTTACCCCGATAGGCATCAATCACAAACTTTTCACCAACTCATTTTAAATAGCGACGCTAATACCTTAAAGAACAGGATTCTATTTCTTTAAAAGGGAAAGTGTAGTCATCGAACAGGGATTAACCGGCTCAAGACCTCTTGCATCTATATTTAAATAGAATTCAAGTTTTTAACAAAATGGCAAAGTGAAATTGCTTTTCGTGGCTGCACACTACTTTTATCATGATTTCGGGTCCGTGACAACCCTCTTCAGAAAGCTTTGCTTCAATTGTTGAAAGTAAAACTGGTAGTCGTCGACCGATTTAAACTGTCTGCTTCTTTTTCTTAAGTACCTATTTTGCTTTCAATTGTCAATATTATTGAAATTAAGAATGACATGAGTTGATCGATGGACACAAATTCAAACCACTTGAGAAAATTATTAGTACTTCCAATTTTTTGTACTTTGTTTGCATTTAAACTTTTTGTTGTTGTTAAAACTTGTTAGACAAATGTTTAAAAATAAAAAAACAAAGTGCTAGTTCATGGACATAACACCCAAATAACTTTTGGGCGTTATAATCATCAGAATTATAATTTTAAGAACAGCTGACGCATACGAGGGCTGCTATATATATTTCTGGCCTAATATTGAAAATTCGAATATTTATTGATGATAAATTTTATTATTTCAAAGTATTCTCCAGCATGATTTATGCACTGTTGCATTCGCTCAAACCAATTGTAGAAGCACTTTTTCCAATCCGATTGACACACCTCCAAAACACACCTCCAACAGCATCTTCTGGCGACAAAAATCGTTGACTACACATTTTTCTCTTGATGTGCGGTAATAAAAAGAAGTCATTGGGTGCCAAGTTATGGGTGCACGGCGGATGACCCATCAATTCGACGTTTTGGCAAAAAGGCGCTGGTTTGAGCCGATGTGTGAGAGCTCTCATTGTCATGGTGCGCAATGATTCGTCTTCTCTTGTTCGTTTTTCGAATTTCTCCGAAGACTTCAGGCTAACAAATTTTGGTGTACCACTTAGAATTGACTTCCTACGTTGCTCAAGCTGAACAGTCGCCACATGACCAGTTTTGTCGAAGAAACAGGCGACCATTTGCTTTGAAGTGCTTCTTCCACGAACAACTTTCGTTGGATTTGGCTCGCCTTTGAAGACCGACACGGTCGATTGCTGTTTTGTTTCGGCCTCATAAGCATAGATGCATGATTCGTCACCTGTGACGATCTTATAAGTGTCTTTTGAAGCACCGCGATCGTATTTTTTTAAAAATTTCTTTACACCAATCGAGACAAGCCTTTTTTTGAGCGATTGTCAAATTGTGCGGGATCCAACGAGAACAAACCTTTTTTACGGTCAAGTTTTCATGCAATATCGAATGTATACTGGTGGAAAAAATGCGCTGCACCGCCGCATGTCATCAAAGCCGTTAAGTCAAGAATTCACAGAATTCCGCTCCGAAAACAGAAAATCATGGCCCGTGATATGAAAAAGTCCATGAGTCGAATCATCAAAAAATACTTGGGACTTGGGGATTTCAACATTTATTGACTGCAGCTTTAAAAAAATAGGATTGAAAAATGCAAACGTCTTTTGGTGAAGCACGCTGATAACTTGCACGGACAAATTTTGTTCACCGATGAAAAACATTTTACCGTGCAGGAAAAATTTAACAAGCAAAATGATAGAGTGTATGCGCGGTCATCTAAGGAAGCATCTGAACTGATCCCAAGGGTGGAAAAGGGTCATCACCCAGCTTCAGTCATGGTGGGGAGTCTCTTACGATGGGGTCACTGACCTGCTTTTTTGAAAACAAGGCGTCAAAACATCGGCCAAGGTTTACCTAGAAACAATTTTGGAAGCTGTTGTAAAGCCTCTTAACAATTCCCTGTTCCAAAACCAGTCATGGACTTTCCCGCAGGATTCTGCGCCGGCCCATAAAGATAAAACGTCCCAGGCCTGACTTCGAAACAATTTGCCAGCGTTTATTTCCTCTGAAGAATGGCCTTCAGGCAGTCCAGATTTGAACCCATTGGATTACAAATTGTGGAAGGTTTTAGAGGACAAGGTTTGTCACAAAAGATACCCCCACATTGGATCTCTAAAGACTGCTTTGGTTCGAGATGTGGCCAATTTTCAAATGGTCGAGGTTGGTGCAGCTATTGAGGATTGGCCAGTGCGAGATAAGGCGTGTGTAAAGGCAAAAGACGGACATTTCGAATAAGTAGATTCCTTTTGGATACAATATACATCAATAAATATACGAGTATTAAAAAAAATTTGGTCCAAAAACAATCAGTACTTTTTATTTTACAGTATAAAACGTGTGTAACAGTATTTATGTTCCTACCAAGTATATGCAACCCTCGTATACTCGTAGTTTATAGCGCATATAATTAATACTGACCGGCAAAACACATGTGAGTAATGGAATAACAATATATTAAAGAATGAAAATTAGACCTGTAATGAAAGCAAAAAATTATAATGAACATAAAATATCTTCTTGTCATAAAACCCTGAAAGTAGAATAGCTCACTTGATATTAAATTCTCATATGTCAAACTTCGATTTGAAATTTTGAAAGCTAGAAGAGCGAATTACGGATAATATTTTGAAATATCTAAGGATCAAAGATTTGTATATTTTTTAAGAAGGTTCGGTCGAGCAAAGACATGCCACGTTTTTTACCTTATCGTAAAGAGGGCATCAATACCTTTCAGGCGGAATCTCAGAGGTGGTGAAGGTATGTGCCAAGTTTCATTCAAAGTGAATAGGTGATTTTTGCAAAGTGTAGATTATGTGTCGATTTTGTTTTGAGTTACCCTAACCTTACAACCTTATATAAATAATACTATCCACTATAGGACTCCACTTTTATAAATATTAGAATTAGTGAAGTTTTCTATATTATCAGAATTTGACAACAATTTTACGATTTAGTTGAATTTGAGCATTCGACCTAACTACATGGTGTATGGACATTGGGTCCCAAATGGCAACTCAAAACGAATCCAAATATTTTCCTATACTTAATATATCTGACAATGTTGAACTTGGTCCGGCCCATAAGGGTTTTAGGGGCTTAAAATTCGTCCACCCTGAACTATGGACATATGGCTGTTAAAAAACAATAAAATTTCATCACTGATCCTAATATCATATTAATTTTAATATCCGACTATTTTTAAGTCATTTAGCCACAGGTCCTTACGAATATGGACTTCTGTAAACTCAGAAACAATGTAATTTTCTAGAGAATTTAAATTTTCTATTTAGCCGAATTAGAGACCTCGACGTATGGGTGCTGGAACCATCCCGTAATGTTCGGGGAGATATTGTTATTCAGGAACAGTAACATTTTCTTACAAATCCAAATATGTTTGTAGCTACTTATATATCACTAATTTAGAGACATTGGACCCAAGCTTTAAATATTTTATTCAAATTGATTTTGACCTCTTAACTTCGAAAAAGAATTTTAAAAAAAAATCCAAAATAGAGTTTTTAGAATTTGTATACTATTTGTTTATGAATACAGATTTCATCAAGAGCTCGAAATCGAAAAATGATCGAAAAACTTACCAGGACGTGTAACTCTACCATTCTTTGTCTAATTTTTATAAACGTTAGCTTGTTTTGCTCGAGAAAGTGCAAACTTATTGCTCAGTTTATTTATATATTTTTATATTATTGTTTATATATTTTTTTCTATTAAAATTTAAATGCGTCTAACGTCAAACTATTGAACTGATTTTAAGACCTTGTACGAGTATGAAACAGTTTTAGAAAAGCTAATTTCCTTTCGAACGAATCAAAAATGCGATCTTGAAAACTTATTAGAGGAAAATTTTTAAAGATATACGATATCTAAAGGAAAACTATATTTAGAACTCTGAACCAGGAAAAAAATCATAATTTATAAACTAGTGAGTTTATTATTCGGTCCAATTTTGCACTCGAACCGTTCGACACAAGGGCCTAAAAGTATTGTCATGAATTTGAAAATAACATTTATTCCACATTTCGATTATATTCGGAGCCTTGTCCCATAGGTAAAAGGGCCCTAGAGTTCCGAAAATAAGGTGCTTTTGAATATCAACATAAGGTTACTCAGAAACAGTTGAGTTATTTAACTTATCTCAATAAGAATTTATAGACTTGTCGAAATGTAAGGCCCTATGAACTACAATACACATATGGGTTCGCAAAAAAAAATTAATTTTTTTTCACGAGTCTGAAGAGGACATATGTTCATCGGGCCCCACAAACGTAGTTCTGTCGACCATCTTGTCAAGGCCGTACTACAAATCTATCCACGTTGGAGAGTATAAAAGCTTCATAATTAAAATTTTATTTATTGATGCTTTTTCGTTTACTTTTCAGCCTAAATCGTACTTATCGTTTTTGACCGCACCTTTAACATATCGCGGCATAAGGTCTTTGTTGCCAAAATACTTAGAAGAAGGTTTATCAAAAGTAAATTTCCATGAAGTACACAATACTCGTATTCATTGGCTGATACGCTTTTACTGGCGGTTTTTGGTATTTGTTTTCAATTTAATTATATTATCTCTATTTCTCTGAGCATTTAATTTACGCATGTACATAATCAACGTATTGTTATTATAGTTGTTGGTTTTAATAACAATAAAGTGCTATTTGAAATTGTCACTTTTCCATTAATTTTAGAAAGCTCAAAATATAGCACTTTTTAAATATCGTAAAGCGTTTGAGTCAGATGTATCCCCAACAATTATTGGCCAACATTTTCTACATATATCGAATAAGGAATCTTGTCCGTAGGTGAAATTTCGACCAGCCTTCACATGAAGCATTTGCCGAGTCAATTTCGTAGAACTACTTCTTATCGATAACTCGAAATAAATAGCAGCCATAAATTGTGGGTTGATAAAGGTGCAATAGATTTTGCGCTAGAAACAAATGGCAAATGC